>CABEGB010000914.1:0-708401 GCA_901521435.1 Crematogaster levior | reverse complement strand
TGGATTTTCTTTTTTTCTTTATGGGGGGATATTGTAAAGAAAAATCTTTTAATAAAAAAAACCCCCCACTTCCCGGAAGATATCGGGAAGATTTAGGAACAACACCAAGGATTTTACCGATTTTGCCATTTGGGGATACTTCGGGACGAAGGAACGTAAAGTAATTTTGCAAGCAAACGGTCGAAAGGGACATTTATTTAAAAAACGGGGTCATGAAGGGTGGGGAGTCTTTGGCCATTCGGATGTGCTGGCGGGGGCAATTTCCCCGAGCATTTTCTGCCTAAAAATTTTTTTTTTTTTATCAACTTTTTCCCCGCTCTTTTTTTCATGTAAGCGGGGACCAATACGTTTTTTAACTTTGGTTGGAACAAACACCATTTTTTTGAGGCAATAATTTAAAAATACAATTTTCCCTCCAAAACATTCCAACAATGTTAAAATTTATTTAACTATTACCATTTATTCTGGCAATTGGATGGGAAAAAACTTTTCGCATTCGTGTGAGGACATGGCAACATAGTTGTCGGGGAAAAAACAAAAAAAACCAACGTTTTATTTAAGAACGTTATCAACATGCGTTGTTAATAACAAAAGAATACAAATTATTTAATTCTTAATTAAAAAAACAATTAAGTTTAATTGTAATGAAATAAATTAATTTTTTTTTAAAGTACCAAATCATTATTACGTTTTTCAATGTTTTTCCAACCGCATTCCGCCCAAATGCGAGGGTTTTAGGGGGCCGTGGGCACATAGAAAAAAAAAAGGTTTAAGCAGAATAGAAAGGGGGGAAAGGGAAAGTGGTACCAAAACGCAAGTTAGAGGCAAGTAGAATTTAGGATAGGGGAAATTTCAAAGGGGGCGGGAATCGGAACACCAATCCACGTCGTTCCGTTCCTTCCAATCCTCGTGGTCCGGGATTTTACGGCGCCCCCACGCGCAAAGGGTCCGCAGGCGGGCTAGTCCCAAAAAAACTTTGTTCAACCATTACCCCTGGGTGGTCGCGCAGTTTCCGCGGTCCGTCGCTTCGCGTCGGGTCATGTGCTATTTGCATTCGCGTTTCTTTTAAAGTAATTTTTGGTATCGGTAAATCGGTAGTGAGTCAGTAAATCAGTGAATTCGTTATCGCGTAATCTGTATTGTGTTAATCGAGTGAGAGTAATTTGTGCAAAGTAGTAATTTTAAACAACAAAAGGGTTTTTTGATTGTGTTTTTCTTCTAAAACCCAACTTTAAGTGCATAACGGTTTGCAACAGCAGTTTAAAAACACGTCGTTTAGCATGAGGGGATTTGCTACCGGCTGCTAACCCAAGGGTGGATTGGATTGTTGGGAAGTTAAAATGGAGGTGGGGACTGACTGATGTAGTGGGGCATCAGGTGTTTTTTTGGGCGTAAAAGGGAGAACAGGGAAAGCGAGGGGGAAAAAAAAAAATGTATGCGTTTACGTTGGGCATGGCCACGGTTTGGTTATGTAGTGGGTCTCTTCCCCTCCTTCCCCCCCCTCTTCCTTTACTCCTCCTTTCTCCACTCTTCCTCTTTACCGGCAAACCCCCCCACGGCAATTAACACAGGGCATCGCGTTTTTTGTCTTTGTGTTTTAAAGGCACTTCACAGCTGGATTGCAGCGTTTCAACCCCCGGCCGGGCCGGAATCGGAACAAAACCCAAAACTTTTTTTTTTTTTGGTTTTAAAGTTAATTTAAAAAGTAAATTTTATTTTAAAGGAAAAACCAACAACCGTTTTATTTCCTGGACCTACCTTCTTAAAAGGACCCCACTTTTTCTTTAATCAAAATTTAATTTACAGCATTTAATTTTATGTCCATTTAAGATTAAAAAAATAGGGCGGGGGGATCACCGGCGGTAATTTCCCCCCCCCCCCCCGGTTTTTTTCGGGGGGGGGGGAACGGTCAACTGGTAAAACCCCCCGCGTTTCCGCTTGCGGGGGTTGCCGGCCCCCCCCCCGGGGGCTTTTCCCTGGCCCTTGGCCCCTTCTTTGTAACTCGGTGGGTGGGGGGACCCGGCGTGAATTTTTCCTAAAAACTATTTTGCGTATAACCCTTCGGTAAAAACACTATGGCTTCCAAAATCAAAATTTTTGATTTTTAAAAAGGGGAAAAAAAATCGGGGTTTCCTTAGGGGGGACAATTTTTTGCGGTTCCAGGGGAATTTAAGTTAATTTGTACAGATGGAAAGGGTATTTTTTAGGATTTTGCCCCCCCCCACACTTTATATTAATTTATAAGGAGAATATTTGATAAACATAAACCCCCCCCAACTATATTGATAACTATTTTTACATTAATAAAACAAGAAAACCCCCATGTGGGTACGTAAGGTTTTTGATTTGTTTTGTTTACTGCATTTTATCTTGTCTCTCAGCATTTTCACCCTTTATGCATTATATTTCATTTTGATTTTAAAATATTTAATAATAGTATTTTATATTATTAAAATTGTGCTATATGATAAGAATGATTTTTATTTTTTGTAGTTTGTAATTGCTGAAAGGAAATAATACAGAAAAGATTTGAGATGTATATTCGAGATGGTGTATCATCCTATAAATACTATATAAGATATGAAAATGGTTGCGTAGCAAGAAACAATGCGATAAGTAATGTTGATTGCTTACTGCATTCTATCTTGTCTCTCAGTATCTTCATCCCGTATGCATTACATTTCATTTTAAAATATTTAATAATAGTATTTTATAATTCAAAAAGTATAATTAAAATTGTGAGGTAAGCAAAGAAGTATTCAATTTTATAGTTTATTATTTTATTATTTTAATATCTTCTTTTATATACAGGATATAAAAATGGTTTCTTTTATATACAAGAAAATGGTTGCGTGGCAAGAAATAATGCAGTAAGTAATGTTGATTGTTTACTGCATGCTATCTTGTCTCTCAGCATTTTCATCCTGTATGTATTACATTTCATTTTGTTTAATAATAGTACTTTATGTTATAGTTATGTGCATTATTTGGTTTGGAATCGCTGAAAGAAGATAACACAGAAAAGATTCGAGATGTTGTATCATCCTAAAAAACCAAACTTGCATTTGCAATGGACCATCTTTGAGAAAAATGATACACCATCTCGAATATTTTTTGTGTTATCTTCTTTTAGCGATTCCAAACCAAATAGTGAACATAATTATAACATAAAGTACTATTATTAAAGGAAATGAAATGTAATACATACATGAAAATGCTGAGAGACAAGATAGAATGCAGTAAGCAATCAACATTACTTACCGCATTGTTTTTTGCTACGCAACTATTTTCATATCTTGTATATAAAAGAAACCATTTTTATGTCCTGTAAATAAAAGAAGATATTAAAATAATAAAATAATAAACTATAAAATTGAATATTACTTCTTTGCTTACCTCACAATTTTAATTATACTTTTTGAATTATTAACACCTTTTTTGGGGGGAAAATTATAAAACTTTAACTTCTTATTTTAAAATATTTTTAAAAATGGACAAATGGTAATGGGCCCCTTTTTTAAAATGAAATGTAATGCATACGGGATAAAGATACTGAGAGACAAGATAGAATGCAGTAAGCAATCATCATTACTTATCGCATTGTTTCTTGCTACACAACCATTTTCATATCCTATATAGTATTTATAAGATGATACACCATCTCGAATATACATCTCGAATCTTTTCTGTATTATTTCCTTTCAGCAATTCCAAACTACAAAAAATAAAAATCATTCTTATCATATAGCACAATTTTAATAATATAAAATACTATTATTAAATATTTTAAAATCAAAATGAAATATAATGCATAAAGGGTAAAAATGCTGAGAGACAAGATAAAATGCAGTAAACAATCAACATTACTTACCGCATTGTTTCTTGTTATTATGTATATATCATATGTGGTATGTTATCAATATTCTCTAATATATATATACAGGGTGTCCCAGACCACCCGTCCACCCCATTTAAAAGCTAGGGATGTGATTCTATCAAAAAATGTTGTAGACAAAAGTTGTATGGTTTTAAGGGGGACATAAAATGGTGTCATTAATTTGACCTTGAATAGTTACTTGAAGGTCACGTGAAGGTCACCTTTCATTTTTTAAATCGAAACCTCTATTTTTTATTAGATATTCTTCTAGCTTATCTCGAGAGCTTTCCAAAACACTATAATAAAGTATTTTTTCATTAAGTATTTTCCGAGTTATAAAGCTTGAAATAATTTCTTAATTTTACATAAACTGTAAAATATCTCGTAAAATATTCACTTTTCGATAACCTTACCTCAATACTTTTATGCACAGAATAATGAGAGGAATCAATTGGTGTAAAGAAAACACATAGTTGTTTTTAAGAAAAAATATGTAATTGTTAGTTACAAATTGCATATTTTTTCTTAAAAACAACTATGTGTTTTCTTAACACCAATTGGTTCCTCTCATTATTCTGTGCATAAAAGTATTGAGGTAAGGTCATCGAAAAGTAAATATTTTACGAGATATTTTACAGTTTATGTAAAATTAAGAAATTACCTCAAGCTTTATAACTCAAAAAATACTTAATGAAAAAGAACAAAACAATTACTTTCTTAATCGTGTTTTGGAAAGGCCTTCTCCGGAGATTAAAGCTAGAAAGGAAATATCTAATTTTTAAAAAAAAATAGAGGGTTTCGATTTTAAAAAAAAAAATAAAAAGGGGTGACCTTCAACCGTTGGACCTTCAAAAGTTAACTATTTCAAGGGTTCAAAATTCATGGGGACACATTTTTTGGGTTCCCCCCTTAAAAAAAACCCCCATTACAACTTTTTGTCTAAAAACATTTTTTTTGAAGTAGGGAATCGGCATCCCTTAGCTTTTTAAAATTGGGGTTGGACGGGGTTGTTTCTGGGGGTTACAACCCTGTATAGTTGGCAAGGCTTTCTCCAAAAAGGTTATCCCTGATTTTCTTTTTTTCCAAAGGATTGGGGCACCCCCTTTGGGCAAAAACTACAAAGGTTTTGGTTTTTTTAGGATGTGGTTTTACACCATCTCGAATCTTTTCTATGTTATCTTCTTTCAGCGATTCCAAACCAAATAGTGCACATAACTATAACATAAGTACTATTATTAAACAAAATGAAATGTAATACATACAGGATGAAAATGCTGCGAAATAAGATAGGATACAGTAAGCAATCAACATTACTTACTGCATTATTTTTTGCTACGCAACTATTTTCATATCGTGGATATAAAAGAAACCATTTTTATATCCTGTACATAAAAGAAGATATTAAAATAATAAAATAATAAACTATAAAATTGAATACTTCTTTGCTTACCTCATTTCTTAAGTCGCTATTTTTCACTATCGTCGCCGCTAATAACTTAACAAAACTTGATAAAACGGAAAAGCTCAAGAAGAGTAATGTCATTTACAAAAAAGAGTGATATCTCTATAAAAATTACCTTTTTAAAAAAAGGTAAAAAAAAGGTGCTAAGTCCGCGTCAAAAGTATCTTTGCAAAATAGTATAGTATTATTAACTCTAAAAAACTATTTAAAAACCTATTTCCAAAAAAGTGTGATTTTAATCTACACATAAGTTATTTTAATCTAAACAAAATGGTTTATTTTAAACCATAAAAAAACTATAATTTATTTAATTATACATTCTACAAAAATAATGATATCAACAAATTGTGCTAAGTAAAAATAAAAATTTAAAAAAATATTTTAATAAAAAATGATACAAAATAATGTAAAAAAAATTTTAATTTTTTAAATTATATCCTACTAAAATACTGATATCGAGAAATTATGCTATTTAAAAATAAAAATTTAATATTTTAACAAAAAATTATACATAATTGTTTTAATTAAAAAAAAATTATGGTATTACAATTATGGTATTGCCCCAACTTAATAAAACATTTTGAAATAAAATATATTTAAAAAAATTTAATATAATATAGTATAGTTTGAAAGTTTAATTTAAAAAAAAACAAATAATGTAAAAATATAAAATTAAAAAAAGATGGCCCATTTACAAAAAATAAAAAATAAAAAATTAATGGAAAAATATAAAAATGTATATAAAAATTAAAAATTAATATAAAAATAAAAAATTTAATTGAAAGACTTAGCGTTGCTAATTTTTAAAATAGCATATTTTGTAACAGAGCTATGTCTTTCCCCCTCGTGGACGCCACCTTGTCGTGGTGAGGGGGCTTAGGGAGGGCTCCTCTGATCCGTTGGGTCAATGGTGGTGGTTCCAACCTCCACCATTGGCCCGACGGGGAGGGGTCCTCCTGACTAAGAGCGTCCAAGGAGCCCGGCTTCCCTTTAGGGACTTAGGTTTTTCTAAGTCCCATTGTCGGTAGGGGTAGGCGGCCCTGAGTGCAATCGCCCGGCCGGTCGGGGCCGTTAGGAGGACACTAGTCCTCCACCGACCACCGGGGTTTCCGGGTGTTTCCGGATTTCTGGGTGCCTGTCGTCCGGTGTTCCGGCAGGTATCCCAGAGGGGGGGGATCGGGTGTTCCCGATCAGAACCGGGTGTCTTGGCGTCCGGTGCTCCGGGCGCGGAACACTCGGCGGGGGGACGTGGGTAATTTTTGCCGGTCCTCCGGTGTCTGGGGGTGACCAATCCCTGTCCAGTTCATGGGCATGGGGAGGTGTGCCCTGGCATTGGGGGAAGCGGCGTCCCACAGTGGGGGACGCCCCACCGCTCCTCCCTAACGGCTGCGGGACGTGGTCCCGCAGTACGCGGGAGTGAAGTGGGGGAACGGACCGGTAGTGTCCCGGAACTCCCGGGCCCACCGGGCTGGGCCACCCCAGGCCGCTCGGACGTATTCCGAGGCAGGGCTGGGGTGGCGGGGAGAGCCGGCTTGGCTCTGGGGCAGGACGGGCTCCGCAAGGCTTGGTTGCCAACCGTCCTAGGGAAAGGCCACCCCGAAAACAAACCACCCCTTTATGAAATTATGGATTATGAATATTACAAGGTGCCGATCATTACCGGCCCAGGGCGACCGGACGCCCAGGGCCCGGCGAGAGAGGGGTGTTGTCCCCTCTCCTGTCGTCATCGGACGACGGACCACCAGCAGAGTGCACCGCAGGCCCTGCTGGGGAAATGGCGCCTGCGAAGGGGTGCAAACTCATGAGTAGTGGCAAGCCTGTATCTGTGGAGAAGCATCCTTGCTTCTTTGCAAGACAGGCTGGCGCCTCCCGACTATACTTTCCTCCTCTCAGGCTGAGAGGAAGAGTCAACTCGGACGAGGAAGAAGGAACGCCAAGCAAATTCTGGCAGACAAGAACCGACAGTCCTGTAGAGTCGGTGGCCCCTGTTCCGGAATGCGGGAGCAGGAGAACTGGGACCGGTAAAAATCCTGGAATGCAATGCAATGGCTACACACCCCAGGCCGCTGGATAGATCTCCCCTTCGGTGGGACACCCGGCCCCGTAACGGGTGAAGTTCATCGGGGTTTCCGTAAAACAAAAAAAACATTCCCCTTCGGGTTTCCGCGGGATTTTCCAACCTTTGGAAACGGCCCCAGGGGGCAAGTGTAAAAAACGGTGATGAAGAAGGGGGAAGAAGAGAAAAAGGTGGGGGAGGGTTTTCAATTCGGGGACTTTTAAGAAGAAAAAAAAAGGGGATCCATTCCAGGGAGTTAGGTCGGTTCCCCCTCCACGCAAGATAAGAGTGGGTGGTGGGGGCTTTTTATCCTAAAAAAAACAGTGACAACCAGGGGAGGTCCCCCGCCCACCCCAAAAACACCAAAAACAAAAGGGACCCTTCTGCCAAAAAACTGTGGCCCCAAAACCCCCCATACCCAAGCCGGAAAAAGGACGGAGGGGATAGAGAGGCAACGGGAAAAAACAAGGGGCCGGCTCCGGCTAAAGGGGGGGAGGCCGAACAAACATGGCCCATTTTCAGGTTAAAGTGAACCCGGCCTCCAAGGATTTCGGGGGGTGGTGGGGAACGAGGACTCGGTTGCGGGGCATCTTCGGGGGGCATTCGGAAACAACAACACGGGTTGGGAAGGGAGTCAGGGGAAGGGGGGAATTCGGAAGACAAAAACAACTCCGACCGAACGGAGGGGGATTTGTAGGGGGGGATTCCTGAGGGGGGGGGGGGGGAACATTTTTTTGGCTACTTTAACCGTTTTTAGGGAAAGTGGGCCGGGAGTGGCCTCTTCAAGGGGGTGGGACTTTCATCCGGCCAAAAACCTGGGCTGGGGGGGGTGGGGGGGTGGGTTGGGGGGGGACCTCCTTGAGAGGCAAAGGCCCGCTCTTGCCTTGTTTTTTGGGGAGGGCTTGGGGTGGGTTCCCATGTTCCTTTCTGGAAAGGTGACAGGGTGGGGAGGGAAAAGGGTTAATTCATTGGGGGTGGGGGGGGGGACCCCTTCCTATTTTTCAAGAAAAAGTGGTGAGTGCCTTCTTCACCCCTCATCGCAACCACTGGGGACCTCCTGAGAGCAGTGCTGCCAAGAAAGAAGGAATCCATATTCTTCTGAAGGAGAAAGGGCATGGCAGACTCCTAGTAGCCCCCTCTGCACAATTGGAAGATGCCATAAATGCGAATCGCAGGATGAAGGAGGAACTGGACAGGCTGAAGGAGGAGATTCAGGAGTTAAAAAGATCCTCCCCTCCGCACTCCCCTATAAACACACGATCTAGGGGGGAAGTGTTGGAGGTTGAGATGGAGGAACCTGATGCCCCTCCTCAACCACCCATTATCGATGCAGAGGAACTGGAGAGGTTCCCCATCTGGAGGCCGTCCCTGCGGAACCAACCGCCTACGCGGATCCCGGAGACTGACCTGGGACAGGGCGCTGGGAGGGATGCCCTCTCGAGACTTGTTGAGGAGAGAGGATATGATGAGTTGATCAAAGCGATCAGGGCGTCTGTCAATGATGCCATGTTGGAAAGGTTCCCTCAACTGAGGTCCCCCACCCCCGCTAGACCCCATCATCAGCCGGGCGGGGCCCACTCCTGTTAAAGGAACGGTTCCCGTCCAGCCTAGGGCTCCGGCGAAGGGAAAAAAGGGAGGTACAAAGAAACCGAGTGGAGATTCTGGGAAACCCGACGAATACCGTGCGACCTGGTACTTCCCGTCAACCTATCCCATTTCCCCGAGTGGGGAAAACTGGGGCTCCGACCTCGGTCCCTAATCCAGTGTTGTGAGGCGGGCCCCCTTTTCTGGCGCATGCGCGGCCATGTTGTCTGTTAGGCTAGTTTTAACAGACACGTATCTAGACGACTGTCTGCAGAGGAGGTATAGGCGCGAAAATTTTGGCGGGCTCAACGTGCAACGGACAACGGAGGACTATAGAGGATACCAGTTGTTAGTGATAAATATTAAATAATGGATTGTAATAATAACAGTAGTAGTAGTAGTAGTAGCAGTAGTATTGGTGAAGGAGTAGTAAAGAAACGTAGACTTAGAAATTTTCAACATTCTTGGCTAGATGAAAATAATTTTAAAGGATGGTTAACTCCTCATCCTGATATACAAAATAAAGCGCTTTGTACTGCATGCAATACGGCCATCAGATGTTGCAAAACAAATTTAACTAGACACTCACAGTCGGCCAAACATATAAAAAATATAAATTCTAATTTTGAAGCCACCGTTAGTAGTAATTTATCACATAAAGATAAGGTTAAACGCGCCGAAATTAAATTATCTGCTTTTTTTGCAGAACATAACGTAGCTTTTTATTGCGCGGATCATTTAACTCCTTTGTTAAAAGATATTTGTATAGAGCCCAAAGTCGTGCAAGATCTTTCACTTGCTCGAAATAAGTGTGCAAATATTGTTAAAAATATTATAGCAAAACATGAAGTCGAGACAATTGTTCAATGTTTACAAACATGTAAATTTTCTATTTTAATTGATGAGAGTACGGATATATCGGATACTAAAGTAATGTGTTTACTTGTAAAATATGTTTCGCCTTTAAATAAAAAACTTACAACTCAGTTATTAGAATTATTACCTTTAGACGCAACGATTGTTCCGCGATTAAAATTTTGAAATATTTAAAAACTTTTAGAAGAAAAAGAAATTCCAATTAAAAATATTGTTGGAATGGCGTGCGATAATGCATCGGTTATGATCGGATGCAATAATTCTTTCATGTCTCGTTTAAAAGTAAAGCAGGAATTATAACGTTAAATTGTTTTACCATTCATCCGCGATTATAGCCAACAAAGCTTGTGAAAAAGTTACCAAATTCTTGTGAAAGTTTAATTAGAGGAGTTGCCACTTATATTTCGGGCAGTGCAAAAGATGTGCAGTTTGGGCGAGTTTCAAGATTTTTTCGAAATTCAACGGAATAAAATGTTAAAATTATCCAGAAAACGAGGTGGCTTTGTTTACTAAAATGCGTTGTTATGAACTTCTCGATAATTGGGAAGTTTTGAAAAAATTATTTTATTTTAGCAACGGTAGAGGATAAATTAAAATCTGCCGAACTATTTTAGATTCTTTAAACGATAATTCCGTTAAGGGTTACACCTATTTGAATTTTTTTTTTTTTTTTTTTTTATTGGCTTAAATGATGTGAAAACATCTCAAAAATGATATTCAATCGTAATTTTAGTCCAAAAAATTTTTTAAATAACCTTTTTAGCTAAATTTGTGAGTCTACCTTTGATGCTCCAAAACGCTTTTAAACTCTTGGCGCGCTATAGCAGCAGTTTGGAATATTTTGCTCAGTCAATGTGTTTGCACCAATTACAGATGGTGTACACTAGTGTACATACATACTAAAAATGTAATCGAGTACTAAGTCTACAGCTGTGTAATAAACGTAACAGACGCTTAGTACGACGCTACTTGAGAACACGTATTTATTGTATATCGTTGATTTTTTTGGTTTACAAGTGAATAATATTTTTTAAAAATGAGTAAAATCGTGTATAGTGGTAAGAAAGGCAGTAAAATGACGTGTTTTGGCAGTAGCAAGAGAACAATCAAGGGTAGGAAGCCACCAAACCGTCATAGCTTTGAAGAAGAAGACGCGGGAACATCAAGACTTGCAAAAAAATTAAAGCAATCGATTTATGAAGAGGAGATTGAAGTTGATCGTACTTTTGGCTACACTTTTATAAATTTTACTGCTGTTTTCACTGCTCTTTCCCAAATTCTTGTGTGTAAAACTTGTGGAGGTGATATAAAATTTACACAAACGAACATACGTGGGCTCGGTTTTAAAATACATGTTGTTTGCCAAAATTGTCCAAGTTCAGTTATTGATAGTAGTCCCATGATTAATAATTCTCATGCATATGACATAAATCGACGTCTTACATTTGCAATGCGTTTACTAGGCATTGGACATTACGGTATTACAAAGTTTTGTGCATTTATGAGTCTGGGAAGGCCTGTGTATCAATCAGCTTACGATGCTGCAATGGAACTTATATCAACAGCTACTAACGCTGTTCGTAAGAATTCAACAAAACTAGCAGTTGAAACTGAAAACAATATTAGTGTGAGTGAAGGCCAGACAGAAGGATTGACTGTGTCAGGCGATGGATCCTGGAGGAAGAGAGGCTTCTCGTCTCTCTATGGCTTTGCTAGTTTAATTGGTTGGCATACTGGTAAAGTTTTAGATGTCATCGTCAAATCAAAATATTGTAAATCTTGTGAGTATTGGGAGAAAAATTCCGAATCTGCCGAATATGAAGAATGGTTCAGTTTGCATAAAGAGGCATGTCAAGCTAATCATACTGGCTCAGCAGGGAAGATGGAGGTCGATGCTGTGTGTGAAATGTTCAAGCGCTCGGAATCTTTGTACGACACTCGTTACACAAGTTATGTAGGTGACGGAGATTCTAAAACTTACAAAGGAATTCTTGATTGTCAGCCTTATGGAGATGTTGTAATTTCAAAAAAGAGTGTGTTGGACATGTCCAAAAACGAATGGGTACACGATTAAGAAATTTAAAAAAAGAAAACAAAAAACTTGGAGGACGCGGTAAACTAACAGCAAAATTAATTGACGAGCTGTCAATTTATTATGGGCTGGCTATTCGTAGGCACCCGAACTCAGTTGAGGATATGCAGAACGAAATATGGGCCACGCTGTATCATAAAATGTCCACTGACGAAAAGTCACAGCATGACAAATGTCCGATTGGTGAAGATTCCTGGTGTTCTTGGCAAAAAGCTCGCGCAAATAATACTCTTCATGAATATTCGCATAAATAGCTTTTATCAAAGAATGTATTCGATGCTATAAAAAAAATTTATGAAGATTTAAGTCTCAAAGGATTACTTGCGTTGTCTTGGAGCATACGCAAAATAGCAATGAATCATTCAACCCTGTCGTTTGGACCATAGCGCTAAATCGATATCTGTGGCAAACGTACTTTGGATGTAGCATGTGATATAGCCACGATTTTCTTCAATGACAGTTTTTTAGGCTTGCTGCAATTGTAAATTCTTCAATTGCCAATTAGCGTTGAATTACATAATTATTGCTTGACGAGCGAACACCGTGTGAAAGCCGCAATCGCTCATCATCAAAATTTGAAAAAAAAGACGCTCAGCATGACTTAAAATCGTTAAGAAAAGTAGGGATCGAAAATCTGAATTTGGAAGGAATTCTTTTGTAATTCCTGGATAGCGGTAAAGGTAAAAAATTAGCAAGCTCCTATTTTGAATTTTTCATGCAGTAAATCGTTTCCAAAACTTTGAACGCAATTATCTCAAAACCACGTTTTTCAAATCGGCAGTACAAATAACTCTTTCAATTTTTATCCAATCGACTTACAATTTTAACTGTAGCTTTTTAGATAGATTTTAAAGAGAAGTACACACGATTTTTGAGATCCATTAATAATTACGTGTCAAAAAAATTAAAAAAAAAATTATTTTGTATACTTCAATATATGTATAATAAACCCTCAAAATTTTATTTACATTGATTTATTTTATCACAACGAAAAAAATTTCTTAAAAAAGGCTTTTTTCCGACCGTTCAAATAGGTGTAACCCCTTAAAGCATATTTGCTATTTTTAAAATATTCCTTAAATTTTTCAATAACTTTAATGCATTATTTCAATCGCGTGATATATTAATACATAAATTATATGACAGTAGTCAAGAATTAATTTCAAAAATAGCGCAAAATTTTGTAAAAATTGATATTTTAAAAGATATTAAAAATTTAGACATAGATAATGAAAATAATATCCAAAATTTAGAAAATGTATATGTAGGGCCAGAATGTGAGAGTGTTTTGGATTCATTATCTTTGGAACAGTCACAACAAATTAGATTAAAATGTTTGGATTTTTACATTACTGCAGTTCGAGAAATGCTTAAACGTTTGCCTCTTAAAGATACACTTTTTGAACAGTTAACTTTTTTAGATCCCAAAATTGCTTTGTATTATGAAGGTAGATTAAAAATTAAAGATTTAACTTTTATTGCAAGACGAGTATTAAAAGATATTGACATAACTGATTTAGCTTTTGAATGGAGAATTTTGCCATCGAGTTTTAATGAAGACCAGAAAAAAGAATTAGCTTCCTTACAAATAGATGAAATGTGGCAAAATATTTTTAAATCTACAAATTTCGATGGGGAAAAGATGTTTCCAAATTTAGAATTATTAGTTAATGTAGTTCTTTCTTTTCCCCACTCAAATGCTGAGGCCGAACGAATATTTTCTATTGTGACAGATATAAAAAATAAAAAAAGAAACCGTTTATCTAATGAGTCAGTCGCTTCAATTTGTGTAGTTCGGTCCAGTTTTCAAGCGAAAAATATTAATTGTATAAATTTTCAACCTGGGAGCTCAAGGCATGTAGATTTTCATGTCTCAAAATTTATATAGAAAATAATACTCAAAATTTATATAGAGAAAAAGGCAAATCTGATGATGCTTAATTATATTCTTGCTTTTTTATTTATAATTTTGCTTTTTTTTAATTTTTTTGCAAAATTTTTAATTTTTAATTAATTTTCACACATCTAGCCAATATTTATTAATGCATACTACATACATGTGTCTTATATGTGTATATTAATTTTATTTATTTTTCAGATTTACTTCTTGCCAAAGATAATGCAATATTTTTATTTTTAAATACATGTGTATTATATATGTATATTAAATTTTATTTATTTTTTAGATTTACATCTTACCAAAGATAGTGCAATATTTTTATTTTTAAATTATTTAATCTTATTATTTAATAAACTTAAGATATTTTTATTATAAAGTCATTAAATATAACGTTGATATTTCTATTAATTTTATTAAATTTTTAGTTTTAAAGTTATGAAATATATATTTTATTTCATTGTTTGTTATTTAAGATGAAATATTTATTTTCTTTTAAATTTTAATATAAAGATTTAATTTTAATATTTATGAAATAATTTTATTTTGTATTTTAATAAATGTATTTTTGTTTTATGAATACTGGTAAGGTTTTTGGCAGTTTTCCTTACCCTTGCAACAAATGTTGGTATTCCACAATTTTTCTGCCAAATTAAATTTTTTATTTTATCATAAGTATATCTTGTTTAAAGTTATTTTTATATCCTTCCGTCTTGTTTATCTCTTTTTTTTATAACACACACCTCTTTTGTAATTTCAGGAAAAATGAATTGACATTTATATAATATAAAGTATATACAGACATATATACACATAATTATATATATATATATTTCCATAAAATATATATATTTCATAAAATAATTTTAAAAATTATATTTTTCCTTAAATTATAAAAACTTACAAAATTATACGGGTGACCAATGGTATTATACGGGTACCAACTGGGGGTAACCCCACCTTTTTACATGTAAAAAAAGGACCCGCCACAAAGAAAACTCACTTGATGCCTTACGGTTTTCCGCCCCGGCCGCATTTGCGCCAGGGGGAAGAACAAAGGGGGGGGCGCCCCCCTTCCACCAACCCACTGGCCCCCCCTACATCCTTCCTCTATTTTCAACCCCGGGGGAGGGGGGGCAAGGAAAAAAGAAAGGAAAAAAAGGGGTGGGGGGGAAAAACGTAACAGGTTTTCCCCTCCCTCCCAACGGTTCCCACCGGCCACCCCGACCCCCCCCCACCCCCCCTTAAAAAAAAACAGAAACCAGGGCGGGGGGGAGTTGTTTTTGGATGAGGTCCCAAGGTGGTGAAAACACGGGGGGGGGAGGGGGAAGGGGAAAAGGGGAAGGGAGGGGGGATAAAGGGGAGGGAGAAAAAAGGAAAAACAACGGGCCAGAAGAAAAACCCCCCCCCCGCATACTTCCTGAAGAAGTGGGGGGTGGGACCCATTGCGGGGGGGATTTTCGGGGGGAACCACCAACCTTCCCCCCAAGATTACCTGGAAACTGGGGGGGTGAAAGAAAGGGAGCGGGCGGGAAGGCGAGGGGTCGTCAAGAGATAGGTGCAGCCCCCCCCACAGGGGACGAAGCTTGCATTGTCGGGTCAATCCACAAGTAACAGGTTTAGCCCCACAAAAGGCGATTCTTTAGCGGAGGGGGGAGTCTTCCTTGCTTACCGGGGCCAAAGGAAGAGAAAAGAAAAGTATGGGGTCCGGGGGGGGTAATCCTTGGGGCCACTTACTTGGCATGTAAAATTCCAGGGAAAAAAGCCCTCCCCTCTCAGCTTATTTCCCCTGGACCAAAAAAGCCCCATTCATGGGTTTCCCCTCCCACGGGGGCGGGGGGGGATGGGGGGGGGGGTTCCCGGCTTTTTTTTTTTTTTTTTTTTAACGGAGGAGGAAAAATTCGTTTATTTAAGGTTACCACCCAGGGGGGGGAAAACAATGGTGGGGTTCCCCTTGAGGGTTAATGTTTTGGGGGGGGGGAGCTACTTTACCACGTGGGGGCGGGGGGGGGAAAAAAAGTTCCCCGCGTGCATTTTTAAACCCCACTTTTAACCGAAAAAACCATCTCCCCGGTGGGGGGTTTGGCCTGTACCATGGGGGCCCCATAAGTTGAGGGGGGGGGAGGGGGGGGGGACAAGGGCGGGGGTTATCCACCTAAGGGACTTCGGGGTTTCCCTGCATCCCCCCCTCGGGGGTCGGCGGACTGTGAAAAAAAACAACTGGGGGGGCCCTCTTCATTTTTCAACATTATAGTATTATAAAATTTTAATAAATCCCGGGGAAGAAGGGGTCCGGAAACCCCCCACGGGAGAAAACATTTTTCCCCCACAGACAAAGTATTTTTGTTAGTGGGGGGTGGGGACGGTCGGGTACAAGGGATTCAACAAAAGCTCCGGGGGACAGGAACCAACCACACCCCGGGGGGGGAAATGGTTGGAAGTTTTCCCCCCCACAAAAATTGCTTAATTTAAAAAAATAATAAAAAAACAACAAAAAAAAAACAAAGAAAAGGGGGGGGGGATGGGGAGGGAGGGGTTTGGGTGGGTGGGGGGGGGGGGGGGGGGGGGGGGTGGGGTGGAAAAGAACCAAGTTGGGTTGTTGGGAAATACAAAAAAAAAACAACAAAACAAAAAAAAAAGACGGAGGGGGGGGGGGGGGCAACAAAAACAAACCAGCAAATCTAAATAATTAAAAGAAAAAAACAAATAAAACAAAGCACCCCCACGCAACACAAAAAAACACTACCAAATTCACAAACCTAACACAAAACCAAAAAATAAAAGGGGTGTGGGGGGGGGGGGGGGTGGGGGGGGGGGGGTGTTGGGGGTAACCCCCCACAGCCCCCAAAAAACCCACACCACAAGTTGGGGGGGGGGAGGGTGGTCGTGGGGGGAGGGGTGGGGGGGGGGGAAACACTCACCCAACCCCCACCTCCCCCCACATTTTTTGGGGGCGAGGGTTGGGGGCCTGTTTGGGGGAACCGGAAGGAGGGGGTGTTTCCCCTGTTTCCCAATACCAAACGTGGGGGGGGTCGGGCCCTTTTTTTGTACCGTGTGGGGGGGGGGGAACCGGGGGGGGCTGGGGGCGGGTGGGGGGGGTGTGGCTATGGGGGGTGGGAAGAGGGGGGGTGGGGGGGGGGGGGGGGGGGTGGGACCACTAAAAACACCCAAAACAAAACCACTCTTGTTGTGGTTTCCCAGGGTTATGTTTTTGTTTTTTGAAAAAAAAACCCCAACCCAAGCACACAACACAAACCCCTACTTTTTTTGTGTTTGGGGGGGGGGTGGGGGGGGGGGGGGGGTGGGCCCCACCGGGTGGTGGGTGTGGGGGGGAGGGGGGGGGGGTGGGGGTTGGGGGGGGGGGCCTTCCCCCCCAAAAGGGGGGTGGGGGGGGGGGGTGGGACAAACTAAAAAAAACAAATAATCTAAAAAAAAAACTCCTGCCCCTGGGGGGGGGGGGTTGGGGGGGGGGGGGGGTGTGGGGGTTGTTTGCTTTTAAAAAAAAAAATAGGGGGGACATTACATCAGGTGGTAAAAAAAACACCCCCCAAAAACAAATGGGGAAAGGGGGGGGGGGTGCCAATGTGGTGTGGGGGGGGGGGGGGGGGGAACAAGAACCAAAAAAAACCACACAAAACCCCCAACACCCACTGGTTTTTGCCAAAAAAAACAAAAATAAAGAAAAAAAAGATAAAAAAACAAACAAATTAACAATACCATGAATGCACAAAAAAACAACAAAAACCAACACCCCCCCCCACCGGGGTGGGGGGGGGGCCCCACAACCGGAGGGCAGGTGGGGGGGGAGGGTGTGTCGGGGGGCCCCCTTTGGGTGCCGCTCCGGGGTTGAAGAAGGTGGGGAACCGGGGGGGGGGGGGACAAGAAGTGGTTTGGTGGGTTTGGTTTCTCCCACACACAAGGGGGGGGGCGGGGCCCCATGGGGGGGGGGGAGGGGGGACACCCGCGGGGTGGGGGAAAAAGGGGAAGGTGGAAAAGGGGGGGTGGGTGTGGAGTTGGTTTTTTTGTTGCGTTTGACAGGGGGGTGGGGGGAAAAACAAAAAACAAATGGAAACAAAAATAAAAACTACGGATGGCCACTCAGTTTTGGGGGGGGGGGGGAACAAAGAAACAGGGGGGTGGGCGGGTTTGGGTAAAAAAAAAAAACGGGGGGAACATAAGGGGGTGGGGTTGGGGGGGCTGGAAACAACACATTACTAAAAAAAAAACACCACTCACAATCGATGTTAAAAATAAAAAAAAAAAAGAATATAGGAAAAGAAATATCAAACAACGAAATTAATTTTTTTTGTTTTTTTCTTTAACAAAAAAACAATTTTTGATGTTGGGGGGTGGGGGGGGGGGGGGCAAAAACGTAAACTAAAAAAACGGGGGGGGGGCTAAAAAGGTAAAAAATAACAGGGGGGTGTTGTTTTAATGGGGGGTGGGGGGGTACTTTTGGGGGGGGGGGTGACAAATTAAACTTTGCGGGGGGGTGGGGAAAAAAAGGGGGGGGGGGTGGGTGAAAATAATCCCGATAATAATTGGGACCCCACCAAAACCAACACAAACAATCCCACACCCAAAAACCACAACCCATCCAGGGTGGGGGGGTTTTACGGTGGGTGGTGTGGGACACAACAAAAGGGGGGGTTGGGGCGGGGTGGTCGGGAGGTCGGCGTACCTCCACCCACCTCGGGGGGGCCACCAGTTGCAGATCGGGTGGGGGGGGGGGGGGGGGGGAAAACTATAGTTGGGGGGGGGGGGGGGTGGTGGGGGGGGGGGGGGGGGGGGGGTGGGGGGGGGGGGGGGGGGGTTGGGGGGGGGGGGTGGGGGGGGGGGGGGTTTTTGGGGTGGGGGCCCGTGTTTAACCCCTTTTTTTTTTAAACAACCCCACAACAAAACCAACCCGGTCGTTGCACCCAAATTCCCGGGGGGGGGGGTGTGGGCGCGGGGGTGGGGGGGGTGGGGGGGTGTGGTTGGTGGGGGGGGGGGTCCCGTGGGTCGGGGGTGGGTTGTGGGGGTGGTTGGGGTGGGGGGGGTGGTGGGTGTGGGGTGGGGGGGGGGTGGGTGGGTTTTGGGGAACACCCCCATAAAAAAACCCAAAAAACAAACCGTCTGGTGTGGTTTACAGGGGGGGGGGGGGGTTTTTTTTGGGTGGGGGAGGGGGTTTTTTGGCTCGTGGAGGGGTGGGTGGACATCCCTGGTGTGGAAGGGGGGGGTGGGGGGTGTGGCGAAAATACCACACCCGGGTGGGCATGGGGTTGGGGGTTGGGGGGGTGGGGGGGGGGGCACCCCAGGGGGTGGCCCCCCTAAAGGGGGTGTGACTGGGGGTGGTTGTGGTGTGGGGGGGGGGTGGAAAAACTCCGGGCGGGGTGGGTGGGGGTTTTTTTTTTTTCTTTTTCTTTTTGGGGTGGGGTGGGGGGTCGGGGGCCGGGGTGGGGGCGGTCGGTGTTTTGCGGGGTGAACACAACACGGGTGTGGGCTGGGGGGGGCAACCTTTCAGGCCTGGGGGGGGGAGGGGGGGTTTTTTTTTTTTTTTTTTTTTGGTGGTTGTGTGGTGGGGGGCCCCAGGGTGGGGGGGTGGGTTTCATTTTTTTTTTCCCTTTTATGCGTGTGGGGGGTTTAGGGGGTGGGGGGGGGGGTTTGGGTGGTGGGGGGGAACGGGGGGGGGGGGGGGTGGGGGTTTCCCCCCTGGGGGGGGGGGGGGGGGGGGGTGGGGTGCCCCCGGTTTTTTTGGGGGGGTGTGAGAGGGGGGTGGGGGGGGGGGGGGTGCTTTTTTCCTTTTTCCCCCACCCAAAACATACACAACCTTTTTTTTGGGTGGGGGGGGTGGGGGGGGGGGTGGGGGGGGGGTCCTGGGGGGGGGGGGGGGGGGGGGGGGGTGGCGGGGGGTGGGGTCCCCGCCGTTTTTTTCCCCCCATAAAAAAAAAAAACCCCCCACAAAACCCAGGTTGGTGGGGCGGGAGGTTTTTCTGGTTGGGGGGGGTTCAGGGGTAACCGTTTTTTTTTTCTTTTCCTTTTTGTGTTGGGTTTTTTTTTTTTTTTTTTTTTTTTTTTTTTTGAAAAAATGGTTGGGGGGGGGGCAAAGAAAAGTGGGAGGGTGGTTTTTTGGGGTTTTAAGGGGGGGGGTTTTCTGGGGGTGGGTTGTTTTTTGTTTTTTTCCCCCCCAAAAACCCCACTACCCCCCCCCCCCCCACCACACCCCCCCCCGTGGTGTTTTTCTGGTTTTTTTTTTCTTTGTTTGGGTAAAAAAGTGGGGGGGGGGGGGTGCCCCCCCACCCCCCAGGGTGTGGTGGACGTAACCCCCCACCCCTTTTTCCCCCCCCCGGTTGGAAGGTTATGGGGTAGGGGGGGGGGGTTTTTTTTACAGGTAAAAAGTTTGTGGGGGCTTTTTTTTCCCCCCCCCCCCCCCCTTTCCCCACGGGGGGGGGGGTCCTTACACCAAAACAAAAAAAGTTTTGTTCTTTTGTTTTGGTGGGCCTTGGGGGGGGGGGTTGGTGCCGGTGGTTTGTTGGTGGGGGGCGGGGGGGTGGGGGGGGCCCCCCCCCCCCCCAACAAAACGACCTGTTTGTTCTTTCCCCGGGTTTTAAATGGGGGGGGGGTTTTTATTTTGGTTTTGGTGTGGGTTTTTTTTTTCCCCCCTTTTTTTTTTTCCCCGGGGGGCCTGCCACCAACCAACCCCCACAAAAACAAAACCAAAATAACCCACACCAACAACAAATTAAAACCCCGGACAACGGGGGGGGTGGGGTGGGGGGCAAAACCAACTATAACATTTTGGGGGCCTTTTTTTTTGGCCCCTTTCCGGGTGTTTTTGGTTGGTGGGGGCTCCCCCCCCGTGGCGGGGGGGAATCACGGGTTTGGGGGGGTGCACCTAACCTGGTTTTTTTGGGGGGTGTTGTGGGGGGGGTCCATTTTGTGGTGCGGGGGGGTGGGTCCCGGGGGCCGGGCCGGGGCCCCGCTCCCCCGGGGGCCACAACCCCCCCCAACTGGGCCCCCCCCCCCAGGTGTGTTTTTTTGGTCCGGGTGGGTGGGGGGGTGGGGGGTGGGACCCGCCCCCCCCCGGGGGGGGGGTGGGGGCTATTGTTTTTTTTACCTCCCCCGGGGGGGCTTTTTTTTTTTTGTGGTGGGGCCCCCCCCCCCCCCCCCCCACCCCCCCGGGGGAAATCGGGTTGGGGGGGAACCCAAACCACACACAAACATGTGGGGGGGGGACCAATAGAGGTGTTGGGGGGCGGGTTGGGGTTTTGGGGAGGGGGGGGGCCCCCCCCCCGGTATTTGGGGGCTTTTTGGGGTTGGGGCCCCCTTTTTTTTTTCCCCGGTTTTTCGGCCCCGGGGGGGGGGGGGTGGAGGGGGGGTGGTGATGGAGGGGGGGGGGAGTGGTGGGGGGGGAACAAACCACCAAAAAGAGTGTGGGGGGGGGAACCAACAAGCACCAAACGGAGGAGGGGGGGTGGGGGGGAAACGCGGGGGGGGAACAGAAAGGGGGGGGGGGGGGGGGGATTAGGGGGGGTGGGGTGTGGTTGGGGGGGGCCCTTTTTAAAAAAACCCCCCCCCCCCCTCCCCCCCCCCCTCGGGGTTTTTGTGACAATTTTTTTTACACACAACAAACCAAAAAACACTCCTGGGCGGGGGGTGGAGGTGTGGGGGGACCCCCCCCGGCTTGTTTAAAAGGGGGTTTGGTTTTTTTCCCCACCCCCCCTACCCCGCAGGAGGGGGAGGGGCTTTTAACTTGGGGTGAAATGGGGGGTGGGGGGGCGGGGGGGTGGGGGGGGTGGGGGGGGGTCCTTTTTCTATTTTTCTACATTTTTTCCCCCAATTTTTTCCGGGTGATAGGGAGGGGGAGGGGTAAGGGGGGGGAGGGGCCCCAACTCCCTTTGTTTTGTTTTCCCGGGGGGGGGGGGGGGGTGAACTTTGGGGGAATTTTTTTTTCCTCCCCCCCACCCTCATTTGTGGGAAGGGGGGGGGTGGGGGGTTTTTACCCACTCCGGTCCCCCCACCCCCCCCAACAACCCGGAAGAAATGGAGGGGGGGGGGGTGTCGGGGGGGTGGGGTTTCCCCACAACATGTCCGTTGGCTGGGGGGGGGGGGGGGGGGGGGGGGGGGGCGGGTTTTTGGGGTGGTTGGGGGGGGGGGGGTGGGGGGCGGGGGGGGTGAAAACTCTGGTGGTTTGGGGGGGGGGGGCCCGGGGGGGGGATCCCCATTCCACACTGGGGGGTGGGGGGTGGTGGTGGGCTGTTTTTTTGTTTGTCGATGGACATACTATGGGCGAAAAGGGGTGTGGGGGTGCGGGACGGGTGGGTGGGGAGGGCCCCCCTGTTTTGTTCCCCCCCAGGGGTGGGGCGGGGGTGTGGGGTGTGGGGGCACGGAGTGGGGTAAAAGGGGGTCCCCCCCCCCCCACTTACTTGTGGAATTTTGGAGTTTTTGGGGGGGGGGAACCAGGGGTGGGGGGGGGGGTGGAGGGCGGTTGGGTGGGGGGTGGGGGGGAACCGGATGGGGGGGTAGGGTGGGGGGTGGTGAAACCCCCCACCTTTTTACCAACATATTAAACAAACCCTTTTTGTTTGGGGGGGTGGGGTGTGAGGGGGGTTGGGGGGGGGGGGGGGGGGTTGTGTGGGTGGGGGAGGGGGGGGGGGGGGAGGGGGACGGGAGCGGAAGGGGGAAAATTTGGTTGAAATAAATTAAAAAAACGGTGTTTTGGGGAGGGGTGGGAGTGACAAAGGGGAGTGGGGGGTGGGGGGTGGGGGTGGGCGGGGGGGGGTTGGGGGGGAAGTGGGGGGTGGGGGGGGAGGGGGGGGCGGGGGGGGTGGGGGCGGGGGTTTGGGAGGGGTGGTGGGGGTGTGGGTGGTGTGGGGGGGGGGGTCGGGGGGGGGCGTGGGGGGGGTGGGGGTGGGAACATAAACTTTAACAAGGGGGGGGGGTTGGTGGGGGGGTGGGGGGGGTGGTTGGGGGTTGGCGGGGTGGGTGGTGGTGGGGGGTGTGGGGGGTGGGGGTGCGGGGGGGGGGTTTGGGGGGGGACGGGGGGGGGGTGTGGTGGGGGTGGGGTGGCTTGGGTTGGCGAAAAAAAATTTTTGTGTTTTTTTTTTAAACACCCCACAAAAAAAAGCATTTTTTCCTACCTTTCTTTCTTTTTTTCTATTCTTTGTCACTTTTCCACTTGTCTTTTTTTGTTTTAAGTGGAGTGTGGGTGTTCTTTTAATTAAGGGGTGGGGGGTGATACAAAACAGTGGACAGGTCCACCGGGGGGGGGGTGTGGGGGGGAGGGGTCCGGGGGGGTGCCAGGGGGGGGGAAATTCGGGGGGGGGAAAAATTACCACCAACCGGGGGGGGGGGGGGGCTTGGGGGGTGCGGGGGGGGGGGTGGGGGTGTTGGTAAATAACAGCGATCAATAAACCCCCACCCAACCAAAAACCCCCACCACCCCACCCCCCCCCCCCCCCCCAAGGGGGGCCCCGGGGCAAGGGTTTTTCCATTTACCAACACCATTGTTTTTCACTAAAAACGGGGCGGGGCGGGGACATAAACAAAAAAAAACACCAATCAAAAGGGTTCCAAAAAAACAAATAAAAAAAAGGGGGCCGGGGGGTAAAAAAAAGAATTTGAAGGGGGTGGGGAACAAACACAAAAAAAGGGGGGGGAACGGGTGGGGGAAACAAAATAACGGGGAAGAAAACAATATAAATAACAAAAGGGGGGCTGCGAATAAGGGTGAAAGGGGGGGGGGGGCCTGGTTGTGAGTTTTGGTTGTTGTTTAGTTCCTCCCCCCCCCCCCCCACCAAACAAGGGGGGGGGTGGCAGTGGGGGGAAAAAAAATAGGGGGGGGGGGGTTGTTCGGGGTTTCTTTTTGTTTTTTTTTTTTTCCAAAACTTCCCCTTGTTTGGTTTGGATAAAAGGAACCCCCCAATCCCGGGGGGGGGGGAGGGGATAAAACAACAACAACCCTTGTTTAATGGGGGGGGGGAAGCGGGGCGGGGGTGTGGGGGGGTTGGAGGGGGGTTGGGGGGGGGGGCGGGGGGGGGGGGGCCCGGGTGGGGGAGGGTTTGGGGGGGTGGGGGGGGGGGGGGGGGGGGCATACACGGGGGGACCACAAAAAACCACCCAAACACAAAAGCCCGGTTTTGGTGCTCCTTTGCCAACGGACCGCCCCCCCCCCCACCACAACCGAAAAAAAGAACCCGGGGGGCCCCCCCCCCCCCAAAAAAACTTTTCCCGGGGGGGGGGGGGGGGGGGGGGGGGACGATGGTGGGGGGAATTGTTGTGGGGGGGGGGGGGGGGGGGGGGGGGTGGCCCCCACATAAAAAAAAGTGTTGTGTGGCGGGGGTAGGGGGGGGTGGGGGGGGGGGGGGGGCAGGGGGGCCACTTGGTTTTTCCGTTTGTTTTTCCCCGGGGGTGGGGGGGGGGTGGAAGAACCCCCCCCCCACCCCAGGGCGGTGGGGGGGGAGCACATAAAAAAAAAAAAAAAAGACTACAAGCACAAACAAAACAAAAAAAGTTGGGGGCCGCCCCCCCCGGGCCTCCACCAACCACAAAAATTTTTTTTTTGTCGTTTTCCCTCTGTTCCGGGGGGAAACACCGGGGAGAGCGGTTTGGGGGTTTGGGGCAGGGGTATTTGTTTTTGTCAGGGGGGGGTGGTGGTTTGAAGGGGGGGGCCCAAGGGCGGGTTTGTAATTTCCAAAACCACAAACCATCTGGTGGGGGGGGTGGGGGGGTGGTGTCGCAGGGGGAAAACCACGCCCCCCCCCCCCCCAGGGTGGTTGTGTGGGCCGCAGGGGGTGACAAAAAACATAAACCAAACGGGGGGCCCCCCTCCCCCCAAACCCTTTTTTGTGGGGGGAGTGGGGGGGGTTGTGGGGAGGGGGGTTGGGGGGGTGGTTTGGGGGGGGGGGTAGGGGTGTGGGGCGGGGTGGGGAAAACCGCGAAGGGGGGGGGGGGTGGGGTGGGGGGGGGGGGGGGGAACACATTCAACCTCAAAGTTGTTTATCCCCTCCGCCCCCCCCAAAAACCCGTGTGGTGCCCCCCCCCCATGGTGGCGCGGGGGGGGTGGTGTTTTTTTCCCCAAGGGGGGGCGTGGGGTGTGATTCGCTCAATTCCCCAAAGAAAACCAGGTGGGGGGTGGGGGGGGGGGGAGGGGGGGGGGGGGAACTTTGGGCTCTTTTGGGTGGGGGGGGGTGGACCCTCCCCACTCCGTTGTGGGGGGTTGGGGGGAGTGGGCCGGGGGGTACAACCACAACTCCCTCCCCATTTCGTGTGCGGATCCCCCATTGTTTTTGTCCCTTTGGTGTACCGTGTGGTGGGGCACTGGGGTGGGGAGGGGATAATCACCGGTGAAGGGGTGGGGGGGGGGGTGGGGGGGGGGGGGGGGGTGGGGGGGGGGGGGGGACCCTCTTCCACCACACCTAACCCCCTGCCCACCGGGTTCGTGCTTTCTTTCAACCCCCCCACCCACCCTCCTCTGGTGGGTTGTGGTGGGACATTGGGGGGGGGTGGCGGGGTGTTTTTTCGGGGTGTTTCCTATCCCCTCCCCTTCCCCCTGGGGGGGGGCTTTGTTACGGGGCCCGTTTTCGCTTTTCCCGGGGGGGGGGGGGGGGGGGCCTTGGGGGGGGGCCTTTTTTGTTGGGGGGTTGCGGTGGTTTCATTTTACTCCCGGGGTTGGCCCCCACCCCCTCGGTGGGGGGGGGGGGGGGGGGGGGGGACCCCACCCCCCCAAAACGGGCCTTTTTTCATGGTTACTGGGGGGGGGGGCCCTTCCCCTCCCCCCTGTGGCGGGCGTGGACTTCGGCCTTGCTGTTGTTTTGTTCCAGGGGGGGGGTCGGGGGTACCCCCCACGACCTCCCAACCCCACCCAACCCCCCCCGGCTTTTGTGTTCCCGGTGGCCCAGGCGGGGGGGGTGGGTGGGGGGGCGGGGGGCCCCCTCCGGGGCCTGTGGGGTTGTCCCTTTTTCCCCCCCCTGGGGGGGTGGGTGGGGGGGGGGGCCCCCCTCCCCCCCCACTTTCGTGCCTTTTTCCCCCCCCCTCCCCCCCTCTTGGGGGGGGCGCTTCCCTCCTCCTGGCGGCGCCTTCCTTCTATTTCCCGGGGCGGCTTTTGTCCGGGGGCCCTGTCGGTGCGCGGTGGGGGCCGGGGGGGGCCACCCCCCCATATACCCCTGGTATGTACTCTCTTGGGGGGGTGGGGGGGGGACCCCATCTTTTCATCCCACTACCAAAGTGGGGGGGGGGGTGGGGTGGGGGGTGATGTCATCAGAAGCCCCAATTTAAACCTTTTTCTGGGGGGGGGGGCGGGTGGGGGGGGGGGCGGGGGGTGGGGTGGGGGTGGGGGGGGGTGCGGTGGCGGGGGTTGTCGTATGGGGTGGGGGGGGGGGGCGGCGGGGGGGGGGGGGTTGTTAGGGGGGGTGGGTTGTCCGGGGGGGTGGGCCCCCCCTCCCCCCCAATCACTCCCCGTTGTTGGGTGGGGGGGGGTGTTGGGGGATGTGGTGTGGGGGTCGGTGATTCTTCCCCGTAGGTCCGGGTCGCCCATCCGTGGAATTAAAAGTGCCCTTTCCCCAGGGGGGGTTGGCCCCGGGGCGTCAGGGGGGGGGGGGGTGCCGGGGGGTGGGGGGGGTGCGGGGGGGGGGGGGCCCCTTCCACCCTCCTCCTCCCCCCGCAGGCGTCCACCACAAGAACATTAAAACAAAACCTCCTCCCAGGGGGGGTTGGGTTCCGGGTGTTGGTGGGGTGGGGGGGTGGGGGGGTGGGGGGAACGGGTGGGAACGGGCCGGGGGTGGGCCACGGGGCTGGGGGGTCGGGGGGGGGGGGGGTGTGGCGGGGGGTCCCCCCACGGGGGGGGGGGGGTGGGGGTCGTGGGGGGGCGGGGCCCCCCCCCCACCAAACTCCGGGGTGGGGGTGAGGGGGGGGTGGTGGTGGTGGGGGGGGGTGGGGTGTGCGGGTTGGGGGGGTGGTGGTGAAATGGGGTGGGGGGGGGGTTGTTGGGGGGTGGGGGCCGGTTCGTGGGGGGGTTGGGTGCGGGCGTTGAGTGAGGGGCGGGGTGGGGGGGGAGGTGGTGTGTGGGGTTGTGGTGGGGGGGGTGTGTGGGTGGGAGGCGCCGGTGTGGGGGGGTGGGGGGGGTGGGTGTGTGGTGTTGCGGGGGGGGGGGTGTGGGGGGGGGGGGGTGGGGTTGGGGGGTGCCTTGTTTGGGGGGGGGGGGGGTGGTGCGAGGCCGGAAATATCAAAGTGGAATCTGCTGCTATTTTGTAAACCTGACCAGTACAATAAGCATGCAGTGAAACACACTATGAACGATGCCGAACAAACGAATTCCTCGTCCACCAATAATTCCGTTGAAAAAGTTATATTGAAAGCTTTAATTTCCATGTTTTTATTATAAATGATATCAAAGAGCAAATAAAAGAATGCTTGTACAATTTTCTTGTGTTTGTCTGATTTATACCAATCATCGGTTTGTCTGATTTATACCAATCATCGGTGAACTGTAGTTCTCGTTCACGCAATAATTCCATCTTATATTTGACACAATCATCGTAAAACTTTCGAAACTCTTCTAAAGGAATGTGGAGAGATAGGTTTATTTGAGAACAAGTGATTAGGAAATGTTCTGAATCTGGTGATTCCTCGAATGTCAGTGTGGTACGTGAATCAATCGCAGCAGTTAAACATGTTTACATTCTACTGCATGTTCACCCGAATAAGCTTAATCTGGACGATGCGGACACTGAAGGAAACCATTTCTGGATAATAATTTCTGTTATTTCTGCAGTGTATTCTATAAAATAGAAAAAAACTCTTTAATGAATTCTTAGATTTGATTTGTTTGTAGTGTAAACATAAGTTACAAAAAAATTTGAGTCAATTAATAGAACGAACTAACTTACAGGTGACATTCAGCGTAAATATAATCTCACAATATCATGAAAACAATATGCATAAATAACGAAATTTTTCGAATTTCTCGGACGTTTCGACTTCACGGAGTCTTCATCAACAAACGCAGAAAGAAAAGATTAAAACAGGACAAATCGTACAATCATCATAATGTAAGATATCAAACAGTTTTCGCTATCACTTCGCAATAATGGATCTAACGTGATCCCCAACGTTATTTTCGACATAGTTGTTAAAATTAAAACATTATCACTTTGCGCACTGTTGTGGTCAAATAGTTTAAAAACATATGTAGAACTTGTTACTCGTTGGAAGGCGAACAATGTGTTATTGGTCAGGTGGGTCTGTTTCAATGGTCATTAAAGAAGTGACCCCCAAGGGAAGTCCAATGTTCGTGAAGTTCGAAATGCGTATGTACAACCATATTGGTATGAGGATGAATAGCAAATACAAAGTAATATAAATGAATTATCTGTTATGCGACTGATGCGTAGCAAACACACGTGTGGTAGACAGAACAATTGTTATTCAATTTATTTATCCATCATTTCCACGAGTAATAAGTTCTACATACGTATTTTTTAACTATTCGACCACTACAGTGCGCAAGGTGATTCGGTTTTAATATTAACAACTATGTCGAAAATAATGTTGCGGATCACGTTAGATCCATTATTGCGAAGTGATAGCGAAAACTGTTTGATATCTTACATTATGATGATTGTACGATTTGTCCTGTTTTAATCTTTTCTTTCTGCGTTTGTTAATGAAGACGCCGTGAAGTCGAAACGTCCGGAAAATTCGAAAAATTTTGTTATGTATGTATATTGTTTTCATGACATTGTGAGATTGTATTAATAGTTGAATGTCACCCATGTGTTAGCTCGTTCTTACATTAATTGGCCTCATTTTTCCTAAAATTGTTATAACGACAATTTTCCATTTCTTGCTTTTAATTAGTTACAAAATTTGAATAAACTTTATATTTTGTTTAGATTTTGGTTTTACTTATACGATTGCTTTGATATTTACAGTGATAATGAAAATAACAATCTCAATTCATTATCAAGAATTTATACATCTAAATTGAGTATTTGAATTTTTTTAACATTAAAATTTATGCGCTTCGAACAAAAGATATTAAAACGTACTTTTGTATGTAATCCGACTACAATATACATCTGATCTGACTATTTATTACTTACTGGACAGTATAAAGAGGAGTAGATAAACTTATATTTTAAAATCAATCAGAAACTATCGTTCAAAACACAACGTTACTTATTATTATTTCTTACGAAACTATTCTCAATGCTGACAGAAACCAAGTGTTTCTAAAATAACTGAAGAACTTCCGAACAACTTGAAGAACTGAAGGACTTTCATCCAGAAGCTCTCTTGGTTAACTGAAGAACTGTTGACGGTCAGTGTTGTAAGGAGGGCCCCTTTTCTGGCGCATGCGCGGCGAACGTAGCATCAGTGAAGTATCTCCATATGTAAAAAGGTGTACCATTGATCACCTGTATAATTTTGTAAGTTTTTGTAATTTTACAAAAATATAATTTTTTAAATTATTTTATGGAAATATATATATATATATATATATACATATATATATATCATGTGTATGTCTGTATATTAATTTTATATTATATAATATAATATAAATGTCAATCCATCTTTCCTGAAATTACAAAAAGAGTGTGTAAAAAAAAAGAAATAAACAAGATGAAGGATATAAAATAACTTCAAACAAGATGTTATTCCTTATGATAATAATAAAAATTTGACTCGGCAGAAAAATTTGTGAAATACCTGTAACGATTTGTTGGTATGGGTAAGCAGAAAAACTGCTAAAAACCTTACCTAGCATTCATAAAACAAAAAAGACATTTATTAAAATACAAAATAAAATTATTTCATAAAAATTTAATAAATTAATAAAAATAAATGACTTTATAGTCATTATTGAGCCAAATTTTATCTATGAACAATAAACATTGCGTTTTCAATTTTCACTCCGAGATAAGAGCTAAATGTGTTTTCATGATTCACATAAAACGTTGCATATTGCATTCTTCCGAAATAAGCATTATGTGTACAGCATTAATATTTTTGTAGAAATGAATTTGTTTTGGCTTTTAAAAACAGTAAATATTTTGTAAAAATATATTTACATAAAAATAAGGTAATAAATGTCCGTCTATGGTTTAAAATTAAAATAAATAAGATCATTCATCTTTTTGTAAAGCCAAAAGCTTTAAGTTTTATTAATATCACATTCTCTGATTTTGCATCAGTAGAAGGAAAGCATTTGTGGTTCATTGTTAAGATGAACCATTTCTCACAAATTGATGAATTAAAAATAAAGATTATCAATGATAAAAAGAGATTTAATTAATAGGAAGAAAATTATTTAAACTGTTAGGAATTATATGGGTTTCCAAATAAATGTAGCAAATAAGACTACCACTTTCTTCACACTGCTCAGTGACCTAGAAACCGTTGTCCTGGGTAACCATTGCCAAAAGTTTGTAGAATAAATAAAAATTAGTGCCACATTGTTCAGTTAAATCATAATTCATTTATCTATTTCACTAAGCCGTTCACATCATCTCTATTTGTCGTACCAAGTAAGTAATGTTGTTAATTTATATGCACAAAAATACGTTTTAATACCGTTTTTAAACCTCGATTGAAGCGCAGTAATAAACTTTAATGTAACGTTAGGAAAATATTCAGGTGTGTAAAAGTAAGATATTTACAATAATAAAGACAATAATTGAGACTAAATCTCAATTTTTTGAACCCGAATATCTCAGAGCAATCAAATTAAATGTATATTGAATCGCAGTCGAATTTTTTAATTAACATTCACATTATTATATAAATCCAGTGCATAATAAAAGTTAAAATAAAAATTATGTTTCAACTTTTACAGGAAGACTGCGAATAACAAAAATTATTATTCATAAAAATGATTCAGTTCACCGTATCCGCACCGGGCAGTATGAGCTTATTCGGAGAACTTGTGGTGAGGTATGGCAAATCCAGTGTAATGGCAGGCATAGATTTACGTACCACGTTGACATTCATTGAATTGTCTGAGCAAATTGTCCAATTAACGTTCTCTCAAATCAATCTGTTCTTAAGTATACCTCTACAGTCGTTTGTAGAGTTCTATCACTATTGTGAAAGAGACATGACTCTGTTGCACGAGCACGTGCTACAATTTATCAACTCTAATCCGCATTTCTACAGTGCAGAGACTCAGAAGATAATCCTACAAGTATTCTTTTATTTGCTCACTTACATAATTTACGTGGAGAAAATCAAGATAACATCTTTCCATGTGGAATTATCTACGAAATTAATGATGGATCCTGAGTTGGTCTACCTGATACCATCCACAGTATGCCTCGCCGCGTGCTTTTTACACCTGGTCACATCTCCAAAACGGTCATACTATTGGTCATACTATTTTTAACTACGACGATCTCCAAAACATACGTACATACGCTGCAAAGTGCGGGGAAATTTGTTCCAAGATTGACACGGCGAGGAGAAAATCAAAATAAAATCTTTCACTATGCACTTATCAACGGAATTAACGATGGACGGTGAATTAACCTGTCCGGAATCATTCATAGTATGTCTCGCAGCAAGTTTATTACATTGGTCACGTTTGCAAAAAGGTGCTCACGATACTTTTAATTGCGCTGATCTCAGAAAAATTCAATTATATGCTACATGTTGCGAGGAAATGTGTTCCGAACTTAGCACGGTGAACGTGACTGCGTGTACATTTGGTTCAATAGTAAAATATAGTACCAGAGATATGTATTCCACTATATTATTCGGAATGCTAAACGCGATTTTACTGGTCAATTCAAAACAGGTACAAAATCTAGAAGCTCAGATGCAACAAATGACAGAAATAAAAGATATCTGATCCGAAATTGGAGATTCTACTGGACACCTCAATATTATAACGGACAAAGCTTATAATCTATTTCGACAGTTAAATACTTACAAGGACGGTGATAATAGTATCGAAACGACATGTACTATGCTACACAATGAATTAAAGGTACACACAGAAAAATATCATTCTATACGCAAGAAAAACAATTACTCATTTTATTTTATTTTGTTGAAGTAAAAGTTTTCTTCAGTAAAGAATATTTTCTTAATAATAGTTTTAAGATATACTTGTCACAAGTATTAGAAAAGTTCATCATCTTGTATTCAAAACAAGAATTTATTCTTATTTCAAGAATATTATAAACTTTATTGAAAAAGAGCTACATGTGATTAATTTGATTATATTAACCCAAGAATATTTATATTTGTATTAATTGAATATTCTTGTTTGAACCACTAAACTTGCTCAGATCCAGAATATGTTTTAAGTAAATATGATGCTTATAATAAGTTTACGATAGATTTGCGGATATACAAACTTACTAAATACTTAAAACAAGTAATAGTTACTTGCAAATAGAATGTATTTTTCTGTGTGTAAGTGTGAACGCGAACTACAAAAATGTTACATTATATCTTTTTACATTTTATTATACATCTTTATGCATTTTCTGTATTTTTGTTGTATCCTTTTTATGAATATCTTCATGTGAAATTTTATGTGAGATTTTTGCAAGTCTCAATTTACACTTTGGCCACATATTTTTTACAGACTTGCATTGTCGTAAGCCAAAATTTATTAAATACGTTCAATGCATTGCACACAATTTGAATAATATTTGCGTAATAGCGCGAATAAATAAAATGTACGCAAAATATACACACATTGGTAATGGTAGGTATGCATATATTTGGTGTCCACGCATGCGGATGAACCGTGCAAACACATGGAGCTTATTTCAAAGGAATTGGAGACGTATGGTTTTGACGTCACGGAAACAAATTTGGCTCGTAACGGAGTGAAAATTGAAATGATGACTTAAAATCTCAAGATTAATGTTTACAATACAAATAACGTATTAAAATTGATACTTTTTATGTTAACAGATTTTTATGCTTATTATATATATATAGTTTTATATTAACTTTTTATATTTATTAATAAGTCTAAATAAAGTACCGTTTTTACATGTGCATAATGCAAGTGCAAAGATAATAATTTAAAGATTAAAATACTTCACGACTTACATTTACTTTTCAACTAGGGTCATTTACTTCAAAATTCCGAGTTTCAAACTTTATTAATGCATTGGGAAATTATTTGATTTTTTGTTACACTTACGAGAAAGTAATTAATATGGGACATTACTAAAGTTAAATCATTCGATATGTAGTGACGAGTTCAATAAGGTGTAAAAGAATAAAGGTTGGTAAGCTAAGTGTTGGTAAATGTGTCTCGCGTAGCGATTGTTACCGTCAACAATTCTTCAGTTATTTTAGAAACACTTGGTTTCTGTCATCATTGAGAACAGTTTCGTGAGAAATGATAATAAGTAACGTGGTGTTTTGAACGAAAGTTCCTGATTGATTTTAAAATATAAATTTATCATTCCGTAAAATATAAGTTTTATCTATTCCTATTTATATTGTCAAGTAAGTAATAAACAGTCAGATTATATACAAAAGTACGTTTTAATATCTTTTGTTCGAAGCGCATAAATTTTAATGTTAAAAAAATTAAAATATTCAATTTAGATGTATAAATTTTTGATAATGAATTGAGATTGTTATTTTCATTATCACTGTAAATATCAAAGCAATCGTATAAGTAAAACCAAAATCTAAATAAAATATAAAGTTTATTCAAATTTTGTAACTAATTAAAAACAAGAAATGGAAAATTGTCGTTATAACAATCTTAGGAAAAATGAAGCTAATTAATGTAAGGACGAGCTAACAAATGAGTGACATTAAACTATTATTAATATAATCTCACAGTATCATGAAAACAATATACATAAATAACGAAATTTTTCAAATTTCTCGGACGTTTCAACTTCATTGGTCTCAATTTTTTTGTAACTTATGTTTACACTACAAACAAATTAAATCTAATGTAAGAATTATTATAAAGAGTTTTTCTATTTTATAGGAGTTGTCAACAAACACAGAAAGAAGAAATTAAAACAGGACAAATCGTACAATCATCATAATGTGTAAGATATCAAACAGTTTTCACTTCGCAATAATGGATCTAACGTGATCCGTAACGTTATTTTCGACATAGTTGTTAATATTAAAACCGAATCACCTTGCGCACTGTTGTGGTCGAATAGTTAAAAAATACATTGGAAGGCGAGCAATGTGTTGGTCAGGTGGGTCTGTTTCCGTGGTCATTAAAAAAGTTATCCCCAAGGGAAGTCCAATGTTCGTGAAGTTCGAAACGCGTATGGACATGGCGTTTTGGCATGAGGATGAATAGCAAATACAAAGTAATATAAATGAATAATCTGGTATGCGACTAATGCGTGGCAAACACACGTGTGGTAGGCAGAACAATTGTTATTCAATTTATTTATCCATCATTTCCACGAGTAATAAGTTCTACATACGTATTTTTTAACTATTCGACCACTACAGTGCGCAAGGTGATCCGGTTTTAATATTAACAACTATGTCGAAAATAACGTTGCGGATCACGTTAGATCCATTATTGCGAATGATAGCGAAAACTGAAAATTTGATATCTTACACATTATGATGATTGTACGATTTGTCCTGTTTTAATCTTTTCTTTCTGCGTTTGCTGATGAAGACGCCGTGAAGTCGAAACGTCCGGGAAATTCGAAAAATTTCGTTATTTATGTATATTGTTTTCATGATATTGTGGAATTATATTAATAGTTGAATGTCACCCATGTGTTAGCTCGTTCTTATGCTAATTGGCCTCAATTTTTTTTGTAACTTATGTTTACACTACAAACAAATCAAATCGAATGTAAGAATTATTATAAAGAGTTTTTCTATTTTATAGGAATACACTGCAGAAATAACAGAAATGATTATTCGCAAACATGATTTCCTTCAAAGTGTCCGCACCGTCCAGATTAAGCTTATTCGGTGAATGCGGTAAAATATGGTAAAAAAGGTTTAACTGCTGCGATTAATTTACGTACCACACTGTCATTCCAGGACACTGTCATTCCACGTTCAAAATATTCCATAATCATTTGTGATAAAACAAAACTATCTTTCCGCTTTGATTTAGAAGATTTTCTAAAGTTTTACGATGATTGTGTCAAAAATGAGTTGGAGTTATTACGTGAACGAGTACAACAATTCACCGATAGTTGGTATAAATCAGACAAACATAAGAATATTGCAGTAACGAAAGATCATTTTCTTTGCCAGTAGAAATTAAAACTCAAATGAAGGGAGACTAGTTGACATCAAACTGGCATATGATTGGTGAGCTGCGAGCCGACTTGGTTTTGTCAGACTTTAAACCGCAGTGATTCACCAACTTTTCTGAAATCTAGATTCGATTTCAATTTTTAGGAGATTAATAAATATCATCTCAACTTGTGAGATAAAGAAATTATTGCGAAAAATATTACCTCAGCCAGGATTCGAACCTGGAACTCCCCCATTCCGTGCGGGTGTCATACCAATTCGACCACCGAGGCATGTGATAATATTTATCGCAATAATAAGTACACTAATAGCGAATTCGGGCACTTGCACTAGTGCGCACCGAGTGTGCACAAAGGTTCGTTCATAGTCAATTTTTATATTTAAAGATTATTATAAATCCTTTTTTAAATACTAATTAAACAGTAAAATGATCTGTACAGCATTAGTACGGATCGTTTTATTGGCTGAAAATTTTTGAATTTGTTAAGATGGTATTTAAATATAAAAATTGACTATGAACAAGCCTTTGTGCACACTCGGTGTGCACTAGTGCAAGTGCCCGAATTCGTTATAAGAAAGACGCTACCTCAGGCAGCGCCTCTAGTGAGGGACACCAAGTTATATCCCACCAATAACTTAAAAATTTGGTGTCAACTTATTTAATAACGAAAAAATTTGCACGGCCAAACTTACATTTTGCCTTTGCGCAGCTTGAGCATCGAGGTGACTTCTGCTCAACTTGTGTGCAATTTTTAAATCTTTTGCATTAAGTGTTAATAATTCCTCCAGACAATCCGTGTTAATAAATTTTCCATCAACGTGGAAACCATTGTCAAATAAATTATTCCTTACTAATTTCATTAAATGAGGAACGTCAGCAAAACAGAAAATTTTTAAGTTAGCATCCACAGGATGCTCGAAAATAGCACTGTTGGTCGATCATTTTTTGTTTCTTTGGTTTCTTGCTACTATCTACGCTACTAATATTTGACATATTTACACCGATGTTTAATTCTTTCCATAGAGCCATATTCATTGGTCCCATGTCGCACGTTGTTGCAACACCGTGCAGTGATGCAAACTTGCGCACCGAACAGCACGCTGTAGAAGATGGTGGGGATAGGGTGGGGATAGTTTTCCGTGGTGCCAGCGCCCAGCGGCGCTGGCGGAAAGCCATCCCCTCCCTATCCCCACCACCTTCTACAGCGTGCTGTTCGGTGCGCAAGTTTGCATCACTGCAACCGTGTAGCCCACATTATAAAGCTCTTGCACAATATTGAGAAGTATTTCTTTCGTCATTGGTCGATCAAAATCATAAAAAACCGGTTGTTTCCAATTGTTAAAAAGACCTCGTACCATAACAAATTGGCAAGTCTTATATGGACCATAAATTTTCTGTTCCCTTCTTTCCAAGTCCAATTTATTAGAAATATAAACTTCATCCAAAGTTAAAACAGTTATTTTATCTGTCCTAGAAAGTCTTTGACCTTTCTCCTCCATAATTATTAACACATCCTTCAAAATTCCAGGTTTCACATTGAAAGTAGAACACCATTCTTGAAGAGTTGTTTCGTAAGGTAATGGTATTTTTCTTACTTCTCTCAAGTACCGGTATTTTTTAAAACTTAAGGAACGTAAAGTAATAGCTGCTGTTATGTCTTCAGAATGCCAACGAATTCGGGCTGGATGTGGAGACATAAGTAATTTAATTTGTCCCGGTGTAAATACTTTTCGCAATATGTCCATAGCTATTTTTTCACCTTTCAGCTGTCTGTCTGCAACCATTTCTTCTGTTGTTTCTTGTAATTGTTTCTTTAATTGTTGTACTTCCTTATGAAGTATCAAATTCTTCCCTTCAGCAGTAGTGAGTTTTTCCATTAGTTAGTCTTTTTCTTCTACAGTCTCTTGGAAAAGTTCGAGCAATGTATTAACGGTTTCTTGTAACTTGGTAACATTGGTTTCATTCCTGTAGAATATTACAAGTTATAAAGTTTTATACATTATATTACATTTAATTTTAAAAGAAACTATTTATTCTTTTAAAATTAAGAAATAACAGAATATGTCAGAGTAAATTTAATTTAATCAATTACTCGGAGTCATGAGTCATTGTTTGCGGTATCTCCGCTGCCTGCGGTATCTCCGCTGCCTGCGGTGTCTCTGTTGTCTGTAATACCTGATGTACTTCTGATACAATGTCCCGAGTTCTATAAGAATTTACAAGTTCTGAAAAGCTTGGCATTCCTACATTTTGTCTACAACATAACGTAATTACATATATTCATTAATAATGTATAACATTTTGTGTGTGCAGTTTGTATGTGAAATATTTCTAATTATATTTTTTTTTACTCATTTTCTTTCCTTTATGTTCTTACCTAACATTTTGTCTTTTGGAACGTAAAACAGTTTTATTCTGTTTTTCCAACAATAGATTTTCTGTTGGTATCGAACCCTTTTTCAGTTTTTTGGTATTTTCATTTATCGTCGGTTTCTTTTCATTTGTCATTTTCACTTCGAAGCAGCTATCTGTGACATGCATGTCACACACCCTAGCTGTAAATCATAATATTTTATAATCTTTTTGCTGACACATTTAAAACACGTGACGTTTATATGTTAAACTAAAAAAAATATGCATACAGTATTCGCATTCTAAGAACAAAAATATAAACATTTTAGTCTTTATATCTATATGTATTATTTTAGATTTTTACAACATTTGAGAAAAAAGAATTAATAATTGCCAGTTGTTTAAATCCTAAATTTAAATTAAACTGGTTAACTGGCGAAAAGAAAAAATTAGCTGAAAGCTACTTAAGAAGATTTGTTAGGCATTCGTTCAAGTAAAAATTCTCCCAACTCAAACAATGATGATTATAATGATTTTTTCACTTTTCATCGGTAATCGATATTAACTTCAGAGTCTGGAAAAGAAGAGTTACAAAAAAAAAAGAAAAATATCAGCTTCTATTAAAAATTAATAAAAAATATCGATAAAGTAACATATATTTTGTCTCTTGTGATTTAGAGTTATGTAGATAATCTTAAATCCTAATTATTAAAAAAGTAACAGGAAAAGTAACAAATCGTTATTTTTTAAGTAACGATAACGGTAACTAGTTACTTTTGAAACTCAGTAACTAATAACGGTAACTAGTTACTTTTTTGACTCTGTAACAAATAACGATAACTAGTTACTTTTAAAAAATAACTTTCGCATCCACCATATTGATGTAGCGATTCTCACACAGAGATCCTGTGTCTGTGACATAGTTACACTCGTGTAGTGGTGCCACGAGACATAACGAGTGACAAGCGTAAAGAGGTTAGGCGGTGATTTTATGTTTTATTATTGTTGTTATTGTTGTTATTGTTGTTTATTGTTGAAAAGAGAAATTATTTTACATCTAACAAGAGAATAAAATATATTAATTAGTTCCAATTCTTATTTCTTAATTCACGCATTAATTTATTCTATTCTTTTTATTTTTAAAATAAATAATTCCAATTTCTTATTTATAATATTTAATAATTATTCCTATTTCTATTTTGTTTATTGTGCGCAGGATCTGACTTTCATTTCTCACACGTACACAAATAGTGAGTTCTATGTGTGGTGATTACTAAACGAATATGGCGGCCCCCCCCGCCGCAACGTGCCCCACCGGTACAGCTTGTGCTCCCTCTATTCCTTAAGGCCTCCACACACAAAATGCACAGCGCAGCATAAGCATAGCATAAGATCGCTAAACCAATGAGCACACAGCATAAAGTCGCCATATTGATTTACATAAGATGCTCATTGGCCCAGCGGTCTTATGCTATGCTTATGCTTCGTTATGCATTTTGTGTGCTATAGCCCTTAAGCGGGAAACACAGACTTTTGCATAATGCATAATACATATACATAAGAAATTCGATTGGTCGAATTCCTTATGCACATGCTAACGGACCAATCAGATTTCTTATGCATATGCGTTATGCGTTATGCAATGGTCTGTGCTCCCCGCCATAAGCGGGAAACACAGACTTTTGCATAATGCATAATACATATGCATAAGAAATTCGATTGGTCGAATTCCTTATGCACATGCTAACGGACCAATCAAATTTCTTATGCATATGCGTTATGCGTTATGCAATGGTCTGTGCTCCCCGCCATAGTCCGTGTGATGAACCAATATGGCCGCCAAAGATTTCCCCTCACTTCTCAGGCTTCATACCCCTCGCTTAGAAATGCTGTTTACACTCCGTCCATATATTTCTTACGTCCATGTTTTCACCTAAGTAATATAATACACAATCGACCCCCAGGGTTGCGTTTAGATTCCTAATCCGGATAACTACATATATGTAATACTCCTATATTGCTAACTCCGTATCTTCCCAATGAGAAGATCGAGGCCCAGAGAGACGCACAAAAGAGAGACGCACAATTTCCAAATATGGTCAGACACTTAAGCCTTGTTATATGCGCAGGCGCGTCTATTGAGTGAGTGTGAACAAGAGACTAAGCATTAGAAAATGAGATGAAAAGAACACGAAAAGAGAAAACATTATCTGGTCGTGTCTGCCTAACGCTGTTAGCGCATGCGCACAAAGCAGCTGAATCGTGCGCGAGAGAGAGACTATTATACGTCTGTACCGTAATGTTTGGCCTGAAATCGGCACTCTTCTAGCAATATAGGAGTATTACATATATGGATAACTATAGGTGCGATCCATTTAACGTTTCCAAAAAAACACAAACAAACACAAATAACACTACACAAATAGATTGCATAGAAGCATTGAAGCATTGGAATCCTGGGCTGAAATGAAAATTGTTCGAATTTTTTTTTTGGAGATAATAAAAATGGACACAAAAATATCATTACTATGTGTAGCTATAAATTTTCAAAAGTCTTATGCTTATACATATGAAAACACAGATATAGAAATAATAAATACAATCGTACAAAAAATAGAAAAATAAAAAATCCAGGATGGATTCCAAAAATTGAAGGTTACGTGGAACATTTAATTCCTTCATTGAATAGCAATCAGAATTAGAATTGGTGTCTAATAATTGTATTATTATTATTTTCTTTTTAACAATTTTATTATCGTATGTAGTGTAAATATTAATGACGTTTAATCAATTTTCTTTTTGCGTTTCCCGCGCTCTGCAATATTCAAAAACTTGCTACAGCCATACTACCTTTTTAGCTGTAGCATTTGTAGCAAGCTGGTAACGAAAATCTATGACGTATTTATGACGTCACTCTTGCTATTAGAATCGTTTGCAGCCTATAGTGGATCACACTTTAAGTGCTACAGAGCGTTTGTAATACCCGAATCACACTAGCAATTGGCGATTGCGTCTGCGTTTGCGTTTACGTTTATTGCCTCTTGACCAATCAGAAGGAAGCTGCTGGCACTTTGATTGGTCAAGAGACAATCATAAACGCAAACGCAGACGCAAACGCAATCGTCAATCGCTAGTGTGATTTGGGCATAACATCGAATAGATCGCACCCTATAACACTAGAAGTTGTTATAGTACATGTCACGTATGCTATAGTACTTCTAGTAATATATATAGTGCACCCGGATGGGGAATCTGAACGCAACCAAGAGGTACGTTCCAAAACCTTACCCGGGTAACTATAACACTAGAAATTGTTATAGTATATGTCACGTATGCTATAGTACTTCTAATATTATAGTGGCCCCGGGTAAGGTTTTGGAACGTACCCCAAGACGGTGATTATCGCCCACGAATTCAGGGATTTTCCGCTCGAGCCTTACGGTAGCTAGCCTGTATGCCGTGCCGTGCCGTGCCGTGCCGTGCCGTGCCGCGCCACGGTCGCCATTTTGCTGCCCCCGCACGTTTGACATGTCTTTCTAATGTTATTATCGACGGACGTCGAAATTTTGCGCGTGTTGCCGTGTCGTGTGTGCCACCTGTAGTGAACGAGTCCGCACACGAAGGCAGAAGGCTCATACCATAGATGTTCCGCCCCCGCTGTCGTTGCTTTTGTCGAGAGTGATCAGCCCAACCTCGACCTTATCGTGTTGTAGTCGACGTCAAGAACGAGTTAGTGACAGACGGCCTGCGATCGCGACCGATCTAATATCGTGGGACACGAATATGCCACGAGACTTGTCCCGGGATTACTTTCGGCTGCCTCACTGAGATCGAGCTGTCCTACTGTCTCGACGTGACGTGAGCGAACTTAACCTAAGAAGAAGAGAAAAAAGGCAGGAAGAAGAGGACCCTGTGCATCGGGGTGAGGAGCATCGAGCACTCGTGCGCGCGTGCGCGCGAGTGTTTATGCCAACGGCGAAGAGATCCTCCGGTGATATGGCCACGTTCCTGGCCGCAGGATCCTCGAAGCGTGCCACTTCGGCAGTGCTGCATACCGATCTAACATCCATCCGACGCGCGACGACGACGACGATGATGACGCAGTTGCTCGAGCATGTGTAGGGCACACTTGATATAAACTGCTATGCGAGGCAAGGATCGTTTTTATCCTGATCTAGCAATGGACTAAGTTCACGCTTGTTGCTTGAACCAAGGAATCTGCGTGTTGTAGATATTTGTAGACTGCATTCATAAATAGCAGCGAACAACGTTGATGTTCGAGTATTTTAATCTCAATATTTTGTAGATGTACAAAATCATTGAATTGTTGGTAAGATTGTTTTTTCTTTTAGTCCAATTAATGCAAATTCCATGACTTGTTTGACTGTGTACATTTAGTAAAGAAAAATACACTAGAATAATGTATTAACTCAAATGTAACTGGTGTATCTATCTGCCACAATCTACCTTTTAATTTATTGAATCTTAGTTACAGAACATATTGTTCATGTGTAAAAATATACTTCTTTTTTTTTACTTGGCTAACTTGGTAACAACAAGTATCTGTGATATGACATAAAATTTTTTTAAATTTTCTCACATACAGTCTCAGTATTATATTTTTAATTGATGGTGTAGTGTACTTGGATCTTAGCACATAGCGTGAACTAAGTTTTATCTAGATAGGAAGGAAGTTGACTTGGAGGATTTAAGAATGCAGGTGGAACAGATCTGGACAGAAGCGGCAATCAATGAAGGTCCCTATTTTCACAAACTCAAACATGGACAATAAATTGAAGTTTTCGGACCGCTTGAAGGCTTTGTTGAAAACTGAAGCACATCAAGATGTTGATCCATATATTTTCAATGAACCAGAACCATTTGCCATGGCAGTGGAGAGAAACGCCACAGTGGTTCCATCCACAAATTCCGAAGTGATGCAAAGTTGCAAGAACAACAAGTCAAAGGGGAGATGTGTGAAGCAAAGGATAAGAGTAGCGCCTGTGCCAGGTGCAGGCTACAAGATTGTCGGGGTCAATGCCACAGCAGAGACAAGCGTTGAAGATGGTACTGGGGAGAACTTAGATCACAAATTTTCTAATCTAGTTCATCATAAACAGCGACATATTGAGAATTTATACAGATTGAGAGTTAGGAGGCAAAGTCGGGACCACACGCTGTTGTATTATCCGAGAGCTGGGGATGAGATATCTGACAGCGATTCGAGCGGAGATGAGATGACAATCTATCAGCGTTATTGGTTCTCCGGCGAATCTACTGCGTCACTAAATCGAACGGCTCGACTATCCCAACTACGTTCACAACTACAACGACAATTGCTTCAGTTGCGTATTAACGGTGCTGACACTGAAGCTGTGCTACAACATAGAGTCAGATGTTTTTTGGAGGCCGCTTCCAAAGATCCTGCTTCTACTGTGCGAGCTTTGAGTGACTCTCCAAGTACCAGTAAGGTATTTGATGGTCCGTTGTTAGTTGGTGGACCGTGTGGAGCGGAAGGATGCCAACAAACATCTTTGCCTTGTACCCGGCATTGCTCCCGCCACATTATGTTAAATGGAGATCAGCTTTTATTCGAGCATTGCACTGCCAAATTTAGTGACAACACACAGTGTTGTGTTCCTGTGTTTGACGTCGCGCACGAATTACCTCTTTGCCCAGAACATGCAAGGAAGAGGGACAATTATCACCGTAAAATCCAAGAATCTAAACCAAAGAAAGCTCGTAAAAAGCCAGTCTCCCCTCCTATCCCGGCAAAGCCTAAGCCCAAATCCAAACCGAAGAAACGCAAACGGCCACCCTCGAATAAGATAGAGACTACCAAGGATGCTGCATTGATGCATGAGGAGAGTCATTACATGAGCCAAATAAACAGTAGTGAAAACCATACCAAGATGTTAAACAACCTGAATGTTCCACAGGGAAGTTCAAATTCGTCTAACTTAAATCTAGGATTGGGATTAGGCTCCCTTGGTCTGAGCGGTGGACTCAAAGTCGAACTTGGAGATAATGAAGTATTTGCTTCCTTGGATTCTGCCGAGCATGACTTCGGCAACGTGCTCAACAACTTACCTCCGGATGCTTTTAACGACTTATTTATCGGTAATTTTAATATCTATATTTTCAATTATATTCATAACATCTATGTTCTGCAGTTTGTTAATCTTGTAATTTTGTAGAATTTATTTATTTCATAAGATATAAGTTGTTTTAATTTTTTTAGAGGGTAGAAACGGAGATTATGAGCCGTCGAGAGAAGAAGAGGAGGAATTGCAACGGGCTTTGGAAGAGGTTGATAAGGATGTACGAAACTTGGAAAGGATGGGGCAGACGCATGGACTTTTAGAACCGGCATTGCTTGCCCAGCTTATGTCGGATATTGCCTCGTAGCCCCACTAATTCTAATGTAATAATTTTTTAGAAAGGAATTTGTGCGTGTTCCTTGTAACGTAGAAAGAAATACTGTTTGTGTCTGTGCTGCTAAACATAAGATTGTGTTATAGACTGTTATTATGTAGCCACGCAAGTCCGAGATAATGGCAGGGATTGACATACAGAAAGTAACAAATAAAAAAAGAAAAAAACAATAGCAAATTTATGAATTTAGTATAAATAGCATTGGGTACAATATCATCAGATAAGTTTATGTCAAACAAGTAGCAATGTAAAAATCGAGAATTCCATCCTTTTTGACAAATAATCACGGACATTCTGCATTATTATATTACAAGTAATATACTGTAGCTTATTTGCAGATATTTTGACTTGCACTTGACAAATTTGCTTAGAAAAATTGTTATAGCTGCAATTTATATGCAATTATTTTGGAGAGTAACGAAATGTATAAGTAGATAGGAGAAAGTGGACGTAAATGGTTCACGTAAATGGTTTAAACTTGATTCCACGAGCTAAACGAGATGCATAGTTTTCATTTTTATATATGGCTTGTTTTTAAAACAAACAACAGAAGTTCAAATTACATTATTAATAGCTCCCATATTTATTAAATTACACGTAATGTCTAGCTAATTACTGATTACTCAAATAATAGGTACAAAGGTATTTTTATGACTGATTTGTAATGATTTTATCTGTTATTAATTACTATTGCAACTGTGAGAAAACGTATTCTAATTTACAAATCAGAGTTTAGGTAACTTTAAAATTAAAATACAGAATAATTGGAGTCAATAAATATAATATTTGAAAGAAATATTTGGTGCTCGTATACTTTGTGTGTATGTATGTATGTGTGTGTGTATGTATGTGTATGTCGCGCGCGCACATACACACACACACACACACACAGAGTGGATGTAATTTTAATCAATCCACTAGAATATCTCAACCTTAATGTTTGAGACAAAAATGTTTCAAACAAAAATTGCATGGTTTGAAGAGAGACAAATAATAGTCAAATTAATTGTTCAAGGTTATATAGTCATTGCCATGTTTTTAAATGAAATAAATTATACGATTTTTTTACAAAATATGATTCCTCTCGTTCTGAATATAAAAATATCAGAGTCATCGAAAAATCAATAGTTACGAGATATTTAGACTTTATTCTGGCACATTTTGACATTTCATATAAAATATCTCTTAAACTATTCATTTTTTGGTAAGTGTGCTTGATACTTTGAGACACAGAATAATTAGGTGAATTAATTTGTGTAAAGAAAATACATAGTTACTTTTCAAAGAAGATTGACGCACAATTTTTTTTAACAGTAGCTATGTGTTCTTTTTACACAAGTTGTCATCTTATTATTCTGTGCATAAAAATTCAGTTACACTTGCTAAAAAGTAATTAGTTTATGAGATATTTTATATTTTATATCCAAAATGTGTTAGAATGAAGTATAAAATATTTCGTAAACTATTGATTTTTCGACAACTCCACCTTTACTTTTATATAAAGATTAAGAGAGGAATCATATTATGTAAAAAAATCGTATAATTTTATTTAAAAAAAGTTTTCTTTATGAAATTGAAAAATTAATTTTATTATTATTTGTATTCTTCTTCCTCCAAACCATACAATTTTGTTTAAAATATTTTTTGCCTCAAACGTAAAGGCTATGAGATATTTTGAATTGATTAAAAGTGGATTGATTAAAACGGTCCACCTTGTGTATATGTAAAATTCTTATACTATTCTATATTATTCATTAATTTGCAGAAAGTTGATATTTGCATTATTTTTTCAATGGTGAAAATATATAGAACAAAAAATGATGAAATTTATTTAAGATATACATACATCTTATCAATATCATCCTTTGAAAATTACTATCTGAATTTTATTTAAATAAAATACATTTTCCCAGAATTTAATTTTCATTATAAAACCTTGTGTCTATACAAACACAGGACTGAATTTATAAAACACCTACATATGTCTACATAAATATACGTAACACCTAGTATATATAATCGTTTTTTTTTTTTTTCATCTGATTCCTGTAACACCATTAAATAATCACATTTAAATAATAACAATATATCATTAATAATATGTGCACGATCAATATTGTCATTTTGTCCATTTTGTATTATATTCATGTAGACAAATGTTCAGTGACAATAGAGTAGCTGTAATATCTAAGTGAAAAAGTAAAAATTAGCAAAAAGTGCCGAAAAAATTTTCATTTTTTAATATTTACCGAATATACAACACGCTCTTTGCAGCCTTACTAGGAGACAATGACACACGTATTAACACGCTGAATAAAGGAAAATGTTATCACGTTATATTTTTTTCTGAATCCGATGATTATTTGAGAAGAGAATCTCTTTTTTTTTGTAAAGAATATGTAGAAGAATAAAGGCACAGACTCCGAAAGTAAAACTAGATCGGTGTGAATGGTTGAATTGTTTACTGCCATTTGACTTCTAAACTACCACATGGGCATAACAGTATATTGTTATAATTCCGCGTAATAGTATAAAATAGATGCAGATATACCGTGGATCATCAATCTCTACATATCGTAATAACGTAACGAGACGAGAAACTCTTGTACAGTATATAATTATAACTCACAGATGAAGCAAAACACTCAAAACGTTATACACGAACGTGTATACAATTACGAGCAGATATTTATAAAATCTGGTTTTTGTTATCGAAATCGCTGTGCCAAACATTAAGACAAATCTTTTCTGTGCCCTTTTTTGACTTATGTTATGTACGATGTAATGCGTGTCACTTGTTCAAGAGAAACCAATCGCATTGGGGCAAAGCGCACTTTAGCAAGTAATGAACATTTAGCTGAGTGTGAGATTACGAAAAACGCAAATAGCGAATTTATCGAATGTAGATGCAAACAAAAACGGAATAATTTACAGGTCGACCCACATTGAGAATTAAATTAACAGCATATGTATTGTTGTATACTACGTATATAGCGATAATTAGGTTTAATAATTATTTATGGACAGGACAATGCCGAATTTAATCGTAACGCATTGCTTGAGATGTACCTATATGTGTATCTTCTTGTAAAATATCAGCATTATTACTCTTGATTAGGCATCAACAATTATAATCATATTTTTTACATTGTGTTATAGCGTTTATATCCATCCTTATCATTCATATCCTAATGGCAGCTTGACGAAATAACTGGACTTGTGTATTTTATTTTTACATCGATAGATAAGAAAACCAACAATATTATATTTGTTAATTCACTCTTATCGACATTCGTATTAATATAATCCAATTAATTTCTTGTGCAATTTTCTTAACGTTCAATCTAAAGTTGTTGCTATAGAATAAGTGTCAACCGCTTTGCGTTCACGTCTTCTTATTTCTCGAAGAATCCATTTTATTCGAGCCTTTTCTCGAATCTTGTCGTATCTTTCGTTCGATTCCTGAATATCTCTTACTGGGAATTTCTCAATTACTTCCTCGTGCAAGGTTTCGATCTCAATTTGTTCCTTTGCGTCATGAAACAGAAATATCTCGATTCGATCTTTTTACATATCCAGTTGAGATTCATATTTTTATGTACGAGTTTTAAACGAGAACACTTACCATTTTAGGAACAAAAATGCTCTTTCGTGTCTCCAATGATTTTTTAAGCAAGCGTATCTCTATTGGTTCCGCTGGTTCCTCCGGTTCGTACGGCATTAACATTATGTCGTAATCTGAGCGATTACAACCCAGAATACCCACTTTAATCTTCAATTGAGGCAACATCTCCTCGTCGACAAGAAGAGCATTCCTCAGATAAGCAATTTTCGGATGGTGTAAGTCAATATCTACTATCCCTTTAAATGAAGGAACGAACAATATAATATTTTTGCAAAATGCATAATCATCTTTTATCACAGATATATCATAGTTTAGTAATAGATTCGATCACACAAACTTTAATTAACTCACTTGTACTTTTTTATTAATATAGATAAAATTAATCATTAATAATAATAAGTGAAACTTAAACCAACAAGTGATTCTCACAAGTAAACGGAGATATGCCATCTTTCAGTTAGATCTTTGTAGCTTAATATTTTTGTATATATAATTTTATATGAATTTATATATCTTTTTACTCAAGCTGCGCTGATTTTTTTGTTGATCTTGAAACACAATTTTTGGAACACAATTTCATTGGAATAGTAAATTCAACATACTTAAATTGATAAACTATTTAAAACTAACTAATAAGCATTCTTTAAATCACCGTAAAGAATTTATGCGAACAATGTTACCTCCAGCCAGCTAGAGTTCAAACCTGGATCTCCCTCCGTAACAGACGGACGTCTTTACTTGTGAATTATTAATGTTCTATATTTTTTAACATGTGGGAAAAGATTAAATTGAGAATAATGAATTATATAGTTAAAAATTTTATTTCAAACAACGGTTGAATTAATCATCAATTGCATTAATCAAAGTTTGGTCGGAATTCCAGGTACATTGTTTTTATATACAGAGTGTTTCAGAAAGCTCGGGACATCTGAAAATCTCAGAGGAATTACATTTTAGAAAAAAGTATTAAATACAAAAGTTGTAGAGCACAGGAAGAAGCGTATCCTATGGTGATCTTGACATTGATCTTGGGATCAGATGTAGGGGTCATTTATGACAACGGAAATGAAAAGAGTGGGAAATTTTACGTTCGAACATGATATAATGTCGTAGGGTCAAAAGTAGAGGTACCCATTTGAAAAAACTAATTTGATCCTCAAATGACCCCTACGCCTGACCCTAAGGTAGGGTTGCCAGATGCGAAATGACTATTTCCGGGACATTTTTTAGGCGACGGAAAATTGGGTTGTTGGAGAATTTTAGCTAAATTTTTAATTAATTAGTAACTCTCGAATCTATAAACCTCGAACACATTTAGGGGTAAAAAAAAAAAAAGTTTTTATAAAAAAATATAATCATAATAATTATTGCACAGAGCTGACAAAGGATAGTACATAAAATTTGTACTGTCTAAATAAAAATTAGTGTTAGATAAGAACTATAGATAAATCAGTGAAAGAATACTGCTGTGTTAGCTGTGTACAATGTACTCGAAACAAACAAATACGGTAACCAGTTAGACACATGAAAGTTATGATTTTGTTGAAATTTTCCGGGACAGAAGACTTCAATTACTGGACACGGGACAAACTTAAGAATTCCAGGAAATCCCGGCTATCTGGCAACCCTAAGGTCAAAGTCAAGATCACCATAGGTTGTCCCTGTGCCCTACAACTTTTGTATTTAACACTTTTTTCTAAAATGTAACTCCTCCGAGATTTTCCCGAGGCGTCTCGATCTTCCTGAAACACCCTGTATATTATCCACTCTAATATCCCCACTTATTAAAATCACATCTTGAATACAATGCCACTTCTATAAATAATGTATATCACCTAATGATAGAAGACGATAGTCGCAATCCGTGTACATCAGCTCGTGAGGTAAGAGGGAATTTCTCAGTAATTTTCGGGTTTTCAATGTCATCTTGGGACCATGTAATATACGGATATCATCCTCCAGCATATCGTGAATAAGCCGACTGCCGCTTTGTCTTTGCGCGGTGTTGTATGCCTCGGTTCGAAACAGTCTGTGCAGCTCCAACTCTGTTCAACAACGATCAACAACATATGGTGATCAGTTGCCCAAAGTCATCTTGCGAACATCGTGTATCATTGTACACTCTTCGCCATACCGATTAGGGTGTAATGTTTCCGTTGCAACGCTACCCACACAACCCGATGAGCCACGCTTATCAATGCCTCGTAGATTCGCAGGTCTTTCTCGCCCTGCGACTGGGTGACTGCACGTCTCTCGCCAGTCATCATGTGATGATATCGGGGTCCATCCCGACAACCCAGTAGCAAGTCCGCATATTCCCTACCTAGGATGCATCGTAGGGCATACATCTCGTCAGCATATCGAGACCTATGTCCACGTGCCAGTGGATTTGATGCCTTCTTCATGGTGGCCGCCCGCTCCTGCATCAGGTCTTCCCATATCTGCACGTAACGTTGAAAGTAGATGATCAGTGCCCTTAAAAATCGATCCACGACCGGCAAGTGGAAGAAGTTTATGAACTGCAAGCTGACAGGCGTCACAAGGAGGAACAGCACGAGATCCTTGATATCCTGCAGGATAATGATATCCAGCTCGTCCGGTGTTACTTTTCTCAGATAATGCTTCCGGAATTTGATCTATAATTGGAGAAATACGACATTCTTTTCAGTCATCGAGAATGAAGAATTAGCTGTGCTGCGGTGCTCACCTTTTCGCTGTCATTCAATGTTTCCCGATAACACAAAATCAGATACGCGTGCGGGCAATGAATTGTCGATGTTGGGACAGCAACAACTTGTTTCTTTCGTCGTCTAGCTTGTTCATCCTCTGTCTTTGCCACACTGACCAGCAACAACAATTTACACGGATAAAAGGACTCGCGAGATTCTTTTGTGTTAATTAATTCTAGTATTTTTCCAAGTATTAAATCAGATCCAATCAAACACGAATAAAAAATTTATCAAATAGAATAAAAATATAAACAATGGTATTCAGAACAAACGTATAATTATTCGCAGAAAGACACATCATAATATGATTTTGCTGATCACAAAAAATTATAGAATATTAAATCATGCTGCACATTCCAAGTATAAGTTTCACCTTATTTTATACCTTAAAAGTTAAAAGATGATGTAAAAACCTAAACCGGAGAAAGCTAAACGGATGTGTTTTGAATACGCAAGAGAATAAATTCCAAATTTTCTAAAATCATCCTCACCTTGATAAAATTAATCCTTCTGAAATTTCATCCCATGCAAAGTATCTCTCACCCATGTCATATTATATAGAAATATCATAGCTTTCTGTTTACAAGTTCATAATAGATTTTCAGGTTATCAGATTTTAGAAATAGAATACTCACTCCTAAACACAGTGAAATAAGATATGGCAAATTATTGATTCTAGGAAGATATAGTTCTACATGTAAGTATATATACTTCAAGCACCTACTGGACTCAAATCAGAATGGTAATCATGAGAAACTTTTTGAAGAATCCTTTGTCAAATTGACACAAAATAATACAATTATTATAAAACAATATCCTAACGGTTATGAATTCAAGATATATCAAAATTAGGAGTTTCTAAAAAAATGTATACATCCTTATATTTCTCGTTTAGTGTTATTTATTTATATTATAATACAATATATTAATACAATTCCGCTTTCTTGTTTTCCACCCAAAAGGGGGGAAGAGAGTCTAAGATCGGTTTATCCTCAGGAAATATCGGCTCACTCGGTTGCTTCCAGAACTCGTCGTCATAAATCTGCGCAGCCTTATCTGGCGTCCAGTGATGCAGGCGACATCTTACCTTTACTTGCTCGCGATTATTAATTGTAAGAGTCACATAAAACTCTTTTCCCTGTAGATCTAGATTTGGCCCAGATATTTGCCTTTCAGGCATCGTTATAGCATCTTCTGGTACATAAATACCAGCCTTGCGAAAATTTGCTCTTATATGCCACTTTTCCAACGTCCACGGCACATCTTTTGACATTATAATGGATATCCGCTTCTGTGACAAGTATTTTATCGTTTTTTCTACTGAGGCAGAGCTAAACTGTGTATCGTCCTTTTGGTCCGTCGCCAATTTCGTATATTTCTCAATATTCTCAGGGGTAGCATAGTCTGCCAATCTCGGCAGTAGAAGCTTCGGATATGCCATTGATGGATGCATCGACACTCGAGTACCTACATTGCCAAGTCCTGTTACATACTGTGTTAGAATCAAATCAAGTGGTTCCTTTTTTTTTGCACACGTATTCTCAACAAGGTCATATATATAATGTCTCGCTCTAAGCTGTTTTGGCTTCTTGGAATCTTTCTTGTGAAGAGGCACTGGATTTCTTCTTTTGAGAATATAAGTGTTCTGCAAAAATGTTAAATAAATATGAGAATTAAAGATAAATGTATAAATAATAGAAGAATTTAATCTGTATGTACAAGAGTTTATTAAACAATCTCACGAATTATGAAATATACATGTGTACATACAGTATAAATCTATTTTGTCCCTGTAATGTTGAAAGAAATTACCCGTGTTTGCTGTGACAAATGATCTGTCTTGCTTGGTATAGCAGGTGTCGCCAACGCTTTAACGTGATTTACTAATAATCTTGGAAACTTTAACATATCTGTCGTTCACCCAGATTTCGTTCTTAGAGAATTTTTCTTAATAAATGTCTAATTACTAACAAAATACATTCAAGAAAAAAAATGAAAAAGCTAATAGGTTAATTTATCATTGACACAAAAATCTATTTAGTCATTAATATATCTATTATAATTGCGATCATAGCATATGTGTTCCTTTGATATTATCTATAAAATTTATCTTTTCCGCTCTTTACTACAAAATATCACTTTTAATTATGATATTGTATTAAAACACTGTATGTTAAGGCTGAAATCACATGGTGCGGAACAGAAATACGGAATAGAGAGTGCGTCACAGAAACAGCCAATCAGAGCTTTCCAGAAAATGTCGTAGATCTATGACAAAGCTCTAGGTTTGTTCGCGTCGCTTGCTCCAACATGCCCCTACTCGCTCCAATACGCTCCAAACTATAGTATTACGTTACGTATACTATAGATTGGAGCGTATTGGAGTGAGTAGGAGCATATTGGGGTATTGCGACGCGAACAAACCCTCTGATACATCTATGGTGGAAACAGCATAATAAATTTGTTCTGCACCGAAGTAGAATCGGATTGAAGATTTCGGTGGAAACTAGGCCATTCACGCAGATGCTCGTTCGGATTACATAACGTGACTAGCAGATGAGAGACGCAGTGGATGCGCTAACCACTGCGTAAACGAATGTGCCTATATTATTAAGCCAACGGCATATGATACTATTTTGTCTACTAGATTTCTTCTCGAGAATCCATAGACTTAATAGACGGAGCCTTTTACAAAAAACATGTGATAGGCGAACACTAAGGCGGGGAGCACAGACTTTTGCATAATGCATAATACATATGCATAAGAAATTCGATTGGTCGAATTCCTTATGCACATGCTAACGGACCAATCAAATTTCTTATGCATATGCGTTATGCGTTATGCATAAGAAATTTGATTGGTCCGTTAGCATGTGCATAAGGAATTCGACCAATCGAATTTCTTATGCATATGTATTATGCATTATGCAAAAGTCTATGTTTTCCGCTTAACTTCGGAAAGTTTCGCCGGCGCGACTCGGAAATATTCGGCTGTGTTTCGCTGTATCACTACACAAAATCTATAGTATACGTGACGTAAACCATAGCGAAATATTACCGAGTTTAACCGAGTTTCACCGAGTTTTTTTTTAACCGAAGTTACTGTTCACCTACTGCGTTCCCCTTACGGCAAAGATCACTACCCCCCTTGCCCATTTAGGCAGCTTAGGCTCCGTCTATTAAGTCTATGCGAGAATCAATAAGAAGAATTTTAGATCAGTTGACTCAAAGCTTAATCCTAATTGGCTCTTGTAAGCAAACCAGTAGACAAAATCAAACCGTGTGGCACAGGCTTTAGATGGACAGATTCATACACGCGCACTAAAATTTTATTCCAGGTCTCATGACAGATTGTCGCTACCATGGTGGAAAGAAATTTGGATCAAATTTTGATTGGTTCAAATTGGATCAAATTTTGATTGGTTCCTACAGATCCGCCATTACCGCCATGTTGTTGGACGATTGCGCATCCTTCGGAACGGTTCACCTTGTTTCTTTCCACCATGGTCGCTACTGCATATAGTTATACTGTGTTGTTGTGTCAACCCTGTTGTAAACGATTCGAATTGTATCGTATAACGTAAGTTCGACAGAGGGTTTTAGTGTTTTGAGTTATCGTGAAGTTAATTGATTTTAACGTTAAATTAAATTATGGATGGCCACTGGCTGGAATCGCTGAGGACAAACATCGTAAACATGAATACATCGACACTCGCTCAACTGTTACTGTCTAAGACAGAAATTGTGGATGAAATGAGAAAAAGTCAAGATCAACGATTCAATGGTAAACTTTGTTACTCGTGAGTACGTAGAATAATTAAATTAGGAGGGAAAAAATTTAGAAATGGTTGATAAATTACTGTGTTATTTGCTTTGGAGCTCTTAGGAATTTATAGGACAATGGTTTATTTTTATACATTTTTTATATTAACTTTTATTTTACAGAGGACAAAACTAAGATTAAAGAATTAACATTAAATTTGACTTCTATGAAAGAGACGTTACATACAGAAACACAAACTTTGGAGCACAAAAATAACGAATTATCAAAAGAGAAGGTTTATTTAGTAAGTGTAATATACCTTTTTTCTGCACAATTAGGATATTCCGCTACTACAAAATATTCTTTAACAGGAAAAGCTAGAAGTGGAAAAAAAGAAGCTTTTGCAAGAGATCAAACAGTTGGAAGGAAAACGCAACAGTTTGAGATCTGCTAAGCCAAATTTACAGGATCAACAAGTGCTGGAGAAAGGAAAGTATGTATCATTATTACTTTACAACATGTGATTTTTTGAATATTGTCATCATTTTGTCCATTTTGTAGGAAAAAGTTGAAATTGTACAAAGATTTAACTAAGATACAATGGGATTATGAAGCTACAAAATATGGTATTAAAGGCTGTATCCTTTTTTTAACATTTATGCATCGTATTACTTCATGTTGTTGATAAGATACAATGAATATGTATGAATAAGATACATGAATTTATCTTGCTATTTGTTTTTGTTACGTAATAAGCATATAAGTATATAATCCTTAACTTCTTACACAGACGTCTCGAACAAACATGACTACATTCACCATTTTTGTTACGAAACTCAAGAGATTAATGATAAGTTAATTGACTTGCTGTGGCATGAAATAAATTCGTCTACAAGTGAAGGCAAAATCAGAGATGAGAATATTCAACCAAATATTCCCAACTAACGTAACCGTTGTACCTAAGTGAAATTGTGTAATTTTGATATTTGATTGATATTTGATTTTAAAATAGATAATATATACATAGATATATTGATCTGATTTATTTGGATATTGTTTTACATATTCGTATTAAATCTGTAATTCACGACAATATTTTTTATTCTCTTTTTTTTAGTCTCTTTATTCTTTATTAAAGATATAAATTCTTACATACAACTGTTAAGTTTTTGTACAAATCAAAAGATTAAACGCACGGTTTATATAACATAATGTAGACAAAAGACAAACAGTAATAGACAAAAAAGACGAATAATCCTACCATTATAATAGTACTTGTGATGCAGAAAAGTATGCAGCTTAAAATACTTGCACCAATAGCCAGTACTGTCACTAGAAATAATATATACTTATTTAAAATCTGAGTGATTTAGTTTTAGTTTTGTGATCGAGAATAGAAATGTATCGTCCCTTACCTTGAACCATCATAAAACCAATAAATACAAATATACCACTAGTAATAGCAAATATGATAAACAAGATGATAGGTGTCAATAGTGACGCTATCGTGATGAAGATAGCCACTTGCAAAAACACATTGTGGGCAAGTTGTTCCTTAAATTTGAGGATATATCTATAGACGTCAGGGTGATGTAAAAACGTCTGACATTTTTTAGTCTGTTTTTCATCTGAAATTAAATATAGTAAAACTTACTTTTTCAAAATGATATGACAAAACACTAGCAAAGCACTAGCACAATGTACATACACATACTTACAATACATGATTATTGAATTATATATGCAATCACTTTGTGTCTGAAATAAAATGATTTATGTTCATTCAGTTTTTAATTTGCAGAATAGTAAGGCAATGTTTTAACACAGTGAAGTAGTAAAGCAAATATTGTTAACGAATAAAAATAATGCTCAGGTGACAAAGTGCAACTATATTTAATTTACCTCTGTCATTTTTGTGGACCATTCAAAGTTCTTCGACGCAATTCTTAAATGCTATTAAGTAAATGCATCATAATTTGCACAGTGCAAATTGAGAAATTATGAGCAAAGGTATAAATAAATGTATTTAGCTGTACATAATGTTTTCTAAACGAAAGATAAATATTTATCTAAGTTCGAAAGTTTGTTTAAGTTAACGTCGTTATTAAATCACATTTTATTCCTTCGTATAGGATGCTTTCCAGTAACATACAGGTGACATAAACAGTAATAAACAGGTGACACCATAAATTTTCCAATTACGACACAATTATACACAGCAAAAATGCTGTGTACGACTGTGTCACTCCATGAATACCAACATAACCAACATTTTTATATTTGGTATCACTTATTTTTCTATGAAATAATTTTTAGTAGAAGATAAACAAACTTAATGATCGACAATAGAGTCCTAAATAATTAGATACTATCACAGATTTCTATATATTACTCTAGATCGCTAACATGCTATAGTTTGGTATAGATTGAAGCATAGACGTAGGAAATATATGGACGGAGTGTAAGGCGGGGAGCACAGACTTTTGCATAATGCTTAATACATATGCATAAAAAATTCGATTGGTCGAATTCCTTATGCACATGCTAACGGACCAATCAAATTTCTTATGCATATGCGTTATGCGTTATGCAATGGTCTGTGCTCAGGCCCTTAATCAGACACGACCAGGTAATGTTTTCTTTTTTCGTGTTCTTTCCGTCTCATTTTCTAATGCTTAGCCTCTCGCTCACACTCATTCGCATAACGAGACTTATGCAGAATTCACACCGAGTCCAATACCCGATGTACGACGTCCGATATCCAATATGATTGGTTTATACATTTAGATCCAATAAGGAACTAAAGGTAAGAACCAATCAAATTCGATATCGGACGTCGTACATCGGACATCGGACGCAGTGTGAATCCTCCATTAGGCGGGGAGCACAAACTTTTGCATAATGCATAATACATATGCATAAGAAATTTGATTGGTCGAATTCCTTATGCACATGCTAACGGGCCAACGGTCTTAGGCTCCACCTTATGTACAATATGTATGTCTGTGTGTGTGTGTGTGTGTGTGTGTGTGTGTGGGTGGGTGGGTGGGTGTGGGTGTGTGTGTGTGTGTATGAAATCTGTGGACGACATGTTATTTTTGAGTATTTTTTCCAAACACTTTTACATCCTATTATTTTTATATCCTAACACTACAAGCTGTAGGTATTGTGGTATAAAATATTTTATAATTATTACAGTTCTTCAAAATATTCAATCACCGTAAAGAGATTATTATACCAGCATAATTTTTACATCAGCTGTTGTCATCAGGTATCTACCATATTGCTTTTCTACCAACGTCGCGCATGCGTGACCACCATATTACATAGTTTTCGGGCACCAATTTTATATACAAAATCAATGGGAGTTAGCGATCTAGTATATAGTATAGATATCTGTGGGATCGAGCCTCATAAAAAAGAGATACACGAATTCCAAATATGGGCAGACGGTTAAGCCTCGTTATGCGCAGGCGCGTCTATTGAGTGAGTGTGAGCGAGAGACTAAGCATTAGAAAATGAGACGGAAAGAACACGAAAAGAGAAAACATTATCTGCTCGTGTCTGCCTAACGCTGTTAGCGCATGCGCACAAAGCAGCTGAACCGTGTGCGAGAGAGAGACTATTATACGTCTGTACTGTAATGTTTGGACTGAAATCGACACTCTTCTAGCAATATAGGAGTATTACATATATGATCGCACAACAGAAGACGGTGGGTGCGACTAGAAAATACACCACGGATAGCTAGCAACACACGCAAATCGTCAAAGCACTTCGCGCGGCAACGTTCTGTGCTGTGATTGGCCGATCTCATGCGACACACTTGTCACAGTCGCAGAAAGTTGAAGTTGATTCAACTCCGTGCGATAAGGGTCTTGCGACTGCGACAGCCTGCGACATACGACACAGCCTGTGCGACTATTGTAGACGAGGCTTTATACGGTGCTTTCCATCTAGCGACACAAATCGATACAAGGATTATTCTATCTTTTTTTAACATTCATAAATAACAAAGATAGAATAGGTTTGTTCGCGTCGCTTGCCCCAACTCGCTCCAATACACTCCAAACTATAGTATTACGTTACGTATACTATAGATTGGAGCGTATTGGAGTGAGTAGGAGCATATTGGGGTATTGCGACGCGAACAAACCCAATGACACTTGTGTCGACTTGTGTCGCTAGATGGAAAGCACCGATAGCACGGACTACGGAATAGAGGGACGGAGCACAAGTACCGTCGCTGTACCGTCGGTGCACGTTTGCGGCGGGGGGAGCCGCCATATTTGTTTTGTAATCACCACACATAGAACTCACTATTTGCGTACGTGTGAGAAATGAAAGTCAGATCCTGCGCACAATAAACAAAATAGAAATAGGAATAATTATTAAATATTATAAATAAGAAATTGGAATTATTTATTTTAAAAATAAAAAGAATAGAATAAATTAATGTGTGAATTAAGAAATAAGAATTGGAACTAATTAATATATTTTATTCTCTTGTTAGATGTAAAATAATTTCTCTTTTCAATATTAAATATTTATTGCTATTTCTAATATTTTGTCTATTGTATGCAGAGCCTCAGAGTAATAAAAGTTAAAGTATTTATTTTATAAAAAATGTCAAAAACGGAAAAATAAAATGTCTACTAAAATGTAAAAACTAAACACATTATAATAAAGTTTCAAAATAAATAAAACAAAATTTAAAAAAATATATTTTTTTTTACATTTACTAGTTACACACACATAAACTAGTTCATAGTATTATTCTTTTTCTTGAAAAGAACGTTTTGGAACCTAATCTAAATAATAAGATGAACTTCTTACCTATGTAAACTAATTTTTAAATTTTGCTCTAATTTTTTTTGAAGTTCGTTTTTCCTTTCATTTTTTTCATTTGTCATGGAGCAGCCTGGTACTATACATCTAACCATTTTTTATAAAATTTATAGTACAACAATAATAAAACATAAAATCACCGCCTAACCTCTTTACGCTTGTCACTCGTTATGTCTCATAGCACCACTACACGAGTGTAAAGCGGGAAACACAGACTTTTGCAATTCGATTGGTCGAATTTCTTATGCATATGTATTATGCATTATGCAAAAGTCTGTGTTTCCCGCTTAACTATGTCACAAACACAGGATCTCTGGGTGCGTTCCGTTTCACGCATATGCGCGCATTTATTTATAGTACACGTTACATATACTATAGATCATGCGCGCATCATGCGTGAAACGGAACACAGCTTCTGTGTGAGAATCGCTACATCGGGTGCTTTCCATTAGTTGACTCAAGTCGACACAAGTCTAGGGAAATCATCATTTGTGCTTTCCATTTGATTTGTGTCGTTATGTGTCAATAGCTCAAGTCGACTTTTTCGAACTCTGCTTTTGCAGAGAGTTGAGGTGGGTAACATTCAGTTCTACCAATGTCGAAAAATAAATGCACCTATTTATTTGATCATATATTTGAAAAATTCGATTTTATTGGTAATAAGTGAGGTTAAGATACTTTCTCTTGTGATACTTTGTACAATAAATGAGAATTTATTATAAAAATATTATTTATGAAGAAAATTAATTATTTGTTAATTATATGTCATAGAAAATAATATACTTTTCATAATATATTACACGTAAGTCATATATTTAATTTTAGTTTATCAATATAAATTATAAATTTGCAATCTAAGATTTTGCTTTTGTATGATAGATTTTACGATGAAGAAAACTGGAAAAATAATTTTGGTTGAAAATTTGACGGACCGCAACTATGAGTTTGTTTTTTATAGCTGAATATTTCCTGAATTTTAGTATACACTAATTGTAAGAGTGGTCTACAATACGTGTGTCTATATATTTTTTCTTTGATTAATATTAACTTAATAGTTCCGATACAAATGTTTTACTCTAGATCAGAAGACATATTGCGCATCAACTTCTGCGCAGTAGGTGCTTTCCATTTATCGTGATTGGAGCTGCTGACTTGAGCTAGCTTGAGTAGACACAAGTCATGATAAATGGAAAGCACCCATTAATGGCTGCGTTCAGCAGCAGAGCAGATCAGTGAGCGATCAGTGATTATTGGTCCTTTCTATTAGATCCCGAAATCTAGACCAATCATGTTGACGCATTAAAAAGAATTAGGACCGTGGCACATAAAAAAACTTAAGCAGTAAACTTAAGACTTAAGCGAATCAACCAATCACGGTCAAGCAGTAAGGCAGCCATTTTGAAACGTAAGCAACATCGAAAATTCCGTATGGATGAAATTCTTACGTCTTAAGTCTTACTGCTTAAGTTCTTTTATGTGCCACGGCCCTTACTCAACAGTTGTACAACAGTTGCGTCTGCTGAACGCGACCAATATGGCGGAAAGCAGTCCCCCCCGCACGCTTGAGTTACCATCCCCTCTCACTTAAACTAGGGGTTTGTTCGCGTCGCAATACCCCAATATGCTCCTACTCACTCCAATACGCTCCAATCTATAGTATACGTAACGTAATACTATAGTTTGGAGCGTATTGGAGCGAGTAGGAGCATGTTGGGGCAAGCGACGCGAACAAACCTTAGGACTTTAGACTCGGTCCCTCTATTCCTTAGTCCGTGACCGATAGTTACCCGGGTGGGGAATCTGAATGCAACTAAACGTTGTATCGTGGTCATAGAGATATTATACATAGAGGAGGCAAGCTATACGGCCGCCTGTAAGTGGAAGCGTCCGGTCTTTAGAAAGAGAAAGAAGACCGGAGGGGTCTTGCATCTCTCTCTGCCCTCTTCGCTGATTGGCTGCTGTGCTGCTGTGCTTTATGGGAGGAAGTACCGCAGCCAATCAGCGAAAAGAAACGACAAGGATGCAAGACCCGTCTGATTTGCTTTCTCTTTCTACCGACCGGACGCGTTTTGAACTGGCTTGCCTCCTCTATGTATAATATCTCTATGATCGTGGTTCCATGGAAGCCAGAAATGGTAAAAATCTAGGGTTGAGAAGAAGGAGAAAAAGAAAAACCATGACACATATGGATTTCGACGGATTGGCCGCGTGTTAACGCGTAATGCAAAATATGTGCATGAAAGTCACGATGTGCTCTAACAGAACATTAACGAGAGCCGATGCTTTAACACGGAAATTGAAGTTAACGAGCTAAACGAGTCCACAAACAATGCAGTTGCAGATATCATTGGGCACTCCATTCGATGACAAAATCGCTTTGTTTTGGTCGAGGTACAGGAAGATGCATCAATCCGAAAGCGATTATCAGTTTCTAAAGAATTCGTTAATCTATTTACATTATTTACAGTGACTTTACTAATCTTTGATTTAATCAGTGATTACTTTATCAATACCTGTATTATTTTGTTAACATACATAGAATTAATTTTTTGTTAATAGAATTAATTTCTTGTTAATAATAGAATTAATTTTTTGTTTAACATATAGAAAGATAGATTAAGGATTAAATTATATAGTTAATAATTTTGTTTTAAGGAATTTTATCAATTAAATTAATTAAAAATGGTTAAAGTTATCCTTATAATTATAAGTAGCATTGTTAGAATTGGACATAATAAGAGTTTCTTTGTTTTGTTCAGGAAAGAGAGACAGAAATGGTTTCTATCATTGCTATGTGGTACATGCTTGATATATGCCACACGTACATCAGTCCCTTTATTGATACCTGTTATTAATCAAGAAAAAAATTGGTCAAAGTCAGATTCAGGCATAATACTGTCAAGTTTCTTTTGGGGATATACATTGACGCAAATAGCCAGTGGCTATATTAGTGATAAAATTGGTGGACAGAAAGTATTATGGATATCTGCTCTTGGTTGGTCAGCAACAACCTTTTTTATGCCAGAAATTATAGAATTTTTTTCTGGAGATGGAACCTGTATTTTGTTTGTTGCAGTGATGAGAATGATAAATGGAGCATTTCAAGGTAACTTTCAAGCATTATACAATTGCATCAAAAGCAATGATGAATAATATGATACCTGTCACTTACAGGAATGCACTTTCCTAGCATGATTAGCTTGATCAGTCAACGCTTGCACGAAGCAGAAAGAGCTTCCTTTTTTAGCTTATTAACATCAGGATCTGCCCTTGGTACTCTACTCACTGGGTCTTTAGGCTCGTATCTTCTGGAGAATTGTAACTGGATGACTGTCTTTCGAACGCTAGGTACAATGTAGCTTATGTAAATTAATGTCAAGTTAATTAAAGAATTCATGGATAAAAGATGGTGATTGTTAGACACACCATATAAGAATAATTTGGTTGAATGCATCTTCTTGTTAATTTTGTTTTCAAGCAGAAAACAAAATGATACCTTTGTGATGCTTACTAATTTATTTATATAGGTGGCATGAGTTTGGCATGGACAGCTTTATTAAGCTATCACACCTTGCCTTTTAAAGAAAAAACAGCTTCTAAGCTGACTACTAGCTACACTTTACCTTGGTCCAAACTTCTATTACAACCTCCTTTCTGGTAATTATAATGCATGGAATGTAATATTTTCAATTTACATAGATAAAAATACAAAGAGAAATTTTTATAATTGATTAATTATAGGCATTCTGTTCTAGTAAGGTAAAAAATCCTCCAAAAAATTGAAAATTATGATTTTTGGGATTATTTTCTAGGGTTTTTCTAGGTAAAAAAGTCTTACCTCTTCTAATGCTTTTTAAATTACTAACAAAATATCTTGTTGACCATGTAATTTTCTCTTAGGGTGGAATCATGAAAAGTGACAATTTTCATTAAATAATGATTGTTTTCTTCTTTATTTATTATTTCTGTGAAATTTTTCACTTTTTACGATTCAACTCTAAAGGAAAAAATTACATGATCGATATCCTTAAGTACCAAACTTAATTCAAAGCTAAAAAAATGATAATTATTAATGGTAATTATTAATAAAAATTAATGATTAAAATGATAAGCCCTAAAGTTGCAAAGTTAATGCAGGCAACTGAATACTAAATTTGATTGTCCTAAAAAATTTTTTATTTCTGGAGTTAAAGTTTTCTTTCTTAGGAGAGCAGCATTGCAATTCGATTATATTCTTTTTATCGATTTTCAAAATCAAATTTTCTGTTGATTTTCACAATTTGAAATTTTAAATTCAGAATTTTTCGGAATCGCAGTTCTTGAAAATTTAAAATTTTAAATAATGCAATCTTTTTGTGGACTTTTTTGATATTTTATTGATTTTTGAAACTTTTTAATTTTTGTGATTTGAAATTCTGAAGTCAGCATTGTAATAAAAATGAAAATTTTTTACAGTAAATTTTAGATAGTATATATATTTTGTTATATAACCTGATATAAAGTATCCTCTAGCCGATTATATTCTCCTGGTATCTTATTGATTTTCGCAATTTGAAATTCCGAGTTTTCAAAATTGCAATCCTTAGAATTTAAGAGAATAAGAGTTTGAATTATGCATATATACGTAATACAAATGCTCTAATTTTGAATCGTTTAATTGTGAAAATTATAATTTTATAACTATAAGATTCTATAAATATTTAAATATTATATATAACATTTTTATAAATCGATTGTCCCGTTTGTCTGTCGACTTGTAACTGGAACACTACTTAGCTTTTTTTATTTTACCGACAGGATACAGAGCAGTCTCTTTACAGATTTGTCACGATTGTTATTTTTTACATCCACGTTCGAATATAACAATAAAGTTTATCTCCTATTGGAATATCACTGTATAAAAAATTAAGTGGTACCAGATATAAAAATGTATTCATGGAGTGACACATTGACTGTGTTCAGTAGGAAAAGTAGATCAGTGATTCTTTAATATTGGTTCTTATCTTTAGATTTTCATTAGATCTAAGTGCAAAAATCATTCATAATAAGGAATCATTAAGCACTCACTAATCTGCTTTCTCTGTTTAACGCAATATGATGACACAGTCGAACACAGCATTTTAGCTTTTACTGTGCCGTCGGAGTTTTGAAAGTACTGGTTGGCACACTGTGTTACACAATGTCACCTGTATATGTTGCTGGAAATCATTCTTTATTGATTGTTTATGGTGTTATTGTTTTTCAGGTCATGTGTTATTGGACACGCTTGCCAAAATAACTGTTTCTTTGTGTTGCTTTCGTGGATGCCTACATATTTTCATGACACATTTCCTGAAGTTAGGGTAATTTTGTCATTTAATTTCTATTTAATATTGTCTAAAAATCTATTAGAAAGAAAAAGTCATAAGAACTGTTCTATAATAAAAATAATAATAAATATTTCAAATTTATAGCTAAGGAAAAGTTAATTAAGTAATATGTAATAACGAAATTACAACATAGCATTTTTTGTTATATCATGTCGAATGACTTCAATTAATAGGGTTGGGTTGTAAATATGGTACCATGGCTATCGATGATACCTTGTACATTCTTGGGAAAAGTTTTATCAGAAGAGATAATTAAAGCCGGCTATTCCGTGACTGTGACACGCAAAACAATTCAAACAATTTGTTTTGTCATCGAAATTGGAAGTCTGTTGTTCTTGGGTAAATTTTAACACTTGATCAGGACTTGTAACTTAATGTCGTTTACATAATGCTGTAACTTGTATCGTGTACGTTCTTTGTAGTGAACGTAAAAAGCTTTCAAAGTGCAATGCTTTGTCTTGCGTTGATTATCGGTGGCTCAGGCTTCCATAATAACGCTATCGCTGTAAATCCTTCAGATCTCGCACCAAAACACTCTGGCAGTGTATTCGGTTTAATGAATACTGTTGGCGCGATACCTGGTATGTAATCAATTTAAACAATTGTAAGAACAATTGCAGCTAATATATTCTTTTTTTTTTCAGGTTTTCTTAGTGTATATTTATCCGGACACATTTTACATACAACACACAGCTGGCCTGTTGTCTTTTTATTTATAGCTGTTATCGATGCATTAGGATGCATAATGTATTTATTGTTTGGCTCCGGTCAAGCAATTATATAAATTATAAAATAAAAATAAATTTTTATTAAATGTGTCGATCGCATTCTGAACAGGGTTGGATTATTTGAGTAATTTTTTACATTTTTATGTAAGAAACTATAAAACAGAAGAAACGTATAATGCATGTTTTAAGTACAAAAGAGTTGTAAACTAAAAATTATCTAAATAATATAAGTAAAATAAAAAAATTGAACTTTAAGAGTACGCTTAAGTAAATAATTAGATAATGATAATTCATTTAATGTTAATAATATACTAATAATTTAATTGTAGATGTTGATAATTTTCAATTAATACGTGAAACAAAATATTTATGTTTTATATTCTAAATGCAAAAAGGAATTATAACTTAAGATCCTCTAGTATATTCAACTTTACAGTACATTTATTTTTGAAGTTTATTTAATAATTAGGTTTATTTTACTTTCATATATATTGTCATTTTTCACAGTTAGTTTTTTAATTATAGCATAGACATATATATGTATATATTTTTTTTAAACATTCATAAATAACAAAGATAGAATGGCACTTGTGTCGACTTGTGTCGCTAGATGGAAAGCACCGTTTATGGTCTCCTGGTTCTAGTCTTCATATTTTAAACTATTAGTTGAACCTCTTTATCTCTAGTCTTCATGGTCGCAAGCTTTCGAATAGATTACCGGTGAATAGATGACCAATAGAATGGCTGCGTTCAGAAAACATCAATGATCAGTGAGCAGTCAGTGATTATTGGTCCTTTCTGTTAAATCTCAAAATCTAGACCAATTATATTGACGCATTAAAAAGAATTACTCTACTGTTGTGACGTTTGATGTTTGACTGTTGAGTTTGTTGAACGCACCCAACGAATACCGGTCGTAGACTGTAGATTCCTCAACAATTCGCAAAAATTTCGCTTTTTTGACATCGACGTTTCAGTCTTTTCAGAAGTGAGTAATACTTTATTATATTTTCCAGTTAATTCGTAAGTCTAAAATGTCGGTTAGTTACGAATAGATATTAACACTATATTGTTATTAATTATATAAGTTAACATGTATAACAATATTCTACTTAAAATAGTGTATCTAGATCTATTGTTTTTTAATAATCTTCAAAATTTTAAAATGGTTTTTAGACAACTCTTCAAAACATCCATAATGTTCTCTGAGACATTATTTAAATAATAATTTGTGAAATAATAAATAACAAATTGCTGATAAAATGGCACTTAACATACAAGATTATAAGGATGATAAAATGGCACTTAACATACAAGATTATAACGATGAGGAAGAAGATTTGCAAGGGAGTCAATGGTATGGAGTAAGAGAAGCCACATTATTTCTTGTTGATGCTACACAGAAGATGTTTGAGACAGAACCTGATTCCAAACTCAGTCATATCCAAAAGTTTTTTAAGGTTAGTTATAACATTGCATATTAATTTGGTTAACAAGTTACATACAATTAATTGTCATTAATTATCTTTGCAGTTGTATAAGCAAATTCTTCGACAGAAGCTAGCATGGAGTATGCAAGATTGGATGGGTGTGGTATTTTTTGGTACCGAAGGAAGCGATGCAAACTCAGCATGGAAGAACATTCAGGTTTTACATGAACTTAGAGTTGTTACCCTAGATGATTTACAACTAGTCAGAAAATTAAGTAAGTATATAATTGATATTGCAATTAAAATTGACTACAATTAGTCAATTTCAATCAACAGTGAGAACATAGTATGTCCCAACAATACAAACTTTTATTTAATGATTTTCACAGTTAAAAGTGGCATGAAAGGTTATCACAGTATGAAATCTGAGGATGTTTATCCGCTTTATGATGCATTGATATATGCTACAGATATCTTTTTAAAGATAAAAACAGTCCTCACCAAACGCAGGATAGTTCTGATTACTTGTCATACTCCCACACTCTCAAACGATGAAAAGCATCGCATCAGATCAAAAGCGGCATCCTTGAAAGACTTGGACATTAAACTGCATGTGATTGGTTTGAAAAACAATTGGGTACATGATCAGTTCTACAAAGATTTAGAAATGCTGTCAAGGAAAACGGATATAGATGTTTACAGAATGACATCTTTGGTGGATCTGGTGCAGCAGATTAAAGCACCAACCAAGAATATTGCACGATTATGCTTCCAGATGCACAATGGCATAGAGATTGATTTGGTCGTTCGTACTCTAGGCAGGTAGGTTTTTATGTAAATAATAATTAATTTCTGTAACATTGTCGTTAAATATTTATAAAAACACAAGTATCATTTTACAGAAAACGTAGATGCTTGCAAACAAAGTCATTGAGCAAAGCAACCAATCAAGTTTTATCGCGATCAACGTATTTCAAGGAAGAATTTTACGATGAGGTGTATATTTCTTTCCTAATTGAGAAACTTGGTTATATGTATATTATATAATTACATATAATCATGTAATTACATGTATGAGATGTCTCAGGTATTTTATTCTTTATGCTTGATTTATTATAGGAGGACAGTGACAGTGAGGAACTTGATTTACCTTTTGTAATACCAGAGGAAGTTAACTTGGAAAGTAAAGAGTTAATCGGTGGTACAAAGCTGCATTTCACGCGAAAGGAGCTTCATCGGATAAAGCATATATGTCCACCAGGAATGAAGATAATCGGTGTAAGGCCAATACCCGACGATCTTTTCAGATACCATGTTCAACGGAAGTATTTCGTCAGAGCGGATTACAGTAGCACTCGTAAAGGTAACGCAATATAAAATATGAGATACAAAAATTTAATGTGCAAAATAATATTAATTAAAATAAAGTAGAAAGTAATCGTAGTTGCAATGTTTAATTACTATAAAAGTAATGTTACATGTATTCTTTGTTTCTTCTCGCAGATAATCTGTTGTTTTTCGGCGCTTTATTAAATAAATGTGCTACTCAAGGAAGAATGATAGTGTGCGCATTCACATTGCGGGTGAATACTCAAACTAATCTTTGTTACATGATTCCAAATGCTGAACTGGGTGGCTTTTATCTATCAAAAATCGCATACCAGGGTATATTTAATTATATTTCACATAATAACACAATCAGGGAGAGAGAGACTCAAAATATTCCTTACTTGATAAGCTTAATTTTATATTAGGGAGCATAGGAGATAAGAGTGAGGCGTTACAACATTATGATACCCAGAATTGTGTAACTGACGAAGAAGTTGCTCTGTGGAAAAAAACGATTGACCGACTTGACATGAACTATCATCCATATATGTTTAAATCCTATAAATTGGAGTGCCAAATACAAATAGTGGAGAAGTTAGCTCTGGATAAAGAACCCGGACCTATGCCGACCGATTCCATTGAGCAATCATGTGAGTAACATCAATTACGGTAATAGATCGAGAAAGACACAGAGGGCGAGATATCTCACTGCTTGGGTAGAAAATTAAATGAATTTATGTTAACTTCTTTTCCAGTTTTGAAGACCTATAAAAAAACAACTGATTTAGTACCAGAGTTTAAAAATTTGTATCCTGATATAAGGAAGTCTGATGGTCCAACAAAAGCAAAAATGGCTAGAAAAACCAAGAAAACATAATAAACTTGTATAATTATATAATGTAGAATGATGTTGCGTGTGATGAAAATATTTTTGTTATCGAAAATTGCATTTTATTTTGGTGTATTTTATAACTGTGTAACTTTACATATAAGGTGAGGAAAAATTTGTGAGAAAAAGGTATTACTTATTAAATACTACTACCTCCTAAGTATAATAAAAGATAAAAATACTGTTTTTATATTTTATTCCACAATAAAAATGTACTTACATCTATAGAATCATATATTAAAATCTTGCATAAATAAGATGTTTTGATATTGTATTGATGTGATTTGTAGATATTAAATTCTTTCATCACAGTTTTGAATTTAAAAGGCACTTGAGGCTATAAAAGAAATATGATTTGCAATCAACACACTGTAAGCTATGAGAATCTACATCTTAAACGCAGATGAAAATTGATATCAGTTTCATCTGGCAATATTTCATCTTTTGTTATTTGAAAATATTATTATTATTGTCAAATTATTATTGTTACTTTTAATACATTTTATTAGAATGATACTAGTCTAGTAGATATAGAAAGATAAAATTATTTTTAGCATCAATAGCTTGACGATTTAAAAACATACATGGAAATATAACAATATCTTTTTTCACATATGTATATAAAAGTTCATTATTCTGTTGAAATACATCCATTACAACAATTAATCATTCTGATTAGGCCACAAAAAAGGCATATGCAGACTTCAATAACTCGCTCAAGGTTGTACAATTATTTGCTTTGGAACCTTATAAATATGCAAAAATATATATTTCTGTCAGCAAACATTCAGGCAGAAAATTTGATTTTTTACACACTTTCAACAATCTTATTTAAATATGTATCATAAAATAATTTATAAATAGAAAATTACTTAGATTTTATAATTGTGAATACACATATCCTTGCAACAAATGCGCAATTGCAGAGATGCAAAAATGATTATGTGTCTCTCCTTTGTCATGTCTCTTCATTTTAAGCATGCAGGCTTAAAGTACGATACAGGTGCTTTTCTCACGAAAGGGATTGGATTTCTGCGAAGAAAAGCCCACCAACAAGCAGTCTTCCTGCTCGTGTTCAGTAATATACTTCATAATGTCTTCGATGGCCTTGCTCACTGTGATTCGCTTTAGAGCAGCCTCACGACGCAGCTGTTCCGTCACCTGACGTTGCTGTTGTAAATTTGTGATCACCATGTCCATAACAGCTATGTGTAAAAGACAAATCAAAAAGCGTCAAACCAGACTTTTCAAAACGAGGAAAACGAAAGGGAGAAAGATACATCATGAATAAAGGCTAACTTGGACCTAAACGTATGATGTTCGAACCTTGTTATTACAGATTGTGAAGAACTCTTTCTCTTTTTTTCTCGACACTTCAATTTTTCTCCGTTGCGAGAAGCAATTCGTCAACGACGCTCTTGCAACCCGTCCTTTGATCTTCTCGATCCTTATAACTCGCCTTATCTTTCCTGTGCCAATCCCTCAGGGTATGTTTGCATGTATGGACAAGCATAGATTTTATATAGATTGCTACAGTTTCTGCAATTATAAAATGCTTGTCCATCTCGATATAGTTAGCAGACAAATTCAATTTCGCAATTTTTTATTATTTCATTCATTTGGGAATCATTTGGGCTAGTTTAGGAAAGAATTCTCATAGTTTGGGAAATAATAGTTTATTTATAGTTAATAAAAATAAGTTTGAATAGGAGAAAAAATAAAAAAAGTTTTTTTTAAATTGACGTAAAATTATTTGGAAAACATTTGTATAACAGTCTTATAATTTGGGAAATAATAATTTCGATGTAATAAGTAAATAAAGATTTCCTCTGTTACCGGCCGACCGTAAGGCCGAATCGAGCAACGTGATTGGTCGAAACCTTTACGGCTATTGTTACGGACAAGATCTGTAGATTAAGGGGATCCTAAAGCCGTCTGTTTTACCGACAAAATACGGTCAATTAAAAATTAATACTAAACTTTTTTTAAATTTTCTGTACCTTTCTCGTATGCGTTTGCGTTACTACCTGTCTAACCTACAAAGTTTGAATTGATAAAGTGTCGGTAAATAGTCGGTAAAACTAAATAAAACATTATGGATATGGACGTGGAAGTTAGGGAAGATTTAATACGTCGTAATGTAAGTATAAAAAAAATTTAATTTTTTAGTTTATTTGAAATAAACGATAAGAAATATAAATTACTTTTTTCAAGTATTACCAGTGCAAATATTGCAATTATTTGTTGCCACAAGAAAATTCCAATTTAACGGAACACACATGCTGATATTGATTTTACAAAAAAAAATATTTATGCTGAAGTTTTTTTTATAATTGAAATAAATGGAACCACTATGCGGAGGAAAATGACCAAAAATGCATCATAGAATTCAAAAATAATTTTTGTATTATTATAATTTTAAATAAAATTTGTTCAATACTATCGGAGTAATGCTTATTTCAACATTTTATTAGTACCTTGAATAAGTTTTTGCTGTTTTTTCGTAAAAATTAATTTATTTTAAAAAAGTCGTAAAAAACATGTCACTGAAAATTGTCCATCGCTAGCCACTACTTTTTCTCATCTTTTTGGCAGCATTTGAATTCCACGTCAGAAAAATGACATGTCTTTTGAGGTTATCCAAGAGTCCATTTTTTGGCATCTTTATAAGACAACACATGGATAATGTGGAATCTTGCGGGACTAACATGGGACTACAATCGACCAATCAGGAAGTAAGAACAAAATCGCGCTCCTTTTAAGCCCGCAGTATACGATATTTTTTTGCCTGCTGGATTGTTTGCTGGCTGATCTGCTGGATTTCCGTGATAGGTCAGGTGTTATTTTTCTCGCTGGATTTGTGCTTGCTCATTATGAGAGCTAATGCAGTAGATCAGCCAGCAGAGTGACCAGTTAGCAATCCACGGTACCGATCATGTAATTTTTCACGTGAAAAGTTTCATGTGAAATCAACGATTTCAACCAATGAAATCAATGAGTTGCTCAATGAGTTTGGTTCCATTGGTTGAAATCGTTGAGTTCACGTAAAACTTTTCATATGAAAAATTACATGATCGATACCCAGCAGACAAACAAATGCGCATCGTGTGCCGCGGTCTTTATTATAGGACTCTAGTTTAGCAAGAGCGGACGTTAAGACATGCGGGGGGAATAGCTTTCCGTCATATTGAGTTCCACTATCTTACACATAGAAACGTGTCAATGACATCTTACTGTCGGTGCTTTCCATCTAGCGACACAAGTCGACACAAGGGTCATTCTATCTTTGTTATTTATGAATGTTAAAAAAAGATAGAATGATGCTTGTGTCGACTTGTGTCGCTAGATGGAAAGCACCGTGTGTATAGTGTGTAGTGAAGAGGTTAGATCCATAGATATATTACATATAGATAGAGCTTTGTAAATCTTACTGCGTGCCAAGATAAAATTATCTTTTCCTCCCTCGCGCATGTGCAATCGCGCATTTATCTTCTGTTTATCCATGACAGCCAAGGATATAACCTAATTTTATGTAAAACGATGCGCGTCCGCCGAGATAAATATACGAATGCGCATGCGCGAGGGAGGAAAAGATAATTTTATCTTGGCACGTGTTGCACTATAGCAAAAATGGTACAAAGCTCTATCTATATGTAATATATCTATGGGTTAGATCACAGAGGTTAGATGTGTAAACACACGCATGCACGCACGCACGCATACACACGCACACACACACACACACACACACACACACACACACACACACACACACACACACACACACACACACACCGCACGCAGCTGACAGACACACACAGACACACACACACACGTACGTACGCATGTACATTTACACGCACGCACGCGCACGCACGCACGCACACACATATATATATTCTATGTGTTCAAAGCTGGAGACAAATGGCAGCCTCCCCCGCCGCGAAAGTGACTGCCCCGCTTGCTTTGTGCTCCGTCCCCCTAGTTCTAAGGCCGGTATTCATAGTTGGGTCTTATATTTAAGATTGCTTTAAGTTTATCTTTAGATGCTGTACGAATCAGTTCATTGGCTACGGAGTATCTGAAGATGAACTTAAGACGATCTTAATTATAAGACTCGACTATGAATACCGGCCTAAGTCTGCGGTTTGAAGCGAACGCAGTCATAAAAGTCTGTGAACGTGATGTTTGATGAACAACAATAATAACAAACAATTATTATATAATAATTTGATATAATATTTAATATAATATTTAATATTATAATTAAATCTAATATAATAATTAAACAAATATTTAATAATAATTTAATGATAAAATGATGAGTTTTTCACATAACAGTTACGAAGCGCGAATATCTAAATGGGAAGCTTGTAATTCCCACTAAAATACAAAACATAAAATACAAAAAAAATGTTGCCACCACAAGTATGTACTTCGCAACATTTTTTTTTTCAAATTAACCATATGTTTTCTTTACACCAATTGATTGATTTCATTATTCTATGCAAAAAATATCAAAATAAGATTATCAAAAACTAAATGTTTCTCAAAATATTTTGTATTTTATGTCAAAATACTATATCTTTCAAGCCTCGTAACTCTAAAAGTACTTTATGAAAAAATACTTTATTATAAGGTTTGTTCGCGTTGCTTGCCCCAACATGTTCCTACTCGCTCCAATACGCTCCAAACTATAGTATTACGTTACGTATACTATAGATTGGAGCGTATTGGAGTGAGTAGGAGCATATTGGGGTATTGCGACGCGAACAAACCCATAGTGTTTTGTAAAGCTCTTGAGATAAGCCACAAGAATATGTAATGAAAAATAGATAGTTTCACTTAAGAAATTGAAGATAACCTTTATGTGACCTCCAAGCAACTATTCAAGGTCAAACTAATAACCATCTTATGTCCCCCTCGAAACCATAAAACTTTTGTTTGAAACATTTGTTTCTACAATCAAAAATAATAAAGTTATTTGGAGTGGGACATTAAAATGGGACACCCTATATATCAATTTGACAACTTATACGACCATAGAGTAATGTAAGTAATAAACAAAATGCCTGATTGTTGTGCATCAAATTGTAATTCGAGCGTAAAAGGAAGAAGATGGAATATTTATTTCGACAACAAAACAAAAAACAAACCAATATAGCGTATAATATAAAAACACAATTAGAAAAATTATTTATTTTTAATATTGAGTGCAATTTTATTCCAAATTGTTACAATTTAAAGAACAACATTTTTTGAAGATATGCAATGTAAAATTGCATATCTTCAAAAAATGTTGTTCTTTAAATTGTAAAATGTTTATGTGTAAAATAGCATGTAAAAAAACCAAAGATTAAAAAAAACTTTTTTTAAATAACAAAACAATGGCAATGCACAATAATATATAATTAATAAAAAGTTTATTCTTTGATTATTTATGTCATTTATTTCCTTTATTCCAAATATCATACTTTAGAAATTAAATTTTCCACCACTGACTGCTTCCGGTATTTGACAAAACTTGGTGGCACCGACCTAACCTTGACGTTATTTCGCGACTCTGATTAAAGGACTCTACTCTGGACGTGTCATACGTCACTGCGCCAATTCGGCCAATCACGGACGCAAACCGCTCGCGATTGCGCGTTCACCCGCGGAGTACATCGCGCTTGTGCAACACAGCGCTCGCGGCCGTGCGAAACTCCACATGAGCCTGTTGCCAGTTATTGATCCTGGCGTGATTAAACAACACCGCATTGCTGTCAACTTCGAAAACAAGTCTTGCCACGTCTCGACGTTCCACGTAAGGCGTAAGAGCTTCGAGGCGTTGTAAGGACCGGCCGACGGTTGTCACCTTTCTGTTAACGACTCTACCTGTATTCCGGAGCGGACTGGTGCGCGACGCGAGAGCGGACGACACGACCACGATTTCGTTCTGTCCGTGGCACGGCGCGACGTGACGTGATGTGACGTGACGCGGCGCGGCGCGACGCGGTTTGGCTTCGTGACACGTTCGCTGACACGTACTGTCAAAATGTAGAGAAAATCACTCGGCAGCGGCAAAAGCAGCAGCAGCAGCAACAGCAGCAGTGGTGTCTCAACGTTGAAAGTCGATTGCGCCGAGAGAGAGCGAACATGTCATTGGATTTCCGCGAATGAGCCCGAGTCGAGAGAGAGGAGCACGACGAGCGCGATCTTGGAATCCTCGACCGTGATTTTCGTAGACAGACGAACGGGAGCGGGGCGGAGGGACGGACAGTGCGGTTGCACATGTGATTCCCTCTGAGTGGCTGACCCCATTTGGCAGACGCGATGAAGAAGTTCACGATCAAGGGTGTACTCGACGGGTTCCGGTCGTCGGTCCCGCAACCCGTTAAGCCCGATCAGGAGATCGTTGAGAATCTCAAGCCGGAACACTTTCAAGTTAAGAAGGTCAGTAACGGCGAATTTGCCTTGGTATCCCACTCTTCTTTTGCTCTTCCTTTTTCTCTTGCTCCCGTCATTCGCCCTAATTAAAGTGGACCTGTCGATAACATGCCGTTCTTGGCGCATTTCTCGTAGACTTTTTCGCAGATTTGAAAAAACGTTCAAAGAAGTCCGGATGTGACACGCAAACTCGTTAATTTCGCGATATCGTCCGGAATGAGATCCCTCATGGTTTTCTTCCCCGCGGCTTCATCCCCTAGCAATTGAATGAACGAAATCGCGCAATTAAAATTTTATGGGGTCAGTCGTAAGAGAAAGTAATGCCATGGCGAGCGAGTGATAGCATTAGCTTTAAACAGGCGCGTACAAAATCCACCCGCTACATTATGTAATGGCCCAAGAGAAGAAAAAGAAGAGAACTGATATCTAGATCCAAATTATTCAGACTCAATGATTAGAAAGATTTAATCATTTGCGCTCATTCTCTTATCTTAAGTCGAATCGTTGATCGTTCGGTAAAAGTTTCTTCCTCGACCAGACCACTTTGCTCTTCGGTAGGTTTATGTTGATTTTCTGCCCTTTTTTAAATGTAAACTGCCAATAAACGCGTCGTATCGAAAACTTACGTAATCTCGAACTCTTTGGGGGGAATTTACATATATCAGTATATTTTATAATTTTCCATCCTTGGTTCTCAAGGTGGGATTGGACGCGTGGTTTGGCCATTACTACACCAAGTTAAAAAAAAAAAGAGAATTCGTAAAGCGAACTTATTGATAAGAATGGCCGAGCCACGCGCCGTTTAGTCTCACCTTTACAATTTCCCATTCTTAATCTCTCACTTGGTTTTTACTTAAAGAAGGGATTTCCTAGTGACTCATGCCACACGCTCGAGTCGAGTTTCCTTGTTAAATAACTTGGAAATTGTGCTTCGAAATTGGTTTACTCGCGAGACATGAACATGAGCCCCATCAGGAAAGTCGTGTGCTCGCCAAGAGAATCTCAGATCGTCTAACTTCGAGGGTACATAAGCCGAAGAACGTAAACATGGCTGTCGATAATCGTTGCACATTGCCACGAGGTACCCCGAGCTCGTCTGGCTTTCATGCAAAGTTGCCTATTTATTCGTTCGTAAACTGCCGGCGTGGTCGACTATCGCTGCACACGATTCGTGCGAATATATCCGTTACGCGAGGAGGAAGAGATAACAATAACACGGGTAGATACGACATGGGAATGCGCGAGAGAACATGAACGAGCGATTAGGAGAGACATTTATGCGCCGTATTTTTATTAAACGTCTTTCCAGCCGATCGATCTCGATTCGTTTCTCGGCCTTCGCGATCATCGCCAGGCATTGTAATTTTAATTCGATCGCTCGCTGGGACATTCGCGAGTGTTCCCTCCTCTTTTCCCCTTCTGCCCCCTCGTCGCGTCTTCGGCGATGATCAATTCAAGCGACACCTTTTCGTGTGTGACTTTCTCGCATTTGTCCCCTCGAGGCGCGACCTCGTCGAAAAGTTGCGCCGTTAAACGAGGTTTCACGATTGCGATTTTCGTTCGACAGCCAGTCGAACGAATTTGACGCAACGCGCATCGCACACTTGCCTCCGCTGAAATCATCACTCGATGTGCAATAGGTGATTGTACAGTCACCACTTTATTATTTTAAGTCTCGAGGTTGACATGTCGTATACCGGTTTCTCAAGCCTTGTGTCCACGATACTGGAAATCAACCTGAGATCTCGATCCAAGAAGTGTTCAATAAAATTGCCGTTTTTTCATAAAAACTGCAAGTTGATTGACTACATATTTTTTGGATCGAGATCTCGGACCGATTTTTGGTATCGTGGACATTAAGCCTTGTGTCCACGATGACTGGAAATTGGCCCGAGATCTCGATCCGAGAAGTGTTCAGCCAATAGAATTGCCGCTTTTCCATAAAAACTGCAAGTTGATTGGCTACATATTTTTTGGATCGAGATCTCGGACCGATTTCTGGTATCGTGGACATTAAGCTTTGTGTCCACGATGACTGGAAATCGGCCCGAGATCTCGATCCGAGAAGTTTTCAGCCAATAGAATTGCCGCTTTTCCATAAAAACTGCAAGTTGATTGGCTACGTATTTTTTGGATCGAGATCTCAGACCGATTTTTGGTATCGTGGACACAAGGCTTTAGATATTGATTCCGTGCAATTTCCATTCGATGTTTTCACGTGAAGCACAACGAGAATCGCCGCGAATTCTATTCAGATTCTATTTCAGACGCAGCCGAGTCTTTTGAAGATAAAATATACGCAAATCCTAAAATCTTGCGCATCTTCGCCCTTCCTCGTTTATGCATGATACACATGTATTTGGAGTAACACATGTATTATTCCGCGAACAGAGAGAGCTACCATGTTCCTTCTCGAAAACGACCCTAGGATGTATAAATTGCTGATGGCTTTCGAGCGCCGCGGTTTATTGCTCCACCCGACATTTACATACATTGTATGGATACACAGCGAAAATTTCAGGCCGCTCCTAACACATCCTAATGAGTATCGATCGCGAGTCTTGTGGAGGAGAGAATACTTAGTGTCCCGGAATTTTATTTACAACCTAGATAAGTTATAAAGTTGAAGAGCGTCATTCTCTCTTTCTCTCTCTCTCTTTCTCTTTCTCAAAAGAAATTCCTATCGAAGATATAAATTCCTTTTCCGTTACACTCGGAGCTTGAGGCATCGGAAGAATGATGTAAGAAGCAGGTGGAAGTTGAAAAATCGCCCGTACGTGTTCGCGAACAACGTACTTTATCTTATCTGCCTCAGTATTTCTTGTCGTATCTCATTTTCGACGCGTTATAAGAACGCGAAAGGTCGACGTGCATATTACGCATTTGCGACGTGATCGGGACGTATCGTCATTATTTCAATTTATCGTTTAATTTTTCGTGCGTAAACCGCACGGGTAATAAAATGCGGGGAAGTATCATTTGTACTTTCAATAAAAGCAATTTATAGGAGACACATGTGACAGATCTGTCAATATGCCGCAAGTTATGACTCGCCCTCTCGTGGGCTCGTAGGTATAAATAATATCGCCAATGAGGAATCGCATTGTGCAATATACCCAGAATCCGATGGAGAGTGCATTGATAAATAGTGACCTCGCGCAACTTGCGACGCAGGACTCGATCTTAATTACATTGCTACAGCTTTCTTTCATGTGCGAGGATTTCTTCCCCGAATTTTTAGCTGCGGCATTGCCTCACGTTGGAATCTGCCGCGATAAAAATGGGACCAGCAGTGCGCGTATAAATCTATAGGAAACACGATATTTTTCCTGTTGAGAGATAACTTTTTCCCGACCGTTTATCGCACGACTCTCACCGTCATCTTTCGCAATGCGAGGAGGGCAGCAAATTATTTCGCTCATATATCGCAGCTCGACCGTGACTAGAATAAAAAGAAAAATGGCAGTTGTGTGTGTGTGTGTGTGTGTGTGTGTGTGTGTGTGTGTGTGTGTGTGTGAGAGAGAGATCTTGCGAGAAATTAGAAATTACGTCGCGATGTACATTCATTTGAGCACGCGCGTATCTGAATCTGTCAGCAAGGCGGAAATAATGGCTCCTGGCGCTGCAGCTGCGCTAGCAGTTGTATAATAGAAAACGCAGAGATGAATAAATTCGAGCTCGCGATGCAAAACGGGGTGATACCACGTCACAGGTACGCGACCCATACCTTCTAATTTTTCCGTCGGACAGAGAATCGTGTGGGCAGATATTACTCCTCTCCCATAGGAGGATTCATTATAGTCGATGGTATTCCTTTGTTCGGCTTTACCCTGAAAAGGTTTCATCGGGAATCTCATGCGGCCAAAATCGGATCCAATCTTGAAGAGGAAATTTCCGGTGATTCTTCCCCCCCCCCCCCCGCGATCTGACTGCATCCCCGCATTTTTCATTACTCTTCACAATGGATATAGAATCGTATGAATAATTATACGTCTTTCATGTAAATAATTCTATTTAGAGGACGATCTGTGCCCTCTGGTGTACCAGCTGTTGTAGTTTTGGAGTAATGACTTTTTAGCGTTTTGCATGTGCAGGAAGAAAAAGAGCGGAATGGAAGAGGCAGAGTTAAAGTCGACGCACGCGCGTCAAAATTTTCACTAGCGGAAAATTGATAGCAACCTTGATATTGAGCCAACGCTGTGGACTACTTGTGTACATTTCGCCGTATCTATCATTTCGCTATATCACCTATATGCGCGTTGTCGTAACTCCCAGACCAGACCAAACATCAATTTCACCCTCGTGCCGTTCCATCTTAAACCGAATAATCGAGGATGCGTTCAAGGCCGAACGACTTGCTGCTTGAACGAGCAGCGATCCGAATTTCAGGAAGTAACGTCGATGTTTAAAAAAAAGTGTCACTTGCCAATATGAAATTTATGCTGAAAAAAATCTACTAGAAATTCACCAGTCTTATCGCTTTTTCAATTGCGTGATTAATGAAATCAGACTGACTTTTCTTTTTGGACTTTTTAGCTTTTTTGTATCGAAATGCGGAATTATTATTATTTATTTAATTAATCCAACTGCCTTGCGGCTTGGAATGGCTCCCGGTTACAATCTTCTTTCTGTACATACATTCTATCTTGCCTATAGCGTGTAGATAATCTCTCAAGGACTTTAACAAATCAACTTAACTGAACTAAATCCTATCAAATCGAAACAAATCAGATCCAATCAAACTAACTCAAATTATACTCTTATTATACTCTTTGGTACTAACAATAAATTAATTTGCAAGTATATAATTCAAAAGGCCTTATCTAACTTTGTTTTTCTTATCTTCTGCTTCTTCTACCTCCGTCCCTTTGTCTGCCTCTCTCCTTAGTTTTTCTATCTTTTTCATCAGTTCTAATCCCCTTCCTTCTCCTATGAACTCTTCTATTGATATTTCGCTTTTTGTTACTTCACATTCCTTCAGAATGTGAAGCAAGCTCTCTTCTGCTCCTTTGCATATTCTGCAACTCTCTTCTACTTCCCCTCTCCAGTACTGGCTTCCCTTCGTCTTATTCCTACATCTGTATCTGGCTATCAAGTATCTGTCCTTCTTCTTCATCCTTCCCAAATGCGGAATTAAGTTAATTAAATATTATCTGGATGACGTAAACGATAGAAACGTATTTTATATAATACCACAAACTATCGGGCGGGAAGCTGTACTGATAGCGTATCACTAGGTAAAATTAATTGCTTGTTAATTGCAGATGTGTAAAAATAAATTGTAATTTTTAAATAAACAGATATGGCCAAATAAACGAGCACACATTCGATAACATATGTTCAGTAATCGGTTTTTTCACCTTACGCACTTGGTTTTGAATATTTATATATTTTACACACAAATTCTATCCGATTATTATGTTTTTTGAGTATGTTACTGAAGAAAGGCCGGCTCTGTGAGCCGAAACGCGTTTAATAGTTATGTATCATTAAACATTGTTGTATATGTTATCTAATGTGTGCTCGTTTATTTGGCCTTATCTGTGAGCCGAAATGCATTTAACGGTTATGTATTAGTAAACATTGTTTTTGTATATGTTATCTGATATGTGCTCGTTTATTTGGCCTTATTTCTGTTTATTTATTTATACATATTTGAATACAACGAGCTTTCTTACTTATTTAATTGTAATTTTTGTTTACGAATTTATTTTGCCGTTCCACATTCGGATTTATAATAAAATTATACTTCTTAATCCGCAATTTAACTTAGAGTGATTACGATCCTCTCATTCGTTCATTTCGTTTGGCTGATGAAAATCGAAGGATACGGAGAAGAACGTAACGCAGGATTCTTTTTCCATTGATCTAATTTTTAATTGTTTATTTAGTCAGCAAAAGTTTTTTGCTGCACACGAAAAATTTGGTTTTGAAGCAGACTGAGTCTGAATAAGCATCTATACGACGTATCTAGAAGTATAAATGTACTTTCTTACGGTTGTACATAGTTTTCGCTAAAACTGATAGAGAAACGACCAATCGGTTAAATTAATGTTATTATATTATTATCAGAAGTGTTGCGACTTGAGAAATTTTTATTTGCGCCGCAGAGAATACGTGGTTCGACCACGCGTGTATATGTCGGATTGTCGCGCCTGCAAAGCGTTAGGTGAGCCGTCCCGTCGCCACAAATTACAATGCAATCGTCACGCCATAACATGATCGAGTGAAACGTTTTCTGCCTGACGATAATCCGTGCCTGTCGCGCTGCGTGAGCGGGTTGATTTCTGCGGCTGCGAAATTACTTCCGCAACGGGAAAATTCTCTCTCTCTCTCTCTCTCTCTCTCTCTCTCTCCTTGTGTTTTGCATACGTATTATAATTTAAATTTATTTTCCCAGAAAGCAAAAGTGACTTTTCAAACAAACAGATTAAGGATTGCTGAATTTGTTAAACATGTAACATATCTTTTCAAAATTAGGTCAATAATTTCGTGTCAGTGTTCTCATGCAGAGCAACACTTTCCGTGAACACGAGAGCGGCCAACTTTCACAGTGTGTTTGTTCGTAAATTAGAAATTTAATGTCGAAGTCCATTGATGCTGCATTGTGATAAGCGAGGATCCGTTTGACTGATGCGATTTCTGACCTGATTTCATTCGCACGCAATGAAACAACGAAGGTAAAACGTGTAAAAAATCCTAGATATATGCTCGAAACAGCGATCAATCTTAATATTACAAGTATATCGAGCGGAACATCGCGGATAAATCGCATGCATTGTTAGTGAAATTACACAATTATTAATTAAAAATTAATTATACGACTTAAGCTGCGATTGTTTGATCGGATACCGGGTGTACCAAGGAGAACAGAAAGTCAAAACGATGTCAATATGATGTCATTTGACGTCACATTGACTAAATTATGACCAAAACGTGACATTTTTTTGACGTCAAATTGACATTATTTTGACTTTCTGTTCTCCTTGGCTAGCTCTCAAAATCCTTCGCGTTTTTCTTATTCCGCGCGAGTAATTTTTTCGATGCGGAAAGCATCTTGCGGTGCTAACGATGGATTCCATCAGCGTTCCGGCAAGCCAATCTCCGAAAATTGCGCGTGGGCGAGCCTCCCTCGGGGACATCGGCGAAATCGAAGAACCCTGAGGGGAAAGAGCGGAGCACGTGGTTCCTCCCGGGCGATCGTAACTTTCGTCTCGCCATATTTTAACCCATTTCCCTCGGTGCCCATCGGCGGTGGTGACCGGTGGAATGGAACGAGGGCAGTTTTCACCAGCAGCGAAAAGCAGTGGAGTTCCACTGCACCAAAATCGACCTCGAAAGCGTGTTGCTCGTGTGTGCTCTCCGCCAGTCGCGTTCGCGGTTGAGCCTACAAGATTTTCCTAGCCCGTTTATGTGATTGTCGATCACGCCGAGCGCGACATACAGTTTTCAAATCGGTTTTTTCCTCTTCCTTTTTTTCCCTTTAAACCGACATTGATGCCGCAACGGGGATGATCGTAAGCTCCGCGAAATGCGCAAGATGCATCTCCCATTTCATAAGATTACCTCATCTCTCGCTTTGCGGGAAGGTAGAGCGAAGCGAAGTTTAAGCCAAGTTTCTTGAAGACGAAGAACGGTGTAAGCCGTGATGTTCTATATCGGCATATATACGGCCCGTAGTGTCGCATGTGGCGTTACTTTAACATGACGTAAGCTTCGCTCATAAAAACTTACTTTTTAAACGCGAGGAAGACTTTACTTTTTTAGAAATCTTCGGGAATAGGGGAAATGTATTTTTGTTTCCTATCTGCGGTACCGATCTGTCTTAAACGGGAGAGCATCTCTTTTTATAGAAAATGGAGGATAATGGCCGATGAAGCCGACTTTAAATACTCGCAACGAACAATACATATCGCTAACATTTACAAGCAACAAAGGAATATAGAATTAACAGTAGCTAGGTTGTCCACAAGGTATACAATAGGAGTCGGAGAAACAATACCGACCCCCCTGTTCGTCTGATGTATCTCTGCAACCCCTTGCAGGGATGAATAGTCTCTTCCAGGCGGCTAAAGCGAGAAAGATGGCATGAAACGGACGCCTTTTATGTTACAGACATTCAGACACGGCTTCCCGCATCAGCCGACAGCGTTGGCATTCGACCCAGTTCAAAGACTTCTAGCTATTGGCACTAAATCAGGATCTCTCAGGATGTATCCTTCGACATTATCGTTAATACGAGGGCTGGCATCTCGCAATTAAACGTTCCTTTCTTTACGCGTAGCGACTAAAAAAAGACGCGAGAAATCAGTCAATTCATTCAAACTGTATACGATGTGATACAAGTTCAATTTTTTCTCTTTCTCTCTGCCTCTCTTTTTTTCAACTTCCTTTTTTTATACTATTTTTTTAAATACATTTTGTGCATTATTTTATATACATTTGCTGCTGCATCAAATGATTGTCAAATTTTCTCTCGACCGTTTAATATCGCCAATAAATGCACTCGCGTAATTCTATTATCATTGCAAAATTCGTTTCGAGAATACTGTACTAGCGGAAGTAAAAAACCGTCCGCTTTTGACCATAAAAATTTTTGGGTATCGATGGTTTTAGCGAATTAATTACACGGTCCTGTCGGTCCGGGGCTCTTCGACCGTGTGTTTTTACACGTCAGTGATTTCATTGATCTATCGTGGCCAAAGTGTAGTAATAGATGCTCATCGCAGTTCGGTGGGCATTACTAACTATCGCGATGAACTATAAACAGAAGTTCCAACCGCGTTATCAGTTTCAATGTAGATAAAAGTCTTTACGGTTTCACATATTTAAGGAATCTTCCTTTGGACGTAAAATGACGGAACTTAATGAATCGGTGAGAATTTTCGAACAATGCTTCGCTCGACTTTTGTGCGTTTATGCTATTTTAACGGGATTTTAATAACTACCGAACGACGAAAGAATAGAGAAATGTTTTACCGCAAATAAATGTGCGAGAATTATGATTATTATTTCATGATACGACGATATTTTGTGACTGCGGCATGCCATGTGGTTCGCAATCGATCTAGATTTTCTTTAATCAACCCAATGCCATGAAAAAAAAACAGTTTGGGTAGACCGGGCGTGGATGCACACGTTAAACACGAGGAATGTGCGGCCGTGCTACGATTGCAGTTTCTGATCAACGAAGGAGCGTTGGTATCCGCTACGGAGGACGACACCTTGCATTTATGGAACTTCCGTCAGAAGATACCGCAGGTGGTACATAGCCTCAAGTTTCAAAGAGACAGGTCAGTCATTAGCACGCGACGGGCTAATGTTACTTTCCCCAATTTTAAGCTTCGTCTCTTACGATATATGTATATACGATTCGTGCATAATATGCCTAATGACTATGCTTTTAATTATACGTTGCACGAGCGAAATGTGATATACTTGAGGGATCTCACATTTTGCCAGCGCTAACTAAACTACTTGAACTTTTCGGCAGTGAGTGTTAATTGGAACATAAAATATTCATTTTCGACAGAATCACTTGCATTCATTTACCGCTACAAAGTAAATGGTTGTACATCGGGACCGATCGAGGAAACATTCACATACTGCATATTGAAACGTTCGTTCTATCTGGATATGTAATTAATTGGAACAAGGCTATCGAAGTGTAAGTATATACATTTTTGTTATTAAGATATTCGATAATTAATAAGTAAAACAGTGTGTGTGCGCGCGCGCGTGTGTGTTGTGTGTGTGTCGGTGCTATCTGTATGAACGCCGATATGTTGAAAAAACAAGTACAATCATACTTTGATAAATGCATGTAAAGCATAATAAGTTCTAATGCCAGTCTTCGTAATTTCTAATTTCATTAATTGGGAGCATACATACACGTTTAACGTTTCCATTGCATTAAGGTAAGTATTTCGAAGGAAACTGCCACTTAACATGATTGATTTCAGCGATAGGATCTCCAATACAAAGAGCAATAGTATGACGTGAATTTCGTCTGAATTTTTAGTGCTTGATTAATTAGACGTTATTTTAATGAAATTTTGAAAACAACAGAGACTTTCTTCTGCAAAAGTAACAATATAGCGTATGATATAAAATATTTGCTTTACAGATAATTTGCTTACAGATTTTAAGATATTGGTACTATAAGTTTGTATCACAGAAATATATCGAGTTTGCGGATATTTTTTAAATGTAAAAAACGTTTTCCATGTCACTGTAATTTCTTGCCCATCGTTTTATTACAGATTAATCAATATAAAATATGTGTGCGTTCTTAAATTTATTATCTTAATAAATTTGTATTACCTATAAAATTAAATAAGAAATTGTACAGTGACTTAGAGAATGTTTCAAAGAGATATGTATTAGCTATTTATGTCCTTCCTTACAAGACGTTTACATAACAGACTAGCTCTTGCTGTGTCTCGAGAGAATATCTTAAAAATATTTTTCAAAAAGATGAGTGAAAAGTTTATTTTCAGATCCTGTTTCCACTAATTCCTGTAATGGATGTGTCGTTCAAGATTGTGTTCTAAATGTGTGAATGTATGGGTAAATTAAATTACGGTGAATGGATAACGCTCGTGTGGAGACTATCTCCAATAAAAACTTTAATACTATATACCAAAACTTTGTTAATACTGGAAGGAACAGTCGTCAAAGACCTGTAGTTCTTTATTGTGCCTGATTGTAGATACATAGATGTGAATGTGGCAGAGTGATGGTATAAGGGTGCTCATTGTAAGTGTATTACTATTGGGACTTATTGTTAGTATATCCACGATATAAGAAATTATCAATTAAATAATCAGTCGTAGAATTGATTGGTCTAGTTCAGAATTGCCTGACAGTCAAAAGAGCATTAACTTATTCTTATCGTTGCAACATAGACCCCAAGTTTTTCCCAACCAGGACCTTTTTGTATCACAGAATGTCAATTTGATTAGTAAAGTAAATAAATCATGAACAACGTGACTGTATTGCAGAGGCTAATGAATAAGCTACGAATAATTCCCAATAGTCAGACACTTAAAATAACTTAAGTCGAGTCCTCTCTTGTGATCTCCCTTCTACTTTCCGAAAATTTATTACAAAGCCTATTAATATTTCTACATTTGATTTATTAACATTAATATGCTACGAAATCTTTAACTATTTAGGAATGCTTTATTATTTATTCTTTGTATACTAATCAACCACGATTTTCTTATCGTGTTTCATGAAAATATATAATAATATATAATGCTAATTAATATATAAAGATATTATCGGCACATTAAATAACGTAACGTCTAAGTTAAAGTATAATGATGATAAAACTACAATAGAACACAATATCGGTTAAAGACCACGAGTTTTATATATATTTCACAATACATAAAAATAATGGTTCTCTTATACATGTGTGTGTACATATATATATATTTTTCAGATCTAGAAAGACTCACCCTGGTGCTGTAGTACACTTGAGTGATAATCCTTTAGATTTGAGCAAGGTACGCGTGTTTTTTGAGTACGTTTTTTTTGCATTATTATTCCATCCTTATCATAATTTCATAATTGACATTAATTCAATTTTATCGTGACGCGTGAAAAAGAAAAAGGAACATTTGGCGTTTATTCAATATTTTTTCTTACAAACTTGGATTATTTGTCTAAATCCAAGCCAATAAATGCAAGTGTGTGCTTGCATGTTGTATGTGTGCATGCGTGCATGCTGTCACTGTTGTGATATACAAACAAAAGAAAATCTAAAACGCCTACTTATTATGAAAAAAAGAGAAAATTTATATTATTCGATATTCTAAAATGGATTTGTAAAATAGATCAATTTTACAAATTGATTAAAGTCATATCGCAATTATGATCACTCATCTTTTTACACATTTTATGAGTTCACTATTAGTTCAACTTTTGACAACGGAGTTTTTGTTATAAACCTTATGCAAATATATCTTCTATTTACCTACTAATTGCAGTCATGAGTGTGTGATGAGTGTTTGTGTGTTCGGGTTGCGTTTGCAACTCTCTGTGTCTCCTATATTGATAGTTTAAATTATATTGATGTAATATCGTATATCATATGCTGTTTGGTTTTTCTTGATTGTAATTGTGTAAGGAAACTATTTTGTTTACGTCGAAAAACATTATTTGAGTAGTTATGCATAACAGAGATAACTCATTGATTGACTTCGACACATATTGTCAAGAAGATGATTCTGACTAACTTTTAAAAGATTTTAATCGTCGCTCTTTGTTTATTAAAAAGTTATTAACAAAATAAATTTAATGAAAAGAATGTAATTTGACACCATGTATATTTAAGGAGTTTACGGTAATTATGTATAAGAGGGTCACTCAGATTAACTTACAAAAAGTTTTATTTGTTATTGAACAAAAATTGTTATTGTTCAATGGTTTTGCATGAGTTTTCAATTTTCCACACGCGCGAAGCGAGATCTATTCCATACCATTCGATTGGAAACCTATGTAAAATTATATAATTTATATAATTTCGCGGAAAAAACACAGGAAAGTTCCTTCCCCTGCACCTTATCTCCGAAAGAAACTGCCTAATCTAAACCTAATCTTAATTTTAATTTTCATTATACAATTCAACATGAAATTCCAACTTTCCAAAAACGGAAAAAAATGATAGAGAGGATTCAAAACCGAATATTATAAAATATATAAAGATGGTCAGGAATTTTGCTTGAAAACACCGAACGATGTGGATCTTTGTATGGAAAGTTGGAACCCTACAAAACTTTTGAATTCATTTGTTAATAATTTTTTAATAAACAGCGACAACTAAAAACTTTTTCGAAGTTAGAATGTGATAAAATATGTCAAAGTTAGGTCATCAAAATCGGTGAGGCCGTCTCCCTGTTAGGCATAATTACTATTATTTGTTACAAAAAAGCGCTTTTTCAAACCATACAGAACGAATTACTGAGAATCTCACTATACAATCTGATTTCAATAGATAGTCAATTATATCTATTTTCTTGTCTTTAAAAGTAACAAAATATCTTTATTCAACAGTGATTACACTGAACAAAATATTATTAAGGATTATAAAATTACAGTTTTCAATATTAAAGACTGAAATGTTCAAAATTTAAAAAATTTTTATCTTTTACATGGAAAATTTCATATTTAACATCAAAATTAAATTGCATAATTGTTACGTTTTGCATATTATGTATAAAGAGTGCGGCTAAATTCTGCTCAGTATTTCTGAAAAAGAGTTCAAGATTTAAATTTGATGTAAAGTGAAATATTTGATCCATAGATTACGAATATGCAAGTGCCAAGTTATATAAAACTACCGTTCCAGAAATATAGAATATTTGTTTAACAATAACCAACTATATATTCATTTCTTTACAATATCAATGCGTATTGATGATGAAATAGAGACCTTGTTGTTGATGTCGGTAGAAGAACGAACTGAAAATAATGTGGTTAGTTGCCACCATTGGATACTACTTTTCTCTTCAAATCAAAGTTTCAAGTTTAATTAAGTATCCAGAGAATGAAAATGTCGAGTCTGAATGAAAATCAGAAAAATAAATGACAGTACTAACCAAATTGACTTTAACACTACTAATGAAAACTGAACTAGAGTAACTGACCATGAGAGTTTCATCGAGTAAAAGTCTCTTAAATAATCTGTATCTCTGAAGCTATAGCTTTGTCTAACTTGACACTTACATATTCATGAGCTACGTGTCAAATATTTTACTTTACTATTTTACACTCAATCTGGGTCTTTAACTCTTCCGGAAATATTGAGCGGGCTACTTATAGACATTTGGCCACATTCTTTTTGCAAATGTGTAACGTATACAACACGGTCTGCCTTTTTAATTAACTTATTTTCCACTACAAAACCTTTGTCCAACTTATTCGTTCTTCTTCAGCAATCGACATCAACATAATTAACACCATGCGCAATCATCGTATCTCTGAGTTTTATCTGTGCCCTTCGCACAAATCTTGTAGAAACCATTGTTCACTACATTTTTATACCTGATCTCTCTATGTATATTCTAAATGTATTGTCATGACAGTATCAAAACATATTGTAAAAGGATACATTTTGTTACCTATACGAGATGTCCCATCTTAACTTAGACATCTTGAAAACAATGTTAAAAACATAAAATTAAAAAATGTTTTAAATAAAAGTATAGGCCTTTGTTGTTCCTCTTTGAAGGGGAACAAATAATGGTAAAATTAATTTTTGAAAAAATCAATTTTTTAAGATTATATAATGACCATCATCATTTTTTAAAATGGAAAAAATTATATTATATGATTTTTTTACATAATATGATTTCTCTCGTTAATTTGTGCGTAAAAGTATTAAGTATACTTACCCAAAATTGGTACACTTGCCAAAAAATATATATGAATAGTATATGAAATATTATGTCAAAATGTGCAGAATAAAATAAAGGAAAACTTTGTTTTTTCCATAACTTTATCTTAATACTTTTATACACACTTTTATACACAGATTAACGAGAGGAATCATATGTAAAAAAATATAATATTTTATAATTTCATTTTTTTAAGAAAAAAAATGGCGTTGGTTTTTATATGATCTTGAAAAATTGATTTTTTTGGAAATTAATTTTGTGATTTTCGTCCTTCAAACTCCTACAATCTTTATTTGAAACATTTTTTAAAAATGCATGTTTTCGAAATATTACTAAGTTAAAATGGGATATTCTGTATATGCATATAAATGGTGTCCCCCTATATGTGGTCACCACTTTTTATCTCGCGATCTAAAGAAGATATACCTAAAAATGTAATATCAAAATGGTTGAAATGAATTAAACTTTATTGTAAGTATAGAGTCACTTATCAGAATTATTTGTATTAAAGAGTGCAGAACATGCATAACTATCATATATTAACATAAATTTCGATATAATAAAGTTGTAACGTTTTTTCTAAGGATTACAACGATATAACAAAATTATTTCCCAAGTGTTATACAGGTTTTGTGAAGTTAAACTTTCGAGGGTGAAACTTTAATTATTACCTTTCCGTTTTTGGTCTTGAAGTTTGGCTAACTTCTCGCATACTAACAAGTAAAATAATACCAGCCTAAATAATACACTCCGATTTTTTTAAAATTTGGCATAAATGTGAAACTAAGAAAAATAATTCTCTTGTGTTTTCCATTTTTACTCATAAACGGTTTTAAGAATATCTCCTATCATCAATAAGTATAACAAAAATTTAATATAAGATATGTGTACAGCAAGTTTTTTTTTAACTATACTGTCTTTTTTCCTAATTTGTTTAAATATTTTGTTATTTAAACAAATAATTTTGCAAATAGATTTTATAATCATAATCATAATATAATCAGCGTTTAAAAAATTTCTATATCTTATATTGAATTTTCTCATGCATTTTTGTTGTATTTATTGAAGGTGGTATATAGGAGAGTGAACATTGAAAGGACTGTCTTTAAAATCACTTATGGCCAAAAATGGAAAGACACGGCGAAAATATTTTTTATAGTTTATCTACATTTGTATCAAATTTGAAAAAAATCAGGGTGCATTGGAGTAGGTTTTACTTATGAGTACTATGATCAGACGACAACACGTTACACATCAATTGCCAATACGAGAGTCAAAAGTTGGCTACATTGCAGCACCACAAATGAACAAGTGATAGTCGCCCTCGAAATTTTAACTCCATAAAACCTGTATAACTTGTAAAATAATTTTGTTATCATACATTGTATTCCTTAGGAAGAACGCTTTGTTATATCGAAAATATTCACGTTAGGGTGAAAAAATTACTCCGAAAGCATGCTCTTCGTTCTCTAACATAGATAATTTTTATAAGTGACCACTATGTTCACAATAAAGTTCAATTCAAACCATTTAATTTAATATATATTTGTTTTGAAATATCTTGGAAGTAGTGATCCTTATCAACGCGTCTTACGATCTATCTGCTTTAGTTCGCGAGATAAAAAGGGTGGTCACATATATAGTCGGGCACTTTGTATATCCATGTGTCTTGTTTCAAGGAAATATGTTTTAATAATGGTATGCACACTTTTCTTATACGCGCGGATGCTTTGCTTTCAGATGCTTATAGGATATTCATCAGGGCAAATCGTTCTCTGGGACTTGAAAACCAAGAGTGCTGACTATAGGTGTCAAACAGATGATTTATTAACATCAATATCATGGCACCATGAAGGTAAACAATTTATGTGCAGTCACTCAGACGGTTCTCTTTCGACTTGGACTATTCGGCAATTAAAGCCAAGTATAACATTTCCACATGGTAAGATTTGATTGATTCCATTATTTAATATTTCGATTGTATAAAATGTACACTAATGTCTTTTTTACAGCAAAAATCTTCACTAAAGATGGAGAACCTGAACGTTGCAAAGCTATTCAGAAAGTAGAATGGAAATTATCAAGATCGGGGTAAAATGACATATCTTTCTCTCATTTAACAATTTATAACCATTTGTTAATCTTAAATAATGTATGACCTAAACATAAACTTTCAGAGAATCATATGTGATATTCTCTGGTGGATTGGCACAGGATACCACTGGGAGAACACCCAGCATTACAGTGATACATGGAAAAACTACTACGGTGCTCGAAATGGAACATAATGTTGTAGACTTTATAACACTGTGTGATAGTCCATGGGCTAGTGGTATAGTAGAACATGCTTTTTTAGTGTTCTTTTTTAAAATAAAATATTAATTTTTCTTCGCAATTAGTCGTAATCTCTGCAATACAAATAATGAAAAATTGATTGATATACATATGTCATTAGTATTATTTGATCATCAATTATTTGACAGTGGTAATAATTATTAAGTGGTAATAATTATTTTTTAGATTTTCAAGATCCTTATGCTGTTGTTGTTTTACTACAAAATGACCTGGTTGTGATAGATTTGTTAACTACTGGATTCCCTTGTTTTGAGAATCCCTACCCTATGGATATTCATGAATCTCCTGTGACATGTTGTGCATATTTCGCGGATTGCCCTTCGGATCTAGTACCTGCATTTTATTCCGTTGGATCTAAGTCGCAGAAGAGAACTGGCTTTAGCGAGAAAGAATGGCCTATCTCTGGTGGCGAGTGGAGTTCTAGTTCTAGCAGTTATAACGAGATTATCCTTACTGGGTAATTATCATATTATCATAGATACAATCTTGTATCGATAAATAAGCAATTTATTTTTTTAACACGACATTTATATGGTATTAAAATACATACATAATTATATCATATATGTTACTATACACATATTAAAGTCTATCATAAGTTAACAATAATTTTATATTATTTTATTTTATATTATTAATTATACAAGTATTATTATACAATTATTATACAGTATTATTAAACAAGTATTATTAATTATACAATCAATAAGTTAAATTCCTATAGCTAAATATATGTCGTTTGCAGACATGCTGATGGCAGTATAAAGTTTTGGGACGCCTCAGCGGGAACATTACAAGTTCTTTACAAACTAAAAACGTCGAAACTTTTCGAAAAAACTAAAACGCGTAGTATAGATTCTGAAGAAGATCCGTTAGCGATTCAACTTATCTTCCTTTGTCCCGAAAGTCGGAAATTAGCTATTGCAGGAAGCGGCAAACATGTCGTGTTATTTAAATTTAAGAAGGTTGAAAGTATGTCTGAAGTAGTGGTAAGTTATCTAATAATCTAAAAAATGAAAAAATGAGACATAGTATTCTTTTCTTCTATGATTCATTCTTAGATTTATTCATTAGGTATTAGATTCATTCATTAAACCTCATTTATATCATAGCATTATCTTCGCGTTACTTTCCTATTTTTCTTGTAAAAGAAATAAAACAATATTTTCTGATATTGCAGACTTTGGAAATATGCTTATCGGTGGATCCAGGAAGAGAAGCAGACAATTCACCGGATCGTGAATCTCCGGCAACCGGAAACATCGTAGGAAACGTGGAATCTAAGACTATAGAATTCAATCATCCGCTCAAAGTGAAGACGGGACTGCAAAAAAGACCAGCCGGTTTTCAAGCGACTCTGATTTGTTTGACAACTGCACCTCCTGGAGAACTACCCGAAAATATAACGTCCCTCAGTTTAAATTCTTCATATGGCCTGTGAGTGTATTTCACAGAATTGTATTAGATATTGTATATGAGAATTTCATAATCGAGTTGACACTACTGTATATTACCAAGCTAAATTTTTGTATAACTTCTATAAATTTTCAAAAATTTTATTGCAAGCAAAGAAGACAATAGAATATTTTAATGTCTAGATTGGCTTATGGAAACGAATCGGGGTTAGTGATAGTAGATATCGTGCAGAAGATTTCCTTAGTTGTATTGAATACCAGTGATCTTGGAAGTGGTGATCCTTATCAACGCGTTTTACGAAGTCCCAAACGACAAGACGAATTAAAACGAGAAAATGAAGACAAGGCAAGGAGTCCAAGTACAGACCAGGTAAAATGTACTTCTTTTTCTATCAATACTGTATTTTGAATTATCCCCAGTCCTTACCCTTAATTTTATCTAGAATTTTTACATTTTGTATTCTGCTTTCTCTAAATGCCAACAATTATTTTTTTATTGCATGATTACAAAATATCTATATAAGTTAATTGTTACAATTACGTAAAAAAATTTAGAAAGAATATCGCGATTTAAAGTTTTATGATTGAATAAAACACTTTGTTTTCAATTCTGTAAATATAAATATATCTTACTGCTCCGAAATGTAAAAAAAAAAAAAATCTTTATGACGCGTGCGTGTATAAGAGTTATCTAAATTTTACTTATTTACACAGTGCGACATTAATAAAAAGTCTTAATAAAAAGTAAAGACTTTTTAAAAGTTTTTGTGTAACTTACTAGTCTAATTTGCCTGAGGAATCTTCCTATGTAATTTGAGTCTTCATTGTACTATAAAATTCTTCCTGTAACATTACAGCATAATTCGTTAAAAATATAATCTCGCTTTTAAAAATATTTTTAAATATATTATAAAGCAAAATAAATATTGGCAATAAAAAAGGTAAATTTCTCACTGTACTACACGTGAACAATAATGTATTTTTTAATCAAAAGTGATTAAAAGTATTTTAAAAGTATTTTAATTAAAATTCAAAGTCTGATGTCTTAATTTTCAATAAAGATAACAAAACTATCTTTTAAAGAGTAATTAAAAATTGTTTTTAAATGATTAGAAAATATGATATCATGTTCCATCAAATTTTAATATTAAGTTGTTATTTACAATTTGCTTACAAATGTGATTTTTAAGACATGTTATTAGATCATATATTTCTTAGTATATGCAAATTAATTTTAACTCCATCATTTAATTTTTTAATTATTAATTTTTTGTTAAGTGTAACTAATATTTTTTTAGAAATTTTTAGAAATATTAGATGTAAATTATTTACATTTAAATTTGAATAAAAAGTAAAAAATATTACTTATAATATGGTTTTTTAAAAATATTTAATACAGTATTTAACTTTATTTATTTACAAACTACAATTATGTAAATGGAATATTAAATTGTATTAATCTTATTGTATTAATCTATCTATCTATATATATATTTTTTTTTTAAATTAATATATATTTTTAAATAAATATTTTAAAATTCTTTAGACAGTATTCTCTCTATGTTACAGTTACATCCAGGATCTTTTCTTTTTTATTAATACTTTTTTAAATACTTTAATATATGTGAGCTTAAATAAATTTTTAATACCAAAAATATTCAATTGTTTTAAACTCTTATGCTTAATTTTCATTAAATAATATTAAACAATAATACAAAAAATAAAACAATCAGTTATTTTATATGTTTGACAAAATTCGAGCACTTGTACCGTAGGAGAAATAATCTCAGTTTCCAATCTCTATTGACATGAACATTTCTTTACGTCTCTAGATGACTTAAACGTAATCTTGTAAAATTTAATAAATTAAAGAAATCCATTACAAGAAATTTTTCTATTATAAAGAATGATTTTATATCAACAACTATTGGTCAAACTTGTCATTTTTCATGTGGTAAAAATTTTCTAATTAAAACAAGAAAGATGAATTTCTTGATATATTATTATTGTAGTAAGATGTTTAAGATATTTAAGGAAATGTCTTAGTGCATATAGGATAAATCAGGGTATGATGGCCATAGTTTTAAAAAATGCAAAAATACATACTTTTATTTTTGTTATTCTTTAACAGCATTTGACATACTTTATTGAAGCTTAAAGTGTAATGCTATCGATATTAAAAAGAAAAAAAATACTTCATAGAAAATTTATATTATTAAAATATTACAACATAAGCATTGGCCATCTTTCCAGACTTGTAAGGAAAAGATGGTCATAGTATTATGGGAGTTGGTCACATATTTTATATTAAAAATGTACTTGATACTTTGTAATGAAAAAACTTATAATTTCAAATATTTAATTTAATTTTGATTTTATTTTGATTTTAACATTTAATATGTATTATTAGCTGTATTAGTTCATAGTTTATCTTTTTCTCTCCACATTGGAAGAAGAAAGATAAACTCTGAACTAGTGTAGCCAGTTTAGCTACTACTAAAAAAATCAACCTAATTGATACTGATACTACGTCGATTACGTTGGTCAACTTATTGTGAAAAAAATGGGTTTTCTTGCCAAAATGTGAGAGAAATGATAATACCATAGTATTTATAAAAAAAATAGTGAAAATATAAAAACTATAAGTCATATACAATTTACTAACTTTTATGTATCTAATTTATTAATGTTATGTGTCTAACATTGATTATGATAGTTTAACTGTAATTTATTCAGTGTTATAGAAGTTTGTAGTGGATCCATGAAAAATTTTGCAGGCAATCGAAAGTAAAAACGATGTAACATTCACAATATCGTTTCAAATGGTATACGCACATAAACTACTGTAAATATCAATTATCTTTGAGAATGATTAAGAAAACGTATTTAGCGATTATGTAAAAAATTACAGCCTATGGCCATCTTTTCCATATAATTATCCATATAGTCCTGATTACCCTATATACGATGTAAAATGTGTTATATCTCAATATAATTTTTGTTAATGTTTAAAATTGTTTTCGATAAATATGTGATAAATATTTTAAATACTTTTTTCTTTATGTAATGTTATATGTAAAAAAAATTATATAAAAAAAGAGTAACGATTTTTTTTCTATTATACTCATACATATATTTAATGTTTAGCTAACTATGTGTCTACCATTGAAGCAAGTAAGATCAAATATATTGCTGTTGAAGAAATTATGTTATGTTTTTTTATTGTACAATGTTGCTCTGTTAACAAATATTGATATTGGTCTTATTTATATTATTGTATCATGTTTGAGTAGATAGCAATTGATGATAGGACGTTTGGTTTTTATTATTTAATTTGTAATTAGATAATAAAATGTTAAATGTAGTAACTGAGTACAGACAAATGAAAAAGTAGAAACAGAAACAAAACTAAAAATGTTAGTTATTTAACATTAGTTATTTGATATAACAGCAATAATTCTCATATAATATTTGATGGAATCTGTGCATACATATAAAATTGATATGAAAAATGTAAGTAAAAGTATTTAACTATGATCAGAAATATAAATGTAATTAATATTAATTAATATTGACATTATAATTAATAATTAATTTGTCTTGAAAACTAAATATTATTTTGTAAAAATGAATGCAATATATGTGTGTTACATTATTTATAAAAATTTACATTGTTCGTAAACTTTTCATCATATAATATAATATAAACATTAGAAGTTAATGATTATAATATCATTAATTATAATAACATAATACAATAATGCATGAGAAATATAAATGTGCAACATAAATCTTACAGGAAATATTTGCAATATTCATGTAATTTATGTATCTATGTATTATACAACAAAAATTATGTCAAGTAAATTTAAGATAAATCATTGAGGGACAAAACATCATATATCAAGTATTTAGGAAAATATGTTTGAGAAGTTAAAATATTAAGATCTTTCCAAGATGAAATCTCATCAATATAAATGTATGTTTTTACATGGATGTCTTATATATATTTGATTATATATATTTGATTTGATTCGCAGCAGTTGAAATTAATTGATGTTTATTATGTTAACTATTATGTTAATTTAGTAACAGATTTAAAAATTTGTGTTATATTTATCTTAACGTAATATTGATGGCAGTAGATGACAGTAGACAGTGTTAGAAGACAAAGATTTATCATTGTAGATATGAAACAAATATTTTTATAAAAAAATGTATTTAGTGTACGTACAATAATTTGCTAATACAAAGAAAACGAGTATGTAATAATAATTATAACATGTTTCAGCTACGTATGTACATCACATCAGTAAGTGTCAGCATTGTACAATTATTGATGAAATATGTAGAGGTGATCAAAGATATGTCGATACATAAATGTTACAAGTAAAATAGAACATTTTATTATGTTCTATCTTATATGATTAGGTAATGGTAGTTTAATGATTATATCTTAATTGAAAATTTTTTTAATGTTGAAAGTTTTCTAGAAGCTTTGTTATTTAAAGAGGTTTTAGAAAGAGGAAGAAATTAAGAATTGCATAAAATTTAAAATATAAGCTCTTTTAAATAATGTCAACATGTAAATTTTTTTAGATTTTTTCGGCGGTTAGTTTTTGAAAACATTTATAACAAAGTTTAAAATTTTTTAATGGATTCTGATAGAAGATTTGATGATGCTCAACAAAAATGACTAAAAGTATTAAAAACTAAATAAATTTATTTTTAATATATAAAGAATATAGGAGTACTTTCTAAGATTTGAAAAATATGACTATGATCCATTTGCAATATTAAAATTTGCGTCGCGATAGAATCATAGTAATAAATCGACCAGTGTATTTAATCGAAATTTATTTATTTAAATTATTTAAATAGGATAAGGAAAATTCAGCGTAAAATAGATTTCTTTTGTATCACATCTCAAATACGTTGGTTTCAAGTATTATACTTCACTATATCAAGAGATATGGAGAATGTTTTGTGCTATGCGCTCTCGACACGGGCAGCGGGGCAGAAAATATATCTATATCCGAAACATCGAGTTTAATAGAAGTATACTTGTCATATCTAAGAAATGGCTCAGCAGGCGAAATTTTTAATAGACTTAATCGATTGTGCGTTCTTATATGATGAAAGTGTCTTTATTTATTAATTTTTTTTCATTGAATACTAAGTGAGATTTTGTAATAGATATGTTTAAATTCTAATTAATTTATATTTAAGAAACGTTATCATTATTGTTGACGTCGCGTCATCCCGGTATTCAATTATAAATCGACATTTCAATATTCGCGTACACCCATACACATCCCTGAGCATCTCTTTACAACCTTACTTATCTCCATCCATGTCATTTACCACTCCTCATACCTACATTCCCCACTATAATACACACTGATATGTATCAACATAACTTACTATCCTCACCCACATGAACACATTATCACCCACCTTTAATTCCCTCACTACAATACATCCCGAATTACTATACAACGTGCGTAATGTAACCATAAAAATTATCTTTTTAAAAAAAGTTTGCCGAAAAAGAGCACCAAGTGTTTGCGTCCATCAAAATAGTTATTGTTTTGATCTATTTTTATTTATAAAAGTAGTGATATTAAACATTGCGCCAACTGAGCATAAGTTTATATATATATATATATATATATATATATATATATATATATATTACATACACATACATATATATGTATTAGATAAGTATATATATATGAGTTACGTATATATGCTTAACATTGCATATATGTACACATATATATATATATATGTATATAAGTATATATGTATACATATATGTATATATGTGCACGTGTATAATTTAATTTTTTTATCATATTTATAAAACTGTATATTTATGATACTTATAAAACCGTACTTAACACACTCGGATCTTACAGGAACCATAATGAAGTTGAGTGGCAAAGTCAGGCGAATTTTATTATAAATGTTCTAAAAAACTAATCAGTAAAAAAAATCTAAAAAAGTTCAGATGCTAATATTCAAAAAGAGCTATATTTTAAATTTTATGCAATTCTTAATATTTTTGCTTCTCTTTACTGATCCTCTTTAATGTTGTATGTAATCGTTTTCAACAGGAAAATTAAATTAATTGCTAATAAATATACATAACAATACAATTTTCATCAAATCATATTCAAATTTTGATACTGTACCAAATTAAATTATTGTATATTTCGTTTTTTATGAATCAAAAATTTTGTGAATACTACTTAAAAATTAATTTTAATTCCTGTCGTAGAAGTAAATTTGGACAACTTGTAATAAAATTTGTATAAACTTGTAATTCAATTTGTATCCAAACTTGTATATCCAATTTTAAGCATTAAATAATTAGACATGTAACATTTTTATATTATGCTTTTTCTATTTTTATCAGTGCTTAAGACTATCATCTTACTGATGTAATGCATACATTTTATAGCACATTGTTTAAGATTATTAACTTTTTATGTGTTTGAAGCAAATCAAATGAGAATTATCGAACCAGAATTATTATCGAACAAGTGGTACAACTGTTTGCAGAGCTATTTTATGAAGCCAGTATCTAATCTTTCAGGAATATTTACATCTGTGTACGCATGCTTAGTACATATAAATATTAGTATGTGCGTGCGTGCATTTTATATTTATATATATATATATTTTTTATTGGTTTTCTTTTTGTTTAGTTTACATGAACGTGTAGATTTGTAAATCTTACAGAAGATTTGTAACTTGACCATTGCACAGATATGAAATGTTAATTCAACTACATACAAGCTGGTTTCATATTACATTTTTCATAAATTAGGGATTTTTCTTTCTAGGGATTTGTAATGTCACTGAGAGTTAAAACTTGCTATTTCATATTATTCTCTTATTGAGAAAATTACAAATATACTCTCAACAAAAACTATTAATAATTTATATATGCACAGAGGATGCCAACACAATTAACTCTTTTTTATTTATGAATTATATCAGGCGACAATATGTGATATTTTTGAATACCCATATATACACATGTGTTCATAACATTTTATAAATTTTTCATCACTTCAATTTTTCAACACTTTAATCAATTGGGTTCCTTCGTTATCTAGAATTTGAATTCAATTCTCAATATATTGATTCTCTCAATAGTGAGAAGAAATGCCAATAATTCTGAAATGCTTTACATGTGTCTCAAAAGTTTTTTATTGTAAATAAAAAAAATCATTAAAAAAAGCGAGATATTAAAGTTTGACATACTCTCTTCATTTATATAATGATATGTTACGATATTTCATTGACTAGCGATGTTGAAGGCCTACGTCTCTACGAGCATCTTAGGCATCTATCTTGTAGGCAGACAGATTTATAAAAAAAAAAATCTCGAATCAAATTATTGTCATGTCTGCACTCTTCGGTTCAAGTTTTTCACGAGCCTGGGAAGTGACAAGTGACCATATGTTTGCGATAGCTTTCAGTTTGAATTTGATATTATGCTTCTTCTTAGAAAGCATGTTCTTTCACGCATTTTCACGGACACGGCAGATCATACGACAGCACGATAATAAGGGATTAGTCTACACCACTAGTGGACACTTACGGAACACGAGCGCGGAAATTGCATAAAGACATTTTTAAGATATATCCAATTTTAGAATTAGGTCCAATGTATATATCATTTTTTTAAATCTACGAACTGATTGATTATGCAAAGCCAACATCTTAAATCCATCAGAGTCAGCGAGAATCCGCGACGGAATCCGAGCCAATAGTTACGAGGATAGCGGATTCAATCCAACAAGTACAACAACAACAACAATGTCCTCGCAATGAGAATCAGACTGGAAACAATAGCGATAAACCGAACGCGGAGGAAACCACAAATGAATCCAATAAAGCGTGTAACATTCCCAACGACGACGAGTGTCAGAAAAGTCAAGGTTGGAAGGGATTTAGTCTCAAGAGACAACTAAGCAAGGTTGATCTGAAGATCAAAAATACTTTTACACCGTCCTCGGTATCTTCTCAAAATGGGGTACTTGTTTGTGTGTTTTTTTAATGCTTTACTTATCATACTTTATGCCATCAATAATTTTTAAGTTTTTCATGTTTCTATTGTTCATGTTTCTACTGTCTGATTTCTGATATTTCTACGTGAAATATCTCATTTTTTAGAATGTTTTTTAGCATTAGCTTATGCTGCAGTTGCATTTCTGCACTGTTTATACTCTTATTAAGTATAATATGATATGAAAGACAATGTTTCTTTTCTGTTTAACTTATAAATTTATAAAAAAGATATTTAATCTTACATGGAATTACACTTAATTATAACAAACTTGTGTGAAAAAATTAATCTTGAGCGTTTATGTCGGAAATTACTTTTTGTATTAGTAAAAGTATATATTTCTGCTTTTTTATGTAAATTTAATATCGTTTTACAATGTACATATTTATGTTTCCGAAAGAGCTCGTCATCGGGGCTCACGCAAGTACCCCAATGTCAGCAGATAGGCAGCGATATTGGCAGTCAAAAGTCTTCCATGTTTTACTGCAATATCAACGAAGCGGCCAGCACAAGTCGTTCGCTATCGCCAGTTGAAAGTATTGACTCTGAGTCCTCATTGTCACCGGAGAATCAGTCTTTTGGACACGAAAGTCCTCAAACCGATGACAGGAAGCGAGAGATCCAAGAGGCTAAAAGCCCAACGGAGACTGAGAACGAGAAAATGATAATGAGCAATATCGGTGTAAAAACTGAGGCGGTAAGACCGATGAACCTGTCTTTGCCCGAACATGAGTTAAAACCGTCGAGATTGAGGTATATCGCCAAGATCAAACAAGCAAAGAGAGAAGGCCGTTTGCTCTCAGTGCCGAATCTAAAACTTTCCAAGAACGAGACGACCGTTTGTGACTTAAGATGCGAGGAAAGTGCTACCTCCGAATCATTCACCGGCAATCTTATAAGAAGATTCAGTAAGTGTTTATGCATTTAACGTAGAAGAGCGTTATGTGTCGTCCGTGTGTCCTTAGAGATATATTACTTCGTTAGATTTTCACGTTAAATGTGAATGTGTCCGTGTAATTAATCTTATTAATGATCGAAGTCTTCCTCGATCGGGAAGCGTGTGATTAACAATAAAATTGCATTTGTATCTGTGACTGAGAACATGTGGTGGGTGTAGACTAACCATAGAGAGAGCTCGGCTGGCCCTGGACGTGCTTCTGCCTTTTTTTTTAAACAAAACCTAGGATGCTCTTAGATGCGTTTAAAGTTATTTTCAGAGGAAACGTTAACACAACTCATCTATTAACTGCATCTCTACCAAAATTGGGTAAATTTTATCGTAAAAAAATTAATGAGTGAATCTATAATAACAAGTGTCAGTTTTCTCGAGTAGCGATATATAATTTGAGATATTTTAAACTTCTTTTAATATTAATTTAATAAAAACAGAGTAACTATTATTATATTTTCTTTTTCTCAAAATTTAAATTAAAAACTTGTTATTGAGTATGTTATTGGAATATTAAATGTAGAGATTTTTTAATTTAATCTTTAATCACATAGAAATAATAAATAGATTATAATAATTTTGTAAAAAATATGAAATTATTTTATTACCCAATATTGGTGGTTTTCATTAGAATATATCATTATCACAAGGTTTATGTGAAACAGTTTAGATGAATTGGTTAATACGCAGGTGATAATGAGCTTCTAATATACTCTTGCAAAAAAATCCTTGACTCTTGACAACTTTAAATTTTATAAATGATAGATTAGTTTTAGTTAAACACAAATATTAAATATTAAAAGTTAGTTCGAGTATTAAATATTAAAAGTTTTTAAAAATTCTTCGATTTTATTCATATAGATCACATAAATCTAATAATATAGTCACATATACATGAAATTGTGTTAGGATAATTCGCAAATTTCCATAATTATTTGTTATTAGTATTCCTTATTTATTGCATGTCCAATACAATGCATATTCATGAGATAGCACACAATTATAATTGAAATACTGTTGATACATGATTTTGATTATTATATTGTCATTAAACGAAAGAAAATGATTGACGATAGTAATTTATTTTGTGTTTATCGGGGCATGAGTTGGGTACATTTCAATATGTACAGTGTAAGAATACTGTGGTGATTTATACAAAAGTATCATATGCACATCTATTTATTTAAATTTAATTTCCACGAATATTTACTTTTAACGTAGTTGTATTATAAATATTGAGTAAGTATTAAATATTAATAGAAAGGAAGGATAATTGACGCGATTGTAGCTTCTTAAAATAATATTTTTGCAAGAACTTGATAGCAGAAGCATCGTAGATATCATCGCTCGAGATTAAAACACGAAATAAAAATTGTTATTTCTTAATGTAAATATTTTATAGTTATGTGGAATGAGAAATTGCTGTGAAATTGCGTGAGTTCTGATCACGCAAAATGTAGAGTCTAATATAATGGTCAGTCAATAAGTTCATCGATACATTACGAGTAAAGGCACGTTCGAAGTGTGTCGACGTTTCTTCGATTATGAAGAAAAGGCCTTATAATTTACAGAAGAGTGCAGACAATTCTCAGCTAGAGGATAATAAAAATACGTATGATCTATGTTGAAAATGATAATTCTTTAAAATGCATTCCTGATTTGGATCAGAGGGTGCCTATCATACTCGAAGCTACAAAAAGAGTTCATGTTTATCATTTACTTAAATAAATCGATATTACAATTTAGCATAATATTGCAAGTTTCGTTGTTCTGACTGTGCAGGCAGAGCTATGAATTTATTGGGATAGGCTGCGATAAATTACATCTAAGATGCACGAGCAAAAGTTTTTCGCATAAACACATGTCTATTTAAATTTATATCATGAAAGTATGTTTCTGATATACTATTTTCAGAAGAATACATTTTAAAGGATGTCAACGCTTCACTAAACTGCATCGATTGCCTTTTCTTAAAGCCATTATCCTGCCGAATCACTCTTAGCTTGCAACTTATCCGTTCTGAAGGTTGATAGGTCAATAGGTCAGGAAAAAGTCGTATACACTTAAGATTTCTAGTATTCCCACCCCTAGGTTACCAGTACCTGGAATGCATAGTAGATAATTTGAAAGTGCATTGTCTCCTGTTTTGGTCTTGGTATCCATTTGTGTCAACTCCATTCCAAGTTTTATGGCTACTTTTATGGTAAACATTGTTCTTGTGCTCGCAAAATGTGGGAAAAACCCCTCTCCTCCCTCACCCTCGCGAAAATATCAACAGGAGATAACGCGACCCTGTTCGGCGCCAAGCTCCTTCATTCACAACTTTACACTACAATACGAATTTGAAGAGATTCTACTTTAACACTTTTTCAGGTTCAAATCAATTTTGCGGTCTTCCCCGACAGCAAGGTCGATTCAGGTAAAAGGTTTTTCATATTTTGGCAGTTGTTCTGATCACCGAGAGAAAAGTACATTTCTTAAGTACCAAGGTCTCATTCAAGATATACGAATACACATTACAAATTAATAGGCAGAATTCTTGTCATCCTATAGCTCGATCATGGAACTCCAGAGATCGGATTCTATTCATGAACTATTAACAATGCAGTTATGCATCCACTTGCCTTCAAATCTACATACAGAATTACTATTGATTTCTTTTTTCTTATTTTCCAAGTCTTATATTATTCAGACACCTTTCTCTCGGTACAACATTGCTTTCAAAGCTTTTGGAAATTTTTTCGATGGCACGCAAATAGCAATAGTAATAATAATAATAACACTGATGGTCGTGGCATCATCAATGACAACGAGACAAGAAGTCATCTTTATCTTTTATTGAATTATATTAAGAAGCGTATTATATATATTATATATAGACGCTCCTCTGTTGACAGAACGCTTTGCGAATGTATCGCTACTTCAAATTTTATTTCAAATTTTTATCTCGACATTGACTGACTGCTATAGAGGACTCTGCATAATATGCTGATATTCCACATAGCGAGCGACACCAAACACGGAGGTGTGCAATATGCGTGGGAGAAGATGTTCGCTCGCGTTTATCGTTTACATTTTCCTCTTACGAAATCTTCCTTAATGTCAGCCAGCAACAATGAACTATTGTGTCAAACTTGCTCGACAAGTCTCAAATAGTCGGGACGAAGTCCAAGTCGAACGGAAGGTGTTTTCGCTTCGTCTTTATCGAGAGATCTCTGCCGTTCATTTCCACATGACGAATCTCAAAGTCGCGAGATGGAAGAGAGAGGTGTCGATTTCTTGTTTAATGAAATTTCTGATATGCTGCGATTGTGTCATATACAAATATCTACGTTCATCACGCTATTTCGATCTGACGATCGGCCCTCTGACGAGTTATCGTTTCTCAAATGGTGCTACGCAACATTTCATCTCAATTCTATGTTATCACTATCGTGAGAAGAGCGTTTTCAATGTGTTATTACGAACGATGTACAAGAATCTTTCAATGAAGAGGCATCAAAGGCAGGAAATATGATTTCTTTGAATTGTCGCCTATATGCATCACTTAATAGTTGAGGCAAACAAGAGAGAAAGTAATCGTATTGTCGATCAACATTTCTCAGCTTATCGATTTAGTTTCATTATTACATATTCATTATTTATAGCTTGATCCCTCTGCGATTTTAGGGTGGGAATTCAAATTTACATGTAAGAGAATTTATGAAAAACGTTTAGACGATTTACATTTAATCTCATTCTACATCGATATACCAATTGTGATAATTTTAAATAAATTCGCTTAAATATTCTTAAACACGATTAAATTTCTGCGCTGTTTCGTTTGATATTTAATATTTTCAATATTTCTATTAAGCTTGTTTGATCGTTTCTTAGTTAATCAATATTATAATAAAAATATTTCTTCATTGTATATTGCATTCAAAACAATCTGTGATATAGCTTGACGTGTGTTGTTTTGTAGGGTGAATACAAATGATAGAATAATGTGCAAATACAACATTTTCCCGTGTGACCCAACAATCTGGCAAACGAGAATTAAAAATAACCACGGAAATTTATTTCCCATGTGCTTTTGTTATTTCGTTTGGATGGAAGCTTGAAAATAGAAAACCTGCGTTCATTACATTTCCATATCCAAAAAGTTCAGTCCGCACACAAATTTACTTTACAAACAAAAGCAATGATCGAGTCGTACGCTTCCTTCACGTTTGACTTGTCGCCTGATTTGTAGATGAACGGGATGTGCGTATTGCCGGTGACAGGAAGAAGTACAGGTGTTGGTGGTGAGAGAGGTGATAATGGTGATAATAGTGATGGTTGTAGCAGCGGTGGCAGCGGCAGCAACGGCGCCTACAATAGTGACGGTGGTGGAGGCTCTAGTGCTGGTGTTAACATAACTCGCTCGGGTATTCGTAGTGCCGCTGCTGGCGCGATTAGCGGTACCGACGAGGAAATTAATACGGTGCCTCGCAAGGGTGTCACGTTAGATCAACGTCACCCGCGCACCCAAGGCATAAGGAAGCTCCAGAAGTGTCTGAGCACCACTACCAGCCACTTCGAAGTGGATTCTGCCACAGGTGCTGCCGCCGCTTTTCCGACAGTGTCGCTATTCTACTCTCAGCGTAGCACGGAGATGAGAAGCTACCTCCCAGCCGTCCCTCAAGCGTCTTTGAACTACCAGAATATTCTCACCAGACAGTATAGCAGCATTGGTAGTATTACCGATACAGATCCACCTGTAACTTTATTTATTTGTATGGATTAACGTAGACTACCGATATATATTGTTCTATATTCTTTCTGTGACACCGAATGGGAAAGCTATTTCTTTCTGATCGCCTGATCTTTTCTAAATAAACACAAATCTTTAGTTTGATCTCATTGTCTAACTATAAAGCGAGTTTTCTCGGATCGACTTTTTTTCAAGTTCAGGGAGTTCAGATCTCTGCGCGATGTTGCTACATGTTAGATTACGCATAATTTGAAAAATTAAACAATTTAACTTTGTTATTTAATTTTTTTCTTTCATATGAGTAATTTATATTATATATATATATATATATATATATATATATATATATATATACAGGGTGGCTGAAAAGTTTCAGCACAGCCGAAGTGTACAGCTAGATTGGCTCATACTGATGATAAAAGTCAAATACCATTATGCAATATTCGCAATAGTTATTGAGTTATTAATTAAAGTGTCTGAGCCAATGCGCGCGTGAGAAAGTGGTAGGTTGGGCTGTTCTGCTTCCTCGCTTCTTCACTTCCTCGTTTGTCGACAACATTGAAAAGCGTAAGGAGGAGTCACGCGGCGAGTATCGGCGCGGGATGAGGGATTCGCGATTCGCGACTCGATTGTCGCGCGTTCCTTGCCCCGCACCGATACTCACTCGCCGCGTGACTCCTCCTCACGCTTTTCAATGTTGCCGACATGTATAACCGAGGAAGCCGAACAGCCTAACCTACCACTTTCTCACGCGCGCATTGGCTCAGACACTTTAATTAATAATTCAATAACTATTGCGAATATTGCATAATGGTATTTGACTTTTATCATCAGTATGAGCCAATCTAGCTGTATACTTCGGCTGTGCTGAAACTTTTCAGCCACCCTGTATATATATACCGGGTGTCTGAGACCGTACACCTTTTTTCTTTCAAAAACTAAGCATTAAAAAAAAAACGTTTTAGACGAAAATTGTATGGTTTTGAGGGGAACATAAGATGGTGTCATTGGTTTGACCTTGCGTGGCATTGTTAAGATCAGGTCAAGGACACCTTCAATTTCTTAAACCCCCTATATTTTATTGCATATTCTTATAACTTATCTCGAGAGCTTCCCAAAACACTACAATAAAGTATTTTTTTATTAAGTACTTTCCGAGTTATGAGGCTGGAAAGATACAGTATTTTGACATAAAATACAAAATATCTTGAAAAATATTCAGTTTTCGATAATCTTATCTTGATATTTTTTGCACAAAATACTGAAATCAATCAATTAGTGTAAAGAAAACACATGGATGATTTGAAAAAAAATGCCAAACACCACAAGTATGTACTTTGCAACTTTTTTTTTCATTCATATTCTTTACACCAATTGATTGATTTCATTATTCTATGCAAACAGTATCAAAATAAGATTATCGAAAACTGTTTCTCAAGATATTTTGTATTTTATGTTAAAATACTGTTATCTTTCAAGCCTCATGACTCGGAAAGTACTTAATGAAAAAATACTTTATTGTAATGTTTTGGAAAGCTCTCGAGATAAGCTGTAAGAATATGTAATAAAATATAGGGAGTTCCATTTAAGAAAGAAAAAAATTGAAGGTGTCCTTGACCTGACGTTAACGATGCCACCCAAAGTCAAACTAATGACACCATCTTATGTTCCCCTCAAAACCATACAATTTTCGTCTAAAATGTTTTTTTCTAAAATACTTAATTTTTGAAAGAAAAAGGGTGTACGGGTGATCTCAGGCACCCAGTATATTATATACAGGGTGGACCATTTTAATCTATAATGGAAAATATGTCGGAATGTTGGTGAGATACAAGAAAATGTTTTAGACAAAAGTTTTGTGACTTCGAGGGGGACATAAGATGGTGTCATTGGTTTGACCTTGAAGAATTATTTGAAAGTCACATGAAAGTCACCTCAATTTTTTTAAATGGCATCCCCTATTTTTTATTGCATATTCTTGTAGCTTATCTCGAGACCTTTCCAAAACACTATAAATAAATGTTTTTTCGTTAAATATTTTCCGAGTTATAAGGCTTGAAATAATTTCTTAATTTTACATAAACTATAAAATATCTCGTAAAATATTCACTTTTCGATGACCTTACCTCAATACTTTTATGCACAGAATAATGAGAGGAATCAATTGGTGTAAAGAAAACACATAGTTGTTTTTAAGAAAATATATGTAATTGTTAATTACAAATTGCACATTTTTTCTTAAAAACAACTATGTGTTTTCTTTACACCAATTGATTTCTCTCATTATTCTGTGCATAAAAGTATTGAGGTAAGATCATCGAAAAGTGAATATTTTACGAGATATTTTATAGTTTATGTAAAATTAAGAAATTATTTCAAGCCTTATAACTCGGAAAATATTTAACGAAAAAACATTTATTTATAGTGTTTTGGAAAGGTCTCGAGATAAGCTACAAGAATATGCAATAAAAAATAGAGGATGCCATTTAAAAAAATTGAGGTGACTTTCATGTGACTTTCAAATAATTCTTCAAGGTCAAACCAATGACACCATCTTATGTCCCCCTCGAAGTCACAAAACTTTTGTCTAAAACATTTTCTTGTATCTCACCAACATTCCGACATATTTTCCATTATAGATTAAAATGGTCCACCCTGTATATATAAAATTGTTTTATGATATTAATTAATCCTTTGATTAATAAATATCGTAAATCTTTTTCTATACGATTATCGACACTTTTATTTCTCCCTTTCATTGTAAAATAAACTTCGGATTAATTTCGAGACTGATCTGCAGCAGCAGCAATTTCTTAATAACTTATTTCTTTTCTTTGTAATTGGTTATAAAGTTGATTCGTCGAATATTACCTTAAGCAACATTATTCGCGAGATTCTTCCAACACAACATATGTTTTTCTATCTAAACTCAATAGATACTGTCTGGTCTTTACCTGATCTGAGTGTGAAAGTGATTTCGGTAGTTTCTCACTACGATGCATCTCTTTCTTTCTGACTTGTACATGCTCTTTAGTGGATATTTTCTAAATAAACACAAAATGGCACACCGTCTAGACTGCGTGAACTCTAGTTGTCACACTGCACCCTCGAAAAGAGATACTTTTTCCTGCTCTTTTCGTTTTCGCCTATGTGGCAAACTTTTGATTTCTGCTTCTTTTATAGATGTGGTCTATAACGTTGCATCTCACAGATAATTACTGCTCAGCTCGATGCACAATCTACGATGCACCTAATGTGAATATACTGATAACAGGATGAACGGTGCACGGTGAATGTGCAAACACATCGAAGAGATCGAATGTTCACTGGTTAACATCTTCTCGTCTCGAACAACACACATCTTTATCATAAAGTCTATCGTTCTGTCCGCATTAAAAACGATCCTTTCGCATATCAATGTTATCTTCCATCGTGTTTTATTACACGAAAAACTGGGACTCTCATGCAATTTCTCTAAAACCAACTCTGACATTACTGATATTGTGCTACGTGTTAATTTATTTGTGATTTTCCAAGAGCCACATTTTCCACCAATAAAAGATCTAAGCTTTCTGTTGAAAAAATAATCTCGCTTTATTCTTTTTTTACAGTGTTTCAAATGTTTTGTTTAAAATATTATTTAATTTTAATTTTTGTGGATGAGCAGACAATAATTATTTCCAACAATACGGCTACATCCATTTTACACACACACGCACACGCACACCCGCACATACACACACACACATACACAGGGTATATCAGAAAGATAGATACCCCTGAATATCTCGGAGGGGTTACGTTTTTGAAAAAAATGTTATCACGAAAGTTGTAAGGTTTCAAGAGGTTTATCTATTAGTCTTATCAGTTTGACCTTGAGTGGCGTTGCCAAGATCAAGTCAAAGTTAACTTAATTTTTTTAAAATGGAAACCACCATTTTTTTATTGTATATTATGAGTTCCGGGTTCGAATCTTGGCTGAGGTAATATTTTTCACAATAAAATCTTTATCTGACGGAGGAGGGATGGAATTCATTATCACCAAAAAATTGAAATTGATATTGATATTAAAAAGTGGGTGATTCACTGCGTTGAATCCGACGAACCAAGTCGGCTCGCAGTTCATCAACAGATTATTAACAAGAAAGATTTTAATATATGTGTGTAAAAAGTTACTACGTGGCCAGGTTGCCGTCAACGAATGCCTTTTTATTTAATTTATTGTATATTCTTGTAGCTCACATCGAGAGCTCAAAACACTATAATAAAATATTTTTTCGTTAAGTGCTTTCTGAGTTATGAGGCTGCAATACCGCCGATATAGCATTACCCAAGATGTACCACACGGAGGTTGCTCGATTGAATTTACATCTTTTTCGTTTGCGTGCGTGCATGCGTGCGTGGTATTGCAACTTTCAAGCCTCATAACTCGGAAGGTACTTAATGAAAAAATATTTTATTATAGTGTTTTAAAAAACTCTCGACGTAAGTTAGAAGAATATACAATGAAATATGGGGGTTTCCATTTAAAAAAATTAAGTTGACCTGGCAACGCCATTCAAGATCAAACTGATAAGACTAATAATAGACCTCTTGAAACCCTACAACTTTTGTGTATAACATTTCTTTCAAAAACGTAACTCCTCCGAGATATTTAGGGGTATCCATCTTTCTGGTACATTCTACGGAGTATCTCACGCCAACTATATATATATATATATATATATATATATATATATATATATATATACACGTATGTATATATGTGTGTATGTGTGTGTGTGTGCAGTAAGACAATTACGTGTGTATCAAGTTCAAGAAACATGAAATCGTATATGATATTAGATAACGTACCGTATTGAATTATTCGAATAAGTGATATATTATCTAATATACATTCGATTATTTTACAAAATTATTCATATAAAGTATCTTACAGTATTTTATACGAATCTCATCTTCAAAAAATCGCACTGGACTGCAAGAATACTGATTTCATTTAGTTTGTATTTTATGGAAAATTTGATCGACGACACTTTCATCACTACACAATCCAGTGATTGACCGAATATTTTATGCGTGCATGCAAAAAGTGATTCTTCTTCGTCTATCATTCGTCTATCTAGCTTATCTATTCAAGATTGACTTAGTCTCTGTGAACAATATTCTCTAATTCTGCGCTAATTAGACGTAATACTATGTGCGTGTGTACGTACGTTTGAATGTGCGTGCGTTCTTGTCTCTATCTGTGTAAATTTTTAACTAACTTGATATTCGTAAATCCTGATGAGTCTAAAGTGTATGAAAGATGATTAATAAAGTGAACTGCAGTCGAGAGATCTTGATCGTGATAGTTGTTGTTGCTGTCGCTGTTATTATTATTATCGTCATTGTCATCATCGTTGCCATAATCAATTTTATTCTCACGATCATTATTATTATTGTCCTCTTGAAGCTGTTTCTGATAAATGTTCTGACTTTGCTAGTTACACTTTGCGATACACCTAGGCTACGTAAAGACGATGTAAACGTGTCGAGAAATAATTTCAATAGTCATTGTGCATGCTTCCTAGTAGTCCGGAAAGAAGTAACGCACCTTATTCTATAAATAATCTATAATTTTCTTTTGGGACCGCTGGTCGGATAGACAAATACGACGGCTCCTTCCAACGATCAAGGAGCTCGAGTATGTCGTCCCTCGAAAACATTACCACAGAAACCATAAGCTGCCTTACATTTGCGGATTCTTATACGAAAAAAAACGGTACGTAAAAATCAATATAAATTTTGCTTTTAAAAATCGTAAATTGTTATTGTTTCACGCATTGTTATTGTATCCGCGTATCATAGTGTATCATAGTTTTTTTTAATAATTCAAATAATTAGTATTAATTCTTTTGTCTTTTCTCTTGTGGAGATTTCGTTTAAAAAATTTCAAGTAGTTTAAAAAAACATCGAACAATTAAAAAAACTAAAATTATATAGTACAGGACATTAATTATATTAAACGTTATATTGGAACACGTTACACGGTAGATTATTTACGATAATTCAATTATTTCTTTAAGATACAAATGGTATGCCGACGTTGTGGATTGGTACGTCTCTGGGATCTGTACAGACTGTTATATTCAATACGCCTGTTCACAGCGAACGTCATGCTCACCCAGTGGTTGTGTCTACTTGTAGTAAGCAAATTTTTAATACTTAGTTTTTTAAATACTTGTTTTAATAATTTAAAACAAGAAAAGATTTTACCGTAAAAGTAATATTTAAAATTAACTAAATGATTTATATATGATAATTTTTTCTTGTTTTAAATTATTCGCACACAATGTGCAGTCTAACGTGTGTTTGGTATGTGCAGATGGATCTACTTTCAAACTCAAGGGTTGTATCCTATCGATGTCATTCTTAGATTGCAACGGTGCTCTGATCCCGTATTCGTATGAGTCATGGAAAGACGAAAGCACGGATGGCAAAGAACGAAACAGTAGGCTTTACTCTTTCTGTATTAATCACTGTATATCCGCGAATAGAGATAAATGTTCTTGTATATATTCCGTAATTTTTATATTTGTTCTGAAGGTTCTTTTTATATGTATATCATATGTATATCATATTAACGATATATGGATTTTTGTTAAAGAGAGTCAAGGAAAATGTACAAATAAGATGTCACCTTCGACGAACACGCAAGTCGGAGACAATTTCGAGGATAGACAATTTGTCATACTTACATCTGAGAAGCAAGCAAGAGTTGTGGCGTTACCCTCCCAAAACTGTGTATATAGACAACAGCTGGCAGAGACTCATATCGTAATTAAGGCAGAAGTTACATCATTAAAAGGTACTCCGCATTTTTTTTGTAGGCGCATCGCGAATAAAAATGTAATTGTCATGCCGACTTATTATGTTTGTCACGTGATTATTTTAAAATGTGCAATTCTTTTTTTCCTCACGAAATATGTCTATTTCTCCTCTCCGAAATATATCTATTTATTTCCTCTAGATAACGTCTGCTTGGTATGTTACGTATCGAACGGTCACATCACAACGTATAGTTTGCCCAGTCTAAGACCGTTGATAGATGTCGACTTTCTACCTCTTATAGATTTGAGGTAAGAAAAGTAACTCTGATCTTTCTTAATTCTTTCGTTTTAGCTATTAAGGCAATATGATAGTAACAATATTTGCACATGATGCGTTGCACTATTCGCTATTGTAATATCGCAAAAATTTCTCTATATTTTTCATTTTTAATATAATATACATTTTTAATATAATATGTAATACATATTTTAAAAAGTGAAAATCACATACTACATAGCTAGGATGGTATACAAACATTATATATAGATTAAAATAATATTTACTGCATATTTATGATGCAGTCAAGTAAATTAGCAATGCCATGTTAATAATATTCTTAATATTCTTAACAACTTAATAATTTCACAAATATAATTTCTTAAATATATTTGTGGGATTAATAAAATCAGCTTTTCAAAGGATAGGACTAAGCTTGCTAGAAGTTATTTCTACCATTAATTTTATGCTAAAGATATTAGAAAAATATATATATTTTTGTGTAAGTATTATTACATATATCAATGAAGCTATTTACAGTCTTAACTCCATAGAGAAATTACAATTAATAGGTTGGAAGACTGCTGATATTATATTAAATCACAAGTTTTTAATATGGTATTTTATACGTAATTATTACTTCTTATTAGAAAACAAAAAATAGGAGCTAGCTTTCAAAAGGTAAAGGGAAGTTTAAAAATTCTTTTTTAAATTAAACAACGGCAGCGAATTATTTATCATAACAAGCAAAGATTTATCAGCTGCATTAAGCTATTTTTAACTTAATATTTTAAAACTTTTGTAGCAAAATTTATATTTGTATAGCTTTGCTACTTATTACAAGTTTTTTCAACATTTCATTATGATGGCGCATGTGAAAATGGTATTAATTTTATAACAATTTTTAAATTTTCTTCTTATTTTCATCATCGTTTAAACTTTATATTTATTCGCAGTAGAACAATAATAAACGCAAATTTGAAATTCATCTACTAGCATCATCGAGTAAATCTAGATAAGGCCAAAGTCAGAGATATATGCGCTACACATAAACGATATGTATTATAGTTGGCTATCAGGTACTTATTCTCAAAAGTCTTTGGATTTATCATTCGATTTTTTTCAATTATTTTCTATCAAATTCTATTCATCATTTGATTTATTTAATTATTTTCTATCAAATTTATAACAATATTAATGCCTATTTATATACGTATATAACATTCTCCAGAAGTATATAATTATTAAACATTTTGTATGATAAAGTTTTATTTATATGTGATTATACAAGTTTTAGAAACATAAATTTGTATAAAATTGAATGATATGTTTAAAAATAAATAATAGCACACTTTTGTGTGTATATATGTATGTGTGGATGTTTCTATCTATATTAAGGTTTTTCTGAATTGCCGTGGCCATATTGAATCATGACATCAGAGGCAAGAAATGGGCATTGAAAATTCTTATGTGGCATTTTCAAACAAAAAGATATTTAGATGAAAAAATATTTTCATGTTAGCACACGTGCTCGAAAACTATTCTTTTTTCTTGGTAGTTAATAAATAGCCATGAAAAATATAATCATATGACACATACATACACTTCCTATCACATTCATTTATGGCTGTTTATTAATTACCAAAGAAAAATAATCGTTTTCGGATAATTTTATAAATCGCCAATGTGATTGAATTTTTTCATCCAAATATCTTTTTTTTTTAATGGCACGTAAGAATTTTTAGCATATCAATTCTCTTCTGGCATCACAATTTCACACGACCACAGTGAATATTCAGGAACTTTAGAAATAAATTACACGAGTGTTTAAGAACTACATAAATCCGTAGTAGTTTATTTTTTTACTTGTTAATAACTTGTTATTAACTGTTATTTACGAAATATCGCTTATACAACAGTATGAAAAATTGACAATAACTTATACATACACACACACACAAAACACACACACACACACACACAAAATATTGCATTATAGCAAAAAATGTTTTAAATAAAAGTTTAGTGTTTAGTTCTGAAGGGAAGAAAGGTAGGGATATTAGTAGGACTTTAGATGTAGGTCGTAAAGATCAACTTGAAATTTTTAAATGGATACTTCCATTTTTTATTGCATATTCTTGTGGCTTACTTTGAGAGCTTTTTAAAAGCACTTTAATAAAAATTTTTTTTATTTAAATACTTTTCGAATTATGAGACTTGAAAGTTATAGTACCGCCAGCATTAAAGCTCAAGGCGTTGGAGGTTGCAAAGTCGGATTTACATCGTATGTGCATGTTAATTACTTACAATTACTGTCAACATTCAAGTCTCTTGTCAAAGGTCTCAAGTAACTGACATACTCATGCACTACACCAATCTACTTTTATTTACTACTACTATATATAATAATAATTATTATTATTACTATTACTATTACTACTATATCACTACTATCACTATCACTATTACTATCACTGTCACTGTCATTACTATTACTATATTACTATTACTATTACTACTACCATCACTACCACACTCCCACTGCCACACTACCACTGCCACACTACCACTGCCACACTACCACTACCACACTATCAGTACCACTACCACTACCACACTACCACAATGGGAGTATCAATTAGAAAATTTCAAGTTGATCTTTACATGACTTTGACAGCCTATACCCACCGTGCAATATCGCTAATACTTCTTTTTTTTCTCCTCAGAGCTGAACAACTTTTACTTGAAACATTTTTTTACATTTTTAACATTTTACTTCTTTTTTCCCTTCAGAACTGAACAACTTTTATTTGAAACATTTTTTGTTATAATGCAGTGCTTTCAAAGATTTTATATATATATATATATATATATATATATATATATATATATGGGATGAACTATTTTAATCCACTCTATATTGAATATTTCAAAGTTAAGTTTATTACCATCGGAATTAATGTTACCTAATGCGCACCGCCTAAGCCTAAAGTAAAATTAAGGTTAAGGTTAACATTAGATTAGTTTATGAGTTTATTTGTTATGATAATTTGATAAGTTCGTAAAATAAAAAAACAAGTTTAAAAACTTTCGGTGGCTTGAAGCTTGAGAACTGCATGGTTTTTTAAATTAATTTTAAAGTTTTACAGTATCTTGTAATAAGTAAGAATTTCAATGAAAAATTGTAAACAATAAAAAGCATTTTTTTGTCCAAAGTTTTTGTTTAAAAATTATAATAAAAAAATAAAGGTTTTCATTTTAAAAAAATTTGATCTTGAAATAATTCTCTGGTTGGATTTTGATCCAAGGTCGAAATGCAATCGCTATCAAATGATCCTCTTAACTAATCAACTTTTGAACATTTTTATCTTAAACTTAAGGGTTTTGGAAATATTCCAGTGAATTGATTAAAATGGTCCATTCTGTACATACAGGGTGTCCCATTTTCATTTACGTCCTAAAAACTTTTTTTATTCTTGATTGTAGAAAAAAATGTTTCAGACAAAAGTTACATGATTTGGAAGGGGACAAATAACCGTAAAATTAATATTAATAACTGTTAAAAAAATCAATTTTTCAAGGTCATATGAAGGTCATTTGTGAGGAATAAAGTATAAAATATCTCGTAAACTATTACTTTTTCGACTCTACCTCTCTCATAGATGCAGATTAACGAGAGGAATCATATTATGTAAAAAAAAATTATTAATATATATAATTCAAATTATTAATATAATTAATATAATTCAATTTAGAAATAGTAAGAGTCTTTTATATGAAAAATTGATTTTTTCGAAAATTAATTTTACTATTATTTGTTCTCTTCTAAATCATGCACTTTAGTCTGAAGCATTTTTTTTCTACAATCAAAAACAAAAAATTTTTAGGAGGGTTAAATTAAAATGGAGCATCTTGTGTATATATAGAGGGTGAGGCATTTAAAAGAGATCGCCTGAATAACTCGCTTGTTTTTGATGACAGAAAAAATGCTTCAGATAAAAGTTGCTTAGTTCGAAGGGGGACATAGTCTGATATATTAATAATTTTTTAAAGAAGGAGGGGTGTAGGTTCTACGAAAGTCAATTTCTTAAATGGAACCCCCTATTTTTCATTGCATATTCTTGTAGCTTATCTTGAGAGCTTTCCAAAACATATAATAAAGTAATTTTTTATTAAGTATTTTCTGAGTTATAAGGCTTGAAATAATTTCTTAATTTTACATAAACTATAAAATATTTCGTAAAATATTTATCTTTCGATGACCTTACCTCAATACTTTTATGCACAGAATAATGAGAGGAATCAATTGGTGTAAAGAAAACACATAGTTGTTTTTAAGAAAAAATATGCAACAAATTGTAACTAACAATTACATATTTTTTTTTTAAACAACTATGTGTTTTCTTTACATCAATTGATTTCTCTCATTATTCTGTGCATAAAAGTATTGAGGTAAGGTCATCGAAAAGTGAATATTTTACGAGATATTTTATAGTTTATGTAAAATTAAGAAATTATTTCAACCCTTATAACTCGAAAAATACTTAGTGAAAAAATATTTTATTATAGTGTTTTGGAAAGCTCTCGAAATAAGCTACAAGAATATGCAATAAAAAATAAGGGGTCCTATTTAAGAAACTGACGGTGACCTTCATAGGACCTATACTCCTCCTTCTTTAAAAAATTATTAATATATCAGACTATGTCCCCCTTCGAACTAAACAACTTTTATCTGAAGCATTTTTTTCTGTCATCAAAAACAAGCGAGTTATTCAGGTGATCTCTTTTAAATGCCTCACCCTCTATATGTATATATACATTACTTTATTTATTACATAAATATTTATATAATATTTATAAAATATTTATTAATAAGTGGATTAATAATCGTTAACGATAATATTAGCATGTGACTTTTCTCTACAATAAGCGCACTCGTTAACCCTTAACACAATTAGAGCATGCATCATTTGTAGCATTTTTTACGAGCACTTTTATTGCACTCTTTTTCTCGGAACATACGCTAGATTTTCAGAGAATGCAGCGTTGTAACGAATGAAAATGCTCTGAAAATTTATGAAAATTAAAATTGGAAATATTTTCAATTTTTTAGTTTCAATTACCTTCGCATAACGTTCACGTGGTTTTCACAACCATGCGATTTAAAAATTGACAATACTTCATCTGTAAATTCTAACTTTTATTTTGAAATTTTCTATCTCATTATATGTATCATATATCTACGATTTCTACTTAGCAAAATCTGGCACTACACTACGAACTTTCAGGCAACATTTATCATTATATCTGTTTTACTTACAAATTTTTCTACATATACAGAAAATAAGATATCGTGTAAACATATAGAAAATTTCTTTGAAAATAACTGGGCTGGCTGTTTTAAGGGTTAATGCTAATTAATGATAACGTAAATCTTATATTGACCCGTGTACGGTCGAGTGCTCTCACTTTCCTCCTGTCTCTGTAATCTCTAACAGTTTTCAGACTACAAAACACGGCATTGTAGACCCCATGTTGACCATATGGGGTCATCAACTCTTTGTTAATGGCGATACCGATCAGTAAGTCATCTATGAAGTACAACTAACCACACGTAAACCTTGATACAACACAACACAAGTGCCTTGCGTGCAATATACTATCTTCTTTCAATTTCACGATTTTTGTTTCCAGCTTCATAATGTTTCACATAGGAAAACGTTTCTCGCGTCACTTAAAATCTCAATTATCAACCTCATTTTTACCATTTACCAAAGCTTTATGCTATGTATATAAAAACGCACACAACACTCTTTTACAGTTGTATCCCGATATTGTCATTTTATATGCAATCCATTATCTATAAACAACGCATCATACTAAAGCTGCCTTGTGTGCATATTTTTTGCAGGATCTCAAAGACGCTTTGCTTCAGCAATCGAGGTCACGGATTATATCTATCGTCACCGATGGAAATACAGAAGTTCTCCATTTCAAGTGAATTCTGGTATTGTTTTACGTATATTAGTTTTATTTTTAGTTCAATAAAATAAGCTTAATTTTATGTATTGGATTTATATCGCATTTTATCTATTGTTAAACATGACTCAATACATAAGCTATATTTCTATTTTATTTCTTTCTTGATTAGCGGCGAGTTGACGGAGATGATGGGTGATCTATTTATTGGCCACGATATGCCAGAACCGCCTAAAGAGAGTTTCTTCAAAGGTTTATTCGGTGGTGGCTCGAGGAGTCTCGATCGAGAAGAGTTGTGTAAGTAAACTCTTTTACTGATTGTAAAACAAATTAAAAATGAAGAAACGAAGCTAGTTAACACTTGTATTGATGCTGATTGTAGTTGGTGAATCTAGCGGTCGTGCGTCGCGCACAGTAGCGAAACATATTCCAGGGCCAAACGAAGCTCTTCGAGAGCGAGTCTCTAGCGCAACGGGCGAAGTAAATATGGCACACCAGATGGTCGTGGAACGCGGCGAAAAGCTATCGCAGCTCGAAGACCGGACTGCGCGCATGATGTCGGAGGCTGAGAATTTTTCGCAGAGCGCTCACGGACTGATGCTCAAGTACAAAGACAAGAAATGGTATCAGCTATGAGAACACCATTCGGCCCGAGTCCGATAGGACAACGCACGTTTCATTAGTTATTTAGCGTTCGTGTTTTGTCTATGAGTTTTATCGTTATTAAGAAACTAAAAGCTAGCTATACTATTCTCACACACGCACATGGGAAACTTCTACACGAAGGAAGAGAGATAGAAAACGGATATATGTACATGCGATTATTTGTGCGATGTACATGGTATATACGCACATGTTGTAAACGAGATAAATATATATATATATATAAAACAAAAAACATACATTTCAAAACGGAATAGTTGAATGACGACGATCTCTCAAATGTGTAAATCTTTGCGCATGGATGAATAAAAGAGGGATGTCAAAGAGGCCGCAGTTGAATCGTGATGCATTTGCGCGTATGTGACATATACGTACAATTATTTAAAATATAAAGTATTTATACGCAAAGATGCGACCGAAATATACGCGAGTCAATATAAGCAATTATGTAATAATTCGCCTTTTAATCGGTGACACTCGTTAATTCATTCGGACGTCCTGTGAACATGTTTAATGGCGCCTTGCCTTATTTGCTTCTCAGCAAAGAATTGCTAATAAGTATTTACGAACGTAATATTGTTGCAGAGTTTAAGCATTTCTGAATAGATGGAATTGAGTGAAACATTAAGAATCGCATTAGTTATAAATCGAATAAAAATAGTAAACTTATATATATATATATATATATATATATATAACACATGAGTTTTCCTATATTAGATTAATATCATATATGTGTTGTATAAGAGAGAAAATATATATTATTGGAACAAAATATGCATAGCTACTCATATATATTATAATGCCATTGAAAACTTGCAGTATAGTAAAACCCATTCTACAGAAAAATTGTTATTAACTAATAATGCCACGATGTAAATTTTATAATCGTGTACACATTAGCTGACTTGTATTTAAGTATTTATCGTTACAGAATCATAGACATTTTCGTAAATATGTATTAAGAGATAAAAGGACCAATGCGATTCTTAAGATTCGTAAGTCTATCGAGTTACGAATTCAAATGAGAAATTTGTTAGGCTTGACAGAAACGAGATTTTGTGAATACTACAAAAGTTATGAACGCAGGCAAGACGGCACAGCGACACATTCCGAATGTATTGACAATAAATGTAGTTAATTACTCGGTGAGAAAGAGTAAATTGGATAAAAGTTGAATGCAATGAAATATATTTTATCCAGAATGGCGGGTGTTGTGTAGGCCACAAAAGCTGCTATACTCGTCACGCTGATAAAAATGTATTAGTTGTTATCGATTGTAGTTATCGCTAGACATACTATGTATATATATATATATAAATATATATATAAAAGATAAATACAAGTAGAACAAATTTCGCGTTATAAAGCTGTTTATATAACAATATATTATGAGTTACGCTATTCCGATGCCGACGATAAATTCAACTGAACTTACGACATATCTAACCGATGTAATATGAATTAACTATTGTAATTTTAGCACACATAGTTTAGAGATTGATTAAAGACAATATATAAGATATAAAGTACACATAAATAAGTATGACACTGAACACACACACACACACACACACACACACACACACACACACACGTGCGCGTTCGCGCGCATTCACACACGTATGTATGTATTTATGTACGTATGCATTTATGCATGCGTGTGTATGTTCGTGCGCGCGCGTGCGTGTGTGTAAAAAGTATATATGTATGTGTGTGTGCGCGTGTATGTGTATGTGGTGTGATGTATTATTATTATTGTGCGTGCACATGCGTGCGTGCGTGCGTGCGATGCGCGTGTCTATGTATTTAATAAATATGTATGTATGTATGTATGTATGTATATGAGTTAATGTATCATGTATTATATTAGTATGAGGGGTATCAGTTATGTAACATAACTGTTATGTAACTGTTATGTATGTTATGTTACTGTATGTATGTTATGTTACTGTATGTATAATGATACCCCTCCTACTAATATAATATATGTATATGTATATGTATATGTATATGTACATGAATATATACGTACGTTTGTGCGTGCGTGTGTGCGTACGCGCATGTGTGTGCGCGCGTGCGTGTGTTGATAAGTTTGTTTGAATTTATCTGGGCTCTGAATCGTCGTACTGCTTCCATAGCAATAACTGTATAGTTGATGTTTACGGTACTAATCACTCGTATACTTAATAATGTGCCCGCAGAAGATTACTTAGAATGCATTTTTCGAATTGGTTCGAGCTCATGGTATAATTTCCCTTGGACAATATACACGTATAGAAATCTGTTATTATTCCATTACACACTCTTATCACGGAATGTCTTCACTATCGATTATTAGTACAAAAGAGCGTGAGAGCTCGTTCGTCGAGCGAAATGTAGTGTACGAACCGTAGTTGAGATCTATATTGATGCTGAATTTATAATACGTTCGTGAGAGTGCGCAGATTAGAGTTGACTCTGAGCTCCGATTCCGTTTTACCTAAACTGCTAACTCTGACAAACGTTGCATTATTATCTAAAATTATTATTATTCTCCGACACTCAGTATGTAAGCAGTTCAATGGTAGATAAAATACATTCAAAATAAAATATAAAGTATCCTAAGCGGAGAGATTTGTTAATGCCCGAATTACGAATGCCGGTATACAAATTAGAGGAGAGAGGTGTTCTTTCAAAGTGAAGGATCATTTATTGTTGTAATAATAGAATAAATAGATTTAATGTGAGCTAGTTACAAGCATATTACATTATTATTTAAATGTTGCAGTAATATATTCTTAAAAAAATATTTGTTACATAAAGATTATATATTCGATATTTTTGATAGCTTTTCATTATTTATCAAAGAATTTAATTAATCTAACAAATTTCTAGTCTACTATTTTACAGATTATAAAAAAAGCCTTGGTATGAAATCAGAAACGCTCTCGACTGTCGATTGATTTGCTTACCACTTTTCTATTGTTTTTACTTTTTATGTACTAGTCTTAAAATCCAAATATTGTACTTTATAAAGCAAATTTTTAATTCTCTCTTTTTAGCTTATATTTATTGTAATTAAATCAAGTTTCTTCGGGGTTTATTGGGAGAAAACTTCTGTTTTTTAAATATTGTTTTCACTATTATACTTGAGTAATAAGATATTGTATAAGTGATAATGAACAACAATTATAGAATCGTAGAATGTACAGATGTGTCTAAATTACAGGTAAATATATAGGTCTCTCTCTCTCTCTCTTTCTCTTTCTCTCTCTCACACGCGCGCGCGCGATATTAATTTCAAATACAATCTACAATTAAAGAGACTATTGTTGGGCTCGGCAGAGCCATAAACGGAATATACACATCTTAAATACACATCTTAAAATCTTTTTAAATATTTGCAAATAGAGATGAACAGCCACCTTTTACTATGTACTTAATCAAATTTTGTACATTGACGTATAATTTTTTTAAATCATTAATTAGACAAGAATAAAAAACGGGAGAGGTTTCTTTCATGTAGCTCATTCGAAGTCGATTTTGTCAATAGACGTATCGTGTTTCTCTCTCTCCCCCTCCCTCCCTCTCTCACTTCCTTCCCCCTCTCTCTCAGAATTATAATATCTTGTAATTTTTAAAAAGGCTTTGATATTATTGCGAATGATTTTTTATTTGTGTAAGTAGTGCGCTACTAAATTCAATATTATAAATGAAAGAAGTCTATCTTTAAGTGCGATAAAATGCTAATGCTCTCGATTTATACTATTAATAATCTAGTAGAATTTTTATTTTAACAGATAGAGGATATAGGTATTATAATTGTAAGAGTACTGCCTCGGCTACAGACTGTATCTTGGCTCCAATTTAATAAATGAGTTTTACTCGAAGTTCAAGATCGACGTATATTCTTTATACTTTAATATCACTTTGTATTAAATATAAATAAGGTAATTATGTATTAGGTGGTAAACTTAATTCCTGTCGTTTTTTCCGTCTCCAAAATTGATTTGTTTCGAAGCCAAGATGAATGAACCTTAAGGGGGTTATACCTACCCCTTGTATAACCTAAGTTATATCTGTGAGGTCGAAAAAAACATGTATTTTTAGGAATTTTTTTTTAACTGAAAGTTTTTTAAAAAATAAATGTTTGACCATTCAAATATATACATTTAGAGAACATTCTACAGTTTTTTTTTATTACAAAATATTAATAAATAAAAAAGATATCAATGATCTCCTGAGAGTATTTTTTTAAAAAGTCTTTTGCGGTGACCACTGTAGCTTTGAGTTCGTTCATCTGAAATAAAAAATTGGAGCGAATTTAGTTAGTATGTTAGTTTATCTACTGCCAGATCGTTTATTATCCCGAAAAATTAATTTGGAACAAAATGGCGGTTGTTCAAAGTTGAAGTATCGATTTTCGACCAAAAAATTCATTTTTAAATCGTTTATTTTTACCTGTAAAAGAAAACTATGCAACGAAAAAAAAAGCTACGAACGGGTACTAGATTTTATATATTGAATAAGACTACAAAGTTTAAATTTATTTAGTGCAGCAGTTCTCGAGATATTTTGGTCACCAATTGTGAAAATATAATTTCGAGAAAAACGCATTTAAAGTTTCAAGTTAAGTTTACAACTGAATAAAATGCAAATTTTTTAACTTCCACGAAGTCGTCTATTCTAAGGTCACATAATAGACTCTCTAAATTGGTTGCAGCTCCCAAAATGTCAATTTGAACTCGTCGCCGAAGTTTTCTTGCCTCCTGTGTCACTTGTTGCGCGCGGTAGTTCAAAATTTTGATGCGCGTCTTCTTTCTCAACATATCTGTGAGCATTTCCGTCACTACTCGCTCCAATAACCTGAAACATCTTCAGAAGTACCGAATTGCCTTCATTAAATATACCAGCGGCGATGTAAGCAGCTAATTTGACACATTTACTGCCACTTGGTTTTCGGGCTGATTTTCCAAATCAGTTGATTCAGACTGTCGTTATTATTTTGAATAAAACCGCCTACGCATCTTTCTAATAATTCGGTTTTAATTAAATCTTCATATATCGGTTTTATAGCTGCTAAAACATCTTCTGGTAAAGGCTTATAATTATATGTAAAGACGTATAATTATATGTAAACGAAGTGAGTGTTCCACTCGCGCTAGTGCCAAGCGCACCATAATTCAGTTCTCCACTCGAGCATTTATCGTGGATTATCTGAGGATTTTCATTTGTTGAAACTATAATGTTCATACATGGCCCATATCGCATTCTTCATATTTTCAACAGAATTACAGTTCTGCCTTATTGCAAATCGTAATAAGTTGTTAACTTGTCAATCATTTTGCCCGTTAATTTATTTTTGCCGCCGAGGTTTTTGTTTTTCTTTTTACACTCTCGTAATTTGCTTCCCATCCATTTTTGAATGGACGTGGCCAATACATTCTTTTTTAGTCACGACAGTATCAACATAAGGTGCGGAATTTATAATGCCGAAATAAGTTTTGGAATCCCCATTGCTGATGTAATTTATATATTTCACACACATCGTATTTTTTTCAGAGCGCTTGAACATTTCCACGATAGCATCAACTTCCATTTTACCGGATGAACCTGTGTGATTTGCCGAACAGTTGATTCATGAGTCTTTAGCTACTCTTCATACTCAAAAGTATTTTGTTTTTTCTTCCAAAATTCACTTTGCAATATGCACTTTTTATAAGAATATCGAGAATTTTGTCACTGATAATCAAAAAACACCGTATAAAGAAGTAAAATCTCTCTTCTTTCATGTCCCATCTCCAGAAATATATAAGTCTGTTGTATTTTCAACGTTTGTTTCTTGGCAAGTCTATTGTATTTCTGCTTTAACAGCATTTTTGAAAAGTTGTTTATAAAGAGTTTCTATACAAGTGTTTATATTTTCGACAATGTCGTACGTATTTTGAAAAAGAAATTACAGCATATATTAGGTATACAACTTTGCCACCGTCGTTTTCCTATAGATGACTTTAGCGGTAAGTGGTGGTCGAAACAAATAGATCATAGACATCATACAATAAACTTGGGCATCTGTCAACATAACCCCATAGAAACATTAGTCGATTTGTGTCTGCATCATAAAGTTATTCTCGATTGAAAATGTCAGTTTACGAGCCAAATTTTGCGGGAGGTTTTAATTTTCTGCTTCAATATGAAGAAATCTGCGGCTGAAGCTCATCGAATGCTCTCAAATACTCATGGTGAGGCCGCTATTAGTGAAAGAACGTGTCGTGAGTGGTTTCAACACTTCAAGAACGGTGATTTTGACGTCGAAGATCGGCATAGCAGTGGAAGAGAGAAGGTTTTCGAAGATGCAGAATTGGAGGCATTACTTGATCAAGACTCGTGTCAAAATTAAGAAGAATTGGCATGATCATTGGGAGTGACTCAACAAGCCATTTCAAAACGCCTCAAAGCCATGGGAATGATTCAAAAGCAAGGAAATTGGGTGCCATACGAGTTGAAGCCGAGATGTTGAACGGCGTTTGTTTGCTTGTAAACAGCTGCTTGAAAGGCAAAGACGGAAAGGATTTCTGCATGGCATTGTGACTGGGGACGAAAAATGGGTTCATTACGATAACCCCAAGCGCAGAAAATCATGGGGAGTTTCCGGCCATGCTTCCACGTCGACGGCCAAACCGAATATTCACGGCTCCAAGGTCATGCTCTGTATTTGGTGGGATCAGCTCGGCGTAGTGTATTATGAGCTGTTAAAACCGACTGAAACAATCACAGGCGATCGGTATCGAATTGCAATTGATGCGTTTGAGCCGAGCATTGAAAGACAAACGGCCGCAATACAACGACAGACACGATAAAGTGATTTTGCAGCATAACAATGCTCGACCTCATGTTGCGAAAGTGGTCAAGACATACTTGGAAACATTGAAATGGGAAGTCCTACCCCACCCGCCGTATTCTCCAGACGTTGCTCCCTCTGACTATCACTTGTTTCGATCAATGGCACACGGCCTGGCTGACCAGTACTTCCGGTCTTATAAAGAAGTAAAAAATTTGATTGATTCGTGGATCGCCTCAAAAGATGACTAGTTTTTTCGACGCGGGATTCGTACACTGCCCGAAAGATGGGAGCAAGTAGTGACCAGCGATGGACAATACTTTGAATCATAAATGTATAACCAGTTTTTTACAATAAAGCCTCGAATTTCAGAAAAAAAACGGCGGAAGCAAAGTTGTACACCTAATACAGGGTGCGTCAGGTATTTGAGGACATTGACTTAAAAACAAAAATGTGTATATTTTTTAGAAAACTTGTTTTATTTTAATGAAACTTTTACAGCAAAGTAAGTGACCTTTGTGCTATACAGTTATTCGATAAAATCCCTTCAGCGGCAATAACAGCTTCAATTCTCTGCCGAAAACGTTTGCATGCTCGAATCAAGTGATCCTCGTCCATATGGGTCATTACTCTGGTAATAGCTGCTCTGAGGGAATCAAGAGTGTTATGAGGATGTTTATTGGTCTCCCGTTCAACAACGCCCCATACATAATAATCTAAAGGATTAAGATCCGGGGAGCTGGGGGGGCCACATGTTTGGGGTTATGTGATCATGCAGATTCTCGGACATCCAATCTTGCGTTCTCATTGTGTGAAGGAGTAGAGTCCTGTTTCATGTTTTTTGCGCTTGGCAACACTTTCCACATTGCCATCAGATACTTTTAACTCTCGACAAACTTTGTTAACAAAGGATCGAGTGACTTTAAAAAATCGAGAGATTTCAAGATCGCTGTGATTCGCGTGTATAGCGACGGTAACAGCGTCTTTTCATTTCCTGAGTAAGCTTATTGTCCTCCATTTATAATTTGAGGTGAAAAAAGAAAAAAAATCAATTGCTATGAAGTGCCAAGCACATATGTGAGTGTCCTCAAATACCTGACGCACCCTGTATATAAGTCCGCTAAACTTTTGTACACCTCTCAATCCTAAGCCTAGCACTTTCATCGTAAAAATAAAACGTCTAATGATTTCATACGTATTACTAATAAGAGGGCATGAAAGAATAGTGCGAGGCGGACACGAATCGCATAGAACTATAATTTTAAATCCTATCCACGCAAACTGTTGAAATTTTACGTCACCTTTTATACTCTTTACAGCTAACAAAAGTGGAAAGTGCAGCAAAAACAGTTATAAAATTTAACATTCTATACTTCACAGAACTATCTTCAGGTACAATTACTTCTTGCATTTCAAGTTTTTTTGTCGTTGCACTAAAAGTACTTTTATCACTCAATCATTTTCGAATTCATAGACTTCCTCTTTATTGGTCTCGATTTACGTAAGTCCTCCGACTTTCTCAACTCTCTAGATCCTTTTCTATCTGTACGACCCATAATGATACAAGAGAATAAGAGATTTCAAAACAAAGTACTGCGATTCGAGTGTACTGCTCGACGACAACTGTTGTACTGTTAGCTTATCGGTTTTCTGTATCAAAAGATCATTATTCTTTTATTTTCAGATTCACATATATCCTATACATTTACTAATATAATATAAATATAATATAACTATAACTATAATATAATATAATTGTATTAGTATAGAAGATATTATTCACATACCCGTAAAAAAGGACTGCCGTAGTGCGTGACAGCTACCGTTTTACTTGCTCCGAAACTTTCAAACCGACCTACTTTAAAACTCGCGTAACTCCGTCAATTTTGGTCGAATCGATTTGAAATTTTCAGGAAACATTTTTGAAATGTACTTTAAAAAAATGTCAAATCCAAAAATGCAATTTTTTTTAAGTTTACAGGTAAATATAACCTCTTAAGAGGATATTACCATGTGACGGCCTGTTTTTAATGCAATTTTCACGAATTTATTAAACCGAAACTGTTAAACTTAATGTAACTGGCGTTTTGTATACATATTCAGGCATGTTTGAAGTAATACTCTGAATTTTTATAAGCGATTTTATTAAAAATTTACAAAGTTATAGGTGATTGCGCAAGTTTCTATCGAACAATTTTGTCTTGTCGGGCGTACACTTTCCGATCGTCCTAGTCTGAAATTAAAAAACCAAAGCTTATTTTGTTCTGAGTGTCGCTATGGCTGGAACCCAAATTGTTGAAAAACAAATTGACGAAATGGCGATGTTTTTTTACAAAAATTCAATTTTTCCTGAAAAATTTTCACTGTTTTCGGCAAAAAAATAATTTTTAAAGATAAAAAAACGATCGTGGTTCCGGCTATAGCCAGTCATATACTGAATATGTATGTGAAACAGCTACTGGATCCGTCTAGTAGTTTCCGAGAAAAACGTACGCTCGTCTTCAAAAGTATCGTTTGGAGAAAAACTCGTTTAAAGTTTTTCATGCAGTTGATAGGTGGATAACGATTTATTTTTCTAACTTACTCTTAGTCAACTATATCAGGGCCATATAATATGCCTTCCTCAGTTTCAAAAAATTTATTTTGAGCCGCCAGTTGTTGTCTCCGAACAATTCTCGCTTCTTTATGCTCGAATCACACTAGCAATTGGCGATTGCGTTTGCGTCTGCGTTTGCGTTTACGATTGCCTCTTGACCAATCAGAAAAAAGCTGCTGGCGATCTGATTGGTCAAGAGACAATCGTAAATGCAAGACGCAAACGCAATCGCAAATTGCTAGTGTGATTTGGGCATTAGACTCTTGCAACGCTCATGGAGGATTCACACTGCGTCCGATGTCCGATGTACGACGTCCGATATCCAATTTGATTGGTTCTTACCTTTAGTTCCTTATTGGATCTAAATGTATAAACCAATCATATTGGATATCGGACGTTGTACATCGGGTATCGGACTCGGTGTGAATTCTGCATCACTCGGTAGAGCGTTTGATGCGCTCGGCGTCTCTGATGTCGGCATATGTTTTTAATTTCTGCCCGATTTTAATTAACTCCCGTGACGTTCATTATTTGTAATATGCTCTCGAAAGCTTTATTGAAAATGCACACGGCTATGCAATAAGCATTAAGCATTATAAATATTATGCAATGAAGTTCAAAATGACACGATCCTTACTGTTTTTAACATGTATCATCCACGCTTGATTTTCACCCATGAACTTGAAAATGATTCTTCGCTTCCCTTCCTTGACACTTTAATTATCAGGGACAACAATGTACTCATAACTAATTGGTATCGCAAACCCACTTTTTCTGCGCGTTATTTAAACTTTCACTCCAATCACCCATTGATACATAAGAAAAACACGGTTATGAACCTTATTGACAGAGCCATTCTCCTCTCTAATGAGAGGTTTCATAAAAATAACATCGACATTGTTAAAGATATTTTACGTAACAACTTATACCCTAGTCAATTTGTCAACCATCTCATTAAACAAAGACTTAAAGCGTTACATCACACACATAATAATACTCATATTGGCGTTCCTTTCGATGCAAGAGATAGCATCGTTATTCCATTCTCCAAAGAAGTAGCAAACAGCATCGAACGGGTTTTACGTAACTCCAATATTAAAGTTCTCTACTCTGTCTTCAACAGATTAGAGATTATCATAAGGAAGGATAAAGACCCTCTCAGCAAGTTTAAACAAACCGAATTAGTTTATGAAATAGACTGCTCCAATTGCAACGCGTGCTACATTGGGCAGATCAAACGACACCTTATAACCCGACTCAAGGAACATCGCGATAACGTTAAAAAACAGGACGCCTACCATTCCGTTGTCAGTAAACACAGACTATCTCTTGACCATGACTTCGACTGGGACAACCCTAAGATTTTACATAAAGAGACTAACACGAAGAAAAGAGAGATAGCGGAAATGCTGTTTATTAAAAATAGTATCTCCGCTATTAACTCTCAAAAGGACACAGATAATTTGACAGCAATTTACGATAGTCTTATTAACATGTTACATACTTCTTGACATAAAAAACTCAACGCTTTTTGACTTTTAATATCTTTGACTTGTCTCTCATACCTATACTGTTAATTTATTTTCTGTTTTAATCTCATCTTTTATTACTGACGTCCTTTCTTTACTTTTATTTTTCACTCAACCTTCGTTTATTTACCTCTCACATTTTAGATTATTGACCCGTTATCTTATGTTCCTTTACATTGTTTTTGGATATTTTATTTTACTTATTTATTATTAAATTTGTCCTTACGCCACGTTATACATACCGAATTTCGCTTAGTCCGTTTCGCACTGTCACCAGAGACGTTCCTCACTTCTATTAGAGTCCAATACGACAAATGTTTTTGATATCACAATATGTAATTCGGACTCATCCTACGTTATATCGTGTAAGTTTTAATCAAATTTATATAGCACCCACAATTATTGTATCACCGTTTTATACTATTATGTCATAACATATTTGTAGATTTACTTGAAAAGGACCCAATTTGTGGTCGAAACGTTGTTTTATTAAACTTGGATTATTACATCATATGTGCCGGCTTGTGGTCAGTTACTGCCTTCCTTATTATGCAATGAGTTGCAATGTCAATAATTTTTTTGCCTCTGTGCATATGTTTTGGAACAAATGTCCAAATTAGTGAATTTAGACTTTCGTTGTTGTTCTGAGTGAAACATTCAAGGCATCGCTCTATTAAATCATCCTGATCAACCGATCCGAACACCGTGCGGTCGTCTCGAATTTCGCTGTAATACTTTGCAGACACATTTTTAGAATCAAAAACTATAAGAAAAAGCAAAAAATATTTTTGATTTTTTTGACCGGTTACATGGTAATATCCCCTTAATCCAAGTAATTTCCTTCATTGTCTACTACTTTTTCTCATCTCTCAACAGGGCAATCCCACGACAGTAGAACGTGGTGTCTTTCGAGGCGATCCATTCATCCATCCATTTTGGACTTCTTCGTAACTAGAGAAGAGTGTGTCTGTAAGTGCGTGTTCGACCGGAAGAGTAATCCGATGGTGCCAAGTCTGGAGAATACGTTGGATGCGGGAGAACCTCTCATTCCAGCTCTAGAAGCGTCTGCTTCATGCTTTTTGCAACATTATCATGCAAAAGAATGACTTTGGCTACGGATGGTCTTTTTTGCATCAACTCGTCACTCAAATCGGCATAATGCTGTTGGTAGCAATCAGCTGTAACAGTTTCATTTGGACGCAAGAGCTCATAATACAGCACATCCTTCTGGTCCCACCAAATGCAGAGCAAGGTCTTATGCCCATGAATACTCCTCTTCGGCGTTGAAGTAGATGGTTGACCGGGGTCTACCTATGATTTCCTCCGCTTGGGATTATCAAAATAAATTCATTTTTCATCGTCAGTCATGATACGCAAAAAACTTTTTTCTTTGCCTGGCAAGCAAAGAAGTCGCGATAGATAAACGATTCAAAATGGCATTTTCTGACTAACTCATGTGGTAGTCATATCCCTTCCTTATGAATTTTTCCTATGCAAGCGTTTTGAAACGACCATTTCAATAACACTAAAAACGTTTGAGCTGGATTCTCATCCAGTAATTTTTGCAGCTCAACATCTTCAAATTTTTTCGGCTGTCCGGGATGTTCTTTGTCTCTTATGTCAAAATCACCGTTTCGAAAGTGTTCAAACCAAACTCTACATGTTCTTTCCAATGGAGTTTCATCACTTTGGATAATAAGCGATGCGTTTTAGTTGCAGTTTTCTTGAGATCGAAGTAGTGAAGAAGTCGGAAAACAGTTTATCGCGGTTCATTTTTAACCGATTGGAAAATCTTTTTGGCGTTCAAGAAATCTAACCTGTGAGGACTGAATCACTTTCAGCATGTCTAAACTACAAAAGACATACAAACTTCACCGTCAAAACTCGCCAGCGTTGGAGCTGTCACCCTTTAGTAGCGGCAGGAATTTACCACTCGTAATATAATAAGGTCGGTCTTATCAGTTGCAATGGTTTTGATAAATTGCGAAGAATATGATTCTGACTAATTTTCGAAAAGTTTTAGCCATCGTTTGTTGTTTATTAAAAAGTTAATAAAATAAATTTAATAAATGGAACATAATTTTCTGATATTATGTATATTTAAAAAAGAAATTTACGATAACACAGGCGTGCAAAATTAGGGGTGTCGCGAGTTGATTAGGATGTGACAATGATTTTTCACGTAATTTTTCGCGCTAAATTCAAATCTGTTTTCGTATTTGCCCCATTAGTTTTCGAGATATTCTAACCTTAAAGTGCAAAAAATACTGTTTTGGCCATTTTCGACAATCTACAGTATTGTCAGCATTTCTTAGTCAGCACTATCTTTAATTTTCTCAAAAAGTACTGGAATAGATGTTTCAAAAAAATTTTGGTTTGCCCCGATATCATTTTTTTTCACCGAGATATGTCAATTTGAATTTTAAACTTTTGGAAGTTGTATATCAATATGATGGTAAAATACATGATGCCTCATGAGCTTTCAAAAGTTCAAAATTCAAATTAACTTATCTCGGTTTGAAAAAATGATATTGGGGCAAACCAAATTTTTTTTTTAAAGATCTACTCCTTTTAGTACTTTTTGGAAAAATTAAAACCAAGGACCTGAGTGTTTATGAGTAGGAAACTAAAAAACTCCAAACACTAGACCCTAGACAGGTGATAATCCCAAAGCAAAACTTGTAGAGGACAAGAAAAAAAGAAATATAAATGTATCATCCCCTAGTCCCAAGACTTACGAAGAAAAGAATTCGGTAATCCTGTGATATTCAAAGCAACTAAACTTCAATTTGTTATATCTTGCTCAAAAAAAATCGTATTATAACAAACCAAAAATGAAATTAAAGGGAAAGATTAGTACTATAACGTAGCATCAGTAGAAGTAAGTGAAAAAATTTTCTGAGGACGTGGCATAACATCAAGAACACGTAAAAAGCCTTTTTTGTACATTTAGGTTAAGATATCTCAAAATTCTGACGCGATAGAGCAATTCTACGGTCGGATTTGGTTTCAACGTGAAAAATTATATCAGAAATCATTGTCACATTCCAATTAACAAAACCTTACAGGCTTGTGTAATTATGCATAATAGGATCGCTCTGACTAACTTGCAAAAATTTTTCGCCGTTCGTTGTTTATTAAAAAGTTATTAATAAAATGAGTTCGAGGGTTCCGTATGGGTTTTCAATTTTCCACGCGACGCGAGATCTATTCCACACCGTTTTGTTTGAAACTATGTAGAATTGTATAATATAATTCACAGAAAATGCGGAGGAGTCCTCTGCACCCCATTCCCGAAAGAAACTGACCCAAACTTAATCTTAATTTTAATTTTAGATTGGCTTTAGATTAGGGAGGTTAGTTCTTTTGAGCTGGGGTAGACTCCACCCCTTTTTCGCTTATATTATACAATTTCATATGGATTTCCAGCATCGAATGGTGTGGATTGGATCTCGCTTTGCGTGTGTGGAAAGTTGAAAACCCATGCGAAACCATTAAACTTATAAACTCTTAACCTTCTTTATTCTTTACATTCTGATATTCTGTTTCGAATTCTATAATTCTCTATCATCTTTCTTTTATTGTTTTTGGAAAATTGGAATTGTTTTTGGAATGTTGAATTGTACATAATGATTTCATAGAAAACGTGTAGATGGGGATTCCCACTTTCTAGAGTCCTAAAGAAAGGTGCCAATTTCTTCTTGCTTTCTGATTAAACGGCTATGCGTACGAATTGTTAGTCCCACGTGTTCGCGTTGTGTGTGTGGATTTTATTTTTTACTATATTTATACTATAAAAATGGGGAGGTTCTATTTGTACACAGAATAAATCGGACACAGTAGATTGAATAAATTGGATACTGATCCAATCGGATACAATAAGAAACGGACACACGGTGATTGCAATCGGGCACAGTAACAATTGGACTTTCTCTCGGACTTTCCACACAAAGTGAAGTCCACCCTACACCTCCCCCTGCTTTCGGGGCGACTACTTCCGTCGTTGTATGGTTCTGCATAAATTTCTAACTTTTCATCACATCCCTTTGATCTATGGAGAATCTGTATGAATTCGTATGTGTCCGTTTCTATTGTGTCCGATTGGCATTGTGTCAGATTGGGCACTGTGATTATTTTTGTCGCTTGCGTTGTGACAAGCTCTTTTTTTGCATTTATGCTGGCTGAAACACTAGAGTGAAACACTACTGATGTGCAAGTCTAATTGTAAGATGACGACGACGGCGGGGTGGGAGGTAAAGATCGCAACTATCTGATATTTAGTATTCTACTTTACCCCAAAAGGAATTAACCTATCTTAATTTTTATTTAAAAATATATTTGAATTAAGCTAGTTTTTTTGGTACAGAGGGGAGGGGAAAGTTCTACATTTTCTGTAGAATCAATAATTCCACATGGGTTTCCAACTTTTCTCACTAAAAATGAAAAAAGAGAGTTATAGGATTCAATAGACAGAATATCATAGAATATATAAATAAAAAAAGTAAATAAAAAAAGTCAGGAGCTTTGACTGTTAGCCGTCAATTTCTTCTCCATTATTTCTATTCTCATTGCTTGGTTATATGGTATAGATGTATAATCACACATATTCGGAATCTTTCGACTTACTGATTAATTAAAATACAGACATTCACCATATATGTGAACATGAGATTTGAAACATTATATTAATTTTATTTACGCCGATGATCGGTTCAAGTACGTGGAACGGAAAAACATCCATCACTCTTTTGTAATTTTATTGTTATTCATAATAATAATATCATATTATAGTATGTTTTACACACTTCTAACCACATTGACTCTCATTGCTCTTAATTAAACTTTATTTTGTGAATATTGTATTATCTTCTTTCGTGATTTTGTTATTTTTAAGTGTGAAAGAAAGATTACGAAAAGATTATGATAGCAAACCATAATAAAGAGTGCGATGATGTCAAAGAGAATATGAATTTCCTTCCTGATCTAACCCAGTTGGATCTAATCGAGTTGGTTCCGTGCAAGACAACTGTGACATGTGTCACACATTATGATTTATAGTAGACAGATGTTTACGACTGCTTTTTTTCCTATAATTACGATCGCTTAAAGCGATTAAAGCATTATGATAGATATAGAATAGCCTTTATAACGAATATTTAGCACTAAAAAAATCAAAGCAAAGCCAAAGTAACTGATTTTTTTACTGTTATTATTGGTTAAATTTATAACAGTGCATTTTCTGAGATTTTCCGTTTCTTGTACAATATGAAAATGATTAAATTAATTAATTTATTTTCTCTCATTCTTTTTTTTCAATGTGTGTGCGTGTGTGCGTTGTGCGTGGTGCGTGCGCGTGCTCGCGCGCTGTGTGTAATATAAACACATACACACAATTTTATAAATCGTCCGCAAATTATGTAGCATTATTTTTTATCAAAAAATTGAGTTAAAAAATTCTGAATTATTTTTTTACATATATATATTTTATATATATATATTTTATATTTTTATATATATGCTCAATTAAGCCGTAATTATTGAGTAAAACCAATCCAATCAGCGTCAGTACGTCATTACAACGCTCAAGCACGAAAATGTTCGCGATTTAAATTTATTTTTTTCACGTCTTCTCTACTTTGACAGGCTATATAAACTAAACCAATTGATATTTCTTTGTTCAATCAACGGTTTCTATTATAAAAAATGTCAAAGTTTATGAAAATAATGCCCGCTTACCGGCAACACTAGAAATAGCCAGTTCCAAAAACTTTTGCAGCAACTTACCTATTTCTTGGGTTTATCTAGTCAAGAAATGACAAGCTAAAAAGTAAATTCCAAGGAATGCAGAACAAAGAGATCAAACATATTAAAAACGATAAAGGCGTGAAATAAAAAAAGCGCGTCAGTTTATACTTCTAATGTAAAATTTCTAAAGAATTTAATTTACAAAATTCTTAAAAAATTTAATTTACAAAAATAATATTTCTACGCAACGACTAAATATATTTAATGATGAACAGATAGTGTTCTCTAGTGTATCATTTAAAAATATTAAACTAAAAAATAATGCTTATTTAAAAAGCGCAAGAAAAAAGGATCAAATACTATATATTATCATTAAAAGAAGTAAATTCAAAATGTTATTACATTTATACAAATACATTTGGGTAATAAGTAATATCTCGTAAACATATTTTTGCATTAAATTAGATTTAATACAAAGAAATTTAAAGAAATATGTACAATTTAAAAAAAGTATCTTGTACAATTTCAATGGATTTACAATAAATATAAAATGCAAAAGACATTAAAAAGATATAAAATACAGAAAAAAATATGAATATGACATGTAATAGATAGCATAATACAAGAGACAGAAAAAATGAAAAGAAGAGCTCTGTAACAAATAAATTATATTAAAGAAAAAATTTAAAGATAAGCAAAATTCTAGCAGTAGGCACTCAATACTTGTTATTAATTACAAAAAGTGTTTCAAAATTAATATAAATAATGGGTCTTTCATAAACAGCATATTAAAAATGAAATAGGCCAAATGTGTGCCTGCATGGAGACGCAAACATGTTTTTAGGTTTTATTACATATATTCAAATTTTATATAATTGCTTAAGTTGTGTATGATAAAAACTTTCGTCATTATATATGAATCTCCTCCAAGTGTGTTCGTCATCTTCTATTACACGAAAATGGGTTGCGCGAAGAGAGCATAGATGGCACAAGTAACATATATACGGAGAGTTTATAATTAATTCTCGAAAATAATATTACGTAACGTAACTTTATCATGCATGGTTGAAATGGTAAAAAAATAATATTTTTTTGGCGGAAACAAAAGTTTAAAATTTTTGAAAAAATGTGGGGAATTTTGAGAATAAAAAATTTTTTTTGCTATTTTATATAGTAATCTTAGAGTCATTTAATTTTCAGTTTGAGATTTTTTTCTTTTTTTTCTATCTTTTACAGTTTCGTAGATATTTACTTCAAAATAAAAAAATTTTTTTCTTTTTCCGATTTTTTTCAAAGAGGTGTTTTACCCCTTAAAAGTGTGAGCACATGTAAAAAAGCCTCCTTAATTTGAGCTGAAGAACAACATATCAAAAGTTCATCAAGAGGGAGATACTTCTGAACTTTTCCTTATTAGTCCACTAGGTTTTTCTACTTAATTCATCAGTGTAGATATTTTTAATTCAACAAAATCTGTAATGGCTTGGAATGAGTTTTGAAATCACATTTGTCTTCTAGTATGTAATCCACATCTTCTAACAATATCGACAAATAGTTCTCAAGCTAAATTGTGATAAATGCACTATTTAGTTTTCTCTTTGAAAAAAAGTAAGCTCCAATTACTTGGCCATTTACAATATCGTACTGAACGTACTCCAAATATATTGATTATCAATTTGCCTCATCTAATATGAATTCTCTCTTAATCAAGATATGTGTTACAAAACTTTTATGAATGGATTTTGATTGGAATTGTTTAGTCATTTTCTAGATTTCTGTTGTGTTTTTGGTAAACGGAAAACAGAATAATTTCAATGGGAATTTATTCCGAAAAATTTCACAATACGTGCTCAGTAACATGTATTATGCCGATTTGCATTACCATTATTTTTAAAAGTTGCTGTATAAAAAAAAGTGTCGTCAAAACCAAAATCAAAATTTTGAACATTTAGTATAAAGAACGGAAATACAAAGAATACATTTGAATTTTATTTTACTTTGACTGATCTTTAATGTTCTTATGTGATATATAATATCATTAAACTTGTCTTAAAAAGAGTTATCATACTATAAAATAAAAATAATCATATAATATCATATAATAAAATATAATATTCTATTAAAAAAATAAAGTTGAGTTTAAAATGTCCTCAACACTTCCACCAATAAAATAATCGTTTCCAAGGTATGATGTCCTTGTACTGAATATGCATGAGCATATTGCATGAGCGTATATATATATATATATATATATATAATCCTATATATATATATATATATATATATACAGAGTGAGGAAAAAAGGTCGGAAATATTTTGAAATATCTTGAAAAATAAGCATTTCTGACAAAAATAGTTCACACAAAAGTTGTAGGGCTTTAAGTTACGCATTCAAGCTCCATAACTCGGAAAGTACTTAATAAAAAATAACTTTATTATAGTGTTTTAGAAAGTTCTCGAGGTAAGCTACAAGAATATGTAATGAAAAATAGGAGGTTCTATTTAAAAAATTTAAAGTAATTTTTATGTGACTTTGACGGTGCTATTCAAGGTCATACTAATATTACTATGTAATGCGTAACTTAAAGTCCTATAACTTTTGTATGAATTTTTGTCAGAAATGCTTATTTTTCAAAATATTTCGTTTCGACCTTTTTTCCTCACCCTATATACATATCTCAATAGTATACATCTTATATTATTAGTATTAATAGTATATATCTTAATACTAAAAAGTAGTATCTTAATACTAGAAATCAATATTTAGTATATTTAAAGTAAAGAAGCTAGAAATTAATCACTAGTTTTATTATTAACCAGTGTATTGTTAGTTGGTAGAGTAGTTGCTCAGAAAGTGGAAGGTCCGTTCAAATCCGATCTAGTCTCGTCCGATATTTTTCTCGCTCAAAAGATCGCAGCGCATCTTAGTGGTTTCCTTCCTCAAGAGTCAAGATATATCCTTAATCTATATACTATGTTATATACTATCTATATACTAAGATTTTCCGATAATTAGAGTCGATTCTTTATTATTTCACACGGATTGTGATCGTAAAACTAGGTACTTAATTTTGTAAATTATATTAAATAATAAGAATCGTAAAATCTTCTTTTTGCCGGTGATAATACAATTAAGGTAAATAATGGTAGACGACTTTAAACCAGCATAGATGGAGCAAATCAAAGTTTTATTACGTTTCGACCTCTGGTTTGGGTCCTTTTCAAATATCTACAATATAAAAAATGACAAAAAAGAAGAAAATATAATTAGGTGTAAAATGTAATTAATCTGTGACTCACATTAGAGATGAATAGAGAGACAGTGCAGTTATATCGTTGGAAAGGTACGCACGTCCGACGTCAGTGACATCGACACGAAAAGTGATCGTTGTGTGTGATATAAGTCAAGTCGTAGGGGACAAAATTTTTATAAAATGATAAATAAATACGCGGTGAACATAGAATATAAATATACAAAATATAAAAGCGAGTCGAAGAAATAAGAGACAATAATACATTTTATAAACTGTGACGATAAATGAAAGTTAAGGAACAAAGGAAAAGGAGAGTGAAGACATGGGGTCAATGAACTAAAACTGGGAGTCAAGAAACTAAAACATTAAAACGATGGAGAGACAATAAACTAAAGTCATATATATAAAATAAGAATAAATAAGAATAAATAGGTAGAACAAGAAGTCGATAAAATCGCAAGTTTTGAACGGAAGGGTGTGAGATGTATGCGAATATTTATAAATTACTCAGTAATTCGTCATAGATAGAAGTCAGATTTTCGGTGTCTCTTTGGGAGTTTATTGCGACATTACTACGCTTTATAAAGAGCATTTCTGCTATCTCTCTTTTCTTTGTGTGTGGTTCCTTGTGCAATATTTTAGCGTATTTATTTATCATTTTATAAAAATTTTGTTCCCTACGACTTGACTTATATCACACACAACGATCACTTTTCGTGTCGATGTCACTGACGTCGGACGTGCGTACCTTTCCAACGATATAACTGCACTGTCTCTCTATTCATCTCTAATGTGAGTCACAGATTAATTACATTTTACACCTAATTATATTTTCTTCTTTTTTGTCATTTTTTATATTGTAGATATTTGAAAAGGACCCAAACCAGAGGTCGAAACGTAATAAAACTTTGATTTGCTCCATCTATGCTGGTTTAAAGTCGTCTACCATTATTTACCTTAATTATATTAAATAATCTTTGTGCATCAAGTTTCAATGTTACAAGCATATACAACCTTCCAATTAATTTTTTTATCTATTTTCTTAAAGAAACTTAAAACTTATTTCTGACTTAGCAATCGAGATTTAGCGTGACAAGTGAAAAGATCATATCGCGCGACGAGCTTTCTCCCATGAATTTTAAAGAAAAAATTATAAGTCAAAGCTTTTCGAGAAAACTCGTCCCTTTTGCCCTTGCTCCTTAACCGGAAGGAATGGTGATTGCTATCGACACCCGGTCCGTAATTAAATTAATTTCTGCATCTCCACCTTCGCCGGTTGTAGGCATCGGCGTGGAATAATGCACTGACGCGACGCGACGCGTTGCGACATGACCTGGCGTCGGCGAAGGTGCTCTCGACCGCACTCTTGCGCACACTTCTCATTTCCAATTTAAAAATAATGAGAATCTACCACGAATAGGCGAGGCTGTCGCGCACAGACTACCTATTGACTATACCGGCGTCTCGGCCGCGCGCGAAGTGGAATGAATTGAAAAAAAATTCAATTTAGCTTCGGGGTATACCGCATAGCCGCCGTGACGCGACACGACTTTTCTCGCCGTAAAGGGAACAATAGATCGAAATTTATTTGTCCCAGCTATTTATCCACGTTTTCGAGCAAGTCATTTACGAGCGAACGACTACCGTTATAATCTTACTTCTATCGTAAAAAAAAATATATATAGATTTCTAGAAGAAAGATACATGGATATTATTTGGATTTCGAGAATATTGAGAAAGGCTAGTCGGGCAAATTACTCTTCCCGATTGTTACAGTGATCAATGTCCCGAAGATCGAGAACGGTTCGAATGACAATACAACTCGGCGAGCACGTGTTCGTGTCGGACAACGTCGGCGATGTTAGTAAATAGGAAACGAATAAAGATCCGAACGTGAAGAAGTCGGCAGTCTGTCTCGGGCGCGCGCAATAAAATGTAAATTCGCGGCAATTCGCGCCTCGCCTCCGCCCCATCCCCCAGTATCGACACCCAGACGCCTTTTCTCGTCGCTCGTTTCCGAGATCCCCGTGTAACGGTGAGTAAGTGGCGAGTGCCGGCGCAGAACGTTCGGAGCCCGCGGGCTCCGCCGTTATTTGCATGAGTAACGGCGGGGAGCACCTAGAACGATAAGGCTAAGGGGTAGCGAGACGAGTAATTTATAGTCAATAATTCTTGCCGAGGCAATTTTCGCATTGAGCGCAAACGTTTCCTCGGAACGACGACGGTAACAGGGGAGGCAAGAGAAACGATGGGAAATGAAGCGGAATGTTAAATAGCCCGTCGTCTCTTTCAGGTAGCCCTAAAACTATACGTGGGAATCACTCGTGAGACGTACCAGGCCGGGACATTTCGCGCGTAATCCTTCACGACTCTCCCATCTGATTTAGGACCCAACGCTCTTTCGAAGTTGCTTCGTTTATTGTAATTAATTTTTTCAAAATAATAATGGAAGAGAGCCACATATGTCGCCCTGCACCGCCATGGCTTTATCCTCTATTCTATTCTATTCTCTCTATTTTTCTCTCTTTCTTTTTATTTATCGCGCGACGCATGGCACTTACGTGGAAAGTTTAGCCGTGATGTCGAGGGAGGCAAAGATTACCCGGATAACATAAAACGATATCAACGGCATAAAGGCACACGGCCAATATTAGATATCAAACCGCCCGCATCCTAACCTCTCGCCTTAAGTATCCCGCCGAGAGCTATCAGACTGATAGAATATGTTCGACGTCGTCGTCGTTGTTGCTGTCACAACGACGTTGCAGCCTCCCAAATTCTACATGTTGACTGTATATACGATCGCCGTATATACGCCGCTTTATTTAAAGTAGCTTTTAGACCGGGTTTAAAATAGGTGTAGTAAGCCTTAAGCCATAAAAAATTTATCAATTATTGTCAATAATTCTTTTTTGCGTTCGAGATTGATCAATTTCTACGATTTAACAATAAAACTTACTACGTCTATTGTAGACCTGACCTTATCGTTAGATTAATCTCTAATCTCGATTTAACATACGGTTTATCTTTTTCTAGTTTTAAAAATTAGAACCGAGATTAGAGTTAATCTACATTGGTGGAAATGGGTATTAACCTTCTTTTTCTCCTCCTTCGAGTAATAGTTTTCACAAGTTACAGACAGCACAGTGATATTTTAAAAACGTATATATTGGACGTTTCGTATGTATTTTAAACATCCGGATTAAGCCTTAAACATTCTTAGGATGTTTTAAAGACATACAGTATTATATACTCTTTGGACTGTTTAAAAACATCGATTAAAAATACGCAGATCAAAATTAGACTTATTTAAAACATTATAAATTGAAGTAGATGACGCATATAATGTCTGTTCGCTAAGCAATTAAATGTGTATAAATGTTTTTTTGTATTGTTTTTATTATACATAATTTTAGCTCTTAAAAAGGCTTGTATTGATTTTTTAAATTAAATGTGATTTGTTTTACCTTAAGTTTGTTTAAGTAGGTAGATGTACCTATTTGTTAACAACTTAATTCCAATTTGCATAAAAAAGTGAATAACGCTAATTGTAACAACTTATATCTAACAAACTTATATCTAACTTATATCTAACAAATATTGGTATTACAATTAGGTGTACAACTTTGCTTCCGCCGTTTTTCTATAGATGGCTTTAGCAGTAAGTGGTGGTCGAAATAAATAGATCATAGACGTCATACAATAAACTTGGGCATCTGTCAACATAACCCCATAGAAACATTAGTCGATTTGTGTCTGCATCATAAAGTTATTCTCGATTGAAAATGTCAGTTTACGAGCCAAATTTTCGTCATTTGCGGGAGGTTTTAATTTTCTGCTTCAATATGAAGAAATCTGCGGCTAAGGCTCATCGAATGCTCTCAAATACTTATGGTGAGACCGCTATTAGTGAAAGAACGTGTCGTGAGTGGTTTCAACGCTTCGGTGATTTTGATGTCGAAGACCGGCATAGCGGTGGAAGAGAGAAGGTTTTCGAAGATGCAGAATTGAAAGCATTACTTGATCAAGACTCGTGTCAAAATCAAGAAGAATTGGCACGATCCTTGGGAGTGAACAAGCCATTTCACAACGCCTCAAAGCCATGGGAATGATTCAGAAGCAAGGAAATTGGATGCCGTACGAGTTGAAGCTGAGAGATGTTGAACGGCGATGTTTGCTTATGAACAGTTACTTGAAAGGCAAAGACGGAAGGGATTTCTGCATCGCATTGTGACTGAGGACGAAAAATGGGTTCATTACGATAACCTCAAGCGCAGAAAATCATGGGGAGTTCTCGGCCATGCTTCCACGTCGACGGCCAAACCGAATATTCACGGCTTCAAGGTCATGCTTTGTATTTGGTGGGACCAGCTCGGCGTAGTGTATTATGAGCTGTTAAAACCGACTGAAACAATCACAGGCGATCGGTATCGAACGCAATTGATGCGTTTGAGCCGAGCATTGAAAGACAAACGACCGCAATACAACGAGAGACACGATAAAGTGATTTTGCAGCATAACAATGCTCGACCCATGTTGCGAAAGTGGTCAAGACATACTTAGAAACGTTGAAATGGGAAGTCCTACCCAACCCGCCGTATTCTCCAGACGTTGTTCCCTCTGACTATCACTTGTTTCAATCAATGGCACACGGCCTGGCTGACCAGCACTTCCGGTCTTATGAAGAAGTAAAAAATTGGATCAATTCGTGGATCGCTTCAAAGATGACCAGTTTTTCGACGCGGGATTTGTACGCTGCCCGAAAGATGGGAGAAAGTAGTGGCCGGCGATGGACAATACTTTGAATCATAAATGTATAACCAGTTTTTTACAATAAAGCCTCGAATTTCGGAAAAAAACGGCGGAAGCAAAGTTGTACACCTAATATATTATTAGATTCAATGCTGATTCGATGCTAATGTTATTTTCATCTCACATCAACAGCATACGAAAAGAAAACGGGTTTCGTGATCGTCTGTGCGCTTTCACGTGCTCTAATATAAACTTATGGATTTGTAATACATATAACGAGGTACAATAATTCTATTTGCACTGTCGGTTTTAAGTCGGTTAAGATTTTTTAATCGCAAAAGAACATTAGTATTTACAATATTTTCTATTACGTAAGTAATGATCGGCATCAGTATCTTTAGATTTTTAACAGATCTAAAAGTATGTTATAATTATTTAAATCATTTACTACTCACACTAAATACTTGCTGTGTGATTTTTTCTTTTTAATAATATATATAATTCTGTTCGCGGTTAAGAGTCTTTGTTTCTTCACAAATTTTCATTCAAGAAAAATGATTGAAATTAGAGATAACGCGTTGCTGGCGCGTGTATATATGCATGTATATGAGCGTGAAAGTTTGATCGCCTCAATAGATAGGAATAATTTTATTTGAATAAGATGCTTTAAAATTTTAAAATAAAAATATAATTAATATTTATATAAATAATGTATGTGGAATCTAGTATTGCACAAAAAGATGAATTGTAAAATAAAATTAAAAATATAAAGTTAAGAGAAATTTTTTTAGAAGATTCGTATAATTGACACATTCTTTTACTTAATTGTACTAACTTTTAATTAATATCCGTGTTTATTGCTACAAAAGCACAAATATTTATTTGTTATTTTTTTATCTGTCGCTTTTACTTAGTTATTGATAGATCACTGCAATTAGAGAATTTCTCTTAAGTATCATTCGACATTTTATAACTATTTTACAACGATAACTTTTAGGGATATAAATATATGTAAGATGGATATTTTTAAAACATTCAAATGTAGATATACTTTATATATCAAATAATATACGTTTTTAAAATATTCATATTAAATCCATAGACGTTTGTACTAAATAAAAAAACCAACTTTGGACATCCATTAAACGTCATGTGCTATCTGGGTTTCTATTTCACTATTTTTAGAAATATCCGAATCAGATATGTAAGAAGAATCTTGCTTTACTGATTGAACACGAAGAATGACTTGTTTTATATTATTATATTTTCTTTCTTTTTATAACATGACATAAGGTCATGTGCCCAAATGTGACCTCTTTGCTTAAACAGGCTTCCCCATGATTTCTCAGTTTCTATCATTACAATGGGAACGACAACTGATGGAACATGTGCAGTGACGCTATTTTAGTTGATTGTGAAAGTTTAGTAAATGAGCAGACACGTTTCAATTTGCTCTTCATACTTTTATATTTTTTGTTGTCACGAGTTCTCGTGACGTCAAAGTTAACAACTTTTAACAACTCGTTACTTTTAGTTTAAACATATTTCTTACTTCAATTATGTAACATTAACTTAGAAATATATTCAAATTAATAGTGGATTGTTAATTGGAATTTAATCCTTTTATTTTAAGTGATTGTAGCAATCATAATGTACATTTGACGTATCTTCCAAAAGTGACCTCCTCTGCCATGTTTATAATGTGACCCCCATGACAACGTTAGTCAAATCAACGTCTTGTGCTGGTGTTGCTGTAGCTGTTTAAGGTTAAGCCCGAGTTTACAATAAGGGTAGAAAACCTTAAGCTGTAAAAAATTGACTAATCATAGTCGAATTCAAGGAGAATAATCGACTGTGATTGGTCAATTTCTTACGGCTTACTACACCTATTGTAGATTTTTTTTTATTGTTCTTCGAGGCCAAGGGGAAATGCTTTATGTACACCCGGGGGCTGTTTACCCGGGTAATGTGGAACTCATTCTATCTAGCGGGCATACCCACTAAAAACCCCTGTCCTGTCAGGCCTAAGTATTTACACTCGGGGAGTCTCCCTCCCGGCACCGTCTAGAGGACAAACTTTCGAGGAGGTCTCCCCAATCGCGACGGTCTTGCGACCAAGCGTTCTTACGGCTCAAGACCCTTCCCATCTCCATTCAGATATGCCCCATCTCATATATAAATACATTCACGCTTCACTCGGACGGGCTACAACATTATAGAGATGGGCAGTGGACGACTACGACATTAAACAGTGCCATAGAATAAAGAGCACTGCTCCTCCCCCCCCGAATAAATTATATAAATAAGACCAAACGAGACATGGATAATTCCGACCCAAAGGGTCGAGAAATCAAAGTTATAGTGACAGTTCGAGTCTTTGGGGTACGCGGAAGCCCACTCGCGCACTATCGCAAAATCACTTAACAGTTAGTTCGTTCACTATCGCTTTGACACTGTCAGTCACTAGGCATACGGTGATCTTCGTCGTACGGCAGTCCAGGCATCGAGCGGGCAGCTGCTTGACGAGCCCGCTCCGTTTCCTCCTTTGCTCGCATGACGAATGTCGAGAGGACCGATCAAATCCTCTTGTTCTCCAGCGTTGCCCCGATGACCGATGTCAGGGTGACATCTCCACCTATACCAATGTCCAGGGCCTGCCTTAGCTCCAGCTTCTCGATCTCCCAAGCCGGGACACTCCTCCGGATCTCCGTAATGATGACATACAAAAATCGATTGCTTACGTATCCTGCTCAGGAAAATATCAAAGCAGCCATGGCCAGGAGGAGCTGGAAATTTAATCCTCCCCAGTCCCTCGCCATTCACCGCTTGAAGTGAGGCACGATATTTCCAATAGTCCATTCTCTGTACATCGTTCCTCTGTACATCTCTCAGGTGTACCTCTCATTGCTGAAACATCTCCGCTCGCTCCTCTCTTCGAATCTTTCGACGGTTAGTGTACCAAGTTCCTTGCAATCCTGCACTCGCAAAAACACTCGTCTCCTCTCCGCCGCCAACATTTCTAGCGGAGATGTCTGCGTCAGCAGAGTCACCGCGTCGAACGATACCGTTCTATATGCGGAGCAGACTCTAGCCGTTATTCTTTGCACCCCCGAAACGCTCTTTTAGCTCGAGGATTGACCGATTCACCTTGACATCCAGATTCGTAACCCTACCTTCCTCTCTTGCTGCTTTAGGTTGACCAATTTATTTCAATATCCAGACCCGCAGCTTTATTCCTACCTTTCACTTTTTATCCACCTGACAAGAAGAAACTTTGACTCTTGAATTTATCGGGTCTCATAAATTATAGTGAGGCCCGGGTCACCTAAGAAGATCTCGAGCTGCCGCTAGCACCGAAGGAACCGACGGAATAGGTGGGCGCGAGATCGGACGCTGGAGCTCTTGGATAGAACCTATTAAGACCACCCGAGTGAGCTGAGCAACCCACACCCGAAGCAAAATCCTCCTGCGACTCCGTTAGTTTTAGATACAATTAATAGAGTCACACCACTCATTCGCGAACTCCTATTCCACCTCCCTCTTCCCCTGTATTCTCACCTCCACCTTCTCCCCCAGTTATATTTTTGGAATCTCTTCCTCTTTCCCCCATTGTATGTCCGATGTATTCTCCGATCTCCTCACCTGACCCATCCAGGGGGCACCGTCCCCTTCGCTAACTTCACTTCTAGCGCGGAGATTATCGAGGAGTTTCTATGTGATGCTCCTCGACAAGGGTAACCAATTCTTTCATCCCTTCTCCATTCTCGGAAACGATAACGGAATTCCCGGAGTCTCAAGACCCTTTACCCGCAGGGACGTATATACTATTGGTCCCGATCCTTACGACTCACAACTCCTGCTAAAAATCATCTCCACTGCCGATCTCAATCGCGTTATTCCCATCTATCTTCCCAACACCCAATTTCCTTATTTAGTCCCAGTCTTCTTTTTCTATAATCATTTTCCCCGTTCCACTGTGGTCCTAGAAGAACTGGAATAATCCCCTCTTCTTCTCATTTCCTCCCACTCCACACACACATTCTTTCACTGAATGTATTATATCTAAATGTAAAATGTAAAAGGCTAAATTATTAACAAGTTTAATTGTAACCATGTAATCGTAGTAACAGTTTAATTGTAGTAACCATAAGCATAGGTAACTGTAAATATTTCTCGATATCAACATTAATTTCACATGGAGATATTTGTTTCTTAATTTTTAATATAAACCTACCTCTTTTCTTTATTTATTATGAATAAAAATGTTTTAATTAGAGTGAAATTCTCTCTCTAGTTTATTACCAACCATTACCTCGTACTCTTTCCTTTGCCTAACGAGAGCGCACACGGTCCATCTCTGAGTAAAAGGGATTAAGTTCCTTGACTTAAAACAGGACCCCTATGATCACACTGTTCTAGACATCATAGCGTCTTCTAAACACGTTGACCCATATCCGGAACTGAAGTCAAGTGTGTTCAATAGCCTGTGTTACGTCCAAACCCCAAGTTTTTATTGCTTGAGAGGAATGGGTGAGGGAAAACAAGAGGTTACGGAAGGAGGTGCAGACACTCTGTCTCGTAACACATGTTCACAGTCTGTGTTTGCAAGACAGAGTGTCTGCACCTCCTTCCGTAACCTCTTGTTTTCCCTCACCCATTCCTCTTAAGCAATAAAAACTTGGGGTTTGCACGTAACACAGGCTATGAACAGGAATACGCGTGAAAACAGCAAAAAAAGGAAAGGAAACAAGAAACAAGCATGGAGAAAGAGCATACTAAGATACGATTGCTGGAATATCATGAGCTGGAACGGAAGAGGGCAGGAGATGCTGCTGGAAATGGAAGAACATAAAATAGACATATGTGCCCTGTCAGAGACAAAGCGAAGAGGAAAGAGAGACAAAGCTTTCTCGAATACATCCTAAAATATAGCGGATCCGAAAAACACAGGCGGTCAACAGGGATTACTCATTAAGGTATAAAGTACAAGTATAAACACAACTTAGAAGAAACTAATTATACAAATGAGAGAATATTGACAATGAGAGTAACGTTAGACATGGGCAGAGAAAAAATTCATGTCGTCAGCGTTTACGCACCACACAGCAGTAAGAGCAGGAAAGAAACGGACAACTTTTATGCAACTCTGGAGAAGATAGAAAAGATATCAAATGAGCACAGGATCCTAATAATGGGGGACCTAAACACGAGGATCGGCGACACAGTCCATAGTCGTGGACGGAGTGAAACAAAGATTTAACGAGCTTAATACCAACGACAGGAAAAACTAGTGGCCTTCTGCGCGCAAAACAGATTAAGAATAAACAAAACTTACTTTGACCATAAAGACCAACACAAAGTAACATGATCTAACGCGCGGCCAAACATCTATGATAGACTTCATCATCTCAAACAGAGTGATCCATCCAACACGAGTCGTCGACATTGACTTCGGTGAACTGGATCGGATTACCGCCTCGTCCTCGGAAGATTCAGAATCGCAGCACAGATCAGGAAGAAACCATCTTTTGTGATAGTGGAAAAACTCAACATAGAATCTCGAAAGAACGAGATGATAAAGGCTCAGTACGAGAAACGGCTGAGCCAGCAGATTGGCGGGAATAGTATCACTGAAGAAGATAGTGTAGAAAAAGGATGGAAAAAAATCAAATCATATATGATTTCAGTAGCAGATGAGGTACTGGAGAGAAAGTGAACAAAAATGTTAACACAGGACATAAATTATAGTTTACGACGGAGGCAAAAAGGAAGAGAGAGGCATACATTAGATACCTCAACAACAGGACCCTCGAAGAGCGACAGAGGTACAAGAACGTAAGAAATCTCGTAAAGGCAGAAATACGGAGGATCAAAAAAGAATACTGGGCGACCTTTACAGTTGACATGGAGCACGACCTATATGGGGCTCAGAAGAAGGTGTGGGATATGCTATGACGTAGAAAACAGGAAGTGAATGAGTTCGTCCAGTCACAGAAAATCCCCAAAGAAAAATGGACGAACTACTTTAGACAACTGTTCTGAGAGAAGAGAGATGACTATCTATCAGAGACATCTCCGAATAAGACCGAGACGAAAACACAGGTCGGGCTTGTGGAATCCCTCGCTAAGACGCTGAAGAACAGGAAGGCGTCTAGGATCGATAAACTGCATAACAAAATGATAAAATACGGAAAAAAAACCTTCACTCGGAATTAGCCAAGCTGTCCCAAAAAGTACTCACCGATAGGATGGTTCCATCTGACTGGAGAAAGAGCATTACCATACCAATATTAAAAAAAAAAAAACAAGAATAAGCCAGAAAATTACCGCGGAGTGACTCTCTTAGTGCGGTGATGAAACTCTTCACACGGATTCTGATGAATAAGATCTCAGAGAAGATTTTCCAGGGTGTAAAGAGCAGCAAGGACTCACGAGGAACAGACCCACAATGGACGCTATATTTATAGTGCGCCAGATAGTCGAAAAGGCCATTGAATACGACAAACCCACCTTTATGTGCTTCGTCGATTTCACCAAGGCCTTTGACCGAGTTAGACTCAGAGATGTAGCACATCCTGAGGGAGGAGGACATGCCTGAAAAAACAAGTTATCAAGTTGTACAAGTTATCAAATTTCTGAACTCCAACACCACGACGCAGATCCGTGTCAACAACAGTCTAACAGAGAAAGTACCAATTACAACAGGAATAAATCAGGGCGATTCCTTTAGCCCGCAACTTTTCAACCTAGTACCAAACCCATACAGCACAGAAGCATGCTGCTTGCAGCAGCATTGCTGCAACGTTGCAACATTGCATATTGCAGAAACATTAATTTGCAATATTATTTTTGCAATGTTGCTGCAATATTTTAAAATATTATTAACAGCGTAATATGATAGAGTGTAAGTGGCGCGTGTATTACGAAGTTAAGTCCCAATATTTATAGTTTATACTTTGTTTTATTATAGTTTATAGCTATATTATTTACATACAATGTTAGTTACATAGTTTATGGAATTACAACAGTTTATACATGGTCACACACACGCGCGCGCGCGCTGCGCGCGCACGCACGCACGCACGCACGTACGCATACGCATACATATATATAATTTAATATAGTACTTAACATACTTCTCGTTTCAAAGATGTTTTAACCAAAGATAAAATAATATTTGTTTTTGTTTAATATAAAAGAAATTGCATAAAAAAATAAAATTATAATGCATTAATTCAGTCTATAATTTATAATTAAAATATTTCATATTACATTTCAATAATAAATTCAATAATAAATTCATATAATAATTTCATTCACGGTTCCATAATAAATTCACCATAAATACGTTTTACAATGGCTTAACATAAATTTAATACAGTCAATAAATTTGGCAGTGATTTGTAGTAATTTCATTACTGGTTACCATAGTAATTACTGTACAACAGAGGTTCCCAAACATATTTGGTCTATCGCCCCCTTTCAAGAAAAAAAAATTATTCAGCGCCCCCCTGAAAAGTGATAAATTTGTATTTTTTATATACTTATATATCTTATATTTCATATACTTATATTTCTAGCTAAGTCCTACAGCATACAACATAGACTCATAAAGTAAAGAAAGATTATTGTGAATAGAACACCTTGGAGCTTGAAATTATAAAATTATTTATTAAAATCAATTATAGTAACACTCGCATTAGTCTTTCTCACGTAACTTACATTATATTTGAAAAAAAAAAACTATGTATGGATTTTATATACTTTTATGTTCTCCAACCAAAGCACAGAAAATTAAGAAAAATATTATTAAAATAAAATCACTAAAATAATGAAGGATAATATTAAAATAAAAATAACTTAAAAATAATTTTAATGAGAAGGATGAACCTGGTGCGTTGTTATTAATTTATTAATGTTTGGCTCTATTTTTGTCAACAGCATTCTCAAATCGCCGCGATTAACTATTTGCAGTCGGTTTCTTTTTTTAGTTAACAGATTTGTGACCGCACTAAATCCACGTTCCACTAAATATGATGACGGAAATGCAATTAAAAACTTTTGTACTACAGCCCATAATCCAGGATAAAGTGTAGGTATCTGCTTTTGAAGCCAGAATTGTTGGTAGCCGTCTTTGAATTTAAATTTCATTTCTTCATTTGTTGTTACTTCTACGGAAACGAAACAGGCGATTCCGAGGCATACGCGGTTGGTGGTGCGTTGATCTCGCAGAATTTTAAGAATTCTACGAGATTTTAATTACGTTTTAATTTTATGTTATACAATACATACGAACATATGAAATATATACAAACGGTTTTTCAAAATTTTTTTATTTTCTTTTTTTGGTTCATGCTTCCACTGCCCCTTATGTTTATTGAACGCCCCCCAATTCCAACCGAGGCTACTACCGCCCCCCTAAATCATTTCAGCGCCCCTTAGGGGGCGATATCGCCCACTTTGGGAACCTCTGCTGTACAACTTTGGTGTACAACTTTGCTTCCGCCGTTTTCCTATAGATGGCTTTAGTGATAAGTGGTGGTCGAAATAAATAGATCATAGACGTCATACAATAAACTTGGGCATTTGTCAACATAACCCCATAGAAACATTAGCCGATTTGTGTCAGCATCATAAAGTTATTCTTGATTGAAAATGTCAGTTTACGAGCCAAATTCTCGTCATTTGAGGGAGATTTTAATTTTCTGCTTCAATATGAAGAAATCTGCGGCTGAGGCTCATCGAATGCCCTCAAATACTTATGGTGAGGTCGCTATTAGTGAAAGAACGTGTCGTGAGTGGTTTCAAGAACGGTGATTTTGACGTCGAAGATCGGCATAGCAGTGGAAGAGAGAAGGTTTTCGAAGATGCAGAATTGGAGGCATTACTTGATCAAGACTCGTGTCAAAATTAAGAAGAATTGGTATGATCATTGGGAGTGACTCAACAAGCCATTTCAAAACGCCTCAAAGCCATGGGAATGATTCAGAAGCAAGGAAATTGAGTGCCGTACGAGTTGAAGCCGAGAGATGAACGGCGTTTGTTTGCTTGTGAACAGCTGCTTGAAAGGCAAAGACGGAAAGGATTTCTGCATCGCATTGTGACTGGGGACGAAAAATGGGTTCATTACCCAAGCGCAGAAAATCATGAGGAGTTTCCGGCCATGCTTCCACGTCGACGGCCAAACCGAATATTCACGGCTCCAAGGTCATGCTCTGTATTTGGTGGGATCAGCTCGGCGTAGTGTATTATGAGCTGTTAAAACCGACTGAAACAATCACAGGCGATCGGTATCGAACGCAATTGATGCGTTTGAGCCGAGCATTGAAAGACAAACGGCCGCAATACAACAAGAGACACGATAAAGTGATTTTGCAGCATAACAATACTCGACTCCATGTTGCGAAAGTGGTCAAGACATACTTGGAAACGTTGAAATGGGAAGTCTTACCCCACCCGCCGTATTCTCCAGACGTTGCTCTCTCTGACTATCACTTGTTTCGATCAATGGCACACGGTCTGGCTGACCAGCACTTCCGGTCTTATGAAGAAGTAAAAAATTGGATCGATTCGCGTGGATCGCCTCAAAAGATGACTAGTTTTTTCGACGCGGGATTCGTACGCTGCCCGAAAGATAGGAGAAAGTAGTGGCCAGTACTTTGGATGGACAATACTTTGAATCATAAATATGTACGAGGTGTGTTCAAAAAGTAATGGGAATTTCGAAATTTCTCGGGTTATATTAGTCCGATTGGTACCTTTTTTTCGTTGTGTGTTGGCAAACATGTCTTAAAAGTATGTATACATTTTGAGTTATATTGGATATTTAGTCTCTTGTCAGCTGTTAAAGGGATAACACGTGTTTTGTTACAGTCGGCGATTTTTCATTTGTATAAATCATAGATCAGAGAATTTGCATTAAATTTTTTGCTATAAAAATGGAATAAAGTGCAACAAAGTTTTAGAAATGTTAAATATTGCTTTTGGTGAATCTACTATGAGTAAAACGAGGGTTTACGAATGGTATAAGCGTTTTCAAGACAGCCGTGAAGACGTTGAAGATGACAAACGTACGGGTCGTCCTAGCACATCAACAACCGATGAAAACGTGGAAAAAGTGAAAGAAATGATTATGAACGATCGCCGAATCACAATTAGAGAAGTTGCTGATGATGTTGGCATATCAGTTGACTTATGTCATGCAATTTTTTAATGCACCTGCTCACACATCGTTGTTTGTTCGCGAATTTTTGGCAAAAAACAACACTGTGATGATGCTCCAGCCTCCATATTCGCCAGACATGGCGCCGTGTGACTTTTTCCTGTTCCCAAAAATAAAGAGAACCTTGAAGGGCCGTCGTTTTACAAGCATAGATGAGATTAAAAGTGAAAAATGAAAAATCGCCGACTGTAACAAAACACGTGTTATCCCTTTAACAGCTGACAAAAGACTAAACATCCAATATAGCTCAAAATGTATAGATACTTTTAAGACATGTTTGCCAACACACAACAAAAAAATCGTACCAATCGGACTAATATAACCCGCGAAATTTCGAAATTCCCGTTACTTTTTGAACACACCTCGTATAACCAGTTTTTTACAATAAAGCCTCGAATCTCGGAAAAAAAAACAGCGAAAGCAAAGTTGTACACCTAATATTATGGACTGTATTAAATTTCTGTAAGGGTGTTTTAATTTCGTACGTTAAAGTTATTATACCAGTATGTATATACTGAGCATTATTGCAAATATATTATATTGCAATGTTGCTGCAATATTACATTGCAATATTTCTGCAAACGGACATTTTACTATTGCTGCAACGTTGCAGCAACATTGCAGCAAGATTTTGCAACGTTATTACAATGTTGCAATCTTGCAAAAAACCATTGCTGCAATGTTGCTGCAATGTTGCTGTGCTGTATGGGATAATACAATAATAGCCGAGGTGAAGAAAGCGGGACGCGAATACAGAACATACAAAGGAGAATTAACCGTGCAGTGCTACGCCGACGACGCAGTGCTGATCTCCAAGAACGAAGACGAACTTCAAAGACTGCTCCACTAATTCTGTCTAACGACAATGCGATATAACATGGCGATCTCAGTACCGAAGACCAAATCTCTAGTTATTGTAAAAAAATCTATCAGATGTAAGCTGGCCATAAACAATGAAATCATCGAACAGGTCATGTCATTCAGATACCTGGGAGTCGAAATAAGTTTCACTCAAGATAGAAAGAGGGAGGTGCTGGACCAGATCGGCAGAGTTCAAGAATATTTGGGTGCCTAAAAAAAAATCGTCTGGAAAAACAAACACATGAAAAGGGAAGCCAAGATTAAGATCTATAAAACCTGTATTCGACCAGTCATGACATATGCAGCGGAGACCAGAGCAGACATCAAAATAATCAAAAGCATGATCCGCACGACAGAGATGCAGACCCTCAGAGCCATAACAAGACACACAATCAGAGACAGAGTATCCAATGCGACGATTAGAGAAACCTCCCATACAGCACAAAAGTTTTCAGATACATTACAGGAACGTTGCAACATTGCAAGTTATAATGTAATATTACGCAGACATTTCAGAATTGTAATATTTCACCGAAATGGTCCAGCAATATTGCTGAAATATTACCAAGTTGACAACGGAAATTCGGTTAATTAGTACAATTATTAGTTTCACAAAAATAGAGCGCAACAATTATCCGCTATTTTAATTCTATGGGACCTCAGTTGGCGGTATCCAACAAAAATATCAGTGGTTGTCCGCAAGCCTCTAAGAAAGAACTTACAATTTTTATATATGTTTTTTAAATATTTTATTAAAATACGATGATACGGAGATATGAGCTTCAGCGTAGTTTTTTTCTGCGTAGTTTTTACTGTATAAATAAATAATTACAATGAAAGGTAATTTTATACGTTTGACACATACATGTAATCCGATATTTGAAATTTTAACGAGTTAGTAATATTTACATCACACAAAAAGTGATGATATTATAAAGTCACATTTCCCATACAGCACAGCAACATTGCAGCAATGGTTTTTTGCAAAATTGCAATATTGCAACAATGTTGCAATCTTGCTGCAATGTTGCTGTATAATAGTAAAATGTCCGCTTGCAGAAATATTGCAATGTAATATTGCAGCAACATTGCAATATAATATATTTGCAATAATGTTTAGTATATACATACTGGTATAATAGGTTTAACGTATAAAATTAAAAAACCCTTACAGAAATTTAATGCAGTCAATAATAAATTTGACAGTGATTTTTAGTAATTACTATCAGTAATGAAATTACTACAAATCACTGCCAAATTTATTGACTGTATTAAATTTATGTTAAGCCATTGTAAAACGTATTTATGGTGAATTTATTATGAAAACGTATGAATTTATTATTGAAATGTAATATGAAATATTTTAATCATAAATTATAGACTGAATTAATGCATTATAATTTTATTTTTTTTATAAAATACAATTTTCTTGTAATGTTCACAATTTTTCTTCAAAAATAATTATTTTAAAAATATTTATTTGTTTTAACACAATTTCTTTTATATCAAACAAAAACAAATATTATTTTATCTTTGGTTGAACATCTTTGAAACGAGAAGTATGTTAAGTACTATATTAAATTTATATATATATATATATATATATATAAAAATAATATAAACTTTTCTATGCTTTAAGGGGTAACGCCACTCTAGAGCTCGAAAAAAAGACGTTTCTTTGATAATTTTTAACGGAGATGCAATAAAGAAAATGAGAAATCTATTTATAGGAGTTTATTATACATGTTTCGAAGTATATAAAAAAATTTGTTTATTAATATTTAGAAACAAAATGGCGGCTATATTATAAAAAACTCGAGGCCTCTTTTCGCCGAAGAGGCTTCACGGCCGGAAAGGTTACTCCCACAATTTTTAATCTAGAACAAAAAACCAAAATTTTTTAAAAACTATATATAATTGGCTAGAGACTGACGTAGGGGATTTTGAAAATATTGAATTTTGAATAAGTAGTGCTTATTTGAAAAAAAAGTCCATTTTTCGGTAAAAAATTTCACCGTAAATTATTTATAACAAAAGAAGTTGACAAAATATCAAAAAACCCCTACGTCAGTCCCTGCAGAATCTAATAACGATGCTACTGTGCAAATTTGAAATGAATCGGTCAAAAACTTTTCGAGTTATGTTTCCGGCCAACTTGAAAAACATTGTTTCGAGAAAAACGCGTTTAAAGTTTTAAGTTACTATTGATCGACGTGCCATAGAGCGGCAGTTTCGGTTTAAAAACAGGTACTTAAAATTCCTTCCGCGCTACGGGACCAAGTGTACATTATTTTTAAGACTCTAAGGCATCATTTAAACGAAAAAAAAAATCGATTTTTTGAAAATTCTAGAGTGGCGTTACCCCTTAACTTACTCTATTTGTATATACGAGTGGTGATTCATCTTGTGCAGGACTCCCTGTATATATATATATAGTATATATATTTATAATATTTATAGACACCCTGTATACACATACAATGTTAGTTATATAGTTTATGGAATTACAACAGCTTATATATGTATATAATGTTGTAATTCCATAAACTATGTAACTAACATTGTATGTAAATAATATAGCTATAATAAAACTATAATAAAACAAAGTATAAACTATGAATATTGGAACTTAACTTCGTAATACACGCGCCGCTTACACTTTATCATATTACGCTGTTTTAATAATATTTTAAAATATTGTAGCAACATTGCAAAAGTAATATTGCAAATTAATGTCTCTGTAATATCTCTGCAATATTGCACAGCAATATGCAATGTTGCAACGTTGCAGCAATGTTGCTGCAAGCTTCTGTGTTGTATGGGTTTATATGTGATGTTTACTAATCGCAATATTATTTATTCATTGAAATTTAAGCGAATATGGCATGTATGTGTCAACGTATGAAATTATTACATTTCATTGCCGCAATCTTGCAGCAATGTTGTGGAAACATTTCGCAACCTCCACGCAATATTACAATATTTCCGAGCAATGTTTATGCAATGTTATCGCAATCTTTGAGTGCTGTATGTCAAAGATATTGTCCACTGGGCTGTGATGTCAAAGATATTGTCTACTGGGTGAAGTAGAGGAGACGAGAATGGAACGATCACGTATCCAGAATGGGAGAGGGAAGAATGGCGAAGATTATGAGAGATGGGAAACCGAACTCGAGAAGACCTCCAGGAAGACTCCCAAAAGGATGGATGGACAGCTGGACATCCGGGTCACAAAAAACGAATTAGTGGGAAAAACAGGTTCTACTTAAGTCTACTTAAAGTAGAAGAAGAAGAAGAAGGTAAAGCTTCCTTTTATCCAACCGGTAGAATAGGATACTCACTTAAATCAATGTAAGATTGATTTGTTTGTTTCTTGTTTTTCTGGTAGGCATCTACACAGTATATTTAAGAGTACAGGGGCCGTATTCTTGAAATTTTTGCGTATATGTAGATTTTATTGCGCAGCTATTTTACGGTATGATTAAACCTGCGCAGTAAAACTTACGCATACGCAATTATTCCAAGAATATGGCCCCTGAATTTATGAATAGAGAAAAGCAAGACAAAAGACTAGGTACATACAGGAATTTTTTATTTATTTTATTTATTCTTTTCAAAAACTAAATTGAAAATGCATAAAGCACAAAACGTAACTTGGAAAATCCAAAATAATTAAAACCGATGAGCATAAAGTCCTTTTTTTTAAATAAGTAATAATAATTTTAAATTTAATTAAAATTAAGACTTAAATTATTTTAAATTTTAATTAGTCTATAATTAGTTATAGATAATAAATTATTATGTTTTGTCATGTTATTGAAAATGAGAAAGGATAGCACAAATAAAGATTAATAAGTTAATTTTTTTATGATCACTAATAGTCACCAAGTGTATACATGTATTTATTAAAATACAAATAGAAAATTGTACACAATTTAATAATACTTTAACAGAAATCGTGCATACACAAAAGTAACTTTCATTCCAGCGTAGCAGAATAAGTCCTCTCGGCTATATAACAGTTATGATTGACTACGTAGCGAACATCCACCGAATCATATCGTGTGAGAAGGTTAAAAAAAGAAAATAAAGAAAGAAAGAAAAGAAAGAAAGAGTACCCAGTTTTGTCAGACTGTTTGCTGTCCCGTTTTGTCCAACTATATATGTTTGATGAAACAAACATAGTATTTATTAACTAAGAAGCTTAGGAATATGAAATTAATCCATGAGTACAGAAATATATGTAAATTAAGGTAGCCTGCTTACAGTTTTCGTGCTGTTATCCCTGGCTTGCTTTAATGAATAGGAAGAACTGGTCGCATAATTTTTCAAAGCTGATTTCAGACATAAAAAAATTCATTGCGACTGATGCGCATTTCATCTCTGTGTTTTAACTGTTTTTTATAAGTCTTTGCGTATGTAAGTATTTGTTATTAGTGATATGACCACTCTCCCTCGCACTACAAGTTTAAGTACCTCGTTTTATTAAACTTTTCCTATTTATTACTAGATACTAAAAAAGTATACAGGGTGTATGAAAAAGACCGGATGTCCTTTCAGAGACAAATTCTGTGACAAATTCTAAGACGAAAACTCTTTGCAAAAATATTAAAGTTATAGTTTTTGGAAATAAAAAACCCTTATAGTTGTACCAAGTAAGTTTGTGAAAATTTCGTGCGCTCAGGCATGGCACATTATACAAGTGAAGGTGTCCTCGTAAATTGACTCAGTTTTTAAATATTGATATAACTCTACGACAAGGAAATTACTTTTTGTCTTATTTATCTCTGTGATTATTTAATTTACTACACATAAAGAACAATGTCAGCATTACGGAATATCAATATCAATACATACATCGAATTAAGTTATATTAAGTTTGTTAAATAAAGTGCATTATAAGCTGTAAAATTGCAAAATTTGGTCGTTTGTTAATGGAGTTACTTAATTTTTTTTCTCAAAGTATCTTGTATTTTTGAACTGGAAACTCAAAAAGTCCCTGAAAACTATGAATTCACCATGTCTATTGATTTTTATGTTTTGTGCCGTTTTATTATGTCCGCTATTCTGAATTTTGTCATATCCTTGAATTTGTGGTCCAATGAATCTTCAGATACCAAGTTTCATAACAATCAGATAGATTTTGGTTTTTAGGTTATTATATTGGATCCACCATTTTGAATTTTGAAATTTTGACCTTGAATTCATATTCAACGACTCAAAAAATCCCTTAATACCAGACGTTTTTAAAATCCAGTTTTTTCTTGTCTCCACAAGGACACAAACAATGAAATTCTGCCTGCTGTCGAAGAGATAAATAAAATATTTCACGAACATTAACATCGATCGGTCACGCAATATATAATGAAATAAAATAAAAGAGTTAAATGTACAATCCATCGAAAAGCCTGTCTCGGATGTATTCAGAATAAATGTATAAAGCCTTTATACGTAACAAATTTTTAGTCGTAAAAGAATTGACATAGTTTTGATTGATTACTCTGATTGATCCTGATTGATCTCTGCGGTAGAAGAATAATCAATGTGATTGGTCAATTTTTTTTTTACAGATTTATGATTACGACTAAAATTTTGTTACGTGCAAAGACCAAAGGGATTAAGAGGTTTGAAATTTCAAAAATTTGATAGGATTTGATTGCTTGTAACAAGGATATAAGAAAATATAATTTTTTCGTTTTTAGAGTTTTTTATTTATAGAGCTATTTATTAGAGCATTGTGAAATAAGAAAATTCATATAAAATTGTACTCAGAGCAATAATATTGGGATTTTTATGTAATGAAGTATGTAAATTAAATGAAGTAAATTATGGAAAATTCAATTTAAGATATTGCAAATTTTCAGCAATTCCTTTTCTTTAAGATTCCTATCGATTGTATCTGAAAAATTAAATATCGGAAGCAAATTAACAAAATGGCAATCCAAAAACAAAAATTTTGGAAAAATTCAAGTTTTTATTCAAGTTTATTTTTTATTATTAAATTGTAACAAAATTTTTTTATCTGATTTGAGTTATACTTATTTATACTTTTATTACAAGCAATCAAATTGCACTTTATTACAAGCAAATTTTTGAAATTTTAAATTTTTCCAGTCTTCATAACAGTTAAGAGCTATTATTAGCAAGTTCCTCCAACATAAATGTAAGGAGGTGTATTAAGTGTTACGATCGTTACGAGGAACTAAGAAGTATGTATTTTAATAGAATGTGATTGGTTCTTACTGTTGAATCCAACCACTGACGTTTAATTTGGCTACTTAGCTACTTAAAAAGCGGTTGTAATAATAAATGCATCCATATATCAAAAGAATTGGACCTCACAGTGATGATATACTTCTGGTAGTAATTTAAACATTATAATCATCTCTGTTTATGTGTTATACGTTTATATGAGCAGTGTTTGCATGCTATTACAAAAAATAGGAGGTATATTATATGAACATCGATATTAAAATTAGAATAAATATATCAACAGATGATAAAAGATTTCGTAAATATTAGCTTTCAAGTTTAGAAGATCATTTAAAACAATTTATCCGTTAATTTTGAACTAGCTTACGAACAGTTAATGAACGCTTTAACTTATTGTATAATGCTTCACCCATGCAGCATAAAAATTTTAGTAAAAATTAATAGTTTAACTGATCAGTTCAAAATTTAATAGTTTAACTGATCAGTTCTGCTTTTTATCATTACATCAAAGAAATTAAACTTCGTATGTGACATCATGTCTATGCTAAAAATTTAAAAATTAATTTCTTACTACTTTAAATATTTTATTGCTGTATGACTTTAAATATTAAAAAAAAATATAAAATAGTATTACGCACAGATTGCGATAAAAGTGATAACAACGTACATAAGCTTACTACATTATTATACATGTGTATTCTAGGTTCTAAGCTTATTGTTAGATCTTTCAAAATGTTGTATTCAATTAATCGAAACAAGAAGATGATGAACACTTCAATTTATATAATAAAGACGATATGCTCATAAAAGCACACATTATGTTTAATTTCACATTTTGACGATTAAAAATCGTCAAAAAATAATAGTTTAAATGGCTGGTTCAAAAGAATCGTCTATAAGCTTAGAGTAAAATGTACAAGTATAATAATTGATAATGTAGAAAGCACATGTACATTGTATCATTTTTAATCATGATCTGTGCGTAACAAACATACTATTTTTTTTTAATACACGGAAAAAAAGATTAGTTACTATAGCAAATCTATTCGTGGACACAAAGCTTATGAGAAAGCGGACAGCTAACATTATTTGCAGCGAGAGCTGCAAAACATAGTAGTAAAACCTTTGCTAATGCAAAACAAAAGATTTTGCTAAAGTGACAAAGTTTTGCTGCTATTGCAAAATTATAGCTGTCGCTGCAAATAATAGTTAGCTGTCCATATTTTACAAATAGTTTTGCTATAGCAGCTAATCTCTTTTTCTCGTGTAGGATATACACGAAATAAATAAAAAGGTAACAGATTAATTCAATAGTTTTTATCAATAATATAATGTCGTATATGATTTTTATGATGTAATGAAAAGTAGGATTGATCAGTTAAAACTATTATTTTTTGACAATTTTTAATATAATTTATGTTTTATATGAGCATATCATTTTTATTATACAAATTGAAGTGTTCATTATCTTCTAATAGGCAGTTGCTGTTACGCGTGTTTATTTATTCGTGTGCACCGTGGTGAATCAGTATGTGAGTATGACGAATGAAAAAGTGACGGGTTATAATGTTAATTATAATGTTAATTCAACTTCTGCTCAGCGAGTACAATCCGGAACAATGGAGCAGGCGGCGGGGAAACAACAACGGTGCTTCGACTCGTGAGTGACTAATTGCTTTATTCATTTAATAATCATTAACGTTTGCCAAATCAAATACGATATATCAATGAGACTGTAATCAACGTTTCTCTCCGAGCAATTCGATGTCTATATTGTGCAAGAAATATCACATCCATAGCAACAAAATAAAACGCTATATAAAAGCGGAATACATTATAATAATGTTATTTTGACTACATTCTCTTTTTAACGATGCGTTTATTCGGTTTCAGTAAATGGTCTGTGCAATGATACGCAATATATCTACATTTTACATAAATGCGGCATTACATTGGATGATAAATTTTAGTGGCTGCAAAATTATTAATTAAGTCTTAGAGACTAGATTTTGTGTCGCTTGATTGTTCTACAGAGTGTGACAGTTAAGTCTTCTCATAAAAAAGATTCTTCTTACTATTTACGTATTTATATTGTAAATGATACATTTTTACATAATTAAAAAATATGTCGATAATTCTGATAACGTCGAGAAAGTATAGATTAAACTATCGAATACAATAAATAACTAAAAAAATAAGGGAAAGCAAATAATTTCTAATAATGGATGAAATAATGAATGATCGATGAATGTAACGAAACGAGATATTTTTCAGTTGAATAGATTTAGTGAATCACATTCTACCAGGCTATTGTATTATAGCTGCGCCTCTCGAAACAAAGTATGAAACCAACACGAATTAAACCTATTATTTCGCTGTTCATTATAACAATTACCTGTTGATGGCGGGGCAACGGGATGAGGTACGCAAGGAAACCGGCTAAAAAGTAATGATTGAAAATAACAGGAATCATATATAAACATGCAATCATGGAGCACCGGGGTACTTTGGGAGGGTTGTCGGAAATGATCACAGATTTCAGGGCAGTGTGATCAGATCAGTTCGAAGACAAGCATTATGATAATGATGCTCATTACGTGATCAGATTATAGATTATAGAAGAATAAGTCTGTTATGATAAATCATTCGTCTTACCGTGATCATTTTTCGTTACGCCAACGAATATGCTTGATATACTTGATCTAGTTGTTAGTATAAAATCTTATAAATTTTGCATTGTCGCATAAATTGACATGAATAAAAACTTTTTGAAACAACTTTGTAGTTTCGCGCGTACTTTGTGTTTTATTATACATAAAAGTTCAATTCTTGTATAATAACTCAAATAATGTTTTTATAAAGCCTAACTATATTGAAGACACATATATATGATTTATATATCTAATCGAGCGAAAATGACTTTGATTACGCAGAAAAGCAAATAATTATTTACATATTCCTTCACACAGTTCTCGTTCTCTTTTCATTGTTATCCAGATTTGTTGATAGCAATTTGACGACAACTCGTGTCGTTCACAGCAAACAACATATTGACAATACTACAACATTAACGGTAAGATATGCAGTGAAACCAGCCTTGGTAGTAGCATGTTAAAGGAATATTAAAACATTCTTTAAAATTTTGTCTCCATGGAAAAGTACAGTGGAGAGTAAAACTTAAATAAGATTTCTGCACTCATAGAAAAGGATGCAAGGGATTCAATTCACCAGAGAGAAGATGAAGAACCTTATGCGGATGTTAATTTATAATATAATATAATACTTCGTAGTTCTCCTCTTGTGCTCACGAGGCTAGAAATCGGTTGGAAATTTCGATCCGAAAAGTGTTCAGCCAATAAAATTGCCATTTAAATAAAATTTTCCATATCAAACTGCAAGTTGATTGGCTACATATTTCTCAGATCGAGATCTCGGACCGATTTTTAGAATTGTGGACACAAGGCTTTATGAGAAAACGCTTATTCGCGCATTCCTGAATTACTCGGCATTAAAAATAAGTACTCAATTTGTATATTATAATGCATCTCGAGAGCTACTACGAGATGCTGTCTCTTTATTGAAAAGTTGTAAATGTATAACAATGTCATGTTGTTAATACTTTGTTGACAAGAAGCTGTTAATACTTTATTGACAATTAAAAAGCTTCATAACTTGAAGACATATATGGCATTATGGACAATGGATGGCATTATTATATGTATGTATGTTGACATCATGTCCTCATGCTTTATGGAATGGCAAGTTAGTTACCGTTATAATGTTATCATAATGCTGACAACATAACATATCAATGTCGCTGACCATTTACTCTTGAAATTTCGACATCCGATTGTTTGTAGTGATGTTAATGTATTCAGAATGCGTTCTGAATTTCTATGTTAGCAAATGCATAGCAAATACATACATACACAACATACAACACATGTTGTGCATTAATTTGCTTAAAATGTTCAATCACACTTGGTTATTTGGCATGTTCGATTTTATTGTTTAATTTTGTGCAAGAACTTGTGCAGTGCGATTTATTTTTCGAATCAATAATAAATAACATACTTTTATATGTGCTGTTTATATATTTATAATTTAAATTGACAAATATATTTACAGTACACAACTTTTTGTCTCAAGTGTACTAAAACAATATTATAAAATCAAAATTATGTGATTTCGAATATTGAGAATATAGAATGGACTCCCACAACGCTCATTCTCGTGAGGACGCAACCAACATATTTTTTTCGTCTCTTCGATTTTAATTAACAAATAATATATTTGTAATAGCTTGTACTATCAGAATAGATGCTTTGATTTTTATTATCAGTACTGCCCGAATAAACGTTTTGGTATTTATTTTGTCAATATCGTCAGAACAGACGCTTCTAAATTTTATTATAATAAGTATCGTCCAAATAGACGTTCTAACATTTAATTTTTCAGTATCATTAAACAGACATTTTATTTAGTGAAACATGTTTTATCTTAACGATATCTTTCGCGTATTATATATCATAATAGATTTTCTATATAGTATTTAAATAGATTGTACATTTTTTATTAAAATAGTAATTTATTGTCCTCTATAATTTTCATAATGTGTTGTCTCATGTACTTTATGTCCCTGGAACATTTTTCGTTCCTAAGACTACAGTTAGTAAGACAAAAACTACAGCGTTTTCACAACATCTACAATTTATCAGATTGTGTGTGTGTTTCAAATTTTTCCAAAATCTGTTCCAAATTCAATATCATTTTGGTTTATTTTCAGATAATGAAGTTGTATATCATTTTTCTCTCTGACTATTAACTTATATTTTGTATAGCCAGATAAACTGTCATATAAAGTTTGGTGTTATAAAAATAATTACATCGCTAGTGATCATTGTAATTCTCTCTAATTATTTGTAAGCTTTTATCACTATAACTAGCTATAATGAAGAAATTCTAGATAACTAGGTAACCTATTTTGCATTTCAAAATAAATTTCAATAAAAGAAGGTATTTTTATAACGCATAAAAACTGGTCTACCGATTCGTTGTTTAGTTTGCTGTATGTAGATATTCTCTTTCACCAAAACAATAGGAGTAATAATCTCTTGTAGAATTTTTGTATGTATCTTGCCTCATCGTCTTTAGTTATATCTCAAACAGTATGATGATCCCATTATTGTTACTTGTATAACTATAACAATAATGGGTTCATCATTCTGTTCCATATTTTTAATCATAGTAGTAATGCTGATTACAGCGAAATGTCAGAGTTAAATGTTCGTCTTTTTTTATTGATGACATTTTCGCTTTGTATTACATCTGATCGAATACTTTTTTCGACTACTTTTTTAAGAAACCTTTTTGCTTCTATAATATAATACCTTGTTCTAATTGACATATTGTCTATTATGGCAACTATACAAGATTTCAGGAAACATACATTCGTAATAGAAGCGTGTTAGGAAATATAGCATTTGATTTTTCCAAAAAGCGTTATTTTTTTTGCTTCTACCTTTTATTTTACTATTACCGTCACAATAAACGTTTCTGATTGTAATCAGTACTGTCAGCAAATAACGCATCACTCATTTATTTTGTCAGTACTGTCGGAGAATTGATGCATATGATATTCATTTTGCCAGTACCATTGGAGAATTGACACATCTGACATTTATTTAATATCTTATTTAATATATTAGATAACTTCTATCCTAACATACATCCTTTCCTCCAGGAGAGTCTATGATATAGAAACAATTTCTTTATTTCTTCTTTTATCGCATTACTTTATGTTCTGTATCAGATACATATAAAAAGATACATATAAAAAACAGTGAGGCACAAGAACGAGCATGCAAAAAAATGCGAAAAAGGAACGAATGTGTACGCCAGTAATGTCAAATCGCGGCCGTAGTCCACCTGAAAATTAGGTAACACACAAAGAGAAAGAACGTATGTGTTCGGAGTTTCAGTTCAGAACAGTTCAGGTCAGTTGAGGACAATAGACAATAGAGGATAATATTTTCTCTCTTTCTCTCTTTACAAAATTTCTTTTTTTCTCATTCTGTATTCTCACTGTTTGTCAATATAGTCGGCTCGATTTAGAGTCAGATGTCGAATCAAACACGCTTTATCATTTGTAATATTAATAATTTATATATAAGTTTGTCATATTAACCTTACAGTATAATCAACAAATTTTCTATATCTTCGACCCGTCTGGCTAGTTTATTAATAGTAATCACAACGTTTCGACCTTCGGTTTAAGCCCTTCTCAAGTGAAGGATGTTACATATGATAATGTAGAATAGAATGGATAACGCACGCTATCAACACGCTTACAGTATAATGTGAAAAATTCTGATACTCTATTGCTACAATCATGGGTATTTCGAATTTGACTAATTTTTTACTATTTAAGGTGGTAAAAAATTTCTAAAAATTTATGAACGTACTTTCAAGAACGAATGTCTTGTATTTTATTTGGGAAAATAGAAAAAAATAAAGAAAGAAATAAAATGTATAATGGAGAAATCTTTTGAAGTTTCGAAAAACTTCCATGGATAGAAATCGATCAGATATGGTATAGCTTAAAGGGTTAAAATGGAAACTTATATCTTTATTGGAAAATAATTAGAAAATAATTAATAATTAATTGGAAAATAGATAGATATCTCTAAATAAAGAATAAAGATCTAAGAAAAATTTTTATTTAAAAATAACGTATATATTTACTATTACTATTAGCGTTCAGCAAAATTAAGGGAAGGTTCTCATCTAGCGACCCAAAAAAAGAGGTGATTTTTTTTTCATATAAGGAAATAAATAAAATACTCAAAGTTTTTGACACATATTTATTAACTCTTAAAGTACAGAAAAAATTTTTTTTTTAGTGAAAAATAATGTCATGGAAATCTGTTATACGTGCTGCAACATGACCATTAAAAGAAAACATGTCCAATCTGCGAGGCATGTAGTACTCGTAATAATTATCTATGATCAAATATTCAAAAATTTTTATAAAATATATGATATTTGTTGGAGGTTATACCAATAAAATTAATAAAAAGTCGAAAATGAACAAAATGGCGGACATGCGAATTTTTAGTAACAATTTTTCACCAATTTTTCGCTCTTTGATATGCTTTGATAAAAAAAAATTAAATGGAAAAAGCTGGCTGCATTTAGGTATAACCTCCAGTAAATTTAATGTATTTTAAAATTTAAAAAAAAAGCCGATCCATCAAGTGGTTCAAGAGCTATTGTTTTTGCAAGTTTAAAAAATATGATTTCGAGAAAAACGCGTTTAAAGTTTTCATTACCGATTTTTTGGGGTTAATAGCAAAATAATTTACCTTGTGGCTAATCTGCTATTCCAGGACCATACATCAATCCTTCCTCATCTTTATACTGTATGCTAAGTATGCTTACCATAGTATGTATATATAGGCGCACATTTCAAAAATATTGATGTAGAATCGCACGAGCTCTATTTTTGCGCAATAAAGCAGGTGCCTTTACTATCCAATAGCTTTTATATTAAGTTATTTTCGATAAAATTGTTTGGGGAACATATTCTACACATGATAAGCTGTAAAAAAAAAAGGATTTTTTGATCGATCTGAATGAGAACCTCCCCTTAATAAGAGCAATAATAATATTAAATCAATACTTAACAGGACGTCAGAGTAATAGTCGAATTTCAATGGGAAAACATCTTCATATAGACGAAATTTGGTAATTATCGACAGTTTTAATTTTGTTTTTTTTTATATTACTAATCTATCTTAGGATAAACATACGCACAAAAATGTCGAGATCTTGTCTTTGTTAAACAGATTGCAGCGTCACCCATTGCAAGATCTGGCAACTATTACTACACATGATTACCACTATGCTTACCTATATATATCTACATTACGTGTGTATACATATATAAACCTATTTAAGTGAAAATCTTTCTTATTAGATTTTCAACTTTAGTTTCAATGATTCTATGTTGTTCTTTGATCTAAATCTAATGGTGAGACTTTTATACATGTACGTTACATAATTTGTATATTATCCCAGCAAACACCAACTAACATAACATCAATGTTATAATTTCTCATTCAACAATATAAATGCAATATAACGTGTGTGTTATATCACAGTTAAATTGTTGAGTGGGAAATTATAATATTGATGTTATGTTAATGTTAGTTGGTGTTTGCTGGGATGTGAACGTTTCCATGAACTAACAGCTCCTAGTGCAAAAAAAGATAATACCAAGTATAATTTTTTACTTTTTTTGCGTTTAATCTTGAATTGATACTTCCACAATTTATTTCTGCTTTAAACACATAAATGGATTTTTAATTCTGTAAAGCTAGTTCGAAGAAAGATTATCAAATCTGTAATGTTGATAATTGCCATCATCCGGAATTCTCTTAAGAAATAAATATTAGGCACTTGTCCTATGGATTCCACGATTTCTTTCTTTCGCAGACAGATAACAGACATATTTTTTTCATATAAAACACAGACACTTTTGACATAAAAAATCAATAGTTATCAATTGACGAGATGGACGTCAACATGAGTATTTTCTTCTTCTTAATTTAAAGCTAAGCTTTGTCATTCTCCAGTTTCCATGCTCTTCAAGTTTTCTAGTTTTGGTCTTGAGAGGTTGACGTCCATGAGTCCATCCACCGCTTAGGTGGCCTGCCTGATGGTCTTCCCGTTCGTGGTTTCTTATGTTTCGCTATCTTTGGCAATCGCCTCATCCTGTCCACATGGGCGTTCCACGCCCGTTTTCTACTTCTCACCCATCGTACCACATCCGTGATCCCACATCTTTGCCGAATTATATCGTTGTGGGTTCTGTCGCGTAGTGTGACGCCTGCTATGCACCTCAGAGTCTTCATTTCTGTTGTTCTAGTATCTGTTTTGTTTTGACGGTTTCAGCTCTCGTTTCCGTTGCATAAGTCAAAATTGGGCGAACAGCTGTTTTGTATATACGTACTTTACTTTCTATTGTCATGTGTTTGTTTCTCCATATTACGTCTCGTAAGTATCCTGATATTGCCTGCGCATTTATTGGCCTGTATCCGGGCCTCCTTGACGATGTTTCTGTTGCTTGATGTCGTAACGCCCAGATAGTTGAATGAGGACACCTGTTCTATTATTTGATCGTTTACTACTAATTTGCATCTTATAGGTTCTTTCGTTCACCATTGACTTGGTTTTGGATGAGGATATTTCCATATTAAGGTCTTTTGCTCTCTGATTGAACCTATAGAGCAGTCTCTGTAGGTTGTCCTCGTCTTCCGCCACCAGGACTGCATCATCTGCGTAACACAGTAACTTTATTTCTTTGTCGCCCAAGGTGTAGCCCTCCTCTGCTGCCAATGTTTTCTATGATTTTATCCATTATGAAGTTGAATAGTGTCGGGCTTAGGCTGTCTCCTTGGCGTATCCCTGTATTTATGGGGATTTCTTCGGTTAGTTGGTTATCTACTTTGAATCTAGTAATGCAGCCCGTGTTCAACTCTGCGATGAGCTTTATTATTTTTGGGTCTATTGTGTTATCCTTAAGTATTCCTATGATATTTTCTAGTTTGACCTTATCGAAGGCTTGAGGTCGACGAAGCATAGGAAAGCAGGCTTGTCAAATTCAATAGACTTTTCGATTATTTGTCGGATTATAAAGATGGCGTCAATTGTAGACCTGTTCCTTCTAAATCCTTGTTCTTTACGTATGTTGATTTTGTTGTATAGCCAGGGCCGAATTAAGAATGTTTGTGGCCCCTGGCCATCTCTTGCAATGAAGCCCCTTTACCATGTCCAATAATACTAAAATATTATTTTCTAACTCTTAAAAGTTAATGTATATTATGTATAATGTAACTTATCAATTTTTACACAAATTTAGAAATATGTTAAATGCATTTTCTGTATTTATTTACAATTTTATTGCACTTTTAAAAATTACTTTTGTTCGACACTTTTTACTATATTCGGCTTTATTAATTATTAGGTTCCCTCTTGGTCGGAATTCAGTATTCCTAAGCTCCATTATCACGTCAAGGTGGAGATCCGTCAATGAAGTTTTTTCTTTTTATTTTTTTTTACGTTTTTTTTGTTTTTATGGTTTTTATGTTTTTTTGTTTTTATGGTTTTTATGTTTTTTTTGTTTTTATAATTTTTTTAAATTTTTAATTTTAAAAAAGTTTTAATTATAATATAATTAATTATAATTAATTAATTATAATATAATATAATATAATTATTGGGTATAATAGTAAAAATATATATAATAAAAAAAAAATAAAATATAATTAAAAATATATATATTATATTTTTTATATATATATATATTATACATATTAATATATATTATATTTTTTAATTATATTTTACATTTTTTATTATATATATTTTTACTATTATACCAAATGTTTTCTTAACTTCATATTCGCAAAATCTTCAATAATATTATTGAAATCTAATGTTTTAAAAAGTTCATATTTAATGCTAAGGATGCTCAAATTGTTTAATCTTTCTTCTCTCATAGTATTTCTTAAGACACTCTTAATCAATTTTAATTTCGAGAATGATCTCTCTCCTGTAGCGTTAGCGATCATCATACAAAGATAAATGCGCAATGCTATTTCTATATTTGGAAAAGCTTCAATAAGTTGATTTTCATATAAGTAATAATACAAATTCTTTAAATTTAATTTTCGTGTTGAGGCATTTTCGGGCTCTTCTTCATTAACATCTGCTTCTTTAACATTGATGTTTTCATCATTGTCGTGATCACTGTCACTTTCTCTATCGCTAACTTTTTCCGATGCACTTGCTCCTCCTTCCTGCCCTTCTATATTTTTCAGATCTTCTGTATCTTTTGTCTCATTTTCATATTCCTCCTTTTCTGTAGAACATTTTTTTTCTTTTTGCAGTAGCTGTGAATTAATTTTCAATTCATCTTTAAGATATGCTCTTAAATGAAAACATTCTGATATGAATTCTGTTTCATTTATGTCTTTGTTATAAATAGAAACAAAATATGTACATGAATTTGTCAGCGTCTGTTCATCAACATCAGTCAAAATTTCCAAAAATCCAAATTTTTTAAAAACGTTCTCGTAAGCTTTGGTACGTCTAGTCAGATTACTTAAAAGAGTATCAATAATAGGTAAAAAAGTTTCAATCTTAAATTTTTCGCTTCCTTGTAGAACTACATCTGGTTTTTCTGTGTTATCAAAATAAGCTAAACGAGTACTACATTTTTTGAAGCGTTTATCAATATCTTTGTAGACAGCATTTGGCGCAATCGCATTTGCACGATTTTCATACCAATCAAAGTTATTTCTCTTTTCACCAATATATGATGTCAAAGATTTCAGCATTTTTACAGCAACAGATAAGGTCAACGTAGCCTTCTGTAATGTCTTATTCGTTTTATTAAGTCTCATTAATACTTCATCATTCCAAAAAATAGTTAAAAAAACTGTTTCCAATCTTTCCATATTTTTTTTCAAAGCAATGGCTTGATTTTTAGTTTCTTCGGATTCGTTTTCAGTAGTAATAAGTGATAAAGCTGTTTTGATTGGTTCATATCCATTATTTAATGCGAAAACAGCTTCAGCGCGTGCTGACCAGCGTGTGTCAGACAATTTTTTAACTACTTTTTGTTTTGAACCTAAAGTAGCTAATGCTTTTATTAATATAGTCCATCGATGTGTTGATGCAGAAAAAAAAGTATATAGATTTTGAACAAAAGAGAAATATCTACTAACTTCTTTCGTTGATTCTGCGGCCTGAACACCAACAAGATTTAAAGAATGTGCACTGCAGGGAATATAAAATGCCAAAGAATTAATGTCATTAATTCTGGCCTGCAATCCACTATATCGTCCAGCCATATTTGCGGCATTATCATATGACTGGCCTCGGCAATTTGAAATGGGTATATCATTTTCATTCAAAAACTTGATGACCACTTCACACAGATTCTCTGCATCGTGTCCATAAATCGGAATAAACTTTAGAAATCGTTCAACTGGTTTACCATTCTTACAATACCGGATAATGAAAGTCAACTGATCTATATGACTTACATCAGGCGTCGAATCTATTGAAATTGAATAATATTTCGCTTGTCGTACTTCAGCTATAATTCTCATAAATACTCTTTTTCCCATAATCTCAATTAATTCCTCGCATATTGTTGATGACAAATAAGAAGCTTTTCCTCGTCCAGCACTTCCAAATTTTTTTACATGTTCGCGCAAAAATGGGTCAAATTCGCTTATTAGTTCTAACAATCCCAAGTAGTTACCATTTCTGGTAGAACCAAAAATTTCATTGCTACCTCTAAAAGGTAAACCTCTTGATGCTAGAAATTTTATTACAGCAACTATTCTTTGAAGTACTTCGATCCAATAATTACGCTTTTCGTTAAGTTGAAGTTGCAGCTCAGTATCTATTCTTCCGACTACTTTTGTGCGCCTGATGTAAGTATACAGATTTTTTCTATGCTCAAAACAATTTTCATGATCTGAAATTAATTTCAATCCATGTTTCCAGTCATTAAAACCAGTCGTACTAAATGGAGTATCCGACTTACTAAATAATTTACAATGAAAACAGAAAATTTTGCCTTGAGATGGCGAATATAAAACCCACTCGCGTTTAATTTTTTCTCCATTTTGAAGTTGCCGGTAAAAATAGGAATTTTGTAATTTTCTGGATCGATTAATTTTTTTGTTTCCTTCAATACTCTCATAGTTTCGAACTGACGCATTATAATCAGCACGTATATCAAAATTTTGGCATTTTGAAGGTCCATTTTTAATCCAGTATTCCTGTAATACATTTCGATTTCCTTGAAAAAACTTCCATAAAGCTGGATCTGAACTCGGCTCATTTAATTGACTATCAGAAATATGAGGAATAGCATCTTCCATATTATCATTTTTCCCATCATTATAATTTAATTCAATATAATTAGAAAAATTAGACGTAGATGGATCAGTTTCAGAGACCAATGCTGGCGAGTCTATAATCTGTTCTTTAGATCCGTGAGAAGTAATAGTTTCGGTATTGTCATTTCGATCGACATTTAAAGTGGAAGAAAAATTAGACACAGAAGAATCTAAATTGAAGGACATAGTAGTGGTATCTGTACTATTTTCAGTACTAGCATTTTTTGTTTGAAAATACGAATTTATATTTTTTAGATTTTTAATAAATAATTCTTCTTTTTTAACTTTCTTTCTTTTTTGAGCTCCACTTTCAAAACTTCGCTTCATTTTGTTATAAAATGTGCTGTAATGGACAGTAAGAAACAAGGAACCAATAAAAAGATAAAAAGCAAAAAAGACAATAATTAATTTTTTTTTTTTTATAAATATTTCTTACAAACGTTTGAAATAATTTTTTTTATTCTCAATTAAAATTCAAAAGTATCATTAATGTTGAGCGCGCCGTCTCTTACAGAATATATAGAAAGCTGTTCGTCGATCTCGAATCATAAAGCACGGTGATCACCTAGCGACAGATAAGAAAAATAATAGTGGACGAGTGGAGTGGAGCCTACTACCGAGCAGGACTGCCAGAACCGTAAAAAGCGGCCTACGTCGGCTTTCTTCGGTTTTCTTCGGTTCTCACGCACATAAGCAAGAATCGCGTGTCCATGTGCGCAAGGACTGTTCGGAATCGTATTCCGTACGTGAAAGCCGAAGAAAGCCGACCTAGGTTTTTTACAGTTCTGGCAGCCTTGCTGCCGAGTTACCAAGTACTACACTGTAGTAACTACAGACGCAAATGTCACTATGCAGATCGAACACACAAAATCGTATAAAAAGAATCGTATTAAGAAGCATCGACTGAATCAATTCCGTAAAACGTATATTGCTTTTGGCATTTATTTTAATGTAGATTTTCATAGATTATTGTAATTTTTCCCTAGAAAACACGAATTAAGAATTTCTACGGAAATACAAAAATCTATGAAAATACGCGAATAAGTGTGAAATGTCTCAATCTCCGAAGTAACTCATAGTTTTTCATTGAAAGTTTTTTAGCAACATATAAATATAAATTTCCAAGATAAATTTTAGTTTTATAATATAAATATTATAGATTTACAATATAAAAATTGTTAATTAGCAATATTTATTGTAAAATTAAATTTATTATTATATTAAATAAAAAATTTATTATTATATTAAAGTAAAAAATTTAAATAGAGAATTACATAAATTTTCGCAAATTTAAATTTTTTTTCCATTTGTCAATTTGTCATTAGCGATAGAAATTGTTTTTGAGAAATTAAAAAAAAATATATTTCAATAAATATGAGGCCCCTCCTAACTGCGAGGCCCCTGGCAAAAGCCAGGTTGGCCATTATGTTAATCCGGCACTGTGTATAGCTTGGCCGTTAGTATTTTGGTCAAGAGTTTCAGCACTGCGCTAAGAAGTTATACCTCTATAATTCCTTGGATCCGTCTTATCACCTCTTTTGAAAATGGGCAATGTGTATTTTCTTGTATGTTTATTATCAAAACACTATAAAATCGTAAAAAGCTAGTTCCAAATGGAACTAGACCACAAGAGATTTGATAGCAGGTGGAGTCTCGAGCAGAAAAATTTAGATAAAACAGGGCTTGATGCCTAGTGGAATCAAATTTTCCAAATTACCAGTTATAAACAGACGAATTCAAGAAGACAAATTTATTTGAAATGTGGCATTCGAATTCGAATGTAAGGCTCATGTCTGTCATTGTTATCATTGTCATTTGAGAAATATTAAACTTGCACTCTTAAACACACAGATTTCAACTCAAACCTAAGGCATGTTTATCACTTGTGTTAACAGCTTAGATAGATATATATAGGATTACCAGAGGTCCGTTTTCATGCTTTATTATCTTTTCGTTAGGAGATCCATATCTTAATCTATCATATCCATCTCTTCCCTTTCCGCGATCACATTGCCTCTAAGAGATGCTAGGGGCGCTATAGGCCCACACTTATCATTTGAGAATTAATAAATTTGTACTTTTAGAAACGGATATAACTTGAGCTTGTGGACTGTGTTTGTCATCAGTCATTAGAAGTTGTAAAGCAAGTACCATCAACTCTATCACCCCAAGACCACAAAGAATGCTCTTTTCCCCTCGGAAACTTACTAGAATCGATGAGAACTCCTGCGAAGAGTAAGTTTTTATTTCTTTCGTTTTTATCTTTTTTCTCCCTTTTCTTTTGTTTTTTCTTCGTTAAAAAGACGATGATTTCGCGGACGATTCCGCAGTTCAAATCATTCAATCCTAATCTAAAGTTCAATTACCTTACTTTTGCTACTATACAGATTGGCTGATTAATTTCGGCACTTAGATTCGCATTTTTCCTTTCCTGAACAATTAGCAAAATACAAATTCATCCCTTGATGTGTCCAGAAATCGAGAGAAATCAAACTTTCGTTATTAACAAAATACATATGTAAATTATAATGAATCCATGAATTCAACCCAAGGAATCCTATTCTTCCCTTCCTTTCTCGGAAATGAAACTCGGACCATTCTCCTCGACACATTCCATGATTTCAAACTGGAATTTATTGAAAAGATCAATAGTTCTGATTCATGGGATTCTTCGAGATTTGTCATTCATTACTCAGTTTTCACAGATTACGGACCCACTTCCACTGGAAAGTTTCACTATTATAAAATCATGATTTCGACTTGGATGCCCTCAGGTTGTGATGACTAATTTCTCCCGAGGGATTTATTCCTGTTTACTTTCCGTATGTCTAGTGATCAACGTTGTATCAAAACATTTTTTTTCTTTCCTTTCCGTTGTGTTATAATAACAAGAACAAATAAAATGAAGCAAATCCATTTGTTCCTCAAACTATTGTAAAGTAAGACCTCATCTTCTTTGTCTTTCGAGACCGCACAAGATCTGATCCTTGGACCTTTAGAGATTGAGAAATTTCCTTAATCCTTTTTGGACGGGAAGGCCACTTTTTTCCTCAACTTTCAGTGCTATATCTATTGTTTTCGACCCCAAAAAAATATAGAAGACTATATCCGAATGCTTAAAATCTCCTCTTTCGAATGCCGCCATCAGAAATAACCTACGAAGTGATACGGAGAAGTTATAGACGATTTTCCAAAAAAGAATCGGATTTTTCACAATCTTATTTTAAAAATTCCACATTTTGAAATTGAAAACGGTTTGGTAGGATGTCGTATTTACGATGAAAAGTGGCATAGATATTTGCTCTAAAGAACCCCCGTTGGAATTTTTCGGAAATTCAATATGGCGGCTTGAAGATGGAGGCTCAAATTTCGGAAAAATTTGAAAAACGGTATGTTTCTCATCCATACTACATGAAACCACTAAATTTCCTTCTATCTCTCTTCGAAGAACATAAATTTCATGTATGACTTGGTTGGAAATCGGAAAACACACACACAGATGAAGGCATATGTGAATGAAGACCGGAATAATCACTTGGTCTTATTTAGCTGTGTCTTATCAAGGAAAATGATACTGCTCACATTTCTGCAGAGGACGTTTCTGCCGCTTAGGTCTCGTGTTTTCGAATTCACATTTATTTCGGTAAATCGGACCCCTGTTTATAAAAAACTTTCATATACAACGAACAAAAAAGATGGCTATTTAAATTTACAATACTTTTTTGGGGTTGAGCTGTAGACTACAATATACTTGTAACTTTCTATGTAGCCACTTTCATTTTGACTGATCCGGAAATCCTTAGCGTCATAGGCGGATAGTAGAACGACCATCAGATATAAGCTGCAAAATAAATAAGTCTGACAAATCGCAAACAATTCAGTGGCAACAACTGAAGGACGATTGAAATACTGCAATGTCTTTGGAAGGTTGTTATGACGAGTCATGCTGTCATTAAATAAGCATTTCTCCAGCTCAGGGGAGTATCTAAGTCAATACTGGGAAAGGACGGAAGAAGAAAACTTTGGGAAACTTTTTTGGAACAGCTTGTTTACCAAGCAATCGCAGGCGGTGACCATATATTGATTCAACCTATGAAACTGCAATTGGAAAAGACAATAAAAAACTACCCTAATTATCTAATTCCCAGGAAACCATTATGACGACACACAAAACACAAAATAAAATAGTCCTAGTAGATTTTTCAAGTAGTTAAGAAGCTAAAAATCTCTGGTTTAGTCAAAATGAAGGTATCTATGTGAAATGTTAGAAGTATAATATGTACGAAAGCAAAATATATAATACCATACAGGAAATAAGAAGATTGCAGATAGATACATTATAATAATGAGAATAAGCGAAATGCGTTGGATCAGGAGTGTGCATGTAAGTAAATTTCTATACTGGTAATAATGATGCACACTATTACAACGGAGTGCAATCAGCAGAATACATCACAAAATCAGCGCTGTTAAATGTTTTATGCAATATCAGACACAATCTTAATGAAATTCCATTTCAAACTTTTCGACATCAACGTGATATCCCGTATCCTGTATGCTATATGTTCCGACATTCACCAGCAATAAAGAAGATCTAAAAAAATTTTACATTTTACTTAAAGAAATTTTATAGATCTCTAACAATGCTCTAAGTTTCTCTTTTTTGTAAGGAATTCAGAAAATAAAATAATTACAGGCGATTTTAATACCAAAATTGGCAAAGCTGCGACAATATTGTAAAAGGATTATGATCTGGCAACACAAAAATAAATATGATGTTCGACTTATTCTGTTAAGAAGATGACACTATAATAACAAACGCGCATTTTAAATTACCCTTAAGAAAATTATATACTTGGAAATCAAAATGCAGCAATAATTAATAAGATCGTCAGGAACTAGATCGACTATATCCTATAATCGATAGAAAATGACGTTATAAAAGTTGCATAAGTCAGTCAAGATTTACCCAGGTGCGGATATTTGATCATAATCTTATAGTTTCGATTCGGATACGTTTGAAAAAGACCACAAACAAGACGCATCGCAACAGAATTGACAGGTACCAATTAAAAAATGAATAAGAAGAAGCTACTTCAGAGAAAATGGAATGTCTTAAATATATGAAAGCTATTAGTCATGATGTGGAAGATGTATGGAAAGAGATCAAAGAGTTGTCGGTAAAAGAAATTTGTTAGGAATATTGCCCAAAGGTGAACTTCAAATAGAAAGGAAACCATAGATGACAAAAAAATACTAGAATTAATAGAGCAACCATCAGAAATATGTAAACTCATAGAGATAGAGAAAAACATCCACTAAAATCGTTATAAAGACCTCCAGAAAGCAAGATAGAAAACTTAGCAAGCGAAGACACACTATCTAACAAAACAATGTAAAGAAATTGATGAGCTAGAAGCAAAATACGACTTGTTCAATATGCATAAGAAGGTCAAGGAAACTGCGGAACTATAAAGGAAGGCAATCTGGGATTTTATGTAATGAACAAAAGTTATTTTTGTTCTGGAAAGAAAAGTAGAAGAATGGAATAAGCATTTAATGGAATAAACATTAAGTTAACGTTAAGTTCGACGATGATCGAAGAACTTTACGTCAGAAGTTTCAACATTAGAAAGACTAACAACGGTCATTCTCTTTGCCAGTAGTTAAAATTCAAATGAAAGGCATTAGTTGACATCAAACTGGCAAGGTGATTGGTGAGCTGCGAGCCGACTTGGTTTTGTCAGACTATTCCCATACAGCACAGAAGCTTGCAGCAACATTGCTGCAACGTTGCAACATTGCATATTGCTGTGCAATATTGCAGAGACATTAATTTGCAATATTACTTTTGCAATGTTGCTACAATATTTTAAAATATTATTAAAACAGCGTAATATGATAAAGTGTAAGCGGCGCGTGTATTACGAAGTTAAGTCCCAATATTCATAGTTTATACTTTGTTTTATTATAGTTTATAGCTATATTATTTACATACAATGTTAGTTACATAGTTTATGGAATTACAACAGTTTATATACATATATATAATTTAATATAGTACTTAACATACTTCTTGTTTCAAAGATGTTCAACCAAAGATAAAATAATATTTGTTTTTGTTTGATATAAAAGAAATTGTGTTAAAAAAAATAAATATTTTTAAAATAATTATTTTTGAAGAAAAATTGTAAACATTACAAGAAAATTGTATTTTATAAAAAAAATAAAATTATAATGCATTAATTCAGTCTATAATTTATGATTAAAATATTTCATATTACATTTCAATAATAAATTCATACGTTTCCGTAATAAATTCACCATAAATATGTTTTACAATGGCTTAATATAAATTTAATACAGTCAATAAATTCGGCAGTGATTTGTAGTAATTTCATTACTACAACTACTAGTTACCATAGTAATTACTAAAAATCACTGTCAAATTTATTATTGACTGTATTAAATTTCTGTAAGGGTGCTTTAATTTCATACGTTAAACCTATTGTTAAGGTTTCATATTACGTGCGCGATATAGGAGGCGCTAGGTTTGATATGTGGCGTGTTTTTTGTTTTTTTATCTTCGCGCGACACGTAGTGTTATACGTTGTAAGGAGGAAGTACGTAGTAACAATAAAGAAGGCATTTTCGAAGCTCATAGTTTCATTCAGAAACTCGATCCAATCGCAGAATAATTAATACACAAATTAACATTGGTCCTTCGAGCCGGATATCAGTACAATCAGTGACAATTAGGAGAGTTTCAAAGAATATTTGGCAATATCAAGTTTGTCGTCGAAAAAAACCGTTCAAGAGATTAATTAGCAAAGCAGAGAGTTACATTTGATATCACATACGTTATACGGATAAGTAAGACACGCATCTAGCATCAGTCAATAAATAGTTTTTGAGTTTGCGTAAGTATTGTAGCATTTACATAGTATCATTCGAGTATACTTGTAGTATACCGGAGATTACAAATATGGCCGACGATTTTTCTGCGTTGGTAAGTCGCAGGGGCATTGTGAAAGGGCAACTAACACGAATTTATAACTTTGTAAAGGCATTACCGTTAGAGTTATCAGATATTTCAGAGTGCGAAGTGAGACAGCCAAGGCTTCTTGAATTGTGGAGTGAATTTGATGTAGTTCAGACAAAGATAGAAAACATAGATGTCAGTGATGGACAATTGCGAGAACGGGATTTATTTGAAAAAAATTATTATCTCGCATCTGCAGAACTTACAAAATGTATCAATAAAAACACGCGTGTATCTAATCAAGGAAACATGAGGGTAAGTCAAACGGGTATCTCATCTGAAGGCAGCACGCATGCAGAAAAGGTAAAGCTTCCGGCTCTCGATCTATCTAAGTTTGACGGTAACTATGCGCAGGCTATTATTTAGAGACACGTTTCAAGCATTGATTGATGGTAACATCGAATTAGAAGATGTTCAAAAATTCTATTATTTGAAATCTTGTTTGCAAGGTGACGCGGCATCAATATTACAATTGTTATAAATGTCCCCAGACAATTATCATACGGCGTAGGAACTTCTCAAATCCCGTTTCGAGAATAAAAGATTATTAATTTATCATCACATTCAAGCGCTATTGGATTTAAGTTTTGTCAATAAGGAATCGGCATCTCAATTATTGAACAATGCACAAAAACATCTTAGAGCTCTCAAGACATTGGGAGAACCAACAGACAGCTGGGATAGTCTTATTATGCTGGCACTGAGATTGGACAACGCAACTAGACGCAAGTGGGAATTAAGCCTACGAAGTAATGACGTACCGACTCAAAGGGAATTCATAGATTTCCTATCACGATATTGCGCGGTGTTAGAAACGTTGCAGCCGGGGAAAGCCACATCCAATAATCCAGGATCCAAGTCTACACCGAAGAAGGAAAATTTAGTGTGTAATGTTAATCAGGCGTCAGCCAAATCGTGCGTTTCTTGTCAGGGTAATCACGTGTTGTATAACTGTATTACTTTCAAGGCTTTGTCAGTTCCGGAGTGAATTAATATAGTCAAGCGTTATCACTTGTGTTTTAACTGCTTACGTGCAGATCACATGGTAGATAGATGCAAATCAGGTGGGTGCAAGCAATGCAGCCGAAAGCACAATATTCTGCTGCATAATGACAAACGTAAGCTCAAACCGACTCATGACGCAGTCAAAAATTCAGTTGAAGATCGAAATCCGAGCCAAGCTGCGGATAGTAAAATTGTCTCAAGTGATTCAAATGCTTCGAATATGCAAATAAATTGTTCAGTGCTTTCGACTAAATCTAAACGCAATAGTCAAGTATTGCTTGCAACCGCTGTCGTAATAATCGCAGAAAACCAAATTGGGGTGGATCGTCGGAGGAAATGCACCGGTGTATCAGTCTAATGGAGATTTAAGGAAAGCAGCTCTGTGCGCAGTTGTGCAGAAGCCAGATTTGCAGGATCAGCTTGAACGATTTTGGAAAGTAGAAGAATGTTTGCCTAAAGCTAGGATGTCAGAGGAAGAAATGCGTTGCGAAGAGAAGTTTCAGAACACATATCAGCGGGACGTGTCAGGAAGATTCATTGTCAAATTTTCTTTCCGGGAAGATCCTAACCAGCTAGGCAGCTCTCTGGAATCAGCTAAGAAACGCGTGGATTCACTGTACCGAAAGTTAGATCGAGATTCAGTACTAAAGGCGCGGTAGCAGGCCTGTATGGACGAGTATTTGAGAATGGGTCATATGACTAAGGTCAAGGATTGCGATCATCAAGTAGAAACCTTTTGTAATTATTTACCACATCATGCAGTGTTGAAAGAAGAGAGTCTCACCACAAAATTAAGAATAGTTTTTGATGGCTCATGCAAAGCGTCTTCTGGTAAATCGCTCAACGATATTTTGAGAGTGGGTCCCATTCAGCAAAAACTATTTGCAATTCTTGTACGATTTAGACAGCATCAGTACGTTCTAACAGGGAATGTGGAGAAAATGTATAGGCAGATATACCTTCACCCTTCATCGAGGGCTACAAAGAATTTTATGGAAATCAGATGAGTCTCAATTGTCAGAGAAATTCATGTTAAACACAGTCACTTTTGGGCTGGCTTCGTTTCCTTTCCTAGCTGTGAGATGTCTTCATCAATTAGCGTATGATCACCGAGTTTCTCATCCGAAGATTTCCGAGATCATATTAAATGATTTTTATATGGATGATCTGAATACTGGCGACAGTATCGAAGAAATTCTATATATCAAGAAGGAAGTTGGCAAGATACTTCTTACAGGAGGATTTCCCATGAGAAAATGGAGATCAAATGCTGACATTACATTGGAAAGCGATAACCGTGATTCTGATCTTCAATCCTTGGGAAGATCAATTAAAACCTTAGGACTTTACTGGAATCCAGACTGATTCATTATCCTATAAGGTGGAGCTAGTAGAGATAAATCGAATTACGAAAAGAGCAATTCTGTCATTCATAGCGCAGATTTATGACCCATTAGGATTGATTGGTCCTATTTGCATTCAAGCTAAAATTATTTTACAGCACTTATAGCAGAGTAAGATGAGTTGGGACGAATCTTTACCAGCCGATTTGCACACCATGTGGTTACGATATTATCAACCGTTGCCTCGCTTACGGGAAATAACCATTCCTAGATGAATTGTTGGGGCTAACAGCATCAAGAAAGAGATACACGGATTCTGTCGCTGGACGCTTTAGAGAGGGCTTACGGAGCCTGTCTGTATCTGAGATCTACCAGCTCTATAGGAGAACTCCAGAGTAGGTTAATTTGTGCCAAGTCAAGAGTGGCTCCATTGAAGAGAATCAGTCTTTCAAGGCTGGAGTTATGTGGAACTCTACTACTTGCCAGATTAATGGATAAAACCACTAAGGCATTAACATTGACAATTAGTGAAGTACATTACTGGTGCAATTCTATTATTACTTTAGCGTGGATAAATGGAGAATCATCTCAATGAAAAACATTCATAGCGAATCGAGTCGCAGAGATTCAAGAGTTATCATTAAGGTCATTAAGGTCACAATGGCATCACGTTCGGTCACAAGAGAACCCTGCCGATTTATTGTCTAGAGGCGTTTCTCCAGAAATATTGGACGATCTTTCTTTTTGGTGGGAAGGTCCAACATGGTTGGTTGCAGAGCATCACATTCAATACTCCTCAGTACAAACTTCACTGGATAATATTCCAGAACGGAAACTTCGAGTGGTTGCATGCACAAGAGGTGACCGAAAAATGGAGCTGGGAAGGATTCTTCGTTGAATAAACTAAGAAGAGTTTTAGCATACTGCTGGAGATTCGTCGCCAACAGTAGAAAAACAGCAGATCGTCAGACTTGGCCGCTTTCGGTGATAAAACTTGAAAAATATGTTTTTCATAATTAGAGCTGGCCAGGCCAGGCATTTTTCTCAGGAAATTACCTTTCTTCAGGCAAATCGACCTATTCATGTAAAGAGTCGGTTATTATGTCTAAATCCATTTCTGGACCAGTCTAGATTACTTCGTGTCGGTGGGCGTCTAAAGAATTCTGCTGTATCTTACTCGCAAAGATTTCCCGCTACTAGCCGCTCACGATCACATAACTACATTGATAATCCGGGAGGCGCACTTGAAAAATTTGCATGCTGGCCCAGAGGCTTTGTTAAGCACATTACGCGAACAATATTGGATCTTATCAGGTCGATCAGCAATTAGAAGGGTTTTGCATCGATGCTTAATCTGTTATAAGTTTAAATGTAAACCTCCGCAAGAATTAATGGGGGATTTACTGACCGACAGAGTAACTCCGGCACGACCATTTCAAAATGTGGGTGTTGACTATGGTGGTTCCTTTAAAATTAAGATTTCTCGGAAAAAGACGGCCAAAGCGTATCTTTGCTTATTTATCTGCTTTGCAACTCGTGCCGTTCATTTAGAATTAGTCAGTGATCTAAGTACTACAGCATTCCTTAACACTTTAAGACGTTTTATATCGAGAAGAGGTAAATGCAAGAACATTTATTCCGATAATGGCACCAATTTTGTCGGTGCGAACAATGATTTGCGGGATTTGGCGGTTTTACTACGCGATCCGAATCATCAACAAAAAATTGAATCCTTTTTAAGCGAACAAATGATACAGTGGCATTTTATACTCTCCTCATGTGGGAGGATTATGGGAGGCCGGGATTAAATCGGCAAAAACCTATTTAAAGAAGGTACTAGGGGAAGCTCTCCTCACCTTTGAGGAATTTTATACATTAGTTACGGAAATAGAAGCTTGTCTTAACTCAACCTATCACGCCGATGTCCAATGATCCTTCCGATTTGACGGCGTTAACACCTGGGCATTTTTTAATAGGGGCTCCTTTAACAGCCCTACCTCAACTCAATCTTGCAGACATTCCGTGTAATAGGCTGACTCGTTACCAACTTCTTATTAAGCTTCAACAACATTTTTGGAATTGAGAATGGAGTCGAGAATATTTATCACAGCTCCAACTTCGTCACAAATGGAACCGCGCTACCTCAGAAAACGATAAACCAAAGTCAGGCATGTTGGTAATCCTCAAAGATGAGTAGGTGCCTCCTCTCAAATGGAAACTTGGCAGAATTACGGAGGTGTATCCCGATAAGAACGGTCATGTCCGTGTTATAAATGTAAAGACCGTTGAAGGTCTCGTCAAACGAACCTTACCTAAGATTTGTATTCTTCCTATTTTGGATAATTAGCATATAATTACGTTGAGTAAACGTCTGTTTTACGTCTTAATATATTTCGTTCCATAATTTTATTTTAAATTGAAATTTTATATTTCAAGGCGGGCGAGATGTTAAGGTTTCATAGTGCGCGCGCGATATAGGAGGCGCTAGGTTTGATATGTAGCGTATTTTTTGTTTTTTTATCTTCGCGCGACACGTAGTGTTATACATTGTAAGGAGGAAGTACGTAGTAACAATAAAGAAAGCATTTTCGAAGCTCATAGTTTCATTCAGAAACTGGATCCAATCGCAGAATAATTAATACACAAATTAACACCTATTATATCAGTATGTATATACTGAGCATTATTGCAAATATATTATATTACAATGTTGCTGCAATATTGCATATTGCAATATTTCTGCAAGCGGACATTTTACTATTGTTGCAACGTTGCAGCAAGATTTCGCAACGTTGTTGCAATGTTGCAATTTTGCAAAAAACCACTGCTGCAATGTTGCTGTGCTGTATGGGTTAACCGCAGTGATTCACCAACTTTTGAAATCAAAATTCGATTTACATTTTGGATAATAAATCTCATAGATAATAAATCTCATCTCCACTTAATAAGATGAAGAATTTATTGCGAAAAATATAACCTCAGCCAGGATTCGAACCTGGAATTCCCCCATTCCGTGCGGGTGTCATACCAATTCGACCACCGAAGCATGTGATAATATTTATCGCAATAATAGGTACATTAAGAGAGACGCTTTCTCAGGCAGCGCCTCTAGTGAGAAACACCAAATTTTCGGTGGTCGAATTGGTATGACACCCGCACGGAATGGGGGAGTTCCAGGTTCGAATCCTGGCTGAAATAATATTTTTCGCAATAAATTCTTCATCTTATTAAGTGGAGATGAGATTTATTAACTCCAAAATGTAAATCAAATTTTGATTTCAAAAGTTGGTGAATCACTGCAGTTAATAGTCTGACAAAACCAAGTCGGCTCGCAGCTCACCAATCACATTACCAGTTTGATGTCAACTAATGCTTTTCATTTGAATTAAAAGGACTTTCAATAACGTGTGACAAAGTGAACATGCAATTAAATACTCAGAAAATAATAAAACAGCAGAGCTGGATGAAATACGTACTATTATAAATATGTAAATTAATAGAGCTTTAAAAGTTATAACAGAATTTTTCAACACATACACAACACAGCGGATATGTCCTGAGTGATTGATCAAACTTGCTGTTTTTGACAATACTTAGAAAAACAACTACAAAAATGTATGGTAATTACAGAACCATCAACTTGGATCAGCTGCTTATTTAAAATCTTTCCCTTTTATTCCTAACACCGATTTTAGTCGGCATCCACGTAACGAGTTGTTGATACTAGCATCGACTAAAGTGTCAGTGCTCGGTATTTTGCATCGATTATGCGGAGCTTGTAATAATTGTTTTGATTCCGTGTTCCATAATGAGTTAAAACAATGGCTTTTGTTTTTTTTTACGCACGACAGTATTACAAGAAGTATTATTGTAAAATAGAGAAATATAGAGAAATTTTAATCTGTTATTATAAAAAATTATAAGAAAATCTATTTCAAACTATTATATTAGGAAAATTTGGAAGAAGTAAGGTATTGATGCATCTGGTAATTTTTTATCTGGTATAATTTTTTAAAAGTTTGAGATTATTTGTTGTAAAAATAAAAAACATCTTAAACAAGATTTAAAATATTGTTTCTACTTAAAGAGAAACAATATTTTAGATCTTGCTTAAAATATTTACAAGAAATCTAAAAAAGAATCACTTCAGAAACTAAATTAATTTCGAAAAGATTCGATAAAAATGAAGATATTCTACCTTTCACAAAAGAAGACAAATAAATAATTCTCAGCATTTCAGAGCTGAAATGGAGGAAACTGAAAAAGTTTGAAATATAATTAGAAGAAACATTGTCTCTATTTAATAATTAATCTAAATTATTTTATAATATTAAATATTGTATTTTACTCTGTCTAAGCACTCGCGGCGGAGTCTGCCATACGGAGGAAGCTTACTCGCGGACACGTACGCCATAAAGAAAGAGTTAAAGTGATTCATGGCCAGATATAGTGAAGCGTGAAGAATCTTCTTGCGTGAGGATAAGCGTGAAGGATCTTAGCAAGTCCTAATTTGATTTTCGTAATGGTTTGAGAACAAGGGAAGCTTTATTCAAGATAAACGTGCCCATCCAAAGGTGCCGTAATGTGTCAATAGATGTATATGCTTTATTATTATGTTTTATTGACTTTTAAAAAGCATTTGATCGTGACAAAGAAGTGCTAATAGAGATCCTGAAATAGAGAATCTTGAAAGATTCCTATTGGGTTGAATGGGAAAGATATTTGCATCATTGCGAATTTATATTGGAATCAAATTCATGGAAGCAGTAGTAAGAATAGAAAAAATACGAACTGAATAACTAGTATTAAACAAAGCGTTAGACAATGCTGCATTTTATCAATTGCTTTTTAGTGTCTACTCTAAGAGAATATCCAGAAAAACTGAAGACTTAACATTATAATAAATAGAGAAATAATAAATAATTTGCGATATGATACAGCACTTCTAGCTACCAACCCAGAAGACTTACAACGTAATAATGTCTTTGATAAATGGAAGCCGGTCTTGATTTGAATATTAAAAAGACTAAGATTCTAAGAGTAACAAGCATTATCGTAATTAGGTATGATATCGGTTATGATATTAGGATTAGAGGTACATAACTGGAACAAATCAATAAAATGAAATACCTTGGATGTTTAATAAGCAACGGAGATAACCAAGCCGAGATTAAATCTTGAATTTTGAGCAAACTCGTGCATCCTTTAAATGTTTAAATGAATGAACAAGTTTTATACAATAGAGACCTTATACTTAAGGATTTGCTTACTACGCAGCTACGTATTCTCTATTCCTCTACAAGATGTGGAAGTCTGGATTGTGAAAAATTGAGACATGAAACGATTGAAAGCATTCAAAATATGCTATAGAAGAATTTTGAAAGTTTTGTGGATGGAAGGATTCGTAACTTTGAAATACTCAAACGACTGAATAAAAACATCGAAATTCTATACACTAAAAAGAAGAAAATTAGAGTACTTCGAATATGTGATAAGAGGAAAGAAGTATGGATTACTACAGAATATCAACAAAGTAAAATAACAAGCGAATCAGGAAGAAAAATATCATGACTGAAAAATTACGTAACTGGTATGAACACAAGCACCTTATTTAGAATAGCTGCTAACGAAGTGAAGATAACTGATGGTAAAAACATTCTGAAAGAACATGGGACATGAAGAAAAAATACTTCTTTATTAAACTTATTCTATTAATTATTTAGTGTTAATATTGTAGAAAAGCTTCAAGTATAATGCTTTAATGTAAATAAATGTGAAATTAAAAATAAATGTTTATAAAATTAATTATGTTTAATTTATTACTTTTTAAATTTATTATTTATTCTTAATTATATATTATTTCTTTATTATTTTTTAAATTTTAATTTATTAATTTGATCACTGAATGGAACGTTAATAGGAATAATATAATATACAGGGTGTCCGATAATTCGAAGTCCACCCGTAAACTGCAGGTAGAGTAGGTTAAACTGAGCATAAAAGTCCTGTATCATTTTTCGATATTCTTAATATTTACCAAGATATTAACAAAAAATATCAGCGAATCCGCGCGCGCTTTGCTCGCGCGGCGAGAAGGACGTCCCACCGCTACGTGCTCACTAAGCGCGCAGTGAGACGGTGGGAGGAGCCTACGAGCGTAATACTAGAACACTGCGGCGACCGCGCCGAATTATTGGTATAATCCCACCGCTCTATCTCCCACCGCCACACTGCGCGCTTAGTGAGCACGTAGCGGTGGGACGTCCTTCTCGCCGCGCGAGCAAAGCGCGCGCGGATTTGCCGATATTTTTTGTTAATATCTTGGTAAATATTAAGAATATCGAAAAATGATACAGGACTTTTATGCTCAGTTTAACCTACTCTACCTGCAGTTTACGGGTGGACTTCGAATTATCGGACACCCTGTATACATTGTTTCTAGGTGGAAATTTGTCTTAAATTTATTCTTTATTATTTTCTAATAAAAATATAAATATTTAAATATTTTAACATGACAAACATTATACATTATATATTATACGTTAATGTGCAAATAATAAAGTGTGACTGGTTTGACATCTGATTTTAAATCGTTAAATCAGCTTGTTTGACGAAGAGAAAATACAGCATGAAAAAGAGAACATTATGTAGCAAAAGAAAGAGAGAAAACATTATGTTATAATGTCTGTATTCGTACTGACCGAAGCTCTGAACACATATGTGCTTTCTCTTTGTATCCTGATTTTCAGGTAATTTTGCGTCCATATTCTGACATTACTATAGCATGTATTTGAGTGAAACAGACAAGGATGTATGAGGTCTGTCCTTGTCATATAGATTACAGCACCATTGCAATATCTGGCTCCTATTACTGCTATTATGGCATCTATAATTACTACCATGCTTACCATTCTGCATCTACACTATGCGTGTATAGATGCATAAAACTATTTCAAGTGAATATTTTTTTTATTAGAATTTTAATCTTAGCTTCAATGATTCAGTGTTGTTCTTTGATCTAACCCAAAACGCGAAACAATTTTGATTTGTATACATAAGCTATACTTGTCTATACACTTTGATTATCTTTGACTTCTTTCACTAAAAGATCCGCCCGTTATTCTTAGCTATTCCTACGTGGACTGGGATCTGAATTAAATCAACTCCCCTGTTTCTCTAACTCGAATAATTTATCCTTAATAAGAGATGATAAAAAGGATTTTTTACCAGAAATGTGGGATGACTTTAAATCTTCCAGTACTGACTTACTATTCGAAAAAATATACATGTCCGTTCAAAACGTTCAATAAGAACGTTTCATAAGAAGTAAGGAATTCAATATAACCAAAGTATCAGTTGAAAAGATCGAAATAATAAGATTTGCTAGAAATAAATTCCTCTACATTCGTAATAACGTAGACAAACAAAGCATCCGGATTTTAGATTCATAGAGAAAACTTCCATAAAGAAACAGAAACAATTCTTTCTCTATTGTGTCCTTAAATTTTTCACTGAAAGATATAGCAGGAGAAAATCGGAGAGATTATTAATCTTTTTTTTAAATCAACATGTATATGAATATGTAAATGAGAGAAAATTTCGTATATCCTAAGTGTCTACAATCCTTGGTCAGTAAATAAAATATGCGGAGTACAGTTCTTTATAACAATTAAGAAGAAAGAGATTGATAAATTTATTAATTTATAGAGGTCTGTTTTCCGCTTCAATAATAATAATAAATTTCCAACGTAGAGAGGAGTGAGAAAGATTAGAAGTTACCTTAAACAGATTTCTATACAGATAATTCATTCTAACGTACCAGAAAGGATCTTTGGCTGCTGCCAAAATGATGTTATAATAGAAATAGACAAAGATCGACAATAGTTCTCAATGCTTTAAATTATGTACGGTCAAACTTGATTTTTAAATTATTTGTATTATTATATTTTATATATAGATATATATTGAGCATGGAAGGTTCATTTGAGATTAGAAGACAGTCTCATCTATAAAAATTTGACACAAGAAGAATACGGAATGAACTGATCTAACGGAATGATGATCATCTAATTTATGTATTCCTATCGAATATATTATATATAATTTGATTTTGGAAGCAGAGAGTTCTAACTCGAACGATTTGAGATCTCATTAGCTTTGTCTAATGCAGATTGCAGAGCATCTAAACATCTTGGAATAAAGTTAATATAAAAAGGATCATATCATAAGCATATTGAATGACTTTATAGGATCAGGTCTTTAAAAGAATTTAGCTCTGATATATACAATGCATATCAAAAGACACGGTAGTGTCTTGTGCTAAGTCCGCGCAAGCAACAAGACGCTCCCGTGTCTCTTTATGCGAGTTGGACAGTTGAGAGCACTCAATATTTCCAGTTTTCATATATCCGCTCAACAGATCGAGTTCTAAATAGTCTTAATCGATAGAGCGGGATCGAATTATATAATAAAAGTGTTTTTATTTTTGGGCTACATGCTCTATAAATCGAACTATTACGACGCAAAGTCAAAATGTGAAAAATATTCATTAAGAAACGTCGTCGCCCGTTTCAGTTGTATGGTTAAGGCATTCGACATAAGATCGCGCTAGCGATGCTCCGCTGCTCGTATTGGCGTTCAGAAACTTCACCAGGGCACACTCGAGTGTTGTTCTGTCTTTCTTTGTTTAACTTTAGGTATTAAACAAAGATAGAACGACACTCAAGTTTACTCAGGTGAAGTTTTCGAATACCCCCAAAGTCTATAACCTGGTTTGACAATTGTAGGTTACGTTTGTGTATCAATCAATGTGTATTATGAGAAATAAGAGGAAAAAAAATAATTTCGCAAGTTTATCAATATCAATATGCGGCTCGTGTACAGATTAATTATTTAATCAGGTAAATCAAGTTATTCAATATTGTATTTCTGATTTACCTGAAAACTATTAATCTGTACTATGCGGCTCGTGTACAGATTAATAGTTTAATCAGGTAAATATTAATTGATATTGATGTACATATTTTTTTTCCTTTGTACATAAGGAGAACATTTCTCAGCGTATAGTAAAAGAAAGTATTTGTGTACAAAAAAGTAATTTGTGAAGTAAATTATTGTGTAAAAAAGAGATATTCTTAAAAAATTACTTTTTTTAAAAAGGTAAAAAAAGGTGCCAAGTCCTCATCAAAAAGTATCTTTGTAAAATAGTATAATATTATTAACTCTTAAAAAAACTATTAAAAAACCTATTTCCAAAATAGTGTAATTTTAACCTACACAAGTTATTTTAATCTAAACAAAATGGTTTATTTTAAACCATAAAAAAAACTATAAGTTATTTCAATTATACATTCTACAAAAATAATGATATCAACAAATTGTGCTAAGTAAAAATAAAAATTTATAAAAATATTTTAATAAAAAATGTTACAAAATACTATAAAAAATAGTTGTTTTAATTTTTTTTTATATATCCTACTAAAATACTGATATCGAGAAATTATGCTATTTGAAAATAAAAATTTAATATTTTCACAAAAAGTTATACATAATTGTTTTAATTTAAAAAAAATTATAGTATTAAAACGTTGCCCCAACTTAATAAAACTTTTTGAAATAAAATATATATTTTTAAAATTTCTAGTATATGTATTAAAAGAAAAATTATATTAAATAAAAATAGTTCAAAAGTTTAATTTAAAAAAGAAAAACAAATAATGTAAAAATATAAAATTAAAAATTATTTACAAAAAAATTAAAAATTAATATAAAAATAAAAAATTTAATTATAAGATTTTGCGCTGCTAATTTTTAAAATAGCATATTTTGTAGCAGCGCTAAGTCTTTTAATTAAATTTTTTTATTTTTATATTAATTTTTAATTTTTATATACATTTTTATATTTTCCATTAATTTTTAATTTTTAATTTTTTGTAAATAATTTTTAATTTTATATTTTTACATTATTTGTTTTTCTTTTTTAAATTAAACTTTTGAACTATTTTTATTTAATATAATTTTTCTTTTAATACATATACTAGAAATTTTAAAATATATATTTTATTTCAAAAGTTTTATTAAGTTGGGGCAACGTTTTAATACCATAATTTTTTAAAATTAAAACAATTATGTATAACTTTTTGTGAAAATATTAAATTTTTATTTTCAAATAGCATAATTTCTGGATATCAGTATTTTAGTAGGATATTAAAAAAAATTAAAACAACTATTTTTTATAGTATTTTGTAACATTTTTTATTAAAATATTTTTATAAATTTTTATTTTTACTTAGCACAATTTGTTGATATCATTATTTTTGTAGAATGTATAATTGAAATAACTTATAGTTTTTTTAATGGTTTAAAATAAACCATTTTGTTTAGATTAAAATAACTTGTGTAGGTTAAAATTACACTATTTTGGAAATAGGTTTTTTAATAGTTTTTTTTAGAGTTAATAATACTATACTATTTTGCAAAGATACTTTTTGACGAGGGGACTTAGCACCTTTTTTTTCCTTTTTTTAAAAAGAAGAGGACTAAGCACTGTTATGTGGAAATTGTGCAAATCCTATTTCCGACAAAATTTTTTAAAAATTTTACTAGGTGAAGAGAACAATGTTATCTAATTGTTCATAAAAGAGATTAAAATCTTTTAACTGTAATGAGAAAACACTCGATTTTGAAAAATAAACTACTAGATAGTAGAGGACTTTTATTCGAGTATGATAAAAAAAATAAAAATGACCATTTTTTGTTTATATAACACTTGAAAGTTTCAAAGTTACGAATGCATGATGTTGCACGCTTGACCCTTTCAGCCACTCTTTCAGTATAGTAAGTAGTAGTAAGTGTGTTTGAACACAGCGCTTGTATGTGCAACAGAGTTCTGAGTACAGCTCAATCAAAAGTTTATGACCTAACTTTTTGATGATAGACATTACTTTAAACGTTCATAAAACTTTATCAATATTTTTGTACTTGCAGGTAAATTAGTGCGACAAGACAATATTATATATAAATGCCATGGTTGGGAAAAATATCTAGGAGTCTGAGTTTTCTAACACAATATCTATGAGCATAGTATATCGTTAATATCTAGAAAGATTGTGAAGAATTATGTTATTATAAATTGACAGATAGAAGGTGATGTTAAGGTATAAATATGACAAATTATCCTAACAAGATTAGCCTCTGTAAAAGCTAAATTGAAAAAGGAGAAGTTTGAAATGGGATTCAAGCCACAGTGAGGCTACTAAAAATCAGTTTTTCCAAGATTTTGTATGGATGAGGTACCAAAGAAATTGTTCTGAACGAATCGTTTTTTTGAAGATAAAAGATATCTTTTCCATTCTTCAGGGTAGCGAATGTGTCGAGAATATATCATTAAGAACTTCCAGCAGCAGGAGGCATAAACTCCCTAGCCAAAACCAAGATATTTTTGTAATCGATAAGATTCAATCCAGAACTGGATTTGACGCAAAGATTGGAAATCACAAACATAATTTTATTTAACGTGAATGGTAAGAAAGGACTAAAGGAATAATTATTTATTAATTGGAGGGGATCATGAAATATCACAGGAAGTTAGATGTCAAATGCCAAAAAATCATTTACTTTGAAGAGCATTCGACTCCGAATTTCTAAAACACAGTGTAATTCTATGAAGGTTTTGAACAATGTTTCTTTTCCGGAAGCTAGGAGGATCGTAGAAAGAAGCTATTATAACCAGAGGATGGATAGACGGGTAGAGGATAGACGGGTATCTGTAGAAGATGCAGAAAAATTTCCTTGTCTTGGGATCAGAGATGCCCCATCCAAATCACCGGAGCCATTTACTCACTTTTATGTATCACTCAAAACAGGGAGTAGAAGCTCTGTCAAGATTCATCAGCTGTCTAGGACCATATTGATATTCCTCAGTTTTGATGCTCAGTTGGTAGGTCTTTGGGGATAAAATTAAATCTAAATTTACAGAGTTTTGGAAGGGAATTCTCCACATTATCCCTGAACATCAATATAGTCTTAAAAAGCTTGACAGCCTCTGAGCTGCCTCTGCTCTTTGTTTTGAGTGATGATGCATAAAACTGAGTACGCAGTGATATGGAATACCTTTGACCCTACCCAAGACAGGAAAGTTCTTCTCCGTTCTTCTGGATATCCGTTCTCCGGTTAAAATGCCATATTTTTTTACGATTCTCCTAACTTTCAGAAAAAAGACGTTTAATATTATTTCACGTAGGATTGCACTGTGTTTTAGAAATTTCGGGTAGTGCCGAATAATCTCCAAAGCAGTTGCATTTTTTGGCATTTGACATCTAACTTTCTGTGATATTTTATAATCCCCTCCACATTCAAAGCACGTCTTTGGCACGTCTTTGTCAATTAGCTGAAATAGCTGACAAGACCACAGTAGTAGCATATACGTGTCGGGCACTGCAATTCTTGACGTACGCGTCATTCACTTCCATATTTTAATCTGATTTAGTAAATATTGACCTTTGATTTCCAGACATACTGTTCTAGATTCGCCCTATGTATCAGTATATTTATTCTTCCTCTTAAGATGGAAGACATTAAACATGTTCTTCATTAACATGTTCTTTTTGATAACTTTCTGAATTTCTTCTCTAGGGATATCTCTAGGCTTGAATAATCGTGGAGAAGGAACAATGAAATATAGAGTCCTCCTGACTCATCTGTTTAATATACTGTTTACTATACTTGTTATTTAAGGCATTGTTAACTTCCGATTGTAAAACATATTGATCTCTAGAAATTGCTACCAAATTCTCGAACTTGATTCTCAACCTTGTTTGCGAGAGATATCTAAGAATTTCAATGGAACAAATGGAAAGTTTTTTATTAATATTACTATTCTGATGTTTGATAAAGATAAAATAAAGATCACGGCTACGTGCATCAAAAGAATTGGGTACCAGATATTTTTTTGAGGTCGCTGAATACGAATTTGGGAGTCAAAGTTAAAAACGGCTGACCCAATATGGTAGCCAAAATTTCGAAAAACTTAATAAATCGGTGGATAAAAATTGTAGAAACTCGATATTATTAAATTTTTTGGATCGCTGAACACGAATTTGGTGTCAAAATTAAAAATGACTAATTCAATATCACAGTCAAAATTTAAAAAAACTTAGTAAATTAATAATTTACAATGAAACTCTTGCACGTACAGTACAAAAGCTTTCAGATACATTACAGCGTTGCAAGTTACAAGTTAGTGTAATGTTGCGCAGACATTCCAGAGAGATATAATTATAATATTTCATCGAAATGATCTAATAATATTGCTAAAATATTATCCCAAATTGGCAACGGAAATTTGATTAGTACGATTATCAGTCTCACAAAAGTAGAGCGCAGCACAATTATCCGCCATTTTGATTCTAAGGGATCTTAGTTGGCTTTTAACAAAAATATGGTTGTCCGTGAGCTTCCAAAAAAGGGTTTACAATTTTTATATTAAGTTTTTTTAACATTTTATCAAAATACGATGATTGGAGATATGAGTTACAGCATAGTTTTTTACATTTTATCAAAATATAATACGATAATTGGAGTTATGAGTTACAGCGTAGTTTTTTTAGCGTAGTTTTTACTATATAAATATATAATTACAATGAAAGGTATAATTTCATACATTTGACACATACATATCATATCCGATATTTGAAATTTCAACGAATAAATAACATTTACGCATCACACATAAAAAGTGATGATATTTTAAAGTCACATTTTATACATATGTGCTAATAATAATACTATTTATTTATTGAAATTTAAAGTAGCGGATAGGTATGCATGTATCAACATATGAAATGACTACCTTTCACTGTAATGTTGATATAGCATTTTATTGTAACGTTTCAGAGAGGATACATTGTATGCAATATTGCTGAAATGTTTCGTTGAAATTTTTCTGAGGGCAAAATTTTGCAACAATGTTACGGAAACATTTCACAACCTCCACACAATATTACAATATTTCCAATGTCTGTGCAATGTTCCTGCAATCTTTCGATGCTATAAAGGGTTTTTTGGATCATTGAATATGGTATTAAAGTTAAAATACTCCAATGCAACAAAAATTTTAAATAATGTAATAAAAAACGATTCCGATCAATTATTTCAATGGAACAAATAAGTCAATCAATAGAATAGTCAAACTGAAATTTATAAAATTAAAATTTTTCTTTTCGCCTTCGGCATCAGTTAGTGAATTGCCACTCTGTATCTCACTCTGACACGACAAACTAATTTGACTGACTTGTTCTTTTAAATTGACTAACTTAATCGACAGAATAGTTTATAACAGACTTGACTGTAATTTTATAGAATACAAAAGTTTATTGCATTATACGAAATTTTCAGTCGCTACACTCAAATCACCATTTTAATATTAATCTTAAATTTATATTCAGCGAGACCTAAAAAATTTAATATCGAATTACATTGTAATCCGTCAATTTATTGAGTTTTTCAAAACTTTAGCTACATTGGATCAGCCATTTAGAATTTTGATACCAAATTCGTATTCAGCGACTCAAAAAAAATTCCCATAGTACCGAGTTTCGTTAAAATTTGCAAATTTTATGGGTTTTTTGAATTTTTGATCATTATATTGGATCAGCTCTTTTGAATTTTAACCCAAAATTCGTATTCAGTGACTCAAAAAACTTTTAAGTACTAAATTTCATGAGAATCCTGCTAACTGGAAAAAATAAAACGATGTGCGCCATATGATGTCAATGCCATTTTTGGCACATCTCTTTTTCCGTGCCATATGGTGTCAAAGCAAGTCACGGGGTTAAAGACACTAATATATGTACATAGACTTCGGACTATACATCCGATCTTTTTTGGTTCCCACGCGAAGTTCGTATCATTCGCTTCGTATATCATTACATGTAGCTTGGACGGTCAAGTTTAGTAGTTAAACTGAAACAATTTATTAAACGTGTAATAAGAATTAAAACAAAACATTTTTTATGTGTTATAATAATTATACAATCTAAAATCGTAAGTGTAATTAATATAATTTTATGTAATTATTAATATACTTATGTAATTATTAATATACATATTTCATAAAATATGTTAAATATTGATTGTAACCTAAGAAAAATATTATCTTAACTAATAATAATTTCTTGTATTTTTCTTCTTAGGAACTAATAAATTATTTAAAATAAATGTAATTTTGAGAACAAAATTTAGAGAGAGAGTACCTACTCATTCAATTGATTTTCACCCTCAAGTCATTATAAAAGGAAAATAATTAATTGTATCCTACGTTCAAAGAGTAGAAGAGAGATATAAAAATAACACTGATATTTTGATAACAGATCATGTCGAACGTTTTCTTTAGATCATGTCAAACTTCTATTATTTTACAGAGTTAATTTAGAAATAAATATTTAATAACTTATAAGTTATATTTTTTATAACTGATTAAATATTAATAATCATGTAAACGACAAGCCAATTCCGGCTGGATCTTAGTGTTGAATAATTTTTGTTGGTGTGAATTTCTATGTATATTCTACGCTCCTTGTGGATCTGCGTACCGTTATAAACGGACAAACGATAATCTTTGCAGAGCTAGAAATATACCACTGAATAAATATTAAATATTAAATCTAATATTCATGATACAAGTATCTTACTAAAAATTTTCTTCCTCTCCAACACGATAACAATGAATATGCGAAAAAACTGATTAAATATGTTTTTTAATTGAATAACAATCATCATGTACTTCAGTTTCTTGTAATTATGCTTTACAAGTTCAAGAAAAGAAATGCAAATATATTTATGCTTTAATGAAAAAATATATGCAAACATGATATTATTAATCCTAACAAAATCAACCTCTTCTTCGCCAGTGAATATTAATAAACAAATTTCGATTGTTTATCGCTCATTGGATTGCAGAAGAATCGCCAACTTTAAAATCGATATCAATTTTAATATTTTTTGCAATAAAATCTAAAACCTTTATCTAATTTAGGGCCAAAAATTAAAATCGATATTGATTTTAAAGTTGGTGATTTTTCTGCAATCCAATAAGAGACAAATCTGTCAATGATACGCAGATGATTTGCCAGATGGATCGATAAACAATCGAAATTTGTTTATTATTAATACTATTATTAATAATATTAATATTATTAATATAATTTTTATTTCATGAAATAGTCACTGTAAATGCGTGATGATTTAATATGTAATATTTTTTCTTTCTTTTAGTCTGGTCCCCATCGGGTCAGGGAAAGAAAATTGTTAAAAATAAATAAATAAACTCTACTAGATATATTTTGCAACTTTTGAGCCTTTATTCACTAGTAAATTATGTTTACCTTTTTGCAGTCTCATGTTTTAATTTGTACTTCATGTGAATAGTACATTAGATGTTGGAAAACAGTAAAATAATTTACCGAGAGTATCACTAGAATTATTTTTACAATTTGCTAGAATGCAACATAATTTTGCTTTTCTTGTTAATTTTTTTTTATTTTTTCAATTTATTAAAGAGTGTTTTTTCGTTCTGTTTTAAGCCAACTTTCCAAACTGATCGCTATAAGTGCCTAAGTCATTTCCCCTCTTTGTTCACTCACAAGATGAATGATTTAGGCTACATTTCGGAAACCACGCTCGGGTACATTACAATACTAGAAATACTATAGTGTACGTGACGTATACTACATAACTTCTAGTTTTATAATGTACCTGAGTGTCATTTCCGAACGTAGTCTTAGACGACTTGTTCTTCACGCCTCGACGACTTCTTTGTTCGTGAAGATTTAGGTCTCGAGTTTCTCCCCAATACTAAAAGTATGTGATCCCAGCGCCCTAGTCCCTATCAGCTGTCTGCGTTCACTTTCGTGTTCACACATATCCCGGAGGCTATAAATAAGCGTGGTCACCGGACTCGGTCACTCGCGTATGGGAAACTTGACTAATTGCGAGTAACCGCTGACGTCGTTGCTCATTTCTTCTCGTTAAGATATCCTCTTCGTGCGGTCATCCCTGCCTTTTTTACGGCCTTGTAATATACAGTTAGAGCACATGCCGTATTTTTTCGTCGGCCGTTTATCATTTCCAGACTAATCTCTTCTACTTGGGTTGCGCTGACGCATCGTTTGTCTTACCCTCAATGTAGAGTAGGCAGATTCTTATAGTCTCGGGGTCAGGGTCGGGGGCTTGTCCCAACGAATCGTCTTAACTTTTTGAGACATCATATCTCATGTTTAACATAAGTATGTTGGTCATCGTCTTGCAATATTCTTTGTTCATTGCATCAGTGCAAATTGAATCGGTTAGAAAGGTTACATCATATCCTTTTTTTATCATATTAAATACCGTTTTTGCATTGCTTTCGATAGTTCAGGGTCATTATTTTATAACCGTTACACATATCCCGTTTCTGCATAGAAAGACGTGCCTTGTGCATTCATTGTTAGGGTTCATTGTTAATTCAATTTCAGCCAAAATTTTTTTGTAAAGGAGTTGTAATTCAATAATCAAATTATATGTGTTTCGCTCATTATTGCTATACGATGTATTTTTACTTTTTCTAACATTTCTGTCTTGAGTCTTTGTATCAATTAAGGAGTTGTTTGGGGATTAAGAGATGAGCTCAAAAATCGAAACTATATCAATTTAAAAATTTATAAATAGCTCCAAATTCTATCTCAAAGGTTTTCAATATTTTTATTTTTAAGTAGTGGAAGATTGAATCAACGTTAACCCACCCACAAAAAATATTAATTTCTTGCCAAGTGTGATGGGTTCAAGATTTTTAATTTGAAGAATATAAAAGTTTATAAATAGCGCTAATAAAAAGTTAATTATGTGCTATAAATTTATTTTTTAATTTCTACAAGGCAGTTAAACAGGAGTCTTTTAAAATATCAACTAATTAGCTTTAAAATATAGCTAATTATTAAATGAATCTATAATACATACCGTATATCAATGTTGTTTTGCTAACATATCATATTTCCTAAATAATACTATCGAAAATTTTACAATCTTGCTTGTGAAACCGGATCAATTTGTAGGATAATTTTCGAAGGAGTCTGAAATGAGAAAGTAATGCGAAATGACGAAGCCCGAGGCTACATAATCTTGTTTAGCGGAGGTAATTGCTTTCTAATCGCGCGCGACCAATCAGCCTAACCGTGTTACACTCTCTAATTCGTTTATGCGACAATGTTGTATCGGTCTGACCCTTCTCGGTCCTTATCGAAGCAGTAGATTACTCGGGTTCTTTTTCGCGTAAATCCCTTTCTACGATTCGCCCCAATTCCAATTGCGAGAGCTGTCGATCTACAGGGTAGTAATCATTTTGGCGTTGATGCACACGTGCGTATATGTGGTCAGTTAATCGCTTTCTACTCATTTTCTGTTGATTATTCCGTTCATATTGATCATCTTCATGATTTTGAATCTTAATATTTCGAAAGAAAAAATTATCTCAGCATTATTTATTATTTAAATATCATTCAATATGTACCTGTTTAGAGTCGCTTCATTCATTAGTGTAAATGTAGAGAAACTGGAAAAATTTTCAGAGAGAATTTCCGAAAATAGATTATGAAATTAGGTTTATGAATTTGAAATTTCCATTTTTATATTTTATACATTTTATACATTTTATATGCCTTCGTACATGTTGCATAATATTTCGAATTTTGAAGACAAAGCAGAAAATAAAATTCGCGATATTTAAATGTGGTAATATTTAAAATATATTGAAATTATATACTTGTTTGTATGTGTGTAATTTTAATGTAATTTGTAAATATGTAATTATATAATATAATATGTAATAATATTATACATAAAATTACATATTTTTATTATATATACTATTTTATCATGTCCACACACACACACACACACACACACACGCGCGCACACACACGCACACGCATCAATAATAACGCACACGCACACGCACACGCACGCACGCACGCACACGCACACGCACGCACACGCACACACGCACACACACGCCCTACACACACACGCACACACACACACGCAACTGGTTTGCCGACTAGCGAACGGAAATCATTGAATTCACTGGCGCCAACTAATCCGTTTGAAGTACTCTTCAGCAAGTGCCGCTGCTTTCTTTTACCGCCGTCGATGCCTTCCCTGATGCAAAACATTGCCGGAAGAGCACTCTTGACTAGGTACTTGATGCGTAACTTTCTTGTCACGGCCAAGAACAGACGTCACACACTATAGTAGTCGCGAGTAGCGAGAAATGATAAACATAACGCGCGTGTACATATAAAATATGTATATATATATAAAAATTAATAAAGTGAAAATAGGTACTCGGCGAATTTTATGAGAGTAGTTTCGACAAGCAAAGGAATTGTTTATTTTTTCTAAATTTTCTGCTTTCTCTTGAACTAAGGAAGAAGAAATAAAAGGGACTTTTGTAAACAAGAAATAAGGGCTTCCATGAATCCAAGCACAATCGCAATTCAAAGGAATCTTTGTAATCTATTTTTCTACGTCTGCTTTCGCGGTACGCGGTTCGATAGAAGCTAACGCGGCTAAGGTTGGCCACTCATGAATACATTATCCTTTATAACGAGGTGAACAGGTCAAGTAGATGGAGTCGCAGCGTCTGTCCATAAATCACTTAAAGGGCAAACGAAATCACCCCACGTGCAAGCCGGTTCGATTTCTCGTGTATCTGCTTCCGCTTTTTATTTCGTGACGTGGTACCGACGCTCTCTTCGTGGAAGAAGCACGTCCCTCGTCCCTTTATTGAACTTATTGCAAAATTATCATTATTGCGTTTTTTTTATCGCCTTCACATTCACATGGGATGCCTTGTGATGTCGCATGTCGCATGCTATTGATACCTGTCCGTGCGATGAAAAAGCGATAATAACTCGACATGCAAACCGGAGATATCGTTTATGTATTTTGCAATTTTTGTAGCATTTCCAGAGGATGGAAATTTTTAGATCCACAGATATAATAACAGTACGCGCTTCACTATCCGTAAAGTTGGCATATAAACGCTATTCAGTCAGAAATCAATTTTATGATGTAATTTAAATAATTTAAGTTCCCGGAGGACGGTAAATTGTCATCAGGAAATCGATGCTTTTATCACGCGACCGTTTGTTATATTGCAAATGATTTATTTCAATGAGCACTAGTGATTAAGGTTGTGCTTACACTGGAAACGCGAGTGCTAATATTGATTCGCCGTAATACGACAGAAGCGATGACGACCATAATTTATAATTCTCACCGGAGCATTTGACTGAACATTATTAATTTACGCAGTCGGTTGAACGTTAGGCGAATTTACATACAGTATCGTTCATTACATATCTGCACGCAGTCATTTTGCACACGATAAAATACTGTCATGAGAAAGTTTCATAATATAAATTTTATGCAAATATCGCCATGAATAAATCTTGAGTCTGGGATGTCGAAGAAAATTATGAAGAATAATTTATTCGTGATCAATTATAAAATATCAATAGTTTAAATATTAATGAGAACGGTAAAAAGAGACATTAATATTTATATATCATAATAAGCCATATTTTTATTATCGACCATACATTGTATTTATACTTAATTATCATTTTATGTGTTAATAAATTAACGAAATTTTATATCCCCAATTCAATTATTCGATTTATGCTTGCAAATGATATTTCTCGTACCGATATAATAAACGTCATAAATATATCTTGCATATAAAATTATTTTAAATAAATTTTAAATAAATACCTGTATACTGAAAATATCATATTAAAATGTATTTAAAAAAAGTACGAATAGGAAGTTTTGTATGTTCCGCGAAAAATTCTAAGCTAATCTGGGATGGTAATAAATACAAGAATTTTATTTTTTGTAAGAAACGATTTGCTATATTTCAGTTTTGAAAAAATCAAACTCTCGAGTAACATAGAATAAAACAATGATAGAATAACGACGTTGATGTAGATAACGACACTGACGCGTGCCAAGTAAATACAAAGCTTTATTTTTAACCACATAAAAATCAGAGATATATAGAGTCAACGTAAGAATTAAAATTGTGAGCAAATTCTTTGACATTCACAATGTCTTTCGATCATAACTACGAACGTTGCATTATAATAAAGCTATTTACAAATTACAATTCCTTGTAATAATAGTCATTCACGTCGTCCCTCAATATAATGTCATGTACATACGTAAAGTTCGATGCGCTACGTAATATCGACAATATCGATAGTTACTAAAACTTTGGTTACGCAAAAATAGACGTAGATATATATATATATATATATATATACACGTACATACATACACACATATATATATATATATATATATATATATATATATATATATATATATATATTTATAACATGTATATATGTAGGTATATTCGAACTATTCTTTTCATTAGGGATTTGTTAGAGTTTATTACCTATAAACAAATGTACAATAATTACAGGAAGTAGGAGATATTGATATAATTTATAAATAGTACATATATAATGATTACATTATATTAATTATTTATTTTTCACAATTGCAAAAACGGAGAATTATTTCAGTCGAAAGTAATATTATTATTTTATATATAAAACTTTACAACAACTAAAAATGAAATTTGTTCCACAGCAATTTCGAATGAATGTTAAAAATATATTGCATATATTTACCGTTACCCTTTGTTTAGCATTCAAATACTTGTACATGTAAATGCCAAGCAAAAATACAATGTATTTCAACAATATTGCAAACAACCTGTTTCAAACAAGGAATATAACGTAATATAGTATATATCTGAAACAATTAATCATATATTTCTGCATGAAGGAAAAAGCAAATAAATAATTTGTTAATTATGCACATCCATACGTTTGCTTGTTAAAAGAAAATATAATATACTATTTAAATAAAAGATGGTATTAAAATTTTAATAATCCAATTTTAATAATCTTATTTGAAACTTGACTATTTACAATAATAATACTAATAACAATATAAATCAAAATAAAAAAGTATAAATAATAAATTCCGCATTAATACATAGAATATATTTTTAAACAAACATTGCTCTTTTGGTATAAACGTAAGAAAACATCGTCAAAAAGTTTATTTTACATAAAATTATTATAGTGGTTTGCATATAGCAAATTAATTCTTAATTTTGCCAATTAAGTAAATATGTGACAAAATGTTTATCTGTCTGATTACTTTCGTTCGACATAAAATCCCCGTAATTGCGCGTTTATTAACAAATTTTTATCACACATATATTCACACGCGTATAATTTCTTTCACGGAAGCTCATCGCATCGCATTCTCTCTCTCTCTTTCTCTCTCAACTTTCTCACTCGAAAATCACAGTTAAACATTGGTTTTTCGACGTTTGGTGTGGCACTCGTCATCCGATACTGATTGTGAGAGGCAAGTCTCGACAGAGCAGATGGACAAAGAATGAATAACATATCGAAAAATTTACTCGCGCAACACTTTCAATCGTAAATTAATCTAATTAGTTCTCTGAAAGAGTTTATTAATTTAATAGCATTGTTAAATTGCACACCTCCAAAATGTATAGTCTTTCCAGCGCGCAATGCCGTTTAATGCGAGTTTTTATCATAAATTCGTCGCTTCTGGTCTAGCCTGATACGCAGCGATTTGTTCTCGAGTGGCAAGAAAATTACGAGTCTGAAAGATAATGCTGAATAACATAAGTCAATTCGTTTGCATAGACGTTTAACCCTCGGACAGCGGAATGTTTAGTCGCATGGAATGCGGTACCTAAGTCTTTCCGTTAATCGTCCGTTTCAAATGTTCCTTTGATTTTATTAAAACTACTTTATTAAAAATTACGTAATAATAAAATAATAAGGTTCGACAACATAGTTATTTAAAAAAAAAAAAAAAAAAAGATTATTTGAACGCAACCAGAAACAACCAATACATATTATACATTTTTACAATTTATTCTAAAAACAATAAAACATTTTATGAAATTCCTCATTTCTTTCCATGCACTTTTACTCAATACTGCTGAACGAGGGTTAATCATCCTAAAAATATTTCAAATGCAAGATTAAATCATTATTCTTGCAAAGCTGAGGTAGGCATACGCGATAACGAGGGTATTTTATCTTTCTGAGAGTAAAAAATCAAACAGATAGACACAATATATTATTTCTTATTGAAAATAGTGCTTGCAGTAGGACACTTGAATACCATCGAGACCTATTAACAAAAAATTAGTATTGAAATATTTTAGTACCTATAAAATATACTAAATTTGTCTGCAACATCGAAACAGTAATGATTTGCATCTAGGATAACTAGAGGATGATTCATGTGCATATTACTTTCGAATTCTATATTAGATTTTCAATTACAAGGTAAAAAAGCTTAACGTACAGCTTGCGGAAGACGCACCGATATACTATATCGCATAGTATAGTCGAGAAAAACGTTCCTACCGCTTCGGTATATCCATTCTATGACTCCAGGTTCCTATACGAGATTCTGTGACAAAAGCACCGCGTATAGTAGAACCGATGCTTTATGTACTCGAATCCATAACAGAATCACAGTTTACCGGTCGACTCGTGAGCTACTACGTTCGGCTCACAAGAACGCTCGCTACCGGGAACTCATTGATGCATCCCGGAAGTGGCACCTAGACGAGACCCGTAGATAGAATATGGCGAGAAATACGCTAGTCCGGTCGCGTGCGGATGCGGCGGCGGCGGTGGCGGCGGCGGAAGCGGCAGACCGAGCGTCGACAGAGATGGTGTCAAAAGCGGCGAAGGCTTCCCGTAGGGATGGTAGCGCGCGGTGGCGAGCGGGCTTAAGGGTGGCGTAGGATAAGACCTCGCGAATAGAGGATGAGTCGGATGCAGCGCCGGGGGTGGCCCGGGCAGCAAGGACAGCGCGGCGGCTGCGCTCGCGGGGTCGGTCGCACCGCTCGCCGATACGTTCGTATGACTTCTGAGATGTTGTAGCAATTCTTCGGACGTGGTGAATCTCTTTCCACAGTACGCGGTGTCGCCCGCGATCCAGTTACACACGTAGGGTAGCTGCGTGCCCGCTGCTAATGCGGCCAACTGCGCATGCGCGTACACCGCGCTGAGCGATCCGTAGGGTGAAATGCTGCCTGGTTTGTGATCACACTGAGCGCATCCGGCCGGACAGGAACCCGGCGTCGCGCTCGCGCCCGACGGCAATTTGCCATTGGTGATATTGGCCACCGCCGCCGCGGCTGTCGCAGGGTTCGACAGTAGGTGCGAGTTCAGTTGGCAGCCGGTGCAGAAGGGATCGCGGCATATCGGCATCAGGCTGTCCGCGGGTCCGCCGGTGGTTTTCAATCGTGCATAAAGATAGGGATTGATACCGTTCTTCAGGGCGGCGTGATGGGACATGAGCGAATTGGCCATCACGTCGATGGGCAGACCGGGGCTGTAGCCCAAGTAGGCGGCGGTGGAGGCTGGTAGACTGACGCCGGGCTTAAACGTGCCCAATGGGAGATCCTTGATAGATGGATCGGCCATCGCCAGCACGCTGACGGGACTGTAGGCGGGTTTGATTTGTAACGAGGGACTACTCACAGTTGGTTGACTCGCAGAAGCGTCCGCCGTATTCGACGGCACCAAAGGCGCCGAGCTTCTCAAACCCGGCGAGTCTCGCGCGATTTCACCGTTTGGCGTTGCCGTTTTTCTACCTTGCGGCGTGGCCGCGCGCGTCGATGCGGCACTCTGATTGCTCGCACATCGTTTGCTGCTATTACCGGGTGTCCTCGATCGACCGGACGTCGAGTGGCTCGACGTTGATCGCGACTCGTCCGGCGTGCACGCTTTCTCACGTCCCAAGCAGGATTCGTATGGTTTGAAGCTAGTCTTGGCGGATTCGCTCGCCGACGTTGGCACCGTGGCTGACACCGTCAGTATCGGCGAAGACTTGTCGCGAGACTGCTCCGTAGTTTTGGATGATCTGCTTGATGTTTTGTCCAAGGAACTTAATAACGATTTGTTGGACGGTGGATCCGCTCCTATCTGGCTGCAGGTCTGTGCGAGCAGTGCGAGTGGACTCTTCTTCGCATCCAGCTGAAATGAAAATATGGAAAATATTTAGAAAACTTACGTTTCTACAATTTTCAGTGGGATTATTATCATATTGGGAAGTAACAAGTCAATTTTTCAATACTTTGTTAATCCCCGATACAAATGTCGTGTTAAAGAAAAGAATTATTTTTCGATTTCTTTAACATGTAATCTTTTTTATGCTACATTAACCATGTAATTTGTCATTTTTATTCAAAAGCAACATTTCTACCATTCCTCTTTAGAGTTAAACTATTAATCTTTAACTAGATTTACAGGACAGATTTCACGAGTAAAATTACAGAACCATTAGTATTATCTCCTAGCAATTTTTGTTAATTTTTATTAATGGAATGATACGAATACATATTTAATAATTATTAATAAAAGTCAGCAAAATTGCTAGGAGATAATGGTTTGTGTAACCAATTTACATCTTTCAACATAATAATTTCTGCACCGCATTTTATTATTTCGAAAGTCGGTAGATCGTTGAATAGAATGTTGATTGATTGACACGAATCAACATGTTCTTATATTTAAACACGGTGATGTAATTGTTAGTATATTAATTGACTCGTATCAGTAAATAATTAATATTTGTCGATATTGCGAATCTGATCACATGACGAGTTCAACCTCTTTTCAAATACATAACGTCAATGATTTTCGATCAACTCGCACTGCAATAAACGATCTGACAACTCTCGAAACTTAGCGCGCGACGTGTCTGGATGGAGGCAAGTCCAATTAATGACGCACAAACCGCAATCTGTAACGCCACGTCACTCTTTCGCCGAGCGAGAAGCGACGTGGATAGAGGGTGCGTCGGACGAACTTATCCCACGGAACGCCCGCCCTTTTGATTTATCGAGAGATTTTCTTTTTTTTTTTTTTTACGCGAGCGACGTGTCCCCAGATTTTTTCCTAACGACCTGTCAACGTTGAAATTGAATTACTCCCACTAACAATGATAAATCTGCGGAGATATTAATTCTCCAAGCTTACATACCTATGAAATCGCGACTAATGATTTTTATTCGCGGATAAATCGACCGAATACAACAGAAGGAGCCGTTTTCCCCCGCAAAATTCTTACGAATCCAAGAACACGACACGCCAATGACGCGGAACGTTGCGATGATCCACGCGCAATTTCTCTCCTTCGCTTTGTTAAGAGCGAGAAACGCACCGGAGGAGATATAATCAATATGTGCTATCGCCCGCGATAAAGACGTCATTAAGTGTAAGTGCGGGAATTTAATATTGGCGCTTTCGCGCATCTCCCGGCTCGGAGTGGCCGTGATGATGCACTCGGTATAATTAACGTATAGAGAAGCGATATTTCTCGTCGACTGATACGTTCCACCGAACAGATGTTCCGCCGTAATTAAAATGCAACGATCATGCAACACTAACTCGCGCGCCGCGCTCACGGTCGGTCTGCACTAATGGCGCGACGCCGACAGATATTAATGCCGTGAATTGCAACAGGCCATTACGGCAACGCAAGGCTATATATTAATTGCGATCGTGAAAGTTAACGGGAACGCTCGAACGTAATATTTTAATCCGCTAATGCCGCCCGTCGGCATTTCATTGTCGAGACTACCAACTCACGCCTCTCGAGAGAAACTCTTTCCTCCATCTCATGTGACTTCTACCGAAATTCTTCGAATATCTCTTCTTTTCTTTTTTTCCCTGTGAGCTATTGAACCTCGGCTTTTTCCATGGGGATTTCGGTACCGCTTTCGCTAAGTATCGGAAAGTCGCCATGAGTAGGTGATTTCTTTAAGAATTAGACGTTCGAAGAAACCGGTGCTTTCTTCTGATTTTGACTAATAGTTCGGTGGTTGCTTCATGATAAATGATCGCTTATTCATTAGATTACGAATTCAGTATACGCAATGATTTTTAATAGTGAATTCGGGCACTTGCACTAGTGCGCACCGAGGTGCACAAAGGTTTGTTCATAGTCAATTTTAATATTTAAAGATTTTAAATCCTCTTCAAATACTTCTTAACCAGTAAAGTGATGATCTGTACAGCATTAGTACGGATCGTTTTATTGGCTAAAAATTTTTGAAAATGTTAAGATGATTTTTAAATATAAAAATTGCAAGTGCCCGAATTCGCTATAAGATTCTTGTCTCTTCAATATCAGAGGCAGAGAGAGAAAGAGAGATTTGAATCTGAATATAAGAGTAGCGTTGACGCGGCCGATCCGTATCGAGAAGTCGATTGATCGAATGCTCCATTCCACTCGCTTTTCCCCCGCGTGCAACAATCAGCATTGTATTACCGAATCGCGCTTTGATTTATGACACGCGTAAATCAGCGCCACGCACGCCGTGACTTTGCCAACACACACACACACACTCGCTGTCCCCAAAATAGTTTACAGGAGTTCGGAGCGTAAAACGCGGCGCGCGCGTTTCCGTCGGGATTAAAACGAAACGACGACAGGCGACGTTAATGAGCCGCTAGGAAAGATATTTTCAAGCGGGTGCTTGTGCGCACGCATTTCGAGCGTTTGGCCACTTGAGAACTTCGCGTTAACAGTATATAAATTACGGTGTAAATTAACGGACATCATTAATAGAAATTATCTTCGTTTGTAATCGTTACTCCAATCTTCGAATCGATTTATTTGCGATAATGGCAGGCTATTTCTCGCGCCATCCGTATTTAATATAATTAATATGCTAACTTATTTGCGACAATAGAATCGATTTTTTTTTTTACTTTAAACTCACACTTTTTCCTCGTTGCGCGTATATAACTTGATAAAAAAAAACATTTTCCAAGCACGTACGTCGTTACTTCGTTTGGAATGTGAAAACGATAAGTGGGAAATATAGCTCGTTAAATGCCAAGACTTTAAACGTTGAGAGATGCGTATCTCGACAAATCGTTAACTCGCGACGTACAAACAGGTACGGCGGGTATGAATAATGGACTCCGTAAATAGCGACGACGAAGAAGGAGAGAAGAGAAGCGAAGAGAGAGAGAGAGAGGGGGGAGAGGAGAAAAGCACGGATCGAGACTAACCGTGGTAGGTAGCGGCGTGAGGTAATGATCAGGACGGAGATACTGATTCGCGCTGGACGTCAGCATCTTTCGATCCTCGCTCGCGCCGTCGGTACACGTATACGTCGACGAAAGCCACCACTTTTCTATCGCACTCGACAGCTGCTCATCGGCGATGATCCAACTGCGCGACCCGTCGCACTCGTTTCCTCTTACATCCGTCGCAGCGATGAAGCAACGGTATCACTTTCGGACGCGAAGCCATGCACCAAGCTGGACTGTTTGTCGAGACCAACTCACACTCACACTCGACACGCACCCTTCTTTTCTCCACCAGCACCAAGCCACACGAGAGGAGAAAAGGAGACGGACGGACTGCTCGGAGCGCCCGTTGCGTCGCGCGAAAACAAAAAAAAGAAAGAAAACTACGCGTCACAGTAGCGCTACCCCGCGATATATCTCGACCCACGTTGACGCGGTGAGACTAGACTCGCGACTAAACCACTCGGAGCGGCCGACGTGGAGCGCGGTTGCCCTTCTCGTCGCTCGACCCTCACCACTCCACCGCCGTTCAGCTGACTTCCCCTACTCGTACACCGCAGATTCGCGCTCCCCCGGGGAGCATTTCCCCTTCTTCCCCCGACACGTCGTCGTAGGTGCCCCCCTCCCTCCTCGTGCGGACGGTGTATCGCGGCCTGACTACGGCTACGACGCGCGGAACGACACGAAACACCACGAGCGGCGGCGACTAACCAATGCGGGCGAAAGAGGCGAACACAAAGGTGACGCGGCGGCGGCGGCGGCGGCAGTGGCGGCCACCGCCGCCGCCGCCGCAGCGACACGGTGGTCGTTGTCGGTTCGCACTACGCCGACACTTTTGTCCGGGTGCGAGCGACCCAGCCAACGACGTGTCAACTGACGCGGGGTGCCCTCTCGCGACTCCCACCACGAGCCGCACCACTGAGGGAGTTCCTTTCGTGTACCACTACTTTCGTACTCTGATACTGTTACCTCCGACGTCTCGCTGACATCGTGGCGTCGTTAAAGAGGATGGATGCCACCGTGTAACGTCCGGCACCTGCACGGTCTCACGATATATGGCACGTGGAAAGAGAGACAAAGGCGCGAGAATTCGTATCGTTAAATCGCGCTTGAACGCGCGAAATCAATCGTTCTTAGGAAAATTGCGCGTCCGGTACTTTTACCTTTACTTGCAGCTCGGTCGCTCGTTTCCTTGAGCTCTTTCGATTCGCGCACGTTAAACTATATTCGATTTTTCATTGTCTGTTCCTGAATTATGAAATTTTGTTTTTCACGTTGAAACCGCGCGTCAGTTTCAGTCGAAACTTTTCATACGATGTTCAGTCCTTTTGTTTTTTTTTTTAATAGACTTCTTTATTTATTCAGTAGAGTTAATTAAGAAGACGGGAAGAAAAACGGGAGGCTACTATTCGCGTGCAGGGCAGACGTTTTATTTCATCGCCGCGTCCTAGTGCGTAGAGCAATAAAGTATCGAACAATATAATATACGAGCAAGTAGAGCGTAAAGCAGTATAACCATCGCCTTATGCACTTAACGCAGCCTTTGTTCGTGCGTTTACGACGATGCATTCACGCTTGAGATCCAATGTACACTAACGTCATCGAGGCGCGTTATAAAGCTCTATCCGCAATAAAAAGATGCCCGAACGATATTATAGATTGTAAAAGGTCTCTCTCTCTCTCTCTCCTACCATTTCCTAAGTGTATTTGTAAACATCCGCAGCGAGTATTAAATGGTGAAAATAGATTGCCCATTATAAGTAAACATCTTTGAAGATGTATAATATACTAGCGTAAATCAGTAGTTTTTTTGTTCGAAAATCTCGGTATTTATAATCCTGTGACAGCTACGAAAATTTATTATCCCAACGCCACTTAAAATGCCATTCTAAAAGGAAAACGAGGCAGAAGCGAGATAAATATTCATTTTACCTGAACCTGCACGAAACCATTTTTCAATCCTGTCACTTAACACTATGTGGTAACAACTTACTTCAGCTTAATATTATTATTTGTACAATTGTTAGAGAAACGAAAGTTTTGGATGAAAGCTAGAGAAGAGAAAGTATTTTCTTATCTATCCATCTTATATGTGTCTCCATTCAACGATTTTTTTCAAAAATACGAACTTGCGTGAAAAAGACGTGCTCGTAAACCTATCAGACATTAAATCTTTCGTAAACTTATATAGCAAAACACATTGAAATAACTTTTTTGTGACGCGTGGGTGAAATTTAATGCGGAAATAAATTTAATGCGAAAACGTTTAAAACGCTCGCACGTTGCACGAGGTCTAATGCATATTGTAACGATTAATGAATTCGACTAAAATGGATTGAAGTGGTAATGGCACTGGTGTATGTTGGTGGATACGGATGCGCTAGCGATGCATCGAAATGCATATCAATTGTTTCATGGAAATTCGAGCGTCAATTCCTCTCATTACTATACCAAAATTATAGGATTGTATAGCGTGTGTTGTGATTGTGTTGCATGTGCCATGCAGGAAAGGTGATTTACGTAATTCGTATTGATTATTGAATCGTATGTTATCGTGTAACCTGATTTAATTCGGCATTTTAATTAAACACTCTAAGAGAAGACTACTCGTAATGTTAACATGGGCTTTTTGGAAAAGATATATTTAACAGGCGCAGAAACACGACGCAGCGTCAATGATCGCAATTTACGTCGCAAATAAAAAAAAGCAGTTTGAAAAATTGTGAATGAGAGTCGAATGAATTTCCACACCAAATTGATCGCGTGCCCGAGAATTGATAACGATGATATTTGATATTAATTGAAAGCTCTAATTGAATCTGATGCGCGTCTGAGCGCCACGCGAATTAGGCGTGCAACATACACAGCAGTGTACAGCAATTTCACGGCGTAGATTTTTTTTTTTTAATAAAAGTATAAATCTGCATCTCGTTTGCAGCAATTCAGTAAAGAAAACGCGCATTTTTCTTTTTAGCACGCGCGTCTTTCGATAGCATGGCATGCGTCTGTACACGCAATCACGTGATGTCGTTAAGTCATAATAAATTCAGGTTGCAGCACGTAAGATATCGCTAAGTTCGTAATTTCTTGGGTGCAGCTGCTACGCGCAAGAAATGCTAGATTACTTGTTACTCATTTCGACTCGCTACCCTCCTTCAACGACTCGTCGTCGTCGGCTGGTCTGATGTCGCAGATAATACAAGACACTCTGCCAGGCTCCTTCAGTCGGCGCCACATAAACACGTCGTCCTCGTCTGTTCAGTCGAGGGAAGAAGAGGCTTGGATAATTATACACCGCTCTCATCTCTCACCAAAGCGTATCCTCTAACTAGCGCTAATAACGCCGCTAATGCTCTTCCGTGGAAACTGTTCGTATCTAACAACCACCCCGGAACGTCGCCCGGCAGGAAGATAAGATAGAAATAGCGCCGGAATATTGTCCGGGTTTCTTTGGGAAAACACTGGTTGAAAATTGTGCAGTATGTGTTTCTATTAGAACTATTAACCTATTAACTTTTTACAATATCATTTTGAATCAAATAGCGTACGTAATGAAAAACTGTTTCTTATCCGAAATATCTGTTTATTTGGTTTATTTTTTTTTCACATCAATATTGGCAGCCTTCAGTATTATCTGCAAGTCCGACGAACCGTTTATTTATTTATTTATTTTTTCGTCAAAGCATTTTCGCGATACAAAATGTTCATAAACTTTTTCGTTACATTTAAAAATATTTTTACATGTATCGCGTAATACATTTTGACATTTATTTCATTGCAAATGTAGGTTGGCTGAAGGGACAAATATTTACAGATTGATTTAAAGAGCTTTTTATTCATTGCTCGATATAAAAATTTTTTCATTGAGATCGATTAGTTATTTATACCAGCTGCATAGAATATGTTAAATATCACATATATACATACATGTGATATAGCTCGACCTGACCCGCTCGTGAATATAAATATAACTTGAAGACGGAAAATATATTTTATACTCGATTCAGTATGATACTCGAGCATTATGTCACGCGTTTCGTTTTCCGTGACATGAAGTGACGCAAAAACAAAATTTACATGACTTTGTATTCAAAAGCTACAGTTAAGGCATACGGCGCATGGTTTGTGCGAACATTATCGTTATCGGTCTCCGGTAATAACAGACTGCAGCGCGTTGCGCGCAATTACGTGAACGATTTATAGGTTTTCGTCACGCAGTCCTACTTCCTTTGACTTCTTAATGAGTATGCCAGACTTCTGAAGTTATTCCATCGGAAAGCCTTCCATTATTTTCCATCATCTCACAATGAATCATGCTAATTACGCCTAGGAGCAATATTTATCGCCTTGTTAAAAAATTGCGAATAATTGCGTTAAATTACCATCTTAACACCAGTCCATTTTTTTCTCATTTTGAATAATATTTCTCCCTCCCTCTCTCTCCAAGAGATCTTTTTTAATCAGGCAAAATCCAATGCTAGTATCTTGTCCGCGCTACGGTCCAGAAACTGACTTTGCTGGTCCGTGATTCCTCGCGCATCATCGTGTCTCACCGTAGCGAGTTACTCGGGGAACGGATAATCACCCTCCGTTCATCGCGCATCGATCAGGCGAAGCGTAAACACGATTAGTATAACGCACGGGTAATGAACTAATCCTGCCACGTCGTCGACGAGCACGAACGCGCGACGCTCGATCGACGACGTTCATGTAATGTCGCTGACGTTTCCCCCTCCCCTTCTTCGTCATCGCCGTCCTTCCACTTCTCGCTTCGGCTCTTCTTCTTCCTTTTTTTTTCTACTTCTTCTCCTTCCTCCTCGCGCGCGCTCCAGAAACGAGCGCGTTATTTATGGGTAGTCGGTTGCAACTCCACTGGCGCATTCTGCACAAGGGCTGCACGAAATCGACAGCTGTCGCCTCGTTCGGCAGCTCCGTATATCCATCTCCCCTTACTCCGCCTCCCCGCCACCCTCTCGGACTTTTCCACCGATGTGGCAGCTTCTGCCGTATATCCTACTCCTTCGCCCGGAGGTTAAGTTTGTCATCCTATTCACGTACGTACGTATCCATACATTATGTACCGGCGGACGTATAAAGCATCGTGTTAGTCGCACGATATTTCCGTTCGACATGATTTCTGGTGAAAGTGCTTAAGTGCTGTTGCTGCTGGTATCGACTGACAAGGAAGGGAAATCCGGAAACGCGTAAATACGATAAAACTTGAAAATCTTCGTACACATGCGGCGTGATGCACGACTGTTTCGCGTTGCGATAAAAAAATATTTCAAGCATCCGAGAAACCCTTCAGTTTTGAGGATAATGATTCGCTGCTCGGCAACCTTTACTTTCCGCGTGAGGGGTGTGTCATAAGATAAATAACGTATTATTATATATATTTGTTCGAAATATTTCTGACGCGATCGTAACCCCTACTCCAGGCTACTGATCTAAAATGAAGTTATAAACAGCGATAATTATGGCGATAATTTGCGTTACGAATAACATCGCGTCCCTTCGCTCGCTCGATTTAATGGCGAGAGACCTACGCTAAGAGGGCGGTGCGCGCCAGCGCCGATAATGGATCGTCGCTTTACTAAGAATCATCCGTCCGATTCGCGAATAACGCAGGCACCGTATACACATCCGTACCGATATGAGCATACAGAACGTGTACTAGCGCAAAAGGCGTTATTTATGTCCTCTTTGTCGGGCTATCGATAACCACTGCGGAGAACTGCGGCGCGGCACGATGCGGCGTGGCGTGGAGTAGCACAGTATAACGTGTGGTGTGGCGTGGCGCGGCATGGCATGGCGTGGCCTAGTGCGCGAGACTCGTGTCGGTGTATACGCACATAAATAATGCGAGCGCAATTTCCCATGTAATTGATGGGGCTCCCCTACACCCACCGCCCGTTCCCGTTCCCGTTCCATAATGGTGAGTGAACTGGGCTCTGGATGTTAGCCGGAGAGTGCACCCCGCGGGGCGTAAACTCGACAATGCCTTCGTCACGCCGTGCATTGTTTGCCACCGCCGAGAGTTCACTCTCGCGGCTTGATTTACCGTCTCCGGCTGCGCTCACGAGTCGCGGACGGCAAAGAGCGCGCACTGAAATTTTCGTCGAGAGACATCCTAGTTTCTCTTTCCTCCGTCACCGCGCGCGATTCCGCGAAACGAAGGATGCGATAGGGAGAGACACAAAGGCTGCTTTTCTTATCTTTTACTTCGAGTATTATTCGACTATCATATTTGGTCACATTAAGAAATAATGATGAATCTCAAAGTGATAAAAAACAAACTTGTTAAATGAATCTTGAAGTAATAAAGAGAGAGAGAGAGAGAGAGAGAGAGAGAGAGAGAGAGAGAGAGAGAGCAAACTTAATTTATAAATTTATAAATTAATTTATAAATGTCACATTATGTCCCCATTTATATCTCGATTTATTTAAAAAGCTACACTAGAAATTAAATTATGAATAAATGAATAAATTTATAAGTTTTGCTCTTATGTAAATTAGACAGAGATAAACTGAAAGAAAGAACAAGAGTAATTAAGATAAAAAATCTATTATTTCTTATAACAAAAATCCAATGCAATATATATTTGTTTTTTGTGATTGCCCCTTGTATTTATATTTTGCATTTTGTTCCTTCGAACCATATCGACGTTTCAGAGTCAAGTTTCCCCGGGCAAAAAGGAAAATTGACGATGCTGATTGAAATCGGACTTTTCTTTTTCATTTTCTTTCCAAAGCTCGGAACGCGGAACACGTTGCTTCCACTTCTGTATATACGTAAGTACACGTTATCTCGTTCCGGCAATCCGATCGGACATCAGGCCGGTCCAGACGGGCAGACTAGATTAGGAAGGGTTAACCAACGCGCCGGTGATTTAAATCAATGACGGCGGCACATCTGCTGGCAGAGATTAATGATTAGACGCACGAGAATGAAGCCGGGACTCGGCGCTTTCAGAGATCAGACAGATTAGAAACTAATTTAACGAGCAGCTTTCATCTTGCAATCCAATATCCATCTCGATTCCCCTTACCGTATCACGTGGGTAGCCACTACTACCGGGTATATTGATTGATCGATGTCGACGGTGCGGTAAACGCGGTGCGGCGTTTCACCGCCTCGATTCGTCCTTTCCATTTCCGAAGTATTTTTTCACATGTTTGTTTTTGAAGAAAACGCCAGTTAATCATGAAACTTCACTTTCAAAACCATTTTCATAAAGTAAATAGGAACTTTTTTTAAATCAAATAATATTTGGTGTTAGAAATCATTATATATACTTTTGTAAAAAGGAAAAAAAAGTTTTGTAGATTGTTTGAAGAAGATTTTTTGAAGAAGGAAACAAGAAGAGAGAGAGAGAGAAGGAGAAAAGGAGAAACAAACATTTATGTTAATATACGTATACCTTTCATGTTAATTGTGACTGTTATCGTAACATCATCGTATTTATGCTGGTTCTTGATACTGAAAGGATACTGCAGTTGTGTATCACAGCAACTCTATAAATACGTCGGTTTGACAGTTTACGACAACGCGGAAGCCATTAAGCGATGACTTGTAAGACGATGCTGCAACTCTTCTTGAAATACTTTGAAAATATATGTCGATCGATAATATTGACGTCTACTGATTGCTAATAAATTCTCGAGCATGCTTGAAGTATTATATGGCATTATCACTTCACGCGTCATAATTTTTTATGATTGTTTTATTTTAACTTAAAAATTATAAAATCTAAAAACAAGATTTGATAAAAATGAAATTTTAGATGAATGTATGACAATTAAAAAAACTTCTTAATCTCTTTAAATATAAAGAATATTATTTTTCTAGTTTCAAAAGTAAATTAAGTTAATAATTCCGATTGGGTGAATATCTGTTACAAACGTACAAATTATGCAAAAATTATGCACCGCACTGAGTCGTATTTATTCTCAGAGCTATAAACCTACACCGAAATAATCTGTGCATCGCGATTGTAAGATTTATAGCAAAATTAAATAAATTATAATCCTAGTGCATGCGACTCTAAATATTATGTATATAACTTGCGTCATGCAACCATTTCTATAGTTAAACATTTTGCCCATTTATTTCGCCGAGGTCATTAATTTTATTACAACTCGAGTAAAAGACTGAACAAATGAAAAACTTTAGCCCTGTAATTAATATTCATGAACGTATTTAAGTCTCCGATTTTAAGATTTCGATAAAAAAAACAATATAATTGATATAGAAACAAAACATATAAAGATTTAAAGAATTTTCCAGATATTTCGTGAGCAAATGTCAAGATACAGGAAACGTAAAAAATAAGAATTTAAGAGTGCTGCTTTAACAATAAGAGCGACAGTTAGTCTTCTAAAGGATACCTTTATCGCGGAGCGTATTATTACCGTATCTTCGGAACGTTACGCGAATTGATGTGCATCAAAACGAGGTACCGAGTCGGTGCGCGAGAACACGATAAGCACGTCTGGTCGGTTGTTTACGAGAATGCGGGAACCGTGTAACAGCGCAGACCGCGTAAGGCAACGGCCGGGTAGCTCGGCCCGAAACACCCCTGGAAACACCCCCCCTGATGGCTATAAAACTTCCGGAAAACCATGCGCGCCTGTCCGCCCGCTGTCACATACGCTCTTTCCCGCTTACCGGGAGTTACGAGGCTGTAATTTCAAAGAGAGGGAAAGAGAAAAAGAGAGAGAGAGAGAAGCACCTCTTTCACCCTCTCCACTTTATCTCCTCCTCCCCTACCTTTCCTCGCAGATTCGCCGTCGCCGTCGACCCCTTTGTGCTTCGCTGTAATCCCTCTGCCACACTAGCACCGGCGTACAGGTCTGGTCTGGTCGTCTCCTGTCCCACGATGGAAACACCGTCGGCGACAAAGTTGAAGTTACGAGCGCGGTGAACTCACAAAAGCTTTTTACAAAACTGTTAGCCGGTTCCGATGTGAGGCGGGGACCCAAATGATTTGCGGTCGTGAGGGCTTGCTATTCGAACATCTCGCATCTTGCCTCCTGCTATCCTCTAAAGAATAATATCTCGTGATCCCGATGTCGTCTCGATAGTTTCGATAGGGATACATGGATAGAGATCTTACTTGAGGAAAGAACTTAATATTCCGCTGCAATATCCGCTTGCCGATAATGGCCGTATTGAATTAAACGTAAAAAAAAAAAAGAAATGAGAAAGTATAAAAGATGTTTCAATTACGAAGCAAATAAATGTATACGGCATGTCGTAAAACGTCTTTAATATTTATTATTAATCGCTTACCGTGTTTACCGCGAGATAAATTATAATCAAACGTGGCATGAAATTGTCTTTAATATGTACAGTTTCTACGTGGGTATTATAACGTTACAACCTATCGTAAAAAGTTTCACTGTGTGTGATCACGGAGTATTCGTATCTACATTTTTTAAAGATGTGCCCGCTGTGTTTTACAACACTAGAGAATGTAGTGGAATGCAGGGCGCATTTTTCCATCACGAAAGGAAATTCCTGATACTAGATATCCAAGTAGCGAAGGAGAAAAAAAGAATGGACACGCGTAAGTGGTGTGTTATTCCTCAACCTGTGACGAAATGGTCAGGAAGGCGCACCTGCGCGCCGATGAAACGTCTCGCCAAGGCGGGAAATTCGCGTTGGACATTCGGAAACGAGGCCTGTCTAAACAGAACGTTCCCGGCTACAAAAGCAACGAGATGCGCGCAGTTTGTACATAATGACTCGGGGACGCGGGAATACATGGGGCGCGAACAGCTGCCCGTCACGTAACGTAAGGTAGAGAAAAGGCCGAGAAGCGTGCACCGACGTTGTCACGCGGATGAATACCGTGCTACCGTGGATAGGTACAAGTCCCTGACGAATAGAGTTAATGTCGAAAGTGTCAACATGAAATATTTGAGTGGCGAATAGGGCGAATAGGCGTGACTCTGTTCGGGGGGAAGGCTGCAAAGTATCTTTGTACGCTGCTTATATAAAGGGGCTTTGTATTCCCTCCTGGATTTATTGGAGCGGTTTCGCAATCGGTCAAATGTCTCGACAATACTAGTATGCGAGAAACACTTTGACGTATGGCAAGGTATCTCGACGAAGAATCAGCTTAGATATAATTGTTGATAGTTCTCAATCAATTGAAATAATACGAAAATGTTGAATACGTGAGGACATTATAAGCGAGTTTTTAGTTTTTATAACTTGTTGCAAATTAATTGCAATATTAGTCCATCTTTGACATGCATTTACATTTGTGATATTCCCTGTTGGATGGATCCCAACGAATAGCTGGTGGCTTTCGTTGAATTTTATTTTATATCTTGTGTGTTCCCACATAAGATAGAAATTCCGGAGATTCCGAAATGATCAGATTAAGCGTCATTAGTACACTAAAAGGATATTTGCCAGCGTACGTGTCAACCAATCGGAGATCTTTCCGAAAGTGTCAAATGGTTAAAGTTGTTTCTGCAAACAGACCGTACAGTAGCACCGACGTTCCGACTGACATGAGCATCATGACGTCAGTTTAGCGGGGACCAACCGCAATCGCGAAGAGCAGCGGGACCGTCCACAAACACGAGCTGTGCGGACGGTGTTTGCACAGTCGGTTAGCATCGAGTGCTACTGTATGCATAGGCTTGTCATTGCCATCGCGGTCGATGTGTACGTCGGATGGCGTAAATAAAGTAGCCGCGGGCGCTAAGTCCGCTAAGTGTCCTCCCAATCTGTATGCATTCCCCATTAACGTTTTCGGTAGAGTAGGGGATCCGGCGATCGCCGGGCGAGTATGCTACGGAAGCTAAAGTTAATACACTGGTCCTAAACAAGCAGCTCCATTCGTCCTATTCTTACGCTCTGTCGAAACCGTTATATCAGCCATTCAGTATTTTCGTTCATTAGTAATTATTAGAAAATATGGACAGTAATTTTTATTGTTGAGAAATCAGCATCGTTGTAAACAAAATAATTCGATTCGAATGTCACAGAGCCCATAATAATTTATTAAAAGGAAACAGAGAGAGAGAGAGAGAGAGAGAATTGTATGTAAAATAAAAACATTATACCACGTATTACTGTGCGTCAAACCTCGAGATTCTCGCTTAAAATAATCTGTGTCGTGCATTCAAGGATTCTTTAAAGACGAAACTTCGTGACTATAATGTAACTAGAGAAGATTGTTCTCAATGTACGATTATACATATAATTTGTAGACCTCCATGCAATTATCTAACATGGAAATGATACGTGTCTACAATGTATGCAGGCATAAATTGCCCATTCAGCTTGGTAATTACACTCCGCATGTTTTGTCTGGATATATCGTGATGACATGACCGTGGATGACTCAAACAGACCAGTCGTTCGATATACAATATACTTCTTTCCAAGTATTATAAATATAAATGAAATAAATTAACGTAATTCGACAAATTTATTTTTGCATATATATAATTTCAAATTACAGACTTCTCAAACAGTTTATCATATCGATGTTTGAATATAAAATCATCATTATGGTTATCATTATCGATGACAATGCTTATATCCATAAATGTATTGTATTAGCTGAGTGTCGATATAACATGGCAGCGTTAGTGACGTCACGAATGTTCAATTGCCTAAAAGAGATTAATCTTACAAGTTCTCATGCCTCTGTCTATTAACTTATTATTAATAGCAGACATCATCGGTTTGCATTTCATTGCGCAACTCGGCTAATCTTCATAAGACATAGCCTCACGAAAGAGTCAGAGTATTATTAAACGTATAATATTGTTCCTCTCTCGGACAATCAGACAAAAGGTGCCTTTTAGACACTGCTATTACGGCCACAACGCAATACCCTTCTCCTCCCTTTCTCTCCTTATCCTCCTTAAGCTATATTCTCGACACCAGCGGTAAATCTGCGGGCTGTCAAGGGCGAAAGGTGCGACATATCTTATCGTAAACGTCTCATAACGGCGTTGCAGCAGTAACGATGCGTGACACACGACGACGTAAAGCCGTGGCCCTCGTCAGAAGGCTCTCCCGGCTCGTAAACCTCGGCTAACTCGCCCCTTCGTTAAAGTACTGCGTTAGTGATCAGGATATTTCGCCATCGTTCTAGCTAGGCTTTATTCTTTTATTTATATATATATTAAAGAATAAGGCCTAGCTATATATATTGTTGTGCCCGCGTCTGGTCTCCCGGTGTGGATGCGTACCGAAGAATGAATGAATCTCGTCCCCTGGCGACGCTTGTTACGCGTTGCCAGGCGCGTTATTGTTGATCTGGCTGTCAAGCCGAATGGATGCTTGTATCTTTATTAATTCCAATAAACCGTTCTTTATTATTCAAACCCCGAGTAGTTCCTTACCGCGAGTCCCGCCGGAGCGCGAGTGAGAGTGTGAGTGCGAGAGTGCCGCGGAACCGTGCGTGCAAGTGCAACAATATGTGTGTGTGTGTGCCCCCCCTCGTGGTTCTATTGTTTTAACTATTATATTATTTATTAGTATTTGTGTGTGTGTGTGTGTATGTGTGTGTGTGTGTGCTCCCCCTCGTGGTTCTATTGTTTAACTATTATATTATTTATTAGTATTTCTGTGTGTGTGGTATTGTGTAGTGTGTGTGTGCGTGCGTGTGTGTGTGCGTGCGTGCGTGCGTGCGTGTGCTGCGTGTGTTGTGTGTGTGTGTGTGTGTGTGTGTGTGTGTGTGTGTGTAACGTTCGAGCAATTTTTTGAGCACTGTTCTGTATCAAGTTCTCAGTCATCAGTTTTTTTGCGTGTAGTCGTATGAAGTTTGAAATACTTATCGAAAGAAAATAGTTCTAGTTCTTTTTCGAAATATAATGTTTACGATAGTGTATAAATATTGGAAATTTATCAAGAAATTTTAATGTTAACGGTGTTTTATTTTTCTCTATATATATAAGTATACATATACTTATCTACTCTATATATAAGTATACATGTATACTCGCCATCATATTGTTGTAACAAAAATTATTCATACTCAAATCGCATCGTATAAATCCATGTATCACGTACTATCTTTGTCGTGCACACGCAACATATGTACTTAAAAACAATGCGTAACGTATTATAGAATCGTGTCCGGTGTGTATATAAAGTATATATACACGTGTGTATATAAAGTATCAAGTATTTTATAACACGACACTGTCTGTCCGCGAGGGGTTGCATGGTCGAGAGATTGCAGGCGTTTGTGGGTTATGTGATGAAGTGGAAGAAGACAGGGTAGGGAGTCAAGTTGGACTAGGGTCTCCGAGAGAGGAGGGTCTATCTCATTTATGACGTCACGGGCCCTTCGGTACAACCCGACGCTGTCACAATCATGCAGCGGCCATAAAGTAAACATCCGACATCAAAGAGCCGCCCGGGTAACGGCGTTTTCTGTCTCGATTCTATTACATCCATCCCTTTCCTGCTTGTCTGCGTATCCCTTTGGAGCGCGTAACGTGCTCACACTCATGGGATCTCCGCAATCTACAGTCGTTTCACTGTTGTCCAAAAATTCTTGAATATATTTTATTTAATGATGGATTAAAAGATGGTCTAGAGATTATTTTTATACGACATGATTATTGATGGTGTAGCTCGTTAATATATTTTAAAGAACAATTATACGTTTAATAAAAGCGAGAAAATTATAGATGTGTAAAGAAATATCTTCATTATGTTTAATCTTCCTCTTTATGCGAAACTTTTGATTGATATTACGTGATTCCCTCGTTAGTATGTTACAAGGCTACCAACGTCGAAAATTTGTTGGTGGTTGATTATCAGGATCACGCAGGTCATCGGGCGAACGTGACGAGAGTGGCGGCCAACATGATGTTCCGGCGCCGCCAGAAGGTAAATTAGACAGCCCTTTGTAACCTTTGGCATTCGTTGAAAATAATGGCCGGGGTCTTATACTACTTAAGGGATCCACTGTATCCATTTATTAGACGCAGGATGACGGGCGGTTTGAAAATCATCCGCGGCAATTAGACACGCCAGGCCCAATTGTTTGCATGGCGGCACTTTGGAATAGCCTTCAAATTATTGGCTCGACGTCGGATCGCCTCTGGCAGTGCCATTACAAAATAAGAAGAAAAGAAGAGAAAACTACGACGGAACTAATATAAACTATGCGTTGCGCGGTTGCTTGTCTATTTCGACATCGAACGAAGGGTCGGAAATATACAATTAAACTACAAGAAAAAGAGAAAAAGATATTGAGCGACTAATGGTTCTAACGAAGTAGTCGACAATATAGTTCATGTAAGTATTAAGGATGTTCAGGCATTACGACTAAAATGATGAAAATTTTCTGAATATAAGTGGATTTTGTAGATTATTTATTAGTAGAATGAGACTACATAATTGTTCATACCAATTTTTACCAAGCTTTATTAGAAAACTCGTTTTAACGTCGATATGTTAAAAAGTGATAACGTTGCAGTGATGATAAGTTTGAAAATGTATTACAAAAAAGTATACCTTACCTAGTTTACGATTTGTGTACCAGGAAAATATAAAATCGTAGGAAAATAAAATCGTTGTTTTTCCACAATTTATATTTCTTTTATCTATTCTAATTGTGTTCATAGTCTGCACTTGATACATTTTTTTAAGAGACACAGTAGTACTTACGTCAAGTATAAGTGCAAGACCGTCGTGTATTTATCGACCGCAAGTATGCGACTTGCAAATATTCGAGATTAGAACTCAATAAACCAATCAAGTTCTAAGTAGACTCGATCGATTGCTTGAATTTGAATTATATTATAAAAGTGTTTTTATTTTTCCTCTATATGTCCCACGAGCGGAGATATTGCGATGCAAATTCCGAATCTGAAAATTTTCACTTAAGAAACATCGACGTCGTCATCGTCATCGTCGTCAGACAAATATGGCGGCTATCACTTTCTAATTTTAGACACCAGGGGACAGTGATGCCAGATGGAAAACGTGGCTTCCCTGAGAGTTGCGTATATGGATGAAGATAACTGGTGCTTTCCATTTAACGACACAAGTCGATACAAGTGTCATTCTATCTTTGTTATTTATGAATGTTAAAAAAAGATAGAATGATGCTTGTGTCAATTTGTGTCACTAAATGGAAAGCACCAAATATCAAGAACTGAGAAACCTAACCCTCCGACTATATGTTTTGGAGTGGTATCGAACTGACACCGCCGCTTAGTGGCGCTACTAGTAAAGGTGCGTTGTGTAGGTAGGGTATATGCTGTATACACGTAGAATAGGTAGTTTCAGAATTATTATTGGTGTTGTTATCGTATCGTGTTATCATCAGATATCAAAGAGAAAAAAGAATCGAATGTTTCATTCACGTTTGATGTATCGTTAATACTCTTATCTGAAGATTTTGTCCATGGAAATATGAGATAGCACCTTCTCGCAACCTTCGGTCGTGCAAAAGAAGACTGAAAATATTTTATTTTTTACATAGCTATGGTAAAGTTTTTTTTAGTATATAAAATAATATTGTTATTAATTTATTAAGTACAAACTTACCACTTCTACAACTTTCATCTGGATCAGTCAAAACTCTTTCTTTGATGATGTCATTTTAAAAAAATGTTTTTCACAACCCGCTAAGATCAACACAATTCAACTACTAGTACCGTCTGATAAGGTGACAAAGCAGGACCAGCGCCTCTTATAGAGAATATCGTTGAATTAGAGCCTTGTGAGAACTCAGAACTTGTGAGAAACAGACATGGCGACCAGGCAGGGTCGGGGGTAAATTACAGACAGTTCCACAGTTACAGAGCGTACGGGTTGTTTCTTCTTAAAAAAAAGAAAATTCTTAAAAATTTGACTTTGACCTTTTAGTACATTCAATAAACTACAATGCGTTTACTTAATATGTTGTCCAATCCTCATTGTTATCGATTATAGCTTGGCAGCGTCGAGGCATGCTGTCGACGAGATTTTCAGCCAAGCGTACACAGCACTCATTGTCTTTATTTCACTCTGCCACATAAACAACACGCCACACTACCCACATGACCTCAAAGTATTGTTGCTAAATATTCAGAGAATCGGAAAAATCAAAATTTAGATTTATGTGCTATCTATTGATGAAATGAGGAACCGTATGCTCTTGTATTTAGAACTATAACTGTATGTATGCGTGTGCATATGGTGAGAAGAATGACGATAGAAGTCAATCGAACACGATATGGCTGCGTAAGTAACGTGAACTATATATGTATATTTTTAGTTTGGCAGTGTATAGCAGAACATAGCTATAGATATAGAATTACATAGTACTAAGCCCAGGCCACTAGAATCGTCCCAGCAAACACAATGTTACATGTAACGTTGTGTTTGCTGGGGTGTTGATCGCGCATGTTTCCTTCATTTAATACGGAGTTTGCGCTTCTTTTTAGTATATGTTCTTTGGAGTTGCGTCACACTAGAAATGTGTGATATTCGAAAAAAATCGATGTTGAAATAATCGATGTTTCAAAACATCGAAATTCGTGAATCGATTATTCGCAAAAAAATTGATGCATTGATTATTATTATTTTTTTTTTTCGAACATCGCCCATTCTTAGTTGTGACCTTGCTTAGATGAAGACTTACGTTTGCGGACAATCATTAGTTATCCATTACTGTTGTGTTTTCAGTATTCTCATTGAGTGCCGCTACAGATTGTGCTGCCTCTACATACTATACATACTATACAATACGTATGTCGAAAAAAATGGTCGTCAATGTTTGACCAAAAATAATCGAACATCGATGAATTGAATGAAAAAAATATCGATGAAATAATCGATTTTTGAAAAAAATAATCGGACACATCGATTAATCGGTAAACATCGTCCATCTACGTCATACAGGCTGACACGTTTGGACGTGTTCGGATTTGCGAGTTTCGTTTGGTGTTAAAACATCAAATCATTTTTATACCCGACAGAACCTTATCAGTGTTTGATTCTTGCGTTAAATCGTGTCAGAAACGAGACGTGGCTTCGTCGAAAGGAAAGTAGAAAGGATACGAATAGAAAGAAGAGCCACTCAGCGTCTGATAACTTGAGGCTGTATTCACTGTCAGTACTGAACAGTACTGAAAATCTATCATTTATGTCACGTATACTATAAATTTTCAGTACCGACAGAATGAATATAGACTAAGTATGACGGTGGCAGTGATCCTGATCTTATTGTGATTTTATCTTGTGGTTAACTGCTAACAGAACTTAATTGATTCTCTATTTTTTCTTAGTTAATAATAATAGAAAAAGATAGAAAGTATTAATCTTTGGTTAATAATTAACCACAGAATAAAATTACAGTTACAATAAAGTCCGAGTCACCGCCTCAAAGGCACATGTGCGTGGCTCTTCTTTGAATAAATCGGATCTATGTGTGTGATAATGTATAAAATTCGCATTCATATGTAACTTATGTAATGTAATGCCTGTCTGATAAACGAGTGGAGTGCCGAAGCAAGCTCGTGGCAGACGAAGAAGATAAGAGCAGCTGCTGAAGCTCAGAAGAAGCACATGAATCATAAGATATTGTAAGGCGACAGGATCACACAGAAATGTGCCCAAGGACAAGGTTGCAGATTTAAGAAAATTGTGATTGGGGAACATTTCTATTGTTGAGGTATAGCAGTTTTCTCATAGAGACACGTGGGATCGCACAATTGCTATATTTAATTAAATAATTAATTGAAATAAATGATTTTAAGTCATATTGATGATCACGACTACGATAAGTAAATATTTCTCTATCTCATTTCTGACTTGTAATAGTGTAACAATAGTTTGTAAATTAATTTGTAAAGTAGTTTGTAAATTTTATAATTATTATTTTATCAACGTAAGCACACTTATGAGTAGTATTACAAATGTGTGAAATGAGACAGAAGTATTTATTACAGATATACAATGTCTTATAAAAGATTGGCATATAATATATCAACTGAATTTATTAATGATTTGATTGTAATATGTCAGTTTTTTATAAGATATACATTAAGATTAAATATTCTGCTACTGTCAAGTTTACAAACTACTTGTTACAAACTATTGTTACATTTAAAAAAATTAAATGCTATTGTTGTTACAATTATTTATTATACTTCATTTCATAAGACATATCTTTTGCGATAATTGTTTAACAGAAAATTGTCGGCGTAAATTTTCTATTATTGCCTTTAATTCGACAATTTTGTGATCCTTATTTTCAAGGTCCATTAGTTCTACGAAAAAATGGTTTTAAAATGAAAAAATCTACAGAAATGCATATAGTTGGTCTTCAGAACAGTCAACTAATATGTATAATGTATGTAAAATGAATGTGTGTTAACAAAAACCATATTTCTGAACTATATTGATCCTTTTGACTGAATGTTGTATCGTATTGATTTCTTTGAATTTAGTTTGAATTATTGAGTTAATTTGAATTTAACACACCAATACTTTTCTTTTGAAAATACTTATGAAAGTGACTACACTGCGTGATATTGCTACAAAATTTAAAATTTTCCAACATGATCTAAAAGAAATTTACTCCATCTCAGAACTTTACTCCATCTGTTTCACTATCGTACTTTATTTGAAAGAAATAAAATTTATTTAAACTTTCCAGCCACTGCATTTTTAAGGATTTTTTCATGTAGAATTCAATCAATTGATGAATAGCTGCGGGATTTATAGTTTTTCTATCCATAAAATGACAAAGAATGATCATTTTAGTACTTTTAAGTTAAAATATTTCGGAAATACTAATGTGCTAGGCACATTTTACGAACAGATTCGGATTCAGCGCACAAAATTGCATAGAAAACCACTATTAGTTTCAAAAGATTGACTCTCGCAGACCTGTGTTATCCATGTATCCACTCATTTTAACCACATTTATAAAATAAAAAGGAGTCTAAAAATATTAATTTATTTTATTTAGTCGATAAATATTAATGTTACAAATTAGTAATTATGAAAATCTTAAGATACATTGATATCTTTGATCGAAGGATATATTTAAAAAAAGCATGATGTTTATAAAAACTTACCTTTTACAAAAAAGGCGCCAAATATACATGCCTATCAAAACGTTGTATATATCTACTATGAAAAGTATTGTCATATAAAAATCTTTGGAAAAAAACTATTTTATATTTTAAACTTTAAATTTTAAAAAAATTATACATTCTAAATAAAGCTTATATATTCTATTTAAAAAAAATATGTTATCAGAAAATGACACCAAGTAGAAATAAATATTTGGAAAAATTTGTGTTTGTGTATTCAATGAAATCCAATATGATTGTTTATTTTATTTGCGTATGTATTGTATAGTACAATAACTTAAAACAAAAATTTAAAATCATAATAAAAAAATAATTGATGCAAAATTACTCGACGCTGCTATATCAAAAAATATTCGAAAACATTAAAAATATGTGTGTGTATGTTTAGGAGATAGAGAGATAGATAGAGAGAGAGAGAGAGAGAGAGAGAGAGAAAGAGAGAAAGAGATGTACATAATATTCGATGTAACATTGTAAATACTGAAGTTAAATCCCATCCGCCTTTCATCTACTATATTCAACAAAAATAGTGTCTTATTGTCAAATTATCATTAAGAGTATTAATATCAACGAAACGTAAATCGGATACTCAAAAACTCCAAAATTTTACACCTTTTTTTATCAAACTCTTATATCTGACGTAATCTCTGATTGAAAATTGTTTCAGTAACATTTTGTTTTTCCATCGAAATATTTTTTTACTATTTTTATTAGTAAAAATTTTACCATAAAAATATTTTTTTACCATTTTCATCAGTAGTAAAAATTTTAGTGATTTTTTTGACCATTGTTTTGACTCGCTTACAGTTCAACTGCAGATGAGGAGATTATGACACACAAACTATCGAATTCATGCAATTGTTAAATTCAAAAGATTAAAAAAGTGACTTAACTTTTGAAACTTATTGTACATAAGCAACTTAACTTTTAGCAGGGAAAATATATCTATACCACCCGAACATACTTAGAAATTTAAATAATTCTAGCTTAAGTCAAGTGCGTATGAAAGGTTACGAGTGTTTAAGTGAATTACATGAATTGTAAGATCGGTAATATGAGTGTTGCAAAAATGACAAAGTTTCGCTACATTATCGTAGTAACACAATCGCATAGTAACACAATGCATTTCCTTTTGTTTATAGCCGGAGATAATAAACGTTTTACGAAGGTTCGAATCTGAGCGTTGAATTATTAATACCGCTTAAACGTCGGCTTCGACAGCTCACTAATTATGCAAAAACGCTGATTTCAACCGCAATACCATAGATTTTTTGTCATTATGAGATGCCCGCATATTATAGAGGAGGCGTCACAAAGGCGAGTTTTATTACGAACCATACAGTTCGTACGATGCGTGCAACATTAAAAATTCAGTATTTCCAAAGGAAACAATGCGTTTGTATTATATAAGTCAACATAATTCAGCTCCTTTTTAGACACGTTGAGTGAGTCGTCCTGTTTTTTAATGTCAATAAGCCGTATATTGCACCTTTTTTTAAAACTTTATCTGAGAATTAATAATTAACTGCAGATTCTCTCTCTCTCTTTCTCTCTCTCTCTTTCACTCCGCTCTCTCTCTCTCTCTCTCTCTCTTTCTGATCATATATTGCCGAGCATTTATTGCGCGGTGGCTGAAAATACTCTCGACACTTACCAAATTTAACGATTATTATGTGCAAACATATCTGGAATTTAACGGCTCAATCGTGAAAGATGGTGAAAGCAATCTGTTGGATAATCTCTGTTTCTAAAATGGAGCGGCAGAACTTGGCACCGATGCCATCTGGCCGATCATTTCTAAGCACCGCTATATTGAACAAGTTTAAAGTACAGTCTTAAAAAGACTTTAATTCTCTGCCACAAGGAATGATAAGGGACTTACAATCTTGTATGATCAGTGTACAATGATAATGTTCAAGTAATACTCCAAAGCAGTAAGTAAATCAATCAATGTCACACGACAATCAAACACGTGATAATGTTAAATTTACGGATGTTTACAGATATTTTCATTTCCATATGAAAAAACGTCAAGATTTATTTCCAATTAAAATAATTAAGGTTTATTAAAAATAATTAGAGGTATATATATTTGCATATACAATTTGAAAAAAGAAGATATTGCATCACTTTATTCTCTTACTACTTCGATCGAGTTTAATTCTGCATTCCCGCTAAATAAATCCGTGAGAACAGTCGACAGATTTCAATCTTTTCTTTGCAATCCAGAAAAAGTTACGCGCAGAAAAATGTTAGAGGGAATTTTTAATCGCTCTTAGCTCTTAGTCTGTGATGTAGAAAATTTGTAAAATTGCTTGTGAAAGCGGATTCTGCGAAGCGATGAAATTTTCACGGACACTAAACTGACATACGGTACATGGGGCAACGCACAGTTTTCCTCTTTTCCTCTCCCCCGCCCAAGCCCTTTGCGCTCGCGCGAACATACGCACACGTGTTGTGACTCAGGAATGATAACCGATGATTTATCTGTGACAGGCTGCAGGTACCGCGAATGGATTATCGTTCTGATTGCAAAGTATGAAATAATTAGGGAGCGGGACCGCCGGCCATCCATCATCAGGCAACGATGGCCGCTTGTCAGGCACCGTTCATTTATCATACTCGCTCAGCCATCGCCCTCTTCCTATTCCCATCGCATCGTCGATGTTCCATTGTTCGTATATCGGACGTAACCGTCCGTTACTGCTAATTACCTCCTGCCCCTGCGAAAGATTACGCGGTCAAGGTATCGGACGTATTAACGGGCAGGTTACGCGTGCACCGACATGTTTCTGGATGCCCGTCGACCAAACAACGACTCCATTAGGTACGTGCTCACTCGGCCAAAGATTCCGGATAGCCAGCTAGCTAAATCGCTGCAGTCGATTTATCACAGGCGCCGAAGATCGCGCCGGTTTGTCATCGGCCGTCGCGGTTCTTACAGTCAGTAACGGCGATTAATGTACACGAATGGACATCGTATAATATCGACATAAATCGATACCCTAGAATTGAACGACGATACAGTTGTTGACCCAGAGAAACGAAACTCTCGGTAAAAGAGAAACTTTCGTTTTTCAAACCTAATAAAATTTCCCATGCCATACGTCCCATATCCCACTCTTAAAGGGAATACCGTTCTAAAATATATTTATTGCTGCCAGAAAATCTTCTATTTTCCTATTGTTGTGTCAGGTGACAGTATGTTTTAAATACTTTAAGCATTCAACCTTTTTTTAAATATGTTCTGCAGGGTATTTTCCTCGTTATTTTTCTTTTGGTTTTTGTAGATAGTCTCAGGCGCTCTACTTTACGTCAAATGAGACTAAAAACAATGTAGATAAAATAAATCTCGACAATTTCGGAATACCGAGAATTATAAAGGTTGAAAAAGTTTATGTCTACCCATTTCTACTTTCTTGTTTCTAATATTTGTACCAGTTTCTAGGTCTCGTGCTGCGAAAGTATCGAAAATCTCTAATCTTTCCACATCACTCTTTGTTTGTAGTAGATTGATAAGATGTAATGTAGAGATAATATACTTGCCCGTTCGAAATATCCGCTCCATTTAGCGAAAGTTTTTTCGGGTTAATTAAAGAATAGAGCACGAAACAATAAAAGAAATCTTAATAATAAACGAGAACTGAAAATTACACTGAAAATTAGTTTATTAAATTAGTTTATACGCATCTGCAAATTCTCTCTCTGTCTTTCATATCAATAGGTATTATATCAAATTGACGTCTTGAATAAAACACAGAATGTTGTATAATGTTCCACACTTATATTCTTGAAGTTTACTTCTGTACACTGTCATAGCAAATCATATAACAACAAGCCATTGAGGCCGAGTAAACTATGTCAGGTGAAAATTTTTTTTCTATTCGTGTGATTTCTCGCGGTCAAGCTCAATACAGCGATGTCTCTTCTCTCGATTTATAGTTTTATACCTGCGGCCGGAGAGAAGAGATACCTAATAGACAAGATTTACTGCGGCACGCCTGTCTCAATTGCGGAACAAATTTATCTTCTCCGCGGTCAGCAGCCTTCCCATCACTCCCTAGTCTCAATCTTGGTTCCGTTGTTCCTGAAATATTGGCTCATCCCCGGACTCGAAAGTTACTTGACAAACGAAATCGATGTACGGTCGAGGAGGGAGAGAAGAAGAGGGACAGTCCCCACGGGGTTAGCAGGCCTGTAAACTTTCCTGCGTTCCCGGCGAACAAACACACATACGTGCCTTTTTTCGATCACAGTATGTCAGTCTCTTTAATCGTTCCGGCAATCCGGAGTCATTGAAAATCCGTCGGCGTGTAATCGCATTTTTATTTAATTTGATTCGCCCGAGTGACTCTTAAGTTACACGAATCCGCGTTCATGTTTGCATGAACACGCGTATTCCGTAATTGATCGTTCGATTCGCGCGCTGCAATTCACCGATGTAATTAAGAACACAAATTAACGAGATTATTAATCGGTATTATAAATCACGTGTCTGATTTATGATCGATAAAATTACAATTCGTCGCGGATATGTACACAATGCCAGGTTCGATACACGTTATTAATGTTTTGAAGATACTGTCATCCAGGAATATAAAATACCCCTCTTTTTCTCTCTTTCTTTCTCGTTTAGTCTCCTTGTTCTTCTTACGCGAAACCGACGGCGGCTGGTGGTTCGCGCCTGTAAATTGTGCTCTGGACGTGCAATTAGCGCGACAACATCGGTCTCTACCAGCGAGAGTGCTGTGAAGAGCTTGAAAAACGCAACGAAAAAGCAGTCTTATATTTCAACGTGTGAATAGCGCATTCCTGCTGCGTCGAAACCAATCAACGTGTCTGATTGTGGTCGCCGTCACATTTTCAAGGAAGTTTAACCGCCTGGTGGCATACTCACGATGGTATTGACAAAAGAATTATTCGTTTGCTGTTCGAATCGCGATTTTGCGAATCGCGCAATTCTGAGATATCTGAAATAATCTTGCTGAGATATATCGTTGTACTTCGAACATGTTAGTTCTCGTTTATTCTTGTCCAAGATAGAAGTACGTGTAGAGTTGGTCAAGTGTCGTGTGAGACTCGATATCGGATCGATTTATGACAATCTTTATTCTTAGGCGAAACGAGTTCGACACAACTGCCAATGATTGGATTCAGCTGTTTAAAGAATTGCATTACTCCCGGCCTTGGTTCGGTTTCTCTTGTTTCGGATCCGCGAGATAAACAGCATATCTGTCTTATCGCGTATACGTGATTGGAAACGCTGAAGACGCGTGAAAATAATTACGTAGATATACATAGATACACTTTGACTGCTAGTTTACACGACCGAGAAACTTCAAGAATTCGCGATTGTTATCTCTTCCGTGAACGTATTTTGTGTCATGACATATTACGTTAGAGACGCGAGATGAACGGGATATTAAAAATCAAATAAGTTTATGAAGACAGCTTTGAAATGAGATACAAATTGTTGAAACACATGGGAGCATCCGAGTACTTCGGAGCACTAGCAATTCAGAGATACATATTCAACAAAATACATACATTCATTTTGTACATTAATAATAATTATATGATGTGTCTGATGTGTAAGAATGTGTAACATCGATTATACCGCGACTCGAATCGGCCAATTTAATGCGAGGTTCGTTACATTGCAGTTTTGCATGTGTATATTGACACGCTCGTTTCATCGATGTGGGACACACGTCGCGTGCATAAAGAATCGCTTTGCTCTCGCGCGTCCTTGATTTCATTTTTTGATATCGAACTTGCAGTAAAATAAACCCACATTCAGCTTAATACTTACATGACCGAAGCTCTTTAAATAATCACAAACTGTCCGACAGATAAATTCATGTCTAACAGTAAGCCATGTATGAATATTATAAGAATTTCGTTTTCATTTCTTTTCTGTGTATGGCATAAAATTGTAACGTAAAATTTGATGACATAAAACTAATCTTGATTTAAATTCTTGACTATTCTTGATTTAAAGACAACAGCTATTTCACGCAATATTAAGAGAATTGTATAAAATTAAGATTTTTTCAAAATGAGATAAATACTTAAGAAAAATACTTTGGCTATTTATATAGGTCTGAAATAGCTATTATACATGTATCACATATCTTATAGAATATAAACATGTTGTGGAGTGCACATTATCGAGAAACGATGCATTTGAAGGTATGTTAATGCAGCCACGACCGTTACAATACATACATGTTAAATGCGATTTGCACGCTTATATAAATTTTACATTTTACTACCTAACGTAAGGGAAAGTTTTGCGTCAAAAATAAATACTGTAAACGATTTTATAGTGTAGTAAAATTTACAAGAAATTCACGGACGAGATATTATATTTGACAGCAAAAAATGAGTAAAGATGTTTGGTAGTAAAAAATAGGAAAAGAATTTGAAAGCGGATCTTCTTATCTTATTGTACGAAAGAATGCCATTAACCTGTTGTAAATCAGTGTAAATGGCTTTTAAACTTTTAAAAGCTTTTAAAAGCGCACTGATATTGTAAAATTAACAATGAACTCTGTTTTTGACATTTGCATGCTTTCTGGTTCAGTTTTTAAATTTATTGTGCGCGCGCGTGTGTGTATGTGTATGCGTGCGTGGTGCTTGAATGTTTATAACATTTTTTATTAAATTCCTCAGTAGCAGGATCCATAAATGTTATCATTCTTTGATAACATTTCTTTGATAATGTGCACGTATATTGCATTATCGCATATGTTTATAGTTGAAGTATAAGATATTATATAGTATCTCTATTATATGTATATGTATGCCTACAAATAACGAAAATACTTTTACATATCCTATATATTCGAGCGAATTTTAAATTCATGTGATTTTCTAATTTTAATTTGCGTGAATCAACTGTTGTCCTCAAATCAGAATCATAATGGATGAAACTTAACATGATAAAGTAAATATTTTTGCACTTTATCTCTTTGAGACACATCAAGTTGTCAAAACACCTTTTTTGTGATTGAAAACTCCTTAGCAGCTGGTAAAACATGAAATATTGATCAACAAGTTGTTCTCTTTGTCAAATAGAAAAATGTGAAAGATTTTATCTAGAAAATTTTGATTTGTTCAACAATCGGCGCGCGATAAGCTCCTGCGAGAATGTGAATGTGGCGCGAAAGCAAAGATAGAGCAAGTAATATTATAGCCGCGTCTCGAACGATACCTTTAAGCACAAAGCTGACGAGCTCACACGATGTAGCAAACATATATTCTTGGCCGTGACGGCGCAAAAATGACAGTTTGTCGGATCAGTAACGTGTATCTGTCGAAATCTGAATTTGCGCAGGTAATTTCTCTCGTTACATAGCTACATCAAGATGAGTTCACCTACATTCCGCAAATCCAAACGAATAATTCGCGATAAGACAACTCCGGACAGCGAGGTGTGCGTGTGTGTGTGTGTGCGCGCGCGTGTGTGTATGCGAAGAGCGAGTGTGGAAGAGAGCGAGTAGAACGGGGCTGCGTGCCTGCCGGTAATCACGCGCCGGAATAAAGTTATTCCGGAGCATAAATAACCGACATGTCTGGAATAAGGCATTAATTTGTGTTATTTATCGGCCATTACGCGGCAAAGAAACATTCGCATGGGAAATAATGTATCATTCTCAACACGCGTCCGCGGCGAACCCGGACGGGGAATCGAGGATGATTCGGAATACCAACGAACCGACGTGCACAACGAAGAGCGCCTTCGTCATACGCGATTACGTAATCTGTTGTGAAGACGAACGATTTTTCGGGAAGAAACTACACCGTCGGCTTTATGCATATTAATTTGACAGTTTTCGGAGAGTTCTCCGCTGGCGAATCTCGTAGCTAACATTTCGATTAATTTCTTAGTATTTAGTGGTCAGAAAATGACGGTGCGTTAGGTAGTAGTTTTGCAGCAGGTAATTTCAATTATTTCGCGTTATCGCAAACAGATAGGATAGGACGGGGTTAGTTGGACAACTTTTTACTCAAACTGTTATAAATCTTTACATAATTATGATAGACTAATGAATTTTGCTTTATAAAAAATAATATGTTTATTCAGCTCAATAATTAACCACATGTAGATCTTTAAAAAATTTCGTAAACAGGAAAAGTTTTGTTTTGAATGCAAAAAGTCAAGGTGGCTCAACATACCTCATCCATGGGCATGTTGAGCCACGTTTAGGAGTAAGTTGGGACATGAGAACAATTGGCTAATAATGTTACATGTTATACAAAATCACTAGAATTAAGTTGTATGAATCACATCTTTATTCAAGTCTGTATCTTTTAATCATATAAAGTATATAATATATTTAAATACAAAATACTTTAACAAAATCAACAAAAATTAAACTAACAACTCAAGAAAAAAACATAAAAATCGTCAAGATCTTTAATGGATAGATTTAATTACGACGATACAAAAATAAAACAGAAAATAAAAATTAACTATTATATATTATAACTATTATATTATATATATATATATTATTATATTAATATATATTATAACTATTATATATTTATTAATTATAATGAAATTTACGAAAAAAAAATTTGTGTGTTTAGTCAAAGAAAATGAAACTTAAAATTCAACTCTTAAAATATTCAACAAAAAATAATAAAAAATAGCGTTGGTAATTTATTAATTTATTAATTTCGCCAGCGAGAAATGAAATAAGTGTCTTTTATATTCGACCAAACTGGCCAGTTTATTGGATTAAAATCTTGAAACAAATACTTATTCCAACAAATAAAGCACCATTTCATTTCAGAGATCACCTTTCACTTTATAAGCGGGGTTAGTTGAAACACTTGACCCAACTAGCTCCATACTAGTATCAGCTAAAATATTTTTTTGTAACTAAAAAACCGTGAAAATCGTAACTTTAACATACAGTTAAAAAGTGATATAATTACGTATGTCAAAAATATTACCTGGCTTTGAATAGTCACTTTATATACCGTGTAGATCAAAAACTGTGACGAAATAATAATTTTACTTTTAACTTTCAAAAAAAATAAGTCGCAGTTGTTAGCTGACGGCCGGGCGCAAACTGCAGAACACAGCAAGGTATTCTCCCAGTCCTCGCTTCTCTAAGCGCATATAAACATGTTCACACGTGTTTTGTTAACTGAGATATTTGCATTGTCCAACTTGCTCCTATGTTCAACTGGTCCCCCCCTACTCTACTGTTTCATAAAGATCGTGCAATTACAATATAGCGATAAAATGTGTGCTCCAATAAGCGAAAACGAGGCAATAATTAAGTCGGACCGTACATTGCCGCCAGGTTGTTGGCGAGTAACTTAACTTCTTAAATAACAGTCTCGAGAATTTTACACAGCCGCTTAAATGGTAAGCGTAAGAAAATATTTGCGTGTATATTGCGTATGTTGGATGCGTAATTATTCGCGCAGCGGACGGCAACGTGTTTTCTTCGAAACGGGAATATCGTACCGTTACGTCCATTTAAATAAGTCGATCAATTGCAAAGAGTGTTTTTCGCTTAATTGAGAAATATGTTTGTCATTATAAAAGTATCATCGAGTATATTACTGCTTATTTACCAGCTGTATACATTATACAGCGATAAAAAGATTTTTCTCTCGAGAGTCGTTGTTGGAGTGTGTAAAACGTCTAAATTTGTTTATTACAACCGAAGTTTATTACGAATTATGAGGAAAACGCAATAGATTCTTGCCAACACTTTAATTAATGAGCGTTACAAGTGATATATATTTCTCATCCTATTCCGCTTGTCGGCCAGAAATGTTTTTTACGCAATATTAATGGAATACACATATTAATGGAAAGTGAAATATTGCGATTATTTTTACGTGAGTATCGCATCACCGGTTTACATTATAATTATTGGCTAATAATTCATATGTATAGGGTATCTTAGGCGAAACGTTACACATCTTCCGCTATAAATATTCATTTTCTCAGACATAAATATTCAACGCGTGTTATAATTGATCTGAAACCTAGCAGCGCCGCACGACGTCGTTATGTTTAAAATAGAGCATCTCGTGTAAATCAGCCATTCAGTTTAACACCCACTCGATAGGACGAAATGACAAACGTCTCTTTTGCGATGCATTTAAAATTAAAGAGATCTGACACTCCGATTGCAAGTTGATGGAAGATAACTTTAGATGGCGGCAGATACATGATCGGGTCATACATTGTCGATAAGAGCATTATCTTCTGTTATCTCGTTGTATACACAGCTATCTATTAAATCATCGTAAAGTTACTATTTTGCACAAAAATCCTGCAAATGCTGCACAAACGTGAAAGAGGAAGCGCAATGTCAAATTTTTGTGTGAAACGCATTTACGAAACATGCGAAAATGACTGCCGAATGTAAAGTTTGACAAAAAATTGTCCTTGAGATATATTCAGATATATTGATCTTAAAACTATTTCGTCATCATTAAGGATAGGAAAAAGAAACACTTATCGACCTATTTTTCTGTAAATTGTTTATTGTTTATCAAACACAAGCCGTTTGATTGTGAAATCGTCACTTCAGTGATCTTGTTTGTTACCATAATTCAGATAATAAATAAGTGATTTCAGAAAGACGGCTTTTCTAGGAATTATTCTCGGTTCCGCTATGTTGAATTATATTTATTTCACGATGTAATAAAATATCGCTATAATATAGGCAGAGGTAGGCAAGTTTAAACTGAACAAGAATAGCACTAACCGATGTCGGCACGAGGGAAGATGCACGTTTGTTGCATCTCCGTCCCTGCCTCGAAGAATCGTAGAGGGGGCCATTTCCAGTGAATTATGGACTCGACAGGGCAGCGTGGCCGCCGCAACATTAATTGGGTCTATCACCCAAACGAACACATGTCGGATTACTCGTTCCACTCTGCCGGTACATATACATACGTCAAGCAGCAGCACCGTCGTGCCAAGAAACAGAAGTAGAAGGAGGAGAAGAGGAAGAAGAAGAAGAAGAAGAAGAAAAAGAGCAAGAAGAAAAGAAGAAGAGAAGAAGAAGAGGAACAAGCGAGAAGTGCGTTGGAGGATCGGCTAAATAAAGAGAGAAAGAGAGAGGGTGAGAGAGGGAAAGAGAGAGACGTAATGAGAAAAAGAAGGAGCGGAGATCGAGACAAGTCTGTTCTTTCATTAATCAACGATTAAGCCTCTGGCCTCGGCCTTTATGAATTATTATGATACCACATCTCACGACATCGCCATCAGTCACGACCCGTCGTGTATCTCGGTAACTATCTCCGGGGCCGCCTGGCAGACGTGTTTACATTTATCACCGTCATCTTTTCAGCATGCTTGATTTATCTTCCGCGCATTATCATCTGGCACTTTGACATTTTGTTTGAATGGATAAGAGTGGCTAATGTCGCTCTCGAGTCTCGGGGGACCGACAGTGGCGAGAACACACAAACGCGGATTAAGAATTGTAGATTGCGCGTACGTGAAATATCACATTTCGTCGCGATATCGCAGGAATATCGTGCTATTTCCGGGTCTGCCGATAAATAACCGCGTCTCCCGGTGATAGCATGTTTTATCTGACATGCTTTGCTCTCTCTCTCTTTCTTTCTCCCTCCTTCCCTTCCTCATATTAATGTATCGAAAATTTACAAATCTATTTAAAAAGAGCCGGTTGACCATATCTAGAATATTTCATGTTTGTTATAATGTAGGCATATCTTTACATATCTTTGAACACTTCGCGTCGCGCTCATTTTCATACTCGATGCTTCGAAGTAGCACTATCGGAAACGTCTATCAGAAATGACGCAGGCTCCAGTTCCATGCAATATGCATTTATAAACGTTAGGAATCAATATTGTTACAAATATTACTATCAAATGACACTTACATAAATTTAACAGTAAAATTTTCAATGGAGCGAATGTGGACTGATTAGTCATCCATACCCAGAAACGACGTGCTCCTCATCCATCATTATCCACCCAACAGTCACTCCATTAATCAAGTGTGGTGACATCTTGACGTGTTCGGTTATTGATGCTTTTTCTTACCGCAGTTAATACCGGTTTTGAATTGATAACGTCATTCGGACTAACGCGATGCACCGATATTGATCGCCCGCCCTGATATTTATAATTACCCGGTGCGTTACAGTATCTCGAGAAAAATATCCTCTTGTATAAGAAAGCGAGGGGAAGAAGCAATCGCTGAGTTAACAGCTAATTGAGTGAGGTCGCGAGACATTTAAAAGACCGAGAGTGATTAACGAGTTATAATGACGTCCAAGCATTTTTTTAATTAGCATATTAGAGAGTTTATCCGTTTTCTCTCTTGACCTTAATTACCTCTCGAATGACATACCGCATGTGGCAATCTCTTATGGAGTTTTTGTAAATAATATTGCGACAGCATTAAACATTATTTATTACGCGGTGTGCAAAACATGACTATTTTAGTTAAATCTGACAATTGTAATATTCTTGAGATAATTTCTTAAATATTCTTGAGAGTATTCGATGTAATATTTAATTCGAACGGCGCATCGGTATTTTTTCGCTGGTTTTCTCCTTTATACATTATGCTATAGGTTTTTTACTCGCGTTCAACGACATCGTGGAGAATATTGTATCACTCTCAACTTGCAATCGAATTAAATACTCGAGTTCTCGATATCGATATCCAGCGACGGACAATTCGCCGCCACGTCGCACGATAGGTTCGGCTATTATACTTTCACGCGCGACATCCAGCCTTAATTGAATTTATGTACCATTTTATTTCGCGTTTCAGATTTTCGTGCCAATCCCCGATAAATCTGTCGGCATTAATAATCATAAGTGTAAGTTATGGTCGGACCAATGGTCCAATAAAAGCTACGGTGAAGCTAATGCTGAAAGAGAGGTAAAGAGAGGAGGATGGCGGGTAGAACTGAATAGGGATAAAAACATAAAGGGAGAAAGAGAAAGAAGGGAGCGACCGAGCGAACGTGAGGATTAATGCTAATCAAGAATAAATTATAATCATACTAACGTTCCCGTACCAAATGGCGGACGTATAGGGGTGAGGGGAAGACTTTAATTTATTGGACGGCCGAAAAGACATTGCGCGTAAGCGCATAACTTGTGTTTATCAGAATCCGGTCATTTACTTCTAAAACATACTACCGGTTTAACTGCCAGCCGGATAGCTATTTTATTTTAAGGATGTTTATCATGCGCCGATGTGCAAACGGTACGTGTGTATCTAAAATGTTAATATTATGACGGATCACGATGTAAGTTGCGTTTCGTACCTTAGTATCTAACATTCAATAATGTGCGATAATGTTCACAAGTGTTATTTCAAACCCGCACAAAAATTTACAATTTGTCTTAGATATTCCTAATTTCTCATGTCTTAGACAAGTCATAATATATATATTAGGTATAGAACAATATATGCATGACGTTAGATTAACAGAGTTAAAATGAGATGTATGGAAATAAAGATTTAAATATATATGTATATATTAAAAAATGAATAAATCGTGTGCATTGATATATTTATAATGCATATTGATTTATTTAACTTGATTTGTTTGTAACTTATTCGTTCATAAAATATTCATTATTATAAAATAAAAGAGAATCGGAAAAATATTGTACTAAAAGTTTCTTTTTTATTAGATTTGTATAAATGGACCGTAATCTCAGATGGCATGATTGTTCAAAGACCATGACTTTGACGCTGTTATTAGTTTCTTCAGAAAGTTGACGGAAAAAGATGTATTCTCGTGGGATGCGCTTACTTTGCAATATACTCACACGAAATTGAATAAACTAAGCAATTCAATATCCATCATCTTACTTCAAAGTCACTCGTGAGCCTAGGATCAATGGCTTTTGGTGAATGGAAATGAGTTTATAGGGCAAAGAACATCAAAAATACAATACGTATCAGAAATTAGAATACACTTCAATACAGTATGACATCAACATAAAAAATTCTTGAATATGACATTAACATAAAAAATTCTTGAACCGTCATCTATCATAAATAATAGAACATCTCCAGTATAATATGAGATAGATATCCAATTGAGATAAATACCTGCAATACATCAAAATCAATAAAAATTCATAAGAATCCAACTATCGTGTAATAAATTATCATGAATTAATGGAAAAATACTAGTATTTATGTAAATCGATATTAAAATTTGATTGTTAAAAATGTGACGTGCGTAAAATGAGAATTAACATTGCATATTATATTAATTTCTGTCTCCACTCAAGTCTATAATTTCGCAAAACGCAACGAACAAATATTTTGAATCGATTATCTCATCGTGAGTTATTTGTGCGGCATAAATCATTTTTAATCTTTCATTAAATTGCAAGAATTTATCCTCGTATGTATCGATTGCTAATATAGGATATCAAGGATTGCAATTTCCGAGTATGACGATAATAATTAGACTGACAAGGAGAACGATGAACGTAATTAAAATGACGCGGCTAATGGCGAAAAGAAACATAAGACTCACTGATTATAAGGAATAACAATTTATATCGCGTATGCGATATTTTACCGAATGGATTTCTTTTTTATTCTCTCACACGCATACAGCTGCCAACTTTCATTTCTCCATCCTCGATATACACAAATAAACCTTTCACGACGATAATTTACTATTGCGGCAGGTGTTGGGTGATTACAAGATAGCATGCGATTGCGCTGAATCGAGCATCAATTAAGACATGTAAATAAAGTACATGGCGTGTGTGATTCTGTATTGCATGCCCGATCACACACACATGCGCGCGCACGTGTATACATATGTATAATTATAGTATAAGTTATATTAAACATTATACATATATATACATATATATATATATATATATATATATATATATATATATATATATCTGTATATCGTTGAATGATTATTAATATCAGATTTATATTTATACATGTATATAAATATAAATCTGATATATTAATAATTCATTCAATGTCAAGAGATTGGATTTGGTAGAACGATAAAAAACAAACGATGGCGCGCGACTTTTTCGTGGGACACTTATCATAGTAGCTTTGCGTACGAGACTTATGCCGGGAAACGAGCGAGGGGGATCGGGGGGGTCGCGCAGGGCATCGCTTATTTACTCAGGCTGCGAGTTGATGTATGGCCCGCTGCTGGACGTTGTCGGTGCCTTTCATTCGGCCATCTCTCTCTCTCACAGAGACAAGAGATAACCTCGCCTCTGATCAACGACTCTCCGCTATACTCTCTAAAGGCCCCAACGCTACATGATCCAAGCGCGAGGTCGGTGTGAATCTCAGACCATTCATGGTGGTGTGACGTCGGACTACGTAGCTGAACGCTACAGGCGCGAACATATACACGAAGTGTGATCTAAAACATCCTTCACTCGAATATAAATCTCTTTTCTCAAATGGAAGTATATAAAGTCACGTGCGCTAGTATGTATAGCATGTAATTATTTTTGTAATTCATACTTGCAAAATTCGTGAATTACGTAGATACAAGCGTGCAACATGTATCTTCTTCTTCTTCTTTGAGATCTAGTGATCTGTTAATTCCGAAGTTGCTCTTGTGGATCCTCTTGTGAGATTGATTGCCAACTATCTCCCCATCTTTGCAACGTGTACCAATAACAGAAAATTTTTATGAATTTTGAGTTGCTGGTAGAAGAATTGACAAAATATATATATGTATATAATACATATGGTACTGATTTCTAAAAAATTTATCTCCTTGATAATTCGTATTTCAATTTGAATTGTTCTACATTCGACGAAGCGAAAAATGACACGCTATTTGATTTCAATGAATTTTCACGTTGCATAAAAACGATAAGTCGCTCGGAGTTCGAGCCGGATCGTTTCTGGATCCACCCCTGGTAACGCTACGTAACATTGATCGTGTAACAAACGCGATACTGCTCATGAGAATATACGTGCATTAAATGACGCTTACCGAGCGATGAAACGAGCGCTCGAAGTTTATCGTCGGACTTGTGTGCACGCGCCTGTTAACACGTCCGCTCCTAGTAAGATTATGCGACATAACGTAACATAATGTAACATAAGAGTCGCGCAAGAAACGAAATTACGGCATGATTTTCGCGATCATTCTTCCGCAGCGCAATCGGATGTGCAAATACGATCGGAGTTGGATGTACACGTGTTCAGCCACGTCATTCTCTTCAATGAATGTTTATCGAGCTGCGTCGTAACACGTTACGGTTATAGAATAGATTGAACAGCGCATATTTATGACCATATATACAAATTATTCAACATTTTATCGTTTCCCGTTTGAACAAAGAAAATTTATGATATTTCTGAGAAAACTTCACTTGTGCATTTCTTCGCTGTTTTTATATCAGGAGTATGTTTTTCAATTACCTTTATCAAGCCTAAAATTAGCGTTTTTTGTCGTGATGATTAAGTTTCAAAGTTTTTAAGTGTTGAGTAGAAAGAGTTACCGAAATTTCGCGGTAACAAATAAGATTTAAATATATTTTACCTGAAATAAAAGTCGAAACACATTTTATAAACTGCTTTCAATGCATATACAACTGTTTTGTACACAGTATATCATTTAAGCTCCATTCAAGAACGCAGGCCCACATTGTGTGGTCTAAAACGCAAACGCTCCAAGATCCAATGAACGATACATGACGTCTTTATTGCAACGGTGGCGGTTACCGTCCGCTGTACAAATAATGCGGGCAATGCAAACGGTAGGAATCACGCGGAACGCTGTGGCGCAAATTCAATCTCCGTACGCGGATCCGGAATTCTTGAGGGCTGTTCAACTACCGACAATGGAAATCAACTTCTCGGTTCAGCCTCGTACACACGCGTTGCATTGAACTGCATTTTTCAATTTAAATAATTCATAAAGCACAAATCGAACGTGACATACATAATGCTTGTTGATATTTACATCAAAAAATTTGGATATGCTTAGAGACTATAGAACGTAATCAAAAATTATGATACATCTACAATAAAAATGGATTAAATCGTGAATTTAGTTAATTTTTCAAAAATAGAAACAGTTTTTTGCCATTATCCAGATATACACTTTTTTGTTATATCAATAACATTAATAATAAATTGTAGAACCCACAGGTACAACTTTTGCAAGTTTAAATTTAAGTGTCAAGAAGATACCATCGTTTATGGCCTATGAGTTAGAATTTATCATTTGATCATTTGGAACATTAGACTTAAAGGTCCGTCGATTCGTGCATAACCCTATTCTAGGATATCTTCGTCACCGATATTATGGATCACCATATAAATAATGCGAGCGATGCGAGCGGCACGGCGGTTGCCGTTGCGAGACACGAACGAATCGTATCTCCGCACGAATCGGTCTGGAATTCTCGCGACACCGGCTACCGATACAGCCGCCAACAATGGAAATGGACTTCGTGAGCATTGGGTGGCCCCTACAAGTGGCCCTGCATTCCAACATCGAATCTGCCGAGCAGAGCTCGAAATGTGAGCACACATGCAACGCGGAACGAAGACCACGAGTGTAGTTTCGCGCCCCGATCTCTCGGACGCATGCATACCACATCGCTAACAGATCGGCCAATTTTCGACTTGGATATGTTAAGACCTCCCACAATGTAGCGGTCACTTTGGTTTCGCTTCGTATCTACGGCATATGATTCTCCGGAATCCTTTGCTGTCCGCGCAACGTCTGTTGAAAGTAACATTTTTCTCATTATCATTATCAAAAGCGATAAGCAGGTAGAGGCAATATATTTTATTGCCTCCGACCGATAATTGAAATAGCTATGAATTAGCCATGTTTAATATATTATATTTTAAATTAATAATTTAAATGAATTAATAATAACATCGAATAGCTACACTGAGAAAAAAAATAATTGATTCAACTAAATCGATTTGGGTTACTAAATAAACTTTTAGTTGGGACAAACAAAAATTTCCCTGTCCAGGCTAAAAATTGTCAGATAAACTAAATAATTAGTTAGGATAACAAAAAATTTTGTTATTATTGCTTTAGTCGAACGATTTAGTTAAATCAACTACTTTTTTTCGCAGTATAAAAACACATTCTTCCTGCTTCAGAAATTAAGCTTTCTCTTATCAAAACATATCATTTATAATTAACACTAATTAATTCTAAACCATCTATCGTGGTTGCAACTTTAAGTATATTTTTTGTTATCACAAGCAGCAAATCATCGAGGATCAATACTATTTTCCTTACATAGACTGTGTATCTCACGATATTCCGCGTAAAGCGGAAATATGGATGTCAATTGGATGTAACTGTTTCTCGTCAGAGTCCCAGGATTGAACACGTAACTGCCAATATCTGCAAATTGTTCGGGTGCTACGCGAGGAACGTACCCAGTTTCCGAAAGTCTCGCGACGCAAAACGATCGGGCTAGAATCTGACGAACTATAATCCGCCAGACTCGCGCATTCGATCGAACGAGCGGCATTCCTCGAAGAACGAAGAAAGCGATCGACTGGATCAGGCATGGCAGGAATGAATTTCGAGCAAACGGGGTGGTGACGATCTCTCTCTCTCTTTCCCTCTCTCCTCTCTTTCGCTCACTCCCTTGCTCGTGGCAGCAGCGAAATGTTACCGATGCGCACACAGAGACATGGGGTTGGAAGCGGCTCCGATGAACAGAGCCGCATTGTTTGTCGCGGGAGGCATTCCCCGCTGTCGGCTGTCACCGGAAACATTCATTACGGCGCGTCGCCCGCTAGGAATCACTAATGTATTCGACGGCGGCGACCGTGCGGATCGGTTTTCGGCACGGCGAAGTGCTCTTCGCGGAATCGGAAATTTATAAAAAAAATACTGCGGCAATGTCGGCTACTCGTCTTGTTACACAAGACGAAGAAGCCTGAACCATCGCAGCCTTAGTAGTTACGCTACTCCTCCTTTCGTCGGATCGCTCATTAGCGATCGGATTGGAGAGTAAAGAAATGTGTGGATGTAGGATATTTTAGACATCATCAATATTAAATAGTAGAAAGGCTTGTGTCGGAAATGGTATTGCCAAATTTTTTAAATTCGCGTTTCACTTCTTTTATCAGGCCACTGAGTTTTATAAAATCTCATTCGGTAGGCGTAACGTGGCTTACACAATTCTTAATTATGTTGTCAAGCATTTTATTTGCTCGCACCTGGTCCCTCCGGGCGTGTTAGGGTGATAGGCGTCGACACGACGTACAGTAGAAGGAGAATATCCAGATAATTTGACAGGGAGCATGGCCCTTTAATAACTCTGTCTAGAGGGGATTGTGATGTAACCTAACGACTCTATTGCGATACGAGAGAGATTTACCGGACATAACCTTTATTTTTGAGAACATTTGCGGGAAGGAAATCGTTAAACGTGTCAAATAATATTACATAAAATTCTCAGACTCGTATATCCTGTATTCTTTTTTTTCGTATTTCTATAATCGAGTAACTTCATTCAGCGCTCTGAATCATTTCTTCGATCGGAGCGATAGGCAAAACCACATTACGTTGTCGAATATTTTCTCGAAGATGCGCAACTCTTGCAGAAATGTTTCCGTGCAAGAGAAGAGGAACGAGCGAAAGACGATGCGGATGGGCCAACTACCGAGTTTATAGGTTCCCGGAATACCGTTCCGAGAGCGGGTTAAGTCAAATCAAACGCGCGTGTGAACGCCCCTCATAACCGTCACTTTCTTCGGTTGTCGGTCGATCATCAACGAGTCTACTGCTCCTCCGTCAAGTATACCTCTGGTCAGGTTCGCGAATCCCTTCGCCCGCGCTACCTTGTTCGGCTTTGATAGGGTGCGCGAGAACATAGCTCTCTCGGTCGTAGCGAATGGTGGCGTCGCTAGCACAGCCGGTTGTTATCCGGCTGTAAGTATACAGAACCGCGCAACGTAGGGGGGGAAGTGCACACATCGGTACACAACTGTGTAATTTGAGGGTAATTCCGCGAGTCGTATAACCTGTAGGTAATGCCAGCAGGCAGGCAACCAGCCAGAGAGGAGAGTGCATCAGTGCGCTGCTCGTTTCGTTTAATTGGTCGTTCCCGGGTTTACGAGGTTTCGAGCGAGGCGTTACGACGACGGGGGCAGAGAGAGAGAGAGAGAGAGAGAGAGACGGGGTTGCGCACCGCAAAGGATGCCAACCCCGCCGAGCCGGCAGCCAGTATCGACGGAAATCGACGCAAGTCTCTCTATTTTCAAGAACTGTGAATTCTCGATAATTATATCGTTAATTTTAGGTCTTTAAGGCGTCTTTAAGACATTTTTCGCTTTAAAAAACCATCCCTTGTGCAAAGTTTTCAATATCACACATGAGCGTGATAAATAAATAATTCGGATTAAATCTGAATCGTTATCCGTTTGCAACACCTGCCAGGCACTGTTTCCAGAACAGCCGCTGTAACAAAAAGCATACATTTCTACCATTGTTACCCATGCGTCTGAAATCATATCTCCGATTTATGTTTTCAACAATGCAAATGAGTATCGTAACAAAAAGTATAAATTGTCTTGAAGACTCAGAGACACGCGTAAACGATCTCCCATAAGAAATGAAGACATAATCGGATCTGTCTGTCGGACGAGTTTATTAGCTCCTGTCTAAAACGTCGTAATTAGTCTTCATTAAACCCGGCTCGACGATGACCATCCCAATTTCCTGGCGATTGTTTATGCCAACGTTACTCACGTCTTCAAATCAATTTCAACGTCGCCGGCCGAATCGCGTAGGTATAACGTACGCACGTAGGAAATGCGAGCAGAGGGTTTAATATCGCCCGCTGAGATAGAAGCAATAAATGCTTGTCGAGTAAATCAGGATGAAGCGCCATCGAGGAGCGCGTAATGGCCGCATTAAGTGAATAACTCACGGTTGCAGTGTCAGACTCGGGGGAGGGGATGGGGGGAGGAAAGGGAAACGGTGGCGCGAGGTGGGCGTCGGACTGTTAGGAACTGTTAGGGGTGATAGCGGTGCCATCAAACAACTTTACGGCGTTAAGTGCTCGCCCGGCACCGTCTGCTGACGCATTACCAACCTAATTTCTGCCAAATACCGACGCGCAGGCGGCGCAGTGAAACGTGTGCATTAGCGCACCGTTGACAGATGAAAGGTCCGTTTGATCTTCTGGTGGAGCGTGGCGCACACGGCTAATGGCGGCTGATTATTTTCGGTCAGACTATGCGTTAGAGACGCGTTTTGTCGTGTTTCGCCGCTTACTTCTTTCATTCCTCTTTCCTTTCTCTTCTACGACTATATCACTTAGGTCAGTTTTACAATAAGTGTAGTAAATCTTAAGAAATTAACCAATCACAGTCAAATATGAAGAAAATAATTGAATGTGATTGGTCAGTTCCTTACGACTTAATTTTACTATACCTATTGTTAGAACCGGCCTAACACATTTAAAAAAGTGTTACGTTAATCGTTGCTTCGAAAACTTGTGTCGTGACTCATATAACATGTATCACTTTTTCCTCGTTAATTTTTCAACAACTTCTTCACTGCGGATTCGACGACAGTTACGTCTTTGGCGAGCAATAATATCATTTCTCTGAAACTTCGGTTCTAAAAACATTTTATATGCGCTCGGAGGGAATAAAGGACGGTGGTTTGGACAGGGCGGAAGTGTTTTCTACCGATCTCCGATAATTCGCGCCGCCGTGCGATGACGGCAGCGCGAATTATCGTAAATCCCCTCGTCCCAGATACTCGCGACACGCATTTTCTCCTCGAATTAGTGACACGGAAAACATGGCAGTTCGACAACCACGCTGAAAGATCGCGATATAACTGGAAAACAAGCGTAAGAGCGCGGGAATCGGAGAATATATTTATAGCTGCCTCGAGCTATTAAGATAATTTATCGGGGCCATTACCGAACAAACGAGAGCATTAATCTATTCTAGCTTCATAAAGAGAACTTCGTCGACGATTTTGTAGCCCGCGCGCCAAACGAGCACTTCGGAGTAAATTGATGGATCCCCCTGACCTGGCGGCTGAGGACCCTCTGTAAATTGCTCGTAAATTTTTATTTATTCCGCCGCAAATAAAACCCTCAAGAGAGAGCAGCCGCTTGCCTGGGTATCTCTTCTTTTTCTTCGTCGCCGCGTTACGTCGCGCCGCGCCGCGCCGCGCCGGTGTCGTCATTCGCCGGTCTCCTAATAACACTGGTGATTTTCGAGGATCGTAATTTTTAATCGGTACCGCCGATATCTCGGCTCCGTGAGCTCTCAATATAATATTTACACTTTCTGCTTTGGACGCGAGTGCTAACTTATCTGGCAAAAGTACGCGTTACAATGCTTACTGAAATTTATCATCGTGAAATTCAGATATTTTTGACATTCTCTTGTGATTCTTTAGTCGAAATATAAAATGAATATATAAACACTTTTGAAAAATGAGTCCGCGATAGAATATTCCGTCTTATGCAGACAAAAAACGTATTTCGCTATTAAACATCTGCGGCATTTCAACCTCAAATAAAGAAATATGGTACAAAAGTACCGACGGGACGAAGTGTCGAACGGTTCTCGACACATTTCCGATCTCTCATCGAAGCTTCGAGCACAAAGCGAACATTGTGCGAATCGATAACTCGTATCATCCCCTCGCAATAAGCGCGTACATGCAACGCTCCTCTAAGGGAGCGAGAACAGTCGGCGACGCCGGAAAGGATCGCGTTGAATCCCGGTGGCGTGACGGGCCGCCTATTCGCGGTCGGGCCCGCATTGATCAAAGCGGCAATTACTGTCATCGTAATATTACTCGGGACGTTACTCACGACCAGGCTAGGACGTAGGACCACATCACCTCCGCCTTAAACGTTGCGCGCCATATAAGCCGCGGCGGTTGTGGCCCGCGTAATAATTTCCCGGAATTGCGTTTGATGTGACGGGGCGTTATTAGTTTTCCATGGAAGCGTCGGCAATTTTTCATGTCGTTCGCCCTCTGACCGTTCGGCCGAGCAGCTATGATTTGTCGGTTTTACACCCGAGCGCTGATGAACGGTCGAACGAAGAAGAAGAAGTCATTACGAAACAAGTCGGATAGAAAAGAAGCGTGTTCCCGATATCTTCGCATTAACATCAGTTGTTTCTACGTAGGAGGATTTTTCTATTCTCGAGGCCACCTGGCATTTTAGGACACATTTGAGGTGTTAACCAGTGTTAAACATTGGCTTCCTTGTCAACACTTCTTATGGTTTGAGGAATAAGCGTGAAATCAGATAGGGTAAGACGGTAGCTGGCAGTGAACATGAGAACCGTTGACACGAGGCGATAAATTCGATGCACTTTCGGACCGAGGGAGCAAGCCGAGTCGAGCGGTCGGCCAATAAATGTCAGAAAACGGAAAAAGGAAACCTCTCGGTCACGGTGCGGTTTTGTGAAATTCTTAGTGGGTTAAGGCTGAAAGCTGCGTCTAATAATGACTCGGTCGTGCGGGGGTCAAACATATAAAAACAGGGCGAAGATTTATGACACACCACCTGAGCTTCGCTCAGCATGATGCTGGATACCCATATTGTGAAATAGTCTGGATATAATGGGAACGTCAAGTCCGAGGACTTCGGAGCATTTACAGCAGTTAATGTTACAAAACGAGCAATGGCAGTGCCGGTTGTGCATCTAAATAACGGTCAATAAGTATGAATTGATTTTTGCCGATCATCATTGCTCATCGTCTATCAAACGCGAAAGACTATTCCAAATGATGCAGAACCAAAGAAAGATTCATTATTTCCTTATTTCTTTGAAACTCAAATCTATGAACGCTCACACAGTGTTCGTCGAAATTTCAATGCTCCGTCCTCCGCTTTTATATTCTCGTCTCTTTGTTTAAAATACTATATTTTTGTAAGAAAATCGAGAACAAACTATGTCCTACGATGCTTTTACGCATCACAATTCATTGATCAGAATACGATACTTCCGTTTCCAATGGACTTTTTTCCTAATGCTCACACTTGGATGACGGAGTCTCGCAACCTTCGGCGGAATCTCCCGTTGCTCAGGTCGGATACCTGGGACAGGATGTGTGGGAGGTCTTTATTCGTCGTCAAACGGGAGGAGAAGTAGGAGGACTCACACGCAGAAGAAGCAAGAAGAAGCAAGATCTCTCATGTGTACCCACGGGATATCTTCAAGCGGGTGCGCGAGGTGCTCTTCTTTGCCTATAAAGCCAAGGGAGACGGAGCGAGAAAGAGGGAGAGCTCCATCTATTTTCGCCTCCCTGTTCCAAGCAGAAGCGGGATGATTTATGCGGAGCGGGTGCCGCGGCTCCGCGCCGCGGGAGAATTCTCGCTTTCAGCTCCGCACCCAGCCGTGTCGTCGGGGCGACGGAGTGTGCCGTTGCCTCTCTCTCTCTCTTTCTCTCTTTCTCTCTCTCTCTTTTCCAACATCGGCACGAGGACCGAGATGCGTCTTTCTCGGATGACGTACAACTATCGGCCATCGTTCTTTTCTTGTTTCTTTTTTTCTTTGCCGGTCCTTTGCCGAATGTTTCCGCAGGAGGGCAGGCTAATCGTAGAGCAGCCACAAGAGAACAGGCTGAGTTATGTGCATTTCGAATTAACGACAGGCGGACTTGGGGTAGATACCTCGCCTGCAATTTGTTTAAAAGCAAACCTATGAAGTTATGATGTATAATTCAAGCTCTACCCAGGGAAAATCTGACGTTATTTCGATGAGTAGAGACAACTGTAGTATTTGCTCTCCAACACACATATAGTATATAAAAAAATATCTTTTTACAGTTATGGAAATTGTAAATGAGATTCATTTATAATTATACTTCCAACATGATAATGCAAATTAGCAATTTTGCTTGCAACGAAATGTAATCGTTAAACAAATTATACGTTTTCAAAGATACATTTGCATTTTCGACGTAGCAAGGATACGTATCGACGGCCAATTCGATATGCAAAGTGCTTTTCGTAATGATGGATTGGTCGTTACCGGCGTTCGCGTGGTTAAATCAAGGTGAAATGTGCACGCCGCGACTACTGCACCGGATATCATCGAGCAGAAGCGCTCCAAATTACCTTCGATGAGCAGATCGGCAACAAAGGCACGTGTTTTGCTTCTTCACCCGGGCTCCATTTATCTCCGCGCGCACAATACGATCCGGATTTGACACATCTATCAGCGTACAATGCCCAACCCGGTCCGCCCCATTCTTTACTCTTCTCTCCTCGACGCTGCCGCCGTCGATTGCTCGACGGAACAAGCTCCTAACGCACCTCTAGACGAAAAATCTCGAAGAAGAAAAATATGACTGATATCTCCCGGCATAGCGTCCCTGACGTAATTGCTCTTTTTTTTTTACCACGCCCTTCTGCTCGGTGACCTGGAATTATCGGGTCCAAGATATGATACATCTGACACGATGGATGGCCAAGATATGTGAGAAGATCCAATGTGAGCACGTAACATGCCGTTGCGTGCGCGATGATGGTCGCTCGAGGTACGAAGTCATTATCCGAGAGACTCGCTTTTGAGTTTCTATGGAAAGAACCACTGACAGAGGCGATTACCACGACAGCCGTCGACTTTATCGGACGAGTACATGCGAGATACACCATCGAGGCGGAGGAAAGGCCTGTAAATTAACGATTGTAGAGGCTGCCGTGGGTCAAAGCAAGCCGCTAAGCCGTTGAATCGTCATTATCGCTCTCGCGAGTGGTGACGCTGATAGATGCCGCCTTTAAATGATGATGGATGGTTCATATAACTGTCGCAATATACGGCTACCCGATGAGCTTCGTATCTTGATTTACTGCCTGCACGTTCGCCATTTTGCAATTCCGCGTACGCATAAGTTTCGCTGCCATTATCGCCGGATCTTTTTTTTAATTCCTGGTGAAAAGAATAATAAATGGGATTGTAGTTACGTCAACGCATTTGCGGAGAATTCTATGGAAGACACCAGCTCCCTGTTCCGGTTCAATATATTAGAAATAACAAATTTATGGTGTCGTAACAAATTTATTCCGTGTTTGTACATTATAAATTGTCCTAATGACACGATGACATAATGTAGCAGACGTTAAACTAAAGATAGATTACTGCTTTTTTAATAACTTTTTAACAAGGAAAATTTATATAACAGAAATATAAACTGATTATATAAAATTAATAGAAATCGTAAACTGATTTAATGTATAAACAATTTATTAGGTAAATTACAATAAATAAAAGAATATATAAGGAGAATCAAAGATGTATATAGAAAGTAATTTTTTTTACACGTATACCGAGATATGTTATTTTAGCGATAACGTTGGAATAACATTTTATTTTATAGATTTTTATATTTGATATAATTTTATTACTTTATATCTTAATAATATCTTATCAATTCATTTAATCAAATGTTACGCATGAATGTCAGCTTTATTTGTTGTTTGTAATTTCTGCACTTCAATTTTTTTAATCCTTTTTGAGAGAGAGATAAAGTATCGAGTCTGACATCTAGTTTTTTCAACCTCTTGTACATAGAGAGACTTCTAGATTACTCGTATTTATCAGTAGAAAAAGATTAATGAATAACGCTGATATAATTGTATTATTGCATAATCAAATGTTGTAAATTTTACTTTATTGCTATTCTAAAGATAAGATTAATCGGTGCTTATATAAAAACTTGAAAGTCATATATACTAAATTAAATTCGCTCGTCAGAAACGAAGCTATAGATCTCATATATAAATATATATAAATATAAATAAATAAATGTGTGTATGTGTGTGTATGTATATAAAATACACATATACATACACACAAACATAGGCTGTTAACCATTTATCGTTGATAGGAAATATGAAAGCGCACTACTTTTGTATATTATGGTGTACTATGATGTCGTAACAACGTAATAAATGAATTTATATTTCGATCGCGATGAACGAAGATTAAATGCACTTTCTGTAAATGATATTATTTCATATTTATGACATTTATTTTAAACGTTTAATCTCATAAAACGTCGAGCGTATGCGTTGCAACGTGGCATTTTGAGGAATTTTAAGCGAAGATAATGCGCAGGTATAGAAAATAAATGAGAACCTCTCAATCTCATTTCAACTGCCGTTGAAGGTTCGGTTCTGATCTACGCGTGTAGACGCCAGTCGCTACCAGATCTCCGTACCTTTCTCAACCTCTTTTCATTTACTTGCGTCTCATCCGCACCGCGGTCGCGGGAACATCGTTCATCACCCTGATGCATAGGCCTCCATAATGCTCGACAACGGTCGACGAGACGGCTGTACAGCAGATATTTCCTCCTCCTAAATTAACGCCTTGTCATTAACAGGCCGTTTCAGATCAGTGCCGATCGTGACTCGCTTCAAAAACTCCGTTTCAATTCTCGCTCGACATGTCATGTTGGGTCTTGGGTTTGTTTTTAGACAATTCAATCGGCTCGAAAAAACAACGCGCAAAAAGTAATTAGTGTGGAGCTCGGGATAGACTTTTGTTAAACAACATTAAATATAGATCGAGAGACGAGATGTGACGCGAGTGATAGTGAAAAGTAAAAAAGTAAAAACGTCATATGCTCTGGGAGAAATTTTGACCATTTGGTTCACAGTTAATCAACTTAATTTCGGTTAGTACCTTTTAAGTGAAAACTATCTTTGCGTAATTGAATATCAACAGAACTAATTGAAGAATTGACTTATGTAACTTAAAAATCTTTTAAATAAATGAAATAGCTAACTGTGATTTTGAATTATGAGGGGTGAGAATTAGGGGTTAACAATCCAAATAATTTGATTATTACTAATCGTGGGCTCCAAAGTGGATTATGAACTGTATTATTTTTCCCAGAGTGTTACAGATTATTTTATCGATATATCTCTTGCAGACACATTGCAGGGATGTTTAAAATATAGAATTAAAAGCACACACCGAGTATCTCTCATCTTAACGTTTTAATCTTCCCTCGTCTACACGGAATTGGAGCGTCAATAGCCAATTCCCAGAGCGAGAAGATCCCGCGAGAGTAGAATGAGGTTTGGAGCGCAAATTAGCGTGGCGAACCGACTGCTGAATCAGTAAGGGAAACTGGCATTAGCTCTGACACCTTGTCGAGAGGCCAACGTGTTGCGAGTTATCTGCGCGAGTCACTCGCGTCTGGACCTGTTACTATCCGCCGGTGGCGTACTCTCTCTTTACCGATTTATCGGTAGTAATAATTTATCGCGACGGCGGCGGCGGCGAATCAGACAATGTAATGGCCTGGTGATCGATCGAGCCACCGTGATATGTCATGGCGAGATTAGCTGACACGTCAAAATGGACTCGCGTTTATCTTCTCAACCGAAGCAGCGGAATTGCGCATTGAGCATTTCCTCGAAACACCACGAATATTCTTACCTTCGATAATTACCTTTTCGTTATTCTTTTAGGAAAGCAAATAAAGAAATTCTTATGCAATTAAATACACAATAAAATGTTTGTAAACCATTAAACGAATCATCCTTATTACATATTATACAGTTATATTATATTGCTATCTTATATTGCTATCTCAAAAATGTACATTACGTATTTTATATAGATGCATTATTTTCCTAATGATAACTTTGTCAATAGTTATTAATATATATAAGCATAAAATAAAACATTTGCGTAAAAGAAATAGGTGATCAAGCAAAATTACACCATACACTCAATAAATTAAAGGATCACTTAAATAAAAAAAAGAATAAAATTAAAATTATAAGTTTAGATCTATTTATCCCTAAATGGAAGTCGAATTTAGATTTCAAAAAATTGGTGAATCACTGCGGTGTAAGTCTGACAAACCAAGTCGGCTCGTAGCTCATCAATTACATATGCCAGCTTGACGTCAACTAGTCTCCTTTCATTTGAGTTTTAATTTCTACTGGCAAAGAAAATGATCGTACGATATAATAAAATTAAACTCGTATCTTTGAAAAAATAATCGTTAGAGTGATATTTAAAAAAGCAGAGTAATATTTTTGAAGCTTGAAGCTTTTCAATGCTTTAACGTACGTTTGCAAAGATTTCACTACAGGCGGCGCTATTTTAAAGTAAACCTTGCAAAATTGAAGAATAAATTTCAACTATGATGGCGTATACGAGAAGAAAAATTTGTTCTTGAAATAGTTCTAATTGCATCGTAAACTTAACATTTTCTCTTTAAAATGAATTCTTAATCGCAACGATTTTTTTTAAGTGAGTAGTACACTTTTTTCCCTAAAAACCCGCATTTTTATTCTGCTGCCGGTATTGGCTTTACTCAAAGTGTACATGGTTAGAGAGACTTACACCTCGTGTGTGTATGTGTATGCGTGTGTGCGCGCGCACGAGTATCACAGCAAGGCCCTTACTGTTCGTCACTTCTGCAGCTTTTTTATTCTAAACCTTTTAACCGTTATATATATAAATATAAATATAAATATAAATATTATATACATATATCATACATATTTATATTTATATTTATGTTTGGAGTGATTTGATGGCATTCGTTGACGATACTGTCTGTTCGATGGATTTGGATATCTTTGCAAAAAAACATACGCTGGAAAGGAGAGGCTTCAAGCTTTAAAATACTTTTCATTCTACGATCGTTTTTTGCAAAGATACGTGAGTGTGAATTTTATCCCTTTTGGGTTGATTTTTTGTGATCCTTTAATTTTGTTGAATAGTGTATATTAGAGGAAAGAATTATTTTAATATTTCAGTAATATTAAAGATGAACTAAATCACTAAATCAATCTGAACATAGAAATTTCCAATCTTCTATCATAGAACTGTACTACTTAACAATATTTAACGAATAATTGAAAATGTTATATTTCATAGGGGTTAAGGAATAACTAAGAAAATATATTAGTTGTTGTTTTAGACTTGTTGCATTTAAATGATAAACATAACCCTCAAGGTAATTTGAATGGCAAAGCGATGCTGATCGATAGGTAGCTGACGGGTAGTTGAGGGCTTGTCGAAGCCTTGACCCTGGTTTGCTGTCGGTGGCTTTAATGTTACGGCTTGCAGAAGCCGATGTTCTTTCCGCCGTCCAGATCGAGGTTCAGCTGTCCATTCAGATAGGAATCTGGCCAGGGTTTAATGACGGCTCGTGACGGACGGGTATCGAAGCCGCCAAGTCGGCAGCGGCCAAGTCGAGGGGAAAAGAAAGGGTTAACAGAGGGAAGGAGGAAGCCGGCAGTCAGACGTGTCACATCTAACGGCGCCGCGAGATCTACAACCTCGTTTTATCGAGTGTCGGATTTTTTTAGGGTTCCGTGGTGGTGACTCTCTTTCTATTGCACAATGCACTGCGGGGAATAATTAGAACACGAGATAGAAAATGGAATCAAACGGGAAATTTGTGTGTGTGTGCGCGCGCGCACGTGTGTGTTAAAATGTTAGGCGGGCATCGATGTCTGAATTTGACGTCTGTCTAGCGTCAAGTTTTTATTCCGACAAGCATCAGCAGTGCGTCGTCAGATCACAGTGCGATATCCTACACTGAGATATACATCTATATATTGTGTAATGTTTGTTAAAATTGATTTATCGCTGTAGAGATACTTCGTTGATCATTTGCGACATGTGCATGAGCAATGACTATCGATATTCATGCGCGTAATCAATCATACAGTCGCTCATATCGCATGCAAATTCTGTAAAATATAATATGATCTCATTTTAATAACATTTTAACAACATTTTAAGTGGAAATATAAAAAAATTATAAAGCAATACAAATTTTGAAGTGTTACGCAACAAGGTGAGAAATTTAGTCGAGATTTAGTCGAAAAATTCACATATTTAATCTTCATACAATACTCACTTGGAGAAAGAATTTGTAAGATTTAAAGAAATCTCGGTGTACATATATTTAGATATAGAGCATAATATAAAACCATTAGGCGACTGTGTCACGTAAGCGTGTAGACCCACTTGTTTCCCTTCTGCGACACTAACAAAAGTCCAACGTACCGCATACGGACATTACTTGTACTCTCGTCGGAGTGCAAGAAACGAGAGAAAAAAAGAAAGAGTGCCCGCTGGTTGGAAGATGAAGAGTTCACTGTTGCGCGTACATACGTATACAAATTAACAAGACGAGAAGCGGCAATAAGTAGCGGTCTTAGTAGCGGATAGGAAATTCCAGTAGCAGGACTTGGAGGAGCAGGAGCGGATCAAAAGACGCCGACCAGTTTGAAACGGCGGTCAGATGCAGTCAGACCTCCCCACTTCCAGAATAGGCCGTAGGGAGAAGGTAATAGATTGCCCCTTTCTGACTTTTATTATACCAGAAAAAGCTTGTCAGACGCAACAACATCGGGGATTCTCGCCCTCTATTACGTAGCACGGAAATCGGGCGCCGACGAGCGGCCACGGCGAGTAGGTGGAGAAAGAAGGGAAATGTGTGCGGCAGAATTTACGGACATTTTTCGCGCACGCGAGATGTACCAATAAGCGACGCGACGCGCCCGATTCTCTCGGAAAAGAGAGGAACGGAAAACAATAATGCAATAATTCTTCGTTCGTGTGCAAAACAGGCGTTCGCAGGAGGTAGACGAGAATCGGCCGGTCGTCGATCGCCAAGATTTAAGCCAAAATTACGAGTTGTTTTGAGGAGGGGCAGGGGCGCGACTGCTACCAGAAGACCCGTGTGTCTCCGATGGCGAGGCGACAGCGAAAAGGAGAGGTAACGGGGTAACTTGTGAATCCTCCGGTACTCGTAACGTTTTCGCGAAGACAGGCGGGAGTTGCAGAGGTAGTCCTGACGTCTTTACGACGAGAATTCGTCTCTATAAAACTGTCCAGGTCTTCCTATACCGCGCCTCCCCGTCACCCGTTTCTTGTCCTTGCTCTGCGGACTGCAGACCCACCGTTGTAACGTTGATACAATGCGCTAGACGGAAACTAAGAATAGCTAGGTAGCCGTCGAGAAACGCGCGATAGAATAGCGCGTGTGCGAGATGCTCGTAACTAGTTGTAACACAAAAAGCAGGGAGATATTTGTGCGACGTGACATTTGGACATTTTTATTGAGATGAATGAATTATCGTCAAAATATCAACGTTCACTCGTCTTAAAATTAATAGTTAAAATTTTATGATTGATTATATAAAAAAGATAACTCATTTGTGATACAAGGTATTAACTATAGTTATATATAATAATAGCTATTAATCTTTTAAATCTTGAAACTTATTCAAGAATATAAAGTATTTTGAATTAAACGATGGGATTCATTGACGTCCGACGGATTAAAATTTATAGATTTACATCCAGATTTATGTCTGACGACATACAGCTGTCTCCCATTTAAATTAAAGCTTGCCTATAAAAGAATTCAGCATCGTCTCCTTCTCTGCCTCCTTAATTTAAATCGTTTCATTAGGAATCGCGAGAAGAAAGAGAGAAAGAAGGAGGGGAAATTCTCGTTGTGACGGAGAGAACTCGACAAGCATGCACAACAAAAGTTGCATAGGAGGCATCACTGTTAAATGTTAACAACTAGAATTCCAAAGGAGTTGCGGTCCTTTTTGATGTCCTTGCAGAAAGTTCGGGGAGCAGGGGGGGGGGGCACCGGTCCAGTGAGGTACGGGAATGTCTCGAGGGGAACCAGGCATGGTTTAAGACACCATGCTTGCTTGCTAAGTAGCGGTTTCTACTGACGCATCTACGCGTCTTCGGCTTCCGAGCGCGTTTCGTCTTTTCGCATTGTAGACAACGACGACGACGACGACCACGACGACGACGAAGAGGAGGAGAACTGATGTCGGTTCGCTTTGCCGTGGCCCACGGCTGTTCGTCTACGTCTCGGCAGGATTGATGGCCCCCGCGCTACGTGCCCGACGTATCTACTTCTCTCATTCGGTCCCCGTGCCACCAATGGCCACCAAGCCGATCAGAGTCACTCGAACATCTTACATTTATGGAATATCTCGAAATCTCTGTTTTTCCCCTGCCGACGTCGACGGCCGGCAATCGAGCGATTGTTCCCGTTCGCCATCCCCGATCCGATCCGCCAGGTCTTTTATCTACCGGAACATCTGACTTTTGCGGTCGGAACGTAGTCCATGAAGAACCTGTTTAGGACGCTGATAATTCGCTCTCGTGTGGCTCACGTTATCGCAATTTCAGTAAATTTTTTTTTCTACAAAGTGTGTCACTGTAGCTTGCACGGCACGAAAATACAGGTATTTTTGGTCAGCGAGCATTGCGTGTCACGAGGTCAACATAATACTCGGCACGACTGGAAGGAGCCAAATGTACGCCCGCGAGAAAATTGCAAAGCAATGCATATTGTCGTGTTCGTATCATGTACAGACGCTGACAATCGTCCCTGAAAGACGCGTTCCACGTCACTGAAGCCGGCTGTAGCGTTTTTCTGACTGCTGTCCGATAATCGAACGAGTCGGGAACCCGCATTCCACGTGCGAGACAAGCGTGTCTCGAATCACTCGTCGCGATTCCTCGTCGGCGGAAAGAACGCCGCGTCGATCAAAGCGCTCGTGAGTTGAGAGAGAGGCGTTGGAAAAAGGCTCTAACCGCTAATGACGTTAAGAGACACTCATCTCTGCGGTCGAACGTCTCGTAAATCTTTCCGGTGGTGCCTGTCCAGCTTGTCGGCTGAGAGGCGAGATCCATCTGAGTGTCATTGATTTCAGAGGAAGTCGATAATTTAATTCAGTTATTAATTAATCAAGATTCAACGACGTGTTGTAAAACAGAAATAGCGACGTCATCGATGTCATTGATGCAGAGATATTCCTTTCCCTCGTTTCGTGTACACCTCTTGATGCATTTCTATTTTCGTAAATGTCAACGAGCAACGTAAAATACGTAAATAAATTCGTCAGAAATATTTATTATAAGCCGAAGATATAATCCCGTCAAGGAGATCCGTCTCTGCGAATGAGAAACAACTACGGCTCTGGCATAATAAATTCTACGGAAATTGCGTTATTTGGCAAAACGCACAACGAGACTCGAACAAATCTTACGCTCCATCTGCATTTGTTTATCGGAGAACCATGCAGATGAATCTCATAAATCCGTCGCATAAAATTTTTCGGCGATTTGCATCTTTCGGAGAACACTTGGCTCGTAATGCCGATTCTACCGGGAGAGGACGGACGAAGGGCGGAAGGGAAGGGGATCTCTACAGCTGTTATCCATAACTCAGGCGAACTGCAATGTTACCGCTAAGCTGCTAAAATCGGCTGTATCTTATAATTTCGATATTTATCTTCAGTTTCTTCCTTGAAAGTGACGTGGGGGATAATGAAATGCGAGTCATTTATATACCCAAGCACTTTGCATACGGTCTCCGACGTGTAGCCGACATTCACGACCGGTATAATTATATCTGCAGGCCTTCATTATCGTATCATTTCCAGACGTAACGTTACATTGTAACGTGAGATCGTGCTAATTCGATCAGACCATCAGACGAGCGACAGTGGCAATTGAATTCCCGTTTAGGGGAAACGGACGATGAATTTGTAAGTATCTCCTATCGCGGAGAGAGAAAGGAAGAGGTGCATTAGCAAAAATAAAAAATATTTCAACAACACGCGATCTCACTACTACTGTACGCCACAATCACGGAGGAATACTCGTCCGCGGCACCTTCGTCCCCTCTCCTCCGCTCTTGCCCGAGACGCGTCTCCTCCGAAAAGGGACCGGCAAGTGTACGGTAAACCGAGCGTCTCACGAGCTGTCACTCGTCGAAATTTGTGGCCGGTAATCGGAAGAGGGGACATTTCGAGCGGCCGTCAGATCGCGGAGACATGGTCAAGCGTAGCCAGGCGATCGGCGCTGACGCCAGACGATCGACTGCTTGCACGCGCAGTGCATTCGGCCTGTCGGCGCTCGGTCTCTCTGCACACGTCGCATGCTAAATATAAAAGCACCTCGCGGGCACCACACCACCGCGGTTTGTATGCCTACGCCATCTTGCATGGAAGAGTCATTTGCGTTAGTCCTGCCCACAGAGGGCAGCCTGGCTCCGCCTCCGGTTGCCGGTTGTACATAAGCAGAACCATCTTTATTACCCTCGGGCACTAACCGTAAAGGAAACGAGCCGAAGACCGTCCGGTATGGGAGAAAGAGAGAGAGAGAGGGGCCTGATGCCGTGAATCGGCGTGGACGAGCCGTGCGGTGAAGGAGAGAGAGAACAGTTGGATGAAAGAAAGAGAGAGAGAGAGAGCCGCGGTACGTCTCTCCTTTCGAGATCGAGTGGCCGTTTCGTGGATCGGCTTGAAGAATTATGGTATAAAGTGGTGGGGCATGACGGTGCCGTAGGCATAGTTTGTCTTTATAACGTCTGCTCGGCCAAGGTGGAACTTCAAACGAGCCGCTGATGGCTCCAAGTGGCTGACCGGGGATATAAATTCACGGCCCACCTCGCTCGCCCGCTCGGCTTTTCGCTCTCTCTGTCTTCTTCCATCTAGAAGATCTCCTTCTCTCCCCGTTCTTCTGCCCCCATGCCCTGCCTGCCTCTTCCACGATCTCTTTCTTTCGGTCCATTTTGCTTCTTCTCGCGCCGCAGTCCGGATCTCCTTCTCATCCGGTTCCAGCTCTTTTTCGTTCCTCGGCTTTGACCAAACATACCGAACGTAATTCGCATTTCTCTCCTCGCGAAGCGCACTTCAAATCTAATAAACTTTAATATTTATGTATCGGAAAAGGAAAGAGTGAAAGGAAAGAGAAAGTAATATCTTTATACTTCGATCGCATGTGTCTCGTTACGATATCATAAACGGAATATTAAAACTAAGACAACAATCTATATTAACATAAAGGAATAATATTGTGAGAAGGCAACCGGTAAAGAGTAACAAATTGTATTTTGTCACTGTCATGTAAATTCGTGTCTTTCATATCTTTATATATCTTTATACATCGACAGTGTACATGTCTATTCGGATAAGACAAAGTAGGTAGCTGAGAAGATATGAGTCAATAGCAATAAATCTATCGGGGTGAAAATGTAAGGAAAAAAAGGTAGAACGCGCTTCTCTTCCAGACGTGCAAGGCGCCGAGGCGCGGGCTATGTAACCAGAATCTTATGGAAGAGAGAGTCGGTGTCATCGATACCGCAGGTAGCGTAAAGAATAGAATAAAGACGCAGTGGCGTCAAGTCGATCGACGTAAATGGATTCAATTCAGAATTCCATTTGCACATGGCAGAGTGTTGCGGGCAGAGTATAACACGATGATGTAGTTTACTTAATATTTTGCTACGTCAGTATACAAAGTATTAAGAGAATAGTATAATGCTTTTAGGTTAGGTTAGGTTAGGTTAGACGAGATAATTTTAAAATTTGACTCGCGGATAATAATTCCTGCTGCTGTTCTTCCTCACCATGACATAAAACGCGACGACGTTTCGCGAGAGAACGTGAAATTTTATCCAACTCGTGCTCTTTCGCACGTGTCTAACGTACTTGGTACTATCGGCAGACCGTTAGTTGACAAAGCGCCATCATTATTCAAAAGGACGCGGGACCGGAGGGCATCGGAGCAGTTTTGTAGCGGAAGACACTGGACAAATGGGGTTGTTCCGTGGACAGGCAGGTTATCTCGGTCAGTCGTCGAGTAGCCACCCCACTAAATCACTCAGTTCTCGCCCTCCAACCCGACGAACCCTACCCGTTGGCACGCTCAATCACGATAATGTCTGAATACTCGGACACGGCGTAGACTTTCAGACTTTCTTGAGAGATTGCTTTCCTCCGTCTTCGCGCTCACGTTTGATTACGTGAGGGATAAGAGTTCGATACTCCTTAAAATACGAGAGTTTTTCCGAGTCTCGATAAGGAACATCCAGGCCAAAGCGAAGAGCAAGTTATTCGAAAAATCAATGTCTAACGTGTTGCGAAATTACAAAAATATACTTTTCAGAGGATTTCATATAAATTTATCTCTTTAATTTTTCAGCGTTTCGTGTTTTGTATTAACAATGTTTGCAATTGTTATTTATTAACTCCAGAATTGCCTTCCCACTTAAAAGCATTTGTTTTATTGTTGTACAGTCGTACGATTCTTCGCAATGTTTTCGAAATGACTATTCTACCGCATGCTGCAAGGCGGCAGCCATCGATAATGAGTTTGCATACATTAAGCGTTGAACGAAGAAAAATGACTAGCGTCAGATAGTATAAAACGCGTTAGCATATTTATTACGTGCTAATGAGTGTGCATAATTCTACAAAGACATGTTTTACTTGTACCTTTATATCATCTCGCTGTGTTTCACGGTACGCCTCTCTGGCAACTTGCTTCGATACATAGTTAATTAGGCGTGTAACATTATAAAACATTAAGATTTTCCGGACGCTTCGTTATTGATGGCGGAATGTTTGCACGCGAGTGCGAACACTTCGTTTGTCGTTTTACTAACGTTTTATTAACGTCATCGATAGTAACGACAGCAAGATTGGAAGAGAAGACAGCAATAGATAACGCGCGATAATATAATATATAAATGCGATAATGTACGTGACGTGGATTCGTGTGTGTAGATTTGTTCCACTGAAAAAGAGCGCGTTTGAAACTCCGACGGGTCGAGATGACTTTCCGGCGGAACGAGCGTGGTGAGCGATAAACCATCCGGGCGAATCGCGTGGTTTCGTCGCGGAGGGTAGAAGAAGCCCAAGAAGTAAACTAGACATCTCCGCAAGCGAAAGAGATAAAGACGCGAGAAGAGGCGAGTAGGAAAACGGAAATGGCCGTGGAAGAAACAAGGGGATGACTGGGTTGCGGTGAAGGTATATAGAGGTCGAGGCGGACGAGGGTGAGTGGAAGGGTCTGAATGGAAGTCTGAGCGGAAGATAGAATACGATGGCGGAAACACTGCGGCGAAGGGGCGAGAGAGAAAGAGAGAGAGAAAGTGAGGGATCGGCGTGGATTAAGAGGAAAGTCTGCGGAGGCCGCGATGTTTCCGCGGCAGAAGCGGCTTGTTTACCACGGCCGCTATTAGCTCTCCGTCCAGCTCTACGAGCCGGCGAGAGCGAGTCCCGAGCAACGGGTTAAAGACAGGGATATTGCTTCCCTTTGTGCGCGAACACCGTTTCCTTCGTTTATTTATCTTTGTCTGCCAGCCGCCGGCAACGCTCGCCTCTCTCCGGCTCTTTTCTCTGCCTGTTCCATTATTCCTCTGTAGGACAGTTTATGTTAGCGCCCGAGACGGACCTGCGCTTTGAGGTCGCGGTTTCTGACTCGTCATCGTCGCTATCCGAGGATATGCTACCTCCTGCTTCTCGCTTCTTTTTGTGCGTATCGCATACGTAAGCACGCAGCTCTTCTAAATTCCCACGTACAAACAACCGTCGTGCATATAAAATTTTGTGTATCACTGTTAAGCGTAGTCGCTTTGAACGAACGCCAAATATTACGTCAACGAAAAGAGGTAGAATTTTTGAGGATTATTTACGAAAGCTCGTTCCACGTGAAAAGTGATCGTTTCCGCCTGTCCTTATATTCAGGCTTTGATTGTTTACGAAAATCTCTGTTGGATTTCACACGCTCGCGTAACGATCATTTCGTAGATAACAAAGTACAGTAGCGCGAAACTAGCGAAACTAGCGTTAATAACCATAAATCGCGTTGCGGAAGAAACGGAAATTAATCAGGTGGAGTGGTGAGACCTAGTGTTATCAGCTTTCACATCAACGCTGTGGTTTTGCCCGGCCGAGAGGACCGAGAGGGATTCCCCTCAAAGTCCTCCTACTACTGTCCTCCCCCTCTCTCCCCCGCACTTTGGATCGGGGGTTGGATCGTGTTGGCGGGGTTAGAATGGATTGTTGGCCTCAGGGGTGTAGGTGGCTACGTACGAATTGAGAAGGGGCGGGTTTCTCCTTCCTGCTTCCATCTCCTTCTCTTTCGCACTATCCGCTCCACTCTTACCCCGTCCACCTCGTAAAGTGATCGGGCGTTTATTCGCCACGCTGTCGGGGACAAAGTGGGCTGCGCTCCCTGTCGACTGCTGCTATTTGTCTTCCGACAAGGAAACCTAAAACTACGATCCTTTTTCGGCGCTACATGAACACTATGAAAGGTTAATGCGGATATGGCACACGATCGGGCATACTATAGCGTCCTGTAGGACCGAATGTTCACTCCCGGGATATTTTCAAGACGACGTCGACCAATTTGTATATGCTTTTCCGGAAACTCGATCGCATACTTTACGTCACGAACCATTATTGTCATTACATTCGACTAATTTTGGTTGGCATCCATCGCGTTAGAACTTACGACATTATTTATATAATCGCTGATTATAAATATTATACATCAAAATAGAGAATGTAGTACATGGGAACCGTTTGTATCTGAATTAAAACAAGTTTATTTTTCTCAACTTTTGACATCGTTATTTGCGGCGAGCTATTTTACAAGCCTAAACTCGACAGTTTCATTGTTTCGCAATTGACCCGACGCGTCAAGCCGGAACCACAGGCTCATCAACCCTCGAGGGTAGACAAGGAGACAAACGAGGCACCACTAATTGCCGCTATCGCGCGGGTGCGATTCTTCACGAGCATTTATCACCGAAGGAAGTTTTGGGGTGTGCCTCCAGGCGAAAAGTTGAAAGAAGGGATCTGGAAGACGAAGCTCGCTGCCTTCTCGGGACTCCTTCGTCTCTCTCTCTCTCTCTTTTTCTCTTTTTCAAGAACGGCATCACGAGAGAGACAGAGAAGAGGGAGGGAGAGAGGGAGAACACACCCGGATTGGTATCGAAGCGATATATCTCGGGATTGGCTTCGCAGTGGCGGATAGTCTGCATCGAAGCAACGATAGGGGAAAGGGGTGCCACCTTGATAAACGAGCCCATAAATAACAGTAACGTCTCCACCGAAAACTCGGCCGGGTAAATGTATATCCAGAGCCAGCAGCAGCCAACGGCAGCGGTGGAACAGCAGCCAGCGGTTGAGGGAGTCACAGACTCTTCGGGTGGTGGGGTAATTTAAGATCCTATTGAGATATTTATGGGATCATAAAGCGGAACTGGCTGCTTCTATCGCCAGCAGCCATGCGTGGAGCCGCGGACCCGCGAGCCATGGTAGTTTGTATCTTTGTTTATAACCGCCTTAGCCGCGCGTCGTGTTTCACTTTATTTCGGTATGCTCGATCAAGTAAGTCGAGATCGTCGAGACGACGCGCTGACACAATTTATTAAGAGACGAGTGGATCGCGCACTGACGTGACATACTGTTTCTACCTTGTTTTCCATCATTTAATTGTAAGTCTGAGTCGTGAACGTGATTTACATTTCAATCGAATGCTCGTCGCTACAATAATTCAGATTTCTACATCAATTTAGGCAAAAAGAAACAGCATAGTGTGGTAGATATGCTGACGGTGATTTCGAATATTTCTTGTTGGCACTAAGGCTGCGGTCAAGCTGCCACTCTACAAATTCTTCGAAGTATTCTTCTTCTCTTTTCTTTCAACGAAGGTAGAAGAGGAGAAATGCTTTGAAGCATTTTTAGCGGCAGCTTGACCGCAACCTTAGTGCCAACGAGAAATATTCGAATCTGTATATCATAGGTAGAATGTCTTTAGAGGATCGTTAGTCGTGGCATCGACAATTTATACTTTCTACTGCTGTGACAACTGTCGACTTGCCATTTATTATTAGATCGTTGATCGTTTAGAAGGAGAAGTTACTTCGTTATTCGCATTAATCTGCGTGGTATGCGTATCGTGACGAGCCATAAATCGAGTCGAGAAAAGTGATCTTGGTAACATTGTGCCTTCACGACATTTCTATCGAATCTCTCGAATAACTCAAGACTACAGAATACATGCCAATGAATTTTTATCACATTTATTATAATGTGGTTAGCCTAGCTGCGTAGGTTGCATCGTCGGTTGTCTCGTTCGCTCGTCTCTGTAAGTGTAAGAGAACACACGTGTATGTTCGTGATTTACATGTGACGCTTTGTAGAATTAGCTATTCAGCGTATTAAAAGTCATCCGTTCTGCAATCTGTGGCAGTAACGAATGCGATAACATCGGAACGTGAGAAAAGCGCCGCATAATTACTTGAAACTTATACCGCTATTCATTCACGATAATGTCAGTGTTTCCTACGCGTCCTCACGCATTACGTGTGAGAATGTACGACAATGCGCATCGCATTATAAAATAACTGAGACATCGTGAAAGTATAAAAATTACATTCTACATCAATTATCCAATATGTTTGTTACCAAGCTCATTGTTAAATGTATTTTTATTATACTTACGTCAAATTATAATATTACGCTGATTGTATTAGATTTCCTGAATATTTTAGTATTGAAATATGTGGAAGAAACTTTTTATATATTAAACATTTCTACGAGACATATAGACACAAAACTAGAAACGGCTCATTTTTACGAGCCATACGCTCGTATGGAAGAATATGTTTACAATTGTGTAGTCAAAGGAAAAAGAGCGCTCCAGGATGGCGTGTTTTTGGTCTTTCTCTTACGTTATCATCCAAAAGCGCCGTGGCTATCGCGTCCAAACTGGAAGAAGAGTCGAAGAGGCGCTTTACAGTGGTAAAGAGCGTTTGTCCGTGTGGGCTTCGTGTTGGTAACGAGCGGATTATACTCCCGCCGTGGTATCAGATGGTCCCGTACCTGGTTCCATGGTTGTTAATTAGGATGGATGCCCACGCCTTGGGCGACTTTTACGAGCGGATACGGCGCGAACCGAAATAGCGCATCCAATGTTAACGTGTCTACCTTCCTTCGGCGAACTGCCGCAAGCATCTCGATAAGAAGAAAACATTAAAAAGAAACGCTGCGAGGGGTCTATTTAGAATTATTTAGATGAGTTCCGAAAATCAGATAGCGCACCGTAAAAGCGATTGCGACCTTTTAGCTCGGACTCTGAACATGTTTACAATTTTGCCGAAATTGATGTCGCACAGAATTTATCGTGCCATCCGTGGTGGTTATCTGTTTCTCTGAGTTGCTTCTTGAAATAAAATATATTACTCCAAAGAGAAAAAGAAGAACACGAAATAATAAAGATGTTTTCAAATCGCTACTACGAGACTGATATTAATTGAAAGATATTAATTATATATGATCAGTATAAATTAAATCATTCTATAAGCGTTTAATATATTAAATTAATCTTCCAAGTTTTTTTTTTTTTTAAGAAAAAGATATGGCCTAATTGATTCGAGTCTGAGGATATTTCATAGGATATTTCATAGGTGCGCTTCCGTGTAATGTTGCCAGAAAAGTAGAAGCTGCGCATTTCGTGACCTGACGAAATACGTCGCGGATAAATAAGATGCATCGCTCTGCGAGCTGTTGCATTGGAGTACGCATAAAGGAAGATCAATGCGACGGCATTGTCGGGTGAGGATATATACGAGGGATTTTCGCAAATCGCGAGTCACGAGGTAGGAGGTAACACGGCAGTAAATCAGCATCAATCGTAATTTTTAATCCTTCGGCAGATCGACGAGCCAATTCCATTCGACAAGGTCCAAAGAGTAGACAAGCGAGACGGGATCCTCCGGCATGAAAGCGCGCTGTAGTAAATCAATTGCGCTATTCTAATCTCTGTTGACAGCGACGATAACGGGCTACTCTGCCCGCTTAAGGCACTTACGCCGATTATCAATCACGTAAGAATTCCTTTCGATTAAAGTAGGATCAATTTTCCTCGCTTCACAGAATCTCATCTCTCGCTCTTTACGCGTCACTTTATCTTATCTCGGTCTTAATACATGTATCTGTATATTTTTACAATTAATAATAGGATCGATTGTGAACTTCATCATATATTAATTTTTTAATAATATAAATAAACACACGCATATCATATCTTTCTCTGTACGTAAGTAGCCCGATTGAAAAAACGATTGTTGGTTTTCTCCTATAAACGCATATTTTTTCATTGGTTCGTTGGGCGACTTGGCCAGAGTTAAATCGCTTGGAAGATCGACGAGGTTGCGAGAGTAACGAACGAGGCGATACCAGGCGTATCCCTCGAATGAAATCGCGCCGGCTGTCCGTAGTAAATCAACTGTCCTATTCCAATCTTTGTTCGCGATGCTGGCAACAGCCAACGGCTGCCGCCTGCTCGCAGTCGTCCGTCGGCTCTATCTATCGATGTTAGGGGGAGAAGTAATCTGGTGAGTCGTAAAACGTGTCAGAATGTCCAACAAACACCTACTCATTAGCCCAGGTAGGCTGGACCGTGGCAGGCGGGATTGCACAAGCACGCATTAACTCCGTGTGGGTAAGTTATGGTCCAGGGAGAGCATAATTCACCCGGAGAGCCAAGAAAGTGTGGGTTTACTTCTCTCAGACCTGCTCGTGTGAGGGCTTGGCTCTTCGTTATTTTATCGAGCGCCGGCCGCCTCGAGAGTCGCTAGCCCGGCTAATTGAAATCCACGTTCTTAAATTCGGGAAAATCATCGCGTCAGTCCATGCCGGCGAGTAACTTATTACTTGTCTTACACGAGACGGCTGTCCAGTTGTGGGAAGGTTCAAAGCCACGTGATGATAGAAAATCAATTTCAATTCGGTATAAAGCACTCCCTGCAACACGGAAAACACGGGGTCTCGTGAAATCCAAGTCTAATACAGAGTTCGTTATATTGAAAGTTTTTAATGAGCCAAATCTTCTCTCCAGCTATCGTAAAATCCATCGTAAATAGATGAGTTTAACAAGCGCCGCTTGAGGATGTATCGGATTCGATCTTATTCAGAGAAACGACAGATTTGCAATCGGATATGACCGATAGATCGGTTAGTATCAGAGCGATCACCGTTGAATCGGTTTCCAACAGGTACACCTTTCGTGAGGAGGTACACCTCTCGCCAGGATATCACGGTGTTCCTTTACCCGGTTGGCATTTCTACACGCGGAATGCGCCTGTACGAGTAGATGGAGAGGCGGGTGCGCGCTAGTGTAGGTGAAATACAGGAAGCTGCAGCAGCACGATGGCGCACCCGCCTCGTACGAGACCAGATAGACATCTTCGCCAACTCTCCCGCCGCCGTCTAACTAATTGGCTACTGAATTACTGGGCGACATGACCAGTTATTGCTTCGTACCTCACCTCGACTGGATATATCGGATCCTGAATCTTGCGGTTCGTGAAGTACAACCTTGTATTCCCGTACGCCTCTACGCCTATACGCGCGTTCTCTCTCTCTCTCTCTCTCTCTCTCTCTCTCCTCATATTAACGACGATTCGTTCATATAGCGTTCAGCGCGTAATCTTCATACGTAGTGGAGGCCGACCTATTTTGATGCACCATAGATATTTCTCTGGGAGGTACGTTTGTGCGGACTTGCAATCTCCACGATGGTCCTAATAATTTTTTCTGCTTTCCTCTTTCCTTCGTAATCTATTTTGTGATATCTTCAAACTACACAACTGTATAGGTTAAATTTTACTACAAGCACTTTTTCATAAAAGACGTGAATCACGCACGTATTTGCATACCAGTCATAATACTTAAAAGAAGTTAATGCATCTTTCTTTCATGTAGAAGATATTATATAACTGTATAAATTAGTTATATATATAGTTAAGCAATGATATCGGATCTTTTGCAGTTGCTAAATGCGCAATAAAATTCGGAAACGTTTAGTAAGATTTCTCTTTCAACGTCCATATGCAAGGGCCCATATATTTTTAACGCTCCCGATGAAAAATGAGGTTGTGAGAGATCTATCAGCGTGCTCGGCGCAGACTCCTTGTCTCCTATACGCGAGTGTTTCCGTGCGGCGAGTTAAGGTACCGGTGCAAACCGAGGTACCCCTGGTGATATACGACTTTGTGGGCGCTCGCGCGATACGCCGGCACTAAAAGGCTTAACGAGCATCTTCGTACACCACGGCAGTCCAGAGTAAACAGGACGTGGCTTATCTTGTCACGAAAAATCTGCGGAGGAAGGCTTCCGCAGGCTGACTCTTATTTTTCCTCTCCCATTTTTTTCTCACCCCTCCTTTCCCCCCTTTTTCCATAATGCCACGGCAAACACGCGCGACGAACAGTCACGTCGGGGATCCGAGCGATTTCGAATTTTCGTTACCGGCGAGAGACCGATAAAAGTGGCTACGGCTCCCTCGCATTAACGTTAATGGTTATGAGATCTTGATATGTGTGTTTAACGTTCATCATCTCAGTGTGTAAGACTCTTTAATCTGTTTTTACATTCAGGCAAATCTCACGCTTAACACTCTTGTAACGTGTTCGGAATTTTAATCGCGTTTTTTTTTCTTATCAGGATAATAATTTTTACCAAGCAATAACGAAAGAAGAAACGATTACGCTATTTATCAATATAAAGTTCGACGAGTATTAATGACTTGCGCGCACGCGATCGTCATTCATCCACCAATCTCGATGAGCATCTCGACATCAAGACAATACGGAGTGAATATGATAACAACAGCGGCAAAAAGCGCTTATTTATTACGGCTCCAATTAACAGCCGGATCGTTACCTCGCCACCTCTCACCCACTCTATCGTGCCGATAATTATGGATCTTTACAGGAAATTATTAACTCGAGCGCTTCATTATCTGCTAATGAAGCAACACGTATCGGGACCGAGTGCTGATGGAGACGTCGTTCAGCTAATTGCCGCTTTACCTTCGTGCGTCAGACGCAGCAGCCGGTGTTGTCCCGGCATTTCGAGTTACGGTTACGCTCGACAACCCTAACTCGTCGGGTATCGCTAGATCGAGGAACGAATGATTTTCAGGCCACGCGTTTATTTATTACAAACAAACGGAAAGGAGCGAGGAAGATGCACGTCCGTAATTGGGAGATGTCGAGGGAAGATAAAAATTTTAACGTGACCTAAGGTGCGACATGAGATCCTTTCTCACGTGAGCCCGCGACTCATTAATGTTTCTATAAATTATCCCGTGATACGCGAAATACGGGACGTGTATGCCAGACCGAAATAAGCGTTTAAATCGAGTTTCCGCGGATGCGCGTAAATTATTAGTCGAGAAAATATAACGACGTACATATGTTGCCTTTCTTGTAACGTTGCGCTGTAACGCGCGTAGTAAATTGTGCGGTAAATAGTATGTAACGGCGCGCAGTAAATTGCCACGGCCATATAATACTGCATTCGACACTCACACAAATTTCTCTTTCGCCCACTCGTGGAAATGTCGATACCAGTAGGATGCTTACGTCATGGCGCGAAAGTAAATTACATTAAAAATTTTGCACGCCCGCCGGCTCTCCGTTTCAACAGCCCTGGCAAATAGTTACCGCGGCTTCCATTTTGTCGATGTTGTCGATTTCAATTGCAAATATCAAGTGCCACTTTTTTTATCACCGCGAGCCCCGCACTGCAAATTACGCAATATCCCTCTTGAGCGTAGATGTATTTCAGTTTTCAGGCATTTCACCGTGCGATCAATATGGCAGTACTACACCACGCGATCTCCTCGCGCGTTTGCACATTCCTTTTTTATTTCACAGAATTTATCGGTTCTAAGATTTTATAGCGTAGTACTTTTTCGTCGCACAATTTATTTCCCGCTAAATTTATTATTTTAGGACCTATTACTAACAAATTGTCACCGGTACAAAGCAAACTGATATCTGATTACACGACATAGAACACGACATAGAAACATTTATCTTCTTATGTACAAAGATATGCGTGCGGCATTAATAATATTCTCGAAACAGAATCGCTTATTAAATATCTTCGGGCAATCTTTACGATTTCGCTCATGGCGTTCGCTCAGCAGGAAAGCGGCGTTCTTTCCGAAAGGTGATTAAACAGTCTGCTACATATTATCGGGCTATTATTAATTTACTTTTAAAGCCCTTCGTGGCAGCCCGACAGTAGCGTCGACGCGCGAGGCATCGGGATTCGAAATGGCAACCACTGTCGAGCCACCTGTGCGTCAAGCTTGGGTGTATCCATGTTATAAATCCGGCAGATAATGACGACATGTTTATACTCTTCATTTGTATGCTAGGCGAGGAACTGTTCCTGGCCGCACACCGAAGCCAGTCTGACTGCTCGAATGGCTGGCTCTCTTGTCCCGCAGTGGCGTAGCTACGTTACTAGTTTCGTCGTGCAACGAAAATTTATGTATCCTCAGCTGTACGATGCATTACAGTTATTCTCACGTAGCCGGTCGTCTGTACTGCAGCCGCCGCAGCGACAAGATCGGATACCGCTAAGACGTTCAAATGGAGCCGTTTGTATGAGTGACGTCTTAAGTTTCTTCTTTTTTCCCCGCGGCGAAGATTCGTTATGTTGGTGTTACATTCGAGTTACATTTCAGTTATGTAATGGTCGTTCTATCATCGCGTTGAGTTGACGCATCACGAAAATTAGTTCGGACCTTCCAGCTATTGCCATCAACTTTCTCAGAACGTCGTTTCCAGGATGTATTAGAAAATGTCATTCGTTAATCACAGCTTGCGGACTCCAGTTCTCTAAATAATGTGGAAGATATAGCTCTTTCGTATGACATATTTCGGTGGACACGCGGCAAGAAGATACATTTTAGAAATTATCTATAAGCAATCGCTTTGAGTAAACATGACAATCAACGGAAGTTCCGCAGATAAGAATGAATCGACTCTTGAAAGCGCAAGTAATTGTTTCTAGCTAATCGCAGTTTATAAATCTCGAAGAGGCGCAGAGTCCGTGGCGAGCCTAAAACGCAGAGCGGCGTTCTCGATTCCACATCGCCGCAACCAAAGCCGCAGCCGGCGTGCGGTATATTTGGTAAGAGAGAGAATATTTTTTTCCTCCACACAAACACACACACTGTAACACTGGCGACCATAAAGCACGAGATTCGTGCCTCGGCGTAAAATAGCTTTATTATACAAAATACATGCAAATTATCTTATTTATGGTTATGGCTGCTAATTATATTGCGTGCTTATACACAAAATGTCAACGTGGCCGGAGCCGCAGCGCGGACGCGTAATACGTTTGACTTTTTACGAGGCAGCTGGATGCTTCGTATATACGTAGGGAGGGGACTCATATACGTAACATATACATTTACTCGCTTAACGATCGCAAAATACCGACAGTCACGCTCGCTACGTATCGCAATATGCGAACATTACGGGGAACAATATTGTTGAAGGAAAGAGAGAGGACGGATAGATGAAGGCCAGACGTTGCAAGTAATAGCGTATCGTTCGAAAATTGAATATAAGTGACGAGTAGCTAGTAAATAATAATGATTAATATTTCGAATCTTGTGATCTTGGTGTGATTATCTGCAGTATTAATATTATTACCATATAAATTTTATGTTACGTGCGTTTTTGCACACACACACACACACACACACACACACACACGCGCGCGCGCGCGCGCGCACATAGAGAGGAGGGAAGAAAAAAGGAGAGGGATCTCACTCTCTCACTATTACTACTGCTACTAAATTTTTTCAATATATGTCAGTACATAAATAATATGTTTTTCTATATATCATTTTATATGCGTAGTATTTATATGCATATGTATATATGCGCAGCATATATATATTTTTTAGCGTAAAACTATTAAAATTATAAATTGCTTATCATATTTCAATAGAGTTGGGATTAATATCTTTCTTCAGGAATTCTTTTCATCAGGAATCTAATGAGATAGACTTACAGAATTAAAACAGGTTTACATAATTTTTTTTCGTTAATTTTTTCACCGAGTTTGAAATTTAAAAAATACAAATGTAAATTTTTCAGTTGAAAGTTTATAAACAAATGCATTTATAAATATATATTTAATTTAAAATCATATTATGAAGTTTTCAACCGATGTTATTGCACAATTTCATGCACGAGGCATCACTTATTAATGGGACTATTTACGTTTACATTTTATATCCGCGAGAAAACACATATCAAACACATGTGCGCGTAAGGTTGATATGAATGTCGCAACGATTAAGAGAAAGGAAAAGAAAACTTTGAGGCACATCATTGTATTATTCGTAACATATTTTTGACATTAGTGACTGAACTTCATACTTGACTATAATTCATTGCTTTTGAATCGTGCGCTATTAAAAAAAAAACTTGTAATATTTCTAGTTCGTTACGTGTTCTCGGTGTCGACTAGATGCAAATAGGCTTTTGTAACTTGAGGCAAAACACAGTACGCTCGCATGGCTGCTTACGTTTATATTTTATCTTTATCGCGCGCATTGACATTTATCAAAGCTATCATTGATAAGCACCATAGATAAATCGAGAAAAAAAACTCGACGGATCTTGCGATTATCTTTGATTCTGAATCCGCCTCCCTTTGCCTGCTGTTTACCTCGATGCAATTAATAACTCCGTCACGTCGTAATTACGTATTCAGACATATGGCAGTGTGCTTAAGTTAAGAGAGGTTTTTCTAATTCGAATGTCGTCGTATAAATGATTACAAATAGACGATTGTCACGCTGCTCGAATCTACGTCAACGGCATTCAAGATTGCGATAAGAGCGGCGTGTAACAAATATCTTTTTTCAGAATTTTCAATTACTTCCGCGCACATAGGCTAGCTTCGCAAAGATCTGTCAATCGCGATGCGAATGTAGCCAATAATTATGAAAGCAAACGCCAGATCTTTACTATTCAGCTGTTCGTTCAATATATAATTGTATCACATATACGACTTCATACGAAGTCGTTATACGTAGAAAAACAAATATAAAAACTTTACTGGCACCGTAGATGATGATTGAGAATTCAATTCAATAACAAATTAACTACATTATTTATCGTGTGTTATTTACATCGTGCTACGTGTGATCAAAAATGCTAGTCACATTTTTGTCTTACTTTTTTTCAATGAAATACGATTGAAAATATGAGTGTCACATCAGATCTTTGGCATTGTGCGGGCTGAAGGACGGATCGGCGACCGTTCGGCGCACCTAAACACATGAATAAAGATAAAGCGGATACGAAAGTAAACATGGCCGGGAACCAAAAGTGCATTCCGGGCCCCGAATATAAAATGATCGCTCGTATCTAAATGACACGACCGCGCGACCCGCGTCCGACGGAAACCAGTATCCGATTTTCGATGCGACCGCACGGAGCGCGGTCGTGCATTCGAAATGCACGAATAATACGTCTACCAACATCGGCTCTTAAAATATACCGGACCAGCAGCCCGCCGGTCGTTGTTGGATCGCGGCCGAATGGGTTAGCGCGACAAGACCGTCTGCGCGAAATTTACAACTCGCTACTCCGCTCGCGTCCAATGGCGCTGTTACGAGAAATACTTCGCGGTGACTTGACTGCACGATCTATCGACGTTTCTTGTCATTTTCAAACGTGACATTCATTAACGGACAACACGTCGTAACATTTCGTTAGCATGCAAAACGAAAGAATATCAGGTATGTTATTATCGTGATCATGTCACTATTTATCACAAGTAAGTTGTCACAATCTCTTTGCTATAATTTATAATTTTCTGTCTCAAGTCCGAATCGTCGACATGTAATATCGTCTTATATATCAAGGAATCTCTCTCTCTCTCTTTCATTGCTAAAAATATATTTTTTAGATTCGAGTAGATTGTAATTCTACGCCACTGCAAATACATCAGTCTGTTTTTCTATCGACCACCTGCATTTCTGCGAAATTATGTAGACTAGTGGACTACAAAAAGAAATGATATGCACGATTCCTTTTTCTTTCTTGTCGGATAATCTGGAAGGACGAAGTGGTCCTTCCCCAATAGTTACGATGCCCCTGCATTCCTTCGACCGCTATTTAAACGCCACGCCGATTCCTAGCTCAACAGAACAGTCGCCAACTATCGTTCATATCGTTTCTCTACGAAGCAAGCGAAGTTTCTGATCAAATGAAGCGTGTCATTTTTTCGCTCATTTTTTGTGCGCTGAGCGCTGGACAAGTACTTCGGATGCCATCTTCTTACGAGAACGGCGTCAAGTGGGAATTCGGCACTAACGTCTTTCACGGTGACGTATTGGCCCGCTCTAATGTCGACCAAGTTCCAGCTGTACCAACTGTTTACAAGAAGGAATTAGTGGCGCCAATAGCTAGAAGAGAGCCAGTCGTAGCAGCAGTTTACAAAAAACCGTCCGTGATACCGGATGTCTACAAGAAGCTCGTCGTTCCGACCGTTTACAAAAAGGAGCCCGTTATGCACAACATTCGTAAGCAGCAATCAGTGATACCGTCGGTTGTCAAAGTACACTCGGTGCATTCAAACATATACAAGAGCGAACCTGTCGTGCAGAACATATACAAGCAACAGGCTGCAGTGCCAATTGTTCACAAACTGCATCCGACCGTGTCGAACGTTTACCAATTTAAAAGTCAGCCGATTCAACCAGTTGTACATCATCAGGAGCTGCCGCTGTTGCAGGACTTGGTTCCAAGAGTTTTACCAGTTACCTTGCAAAACAAGATGCAGTATAACGCGTGGAATTATCAATACGATCCTCATTACGCGCATGTTCACCAGGACGTACACGCAATTCCGCACAATTAACCGATCTCTATTTGATCTTTTCACAGAAATGTGGTTTAACGTATTCCGAATGTTCTTCAAGCCAGCATTATCATGACATTATACAAGGCGAGATGAAGTCTGTAATAAGCCAGTAATACACTCGGAGAGTGAATAAATAATATCGCAAAACCAAATACGCGACATAAAACGTCGTTTAATGCGACCAACGTTATTTCGTTCCCAATACATCCTCCAGCTATTATCTATTTTTCTACAGTTCTGTTTCGAACACCACATTTTCAATGTATCACATTTTTTGTATCTTGCGGGCGATAATGTAGTCGATGTGACTTCATATCATCGTGTGCCCATTCTCATCGATAATCGGGCTGCGCTGCCTGTTAAATTTAACCGCGTCGCAAAAATTTACAGGATTCAACCGGTGAACCCTTGTCCTCGGCCCGACGATAATCGGGCCGTTGCGGCGTGTCGCAGCCCGAAAGAGGAGATCACAATGGAGTTAATTAAACATCTCAATAGCAGACACCCGCCCGAGGGTGATTAGGCGTGCTGCGGCGTAATGCGGCGCACACCGACGACGCCGACGGCTATTGTACTTCCCTCCCTCCCTCCCCCTCCTCCCTCACTCGTTCTTCTCTCTCCGTTCCCGTGGAGAGAGCATCGAATCTTCGAGCAAGGATGAGACGTTGAAGAAGGACAGTTGGCGGAAACAGGCGGCGAAAAGGAGACGAGGATAGTCGAGAAGCCTGCGGTGGCGATGGTGGTGACGGTGGCGGTGGCGGCGGCGGTGCGGATGACGTACGTGGAACGAGGAGGGAAGAGAGACGTGCCGGCGACATACAATGCAGGTGACAGCTCGCGCACCCCACAAGCCCTGTCTCATCTCTTTTGTTCCTGGCGTTTCGTCGGCTTTCTTCCCCATGACGGCAAGACAACCGTGGTGCGGCTCGGCGTGGCTCGGTTCGTCTCGTCTCGTCTCGTCTCGTCTCCTCTCGCGTCGTCTCAGCCTTGTGTCACACTGAAATTGCTCAAATGGAAACGAGTGTGTCATTCTCACTACGTTCGCCTGTCACTCTCCTCGCTTTCTCCCTCTCTCTCTCTGTCTATCTCTCTCTCTACATCTTTCCTTTTCTCTGTTCTCTCTCCCTTTATATCTGTTGCATTTCTTGCTCATTTAAAGATCCGTGTACTCGATTCGAATTTTACGAGTCTACGCGTTAAATTTGCTACGTCTTTGCGAATTTACGCCAAGATGTCAGACTCGAATGACTTCCATGAACTGCTTCATGAGCAATGAGAACCGTGTCCACGAAGAAAAACGTCGAGCATCCAATTTAGGAAACTAGAAGACTAATGTATTGTATTGATCAGACCGTAGTTGATGAAACGCGAGTAAATAATCGTGGATAACACGTGACGTCATGGGCTAAAGAGTGAAAAGCGTTGACGCGAATTACTTGTGATGAAAGATAGGCCGAAGTGTAGAAGCGCCGAAAGAGTGAGAGGACTCGTGATAAGAATCGCTCGGGGAGCAACATTCGTTGTCGACGTGGTAGGTGGCGTGTTGGGTGAGGTGTTGGGAAGGTGCCGTGATAAACACGCGTTACTTTCAGGCTCTCTCGTAACAGACAAACGGGAGGAAGTCTGGTTCCTTGACTTTCCCGTTTGTGAAGTGAATGATGATGATTGCTAGTTATTATGACGGACGTGCTTCCGCTCTCTCATACCATCTCGGTTGAGTTGAATGTAGTTCTTTCTCCGTATTAAACGATAGCCTGTTTGCCTACGAATACGAAAATAAAAGCTGCACTGCCTTTAAACAAGACAGGTTCAAAAAAAAAAAGAGAGGGAAGAAGAGGGAAATCGTCGATAGACGGTGAAACGAACACGAATAGAAATGAACGTCGTAAGATTATCAATCGTGATTTACATTACATCTCTTCGCGCGTCTGGCGATTTATCATCGTTTGTAAACTTACGATTACGACAAAAAGCGCGATGAAATCTTTTTATCGACGGCCAAGTCGCAGCTGCATGCACACTGCTTCGTAGGCGTGTTTACCATATGCCACCGTATGCGCGACGTAGAAAGTTGCGCGCGGAATTCATTCCGGCCGCGTGTGGAAACCTCTCCGATATACTTGTATACGTGGTCTGTTAGACGCCAGTTAAAGACAAATGGGCGTTCTAAACCCGTGGCACGGCCGTTTAAATGGAAACCTGTAATTACAAGGCAGAGGAGAGATGCATCTTTCTTATCCGCGATGGTTGAAGGCTTACAAATTATAGCAAGCCAGAGATTGTTCTCGTACAAACACGTACAGGATAGACGTTCATGCCCTTATCTAATTGTTACGCTAATGCAGAAAGAAACGAATTGATTTACTTAACCATTTGAATTCCACACGAATTTTATTCTTAAAGATATATTTTTAAGGTGGATTCACCTACTTAGTCCTCATGAAGGATTCACTTGAAACTTTTACAGGATGCAGAAATAGGCGATAGAAATGAATGCTCTAAACTTCAGGGTAGGTTATCGACCTAAATAAAGAGTAATCAATCGATGAAAATCAACATTTAAGTTTCAAATATTTAAATATTTTCAGTGGCAAATATTAAATGTGACCGTATTACATAATACAAGATGCTGAGCAAATATTTCTTCAGAAAAATTTTTTTGTTGCATTTTTTGCTATAATCGGATATTGGGTCTTTTATTATCTAAATAACACGAATGCAATAATTTTCCGACTAAGATTCTCTTTCTACGATCAAAAAACTGAAAACCCTATGGCAAACCTCCGCTAGGTACGGCCCGCCGCGGTGAATCCACCTTAATTCGAATATTTTCGAACATATTTTTTATCAAATATCAAGTCGAATGTCAAAATAATTTTAAATTATATTTTTTTATGTCTAATTACGTGTTACATATTTGAAATTAAATCTGTATAGCGGTTCAAAAATCACGAGATACATGTATTTTCGAGAGAGAGAGATGATAGCAACGCGAATAGTGTCCAACATCGAGTCGGCAGAGATAGAGATTCGTTGGCTTTTCGGTAGCTGATGAATCACTACTGTCATACGCCAGGTGCCGTACATCAGAGAAACGCGAGAACGCGTTCCGCGTCGCCGCGGAACGGCGATGTCACCGCGCGGAATCCGCTTTTACACGCGTTCCGAGCGAGCAAATTACGCGGGGTCTCACGGAGTACCCCGTTTTACGCTTCGACGGATGTAATTCTCGGGATTTGCAATGGGGTGGAACTCTCTCCCTCAAACGTACGTCGCGCACGACCCTACGCGTACGTATGTATTATTTCCGCGTTGGAATACGTCGCATATATTGCCTCCTCTCGTCACATACTGTCGCGTATGCACGCACGTGTGTAACTACTGTTTTATCTTTGATACACGCGCGTGCTTTTGCGCGCCACCGTGGGTTATCTATGTTACACGCATTTGCAATAATGCGTTTAAATTCTTTCACCGCTATCTGATGAATATAAATTTAATTCAAAATGCCGAGGAGAGAAAGATTTCAACGGTCGTATAAAAAAACACGCCCATAAAGTTAAAGTTGTGCTGGATGTCGAGAAGCCTCGATCCACCAGTGCCAACTTCTCATTAAAGTCGCGAACTCTCGATGACACTGTGGTCGTTATTGCCAGATTGGTCGTACATTATGTACGGTCACGTGCATGTGTCGCGATTTGGATACGGGTGTATTATATGTTCTACGCGCAATTGCGTCTTGCACCGCGCGCGCGTATACGCGTATATTACAGCGCGGCAGGCGTCTCTCTTGCACGGCTCGTCTCTCCTCATCAAAGGCCGACGTTGTGTCGACGCGCCGGGAATATTCGCGCACAACTCACCGTATAAACAAAATTTACCCATGGACAACGCACGTGCGTTTGTCATATTTCAAAAACCTACCGCCTCACTCGGACTCCCCCTTCGGCCCCTGCGGCCGCGTCGACGGTAATTTCAGCGTTGCGCCGCACCGACTTTAAAGGCCCGCGTCCTGTAAAAAACCTCCAACCGCCACTAGCTCCTCCCTCACCCCTCGTGCGTAAAATAAAAAAAAAAAAAAAACAACTGTTAATGTCTGTTCGCCGAGAATATTTCGTTAGCCGCGACGCGCGATGCGAGATCGCGCTGCGAAATGGTGGAAGCATGATGTATACGTGCACATGTGTCGCAGAGAACGCGAAAACATGGGCGTCACGGTTTTTTTTCGTGATTCAATGTTGCTCCACGTGAAATAATAAAAATGGTGTCCCGCTTATTGCCCCTGAGTAAATTTCGCTGTCCCGGCAGACTTGTCCTTCACAAAATTGCACGAAATTTCCTTTCGAACGCAAATTGAAAGAGGGATACACGCGATAAGTTTTTTATTTCTTATTTGCTGTCACTTTTATTATATCGTAGTACAAAATGATGTATATTCGAAAATATATTTTTTCCAATCACCCATCTCGCCGTAATGTTACAACGAAATTTTTATGAGCAAATTTTTTTTATCACGCAAATCTCATCTGTTTGGGATCGATTGAGATAGATACGGGTACGGCTCTCTATTGAAAATATCCTTGTCACGCGATACTAATGCCATTATGCGCTAGGGACCGACGTCGGTGTGGCGTACTTTCCGCAACGTGATTTCTCTCTTGGAATTTCGGAGAACTCTGTTGTAATCGGAGACGACGTCCCGTCTCCGGTACCGAGAGAAGTCGTTCTGGCATCTCGTCACTCGGCCGTCTGCTTTCAACACGACGCCCGTCTCTCATTCGACGCCAGACGTCGTCTCCCGCACTCCCGGCCAATATGTCGACCCTCCGCACCCGCGAGATCACCCGAACATGAAAACCAATGGTGACAGTCGATCCTAACTGTTTCGCGTCGCTTTCCGAATGAAAGCCAGGCACCGTCCTAAATTGGCCGCGATCGACATCAAAATCCCACCAACGACCTGTAATTTAATGAAAATTTGCTATCGGTATTCATCGCAGGATTTACAGCGTATAAACTCACAATATTCAGAACCTGTGTCACATCGCATTCAAACGACTCCCTTCCCGTCGAATTAAAATCAAATTTAATAGAATGCTAATTTGAATGACGAAATGAGAGTGGCGTGCCCGTCGTTCGCGCCAAAAGTTTTATACGTCGCTGACATAAGCGACGAAGCGAGCTCAACTGTCGAGGCACTGATGGCACTGCCAGGCAGGCGGACTCCGATCTGCAACGTATTATCAACCGTCCTATTTTAATAATACGATTTTAGAGAGAACCGCCCGCCTCCCTCGACGTTGTCATTACGCGGCTGTTCGGGGGGGTCATTTCGTCCGAAATAATTGGCGGTCCCGGTAGTTGTCTCAGCACGTATAGGGTCGGCATAACGGTAATGGCAGGGTGCCGTCCTCGATAATTTCGACCATGCGGGGACGTGCGGTGCCGCGCGAGGACCTATGGCGCGCAAGATGAAGGGAGAATTAGGCATAGAGGCGACCCCGACGAAAAGCGCTTCTCATGCTAACCCCCCGGTAACGAGCCGAGGCGCCAGATAAGTAGAGGGCACCCAACGCCGGCCTTCGGGAAATAAAATCAGAAGATTGCGGCTGTGGTGCCGTGTCGTCCCCGTCCAGGGTCCTTAATGCCACCTAACGCGGGCTGATTTATCAAAGGCAGTGCCATTACCGTATCCGGAATGGCCATCGTTCGGGAGGACTTGAGATATGTCCGATTATGGACGGGTGTTCCATAAATCGAATCTCCGGAGAATAACGCTTCGGGGGGAATGTTCGGTTCGACTCGGCACGGCTCGACGTAAACGCAAGACGGTACATGTTTCGCCCGGGTTTACGATTTCTCCAAGTTATGTTAATGGTCATTGTATTACGCGCGAGTCGCGATGAAATTTTATTAACGGAGGAATCCGCCGGGTTCTCGCAGAAGAAGTGTGAACTGACGTTTCATGAACTCAGAAACACGAAGTCCAGAAACACGAGTTCCGTAATCGAAAGCCTCTTTTAACGTCATGTCTTTCGCTCTATATTTGTTACTCCTTGGAACACATTTCAATTTAGTGGATTTTGGCGGCTTTCTCCACCGTTCATTTATCAATTGATATATCATCTGCCGCAATATCCGCTCGTTCGAAATGGGCAAACACTTATCATTGCCATATGATGGAGCGATACGATCACGACACGTTGTAGCTCGAATAAATCAGCATCGTCGCGGCGTTCATAAACAAATGTCAGCGAATTTGTACAAAGGTATGGGATCGCGGTTTGCACAAGGGATTTCGAACGCCGGTACGATTTCAGGGTGGTTTGAGCTGTCGTGATATTGTCGATTACAGGCTGCTGGTAACCGCGCAATGTCGCGCGTCCGGGATCGTGGGGTTCTCTATCTCGTTCTCTTTCTCTCTGGAGAGAAAAAAATTTGTGCGCGGATCCGGTCGCGGGCATAAAAATGCAGGTCGTGCGCGCTTGCGCATCGCTGTTCATTCGGCTCGACATCGGTGTTTTATGGGTGACAGCTTTGTGTGTTCCGCAGTAGGCATTATTTTTCCTTCTAAACTCCGTTATACCTGGAACAATGGAGAGATTAAAACATAAAATATGATCTCTCGAGTATAGCCGACGGGTCGGGATATGCCGGGAGAAAGGGGGAACGTCTACTGCCTACGGTAAATTTTGGTGAATACTTCTTTAGGTTAGCACTGTTTTCGCCAACACGCATGATACAGCAAGAATTGACTTATCGATTCTAAAACTAAAAAGAAAATCGTATATATGTCTAATGAACAATATTCTCGATATTTATTGTCCCTTATTATCTAGACTAGTACTATTTATGTCAGTTTTGTCACTAAAACGTTATTTGCGCACTTTTTCAATTCGAACAATTACTTCTGCATGCTGTATTTGCACACTGAGATAAAACTAATCGCGAAAGTAATTTATTTTGACAGTAAAATAATTTAGCGCGCATAAAATGCCCGATGGTCTATCGTATATCATCAGGCAAAAATAACAATTGTTATTTGTAAAAAGATAATTACTTTCGTCATGACTGATGTTCGGAGAACAGGTCACAATTTATCAGTAGATAAAAAATATAAAATATCTACATATAAATAATTACATTTCATCACTTACTTCATCTTGCGAACGAATGCAATAAGAAAATAAGAAATAAGATTCAAGCAGCGGTGCAAGCGGCGTTAAACATTCATAGATGACGAATTAATATTTACACACAAAACACATGTTTATAAAATTCAGAACGAGAAATAAAAGTGAATAAATCTCACTTTCATACTGAAAATTGTTGCGACTATAAAACTCGAATTAATTTGCAAACGTGATTATTAACATTTTCAACTTCAAATTTTTACTCACCAGTGAACATTAACAAATATTAATAAAAATATTTTTTACAATAAATTCTTCATCGAATTTAGGACCAAAAAATTAAAATTGATATTGATTTTAAAGTTGGCGGTTTCTCTGCATTTCTATGTTCAATAAACCTAGTCGGCGGCACGCAGATAATTAGCCAGACTGGTCAATCAGCAAAGTTTTAATTTATTCAACCCGTATGGCCAATTTTATTAATAATAATCACAACGTTTCGACCTCTGATTTGGGTCCTTCTCAAGTGTAGAATGTTACATTTGATAATGCGGATGGAAAACGCATGCTAATATTTATCTTGTTGACATTGCGCCCAAATTACATCAATCTTGAAGATATTTTGTGCGTCATAACGACTAAGTATAATCGTCGTCAGTAATAATAAATGGAAACAGCGATGTTACATCGTGTAGATCACGTTACATTATCTCAACATTCTACACACGACCGCCAAACGGGTCGAATAAATTGAAACTTTGTTAATTAACATTTTCCTTCAATTCCATTTCATATTTTTACGTCTTCCAAGTCTTCTGGATTTTACAATTGTCGGCTTTCTCGCATAGATTAGCTCTCGTTTACCGCTATACGTATCGACGAAAAGTACTCCCCATGATAGACATTGACATTTAGCTCGTTTTTGCTCGGGATTACCGTCCTGTATGTGTTGTGTGAATATTAAGCAAGTCGTTTAATCAGTAAGCCGTTATTATTGATTGACAGCACGATAAAGTCATTTGGGCCCGTGTGTATGCACGACAAACGGGATTCGCAGACGATTGACAAACTGTCGCTTTGTCCATCGTCTAAATTAAGTGGTAATCCGAGTCAGCCGAACGCATCGTATTTATTATCCAAAGCTGTTTACACATGTCGCGTTAATTTCAGCTGCCGCTCTGCGCTCCGTTCGCGAGGTTTCTATCCGCGGCAAAAGGCGCATATCAAGCCATCAAATCGATTTAGACGCACCATCTTGTATGTCACGTCGTGCACGTGTCAAACTCATCATGCGCGAAGATTTGTACATCGAGTACTTGATTTTTCGCTCGTTATCATAATATTTCCTGTTGATTCGTCTCATTCGCGCACATAATGTTGCAAACGTGTAGCATGAACATCAGAAATAGACGGGCCAGCTTGGCGGATAAGTTAAAGATAGGATTCTTCTAATAGCGTGAAATTGGATGAAATTGTGAGGGATGGTAAGACGATTTTGTACGCGCACGTCGCCATCTATGATAGCGCGCGCGCGATGTCGAACGCCTTTTGAATTTCGCGAAAGGCGTTCGACAGCGTGGCGAGCTGCGCCGCCGGACCACGGTGTGCTCTTGTATTTGTCGAATACGAAGTCACGTACCGAATACATTATCGGGCTGTACGGTCTATGCATGCGAAGGCTGAAAAGCAGGCGCAGCTCGAGCCGGCGACGCTAGGTGAGAGGGCGGAGGGACGAGAGGACGGATGGACGGACGGGCGGACGGGCGGGTAACTATATTGATTGTGTAGCCGGCTGACAGCGACAGTGACATATGTCACCGAAGCTTCTCGTTATCGCTGATTTAAACATGAGGCAACGAGGCCCTTGCCGAGTTGCCCCGGTGTGCTGCGCTCCGTATTTCTGCCCGTGTCTCCGTCCCCTGTTATTATTATTATTGCCGAGCGTGCACTTCTCTTTTCTTTTTTCCTTTCCTCTTCGCTTTTTTTTTTATCTGCCACTTCCCTTTTCCCGTTCGATCCATCGACCGGCATGCCTGTCGGAAGCCGGGTAACATGACCTCTTTGATCATCGACGTAGTGAAACGGGTTGTCAGAAATAATTATGAGCCTGCACCGTGCCGTGGCTGTCGTAGATGCGTGACACGCGCTCTTTCAACGTCGTAGTTGGATCGCAGTCAATTTCAAGTCTCGCGCGGGAAGCGAGGTTTCGGATTTACCGTGCCCCCGACGCGTGGGACACGTTTTAATTTTACAAAATTAAACGGGGCCGTATCACGCGCGCGCGTCCGTTTGCCACGCGATCGAAAAATAAACGAGCTAATTACGCGTTTCGACGGATTAATATTTGACGCGTGACGTAAAAGCGCGACGTAATAATGACCGAAACGTGCCGCTGCGACGCGTGCGCGATAAATCTTCATCGAGAAAACCACGCGGATTCGGATATAAAGCTCGACAAACAGCGCAAAACGCGTATGCCACACTTTTCGCACGCGAAACTTGATACAAAATAGGTTGTATCTGTCCTCGACAATACGTATAACCTCTGGCGTGGCGCGCACTCCCCTGTCATTCCGGGCGCGCAGAGCTAGGTGTATAAGAAGTTAGGAGCGAAGAGGGGTAAGAGAGAACGACGGTAGAAAGACCGCTATGATTTATTATCCCCCGCAAATTCTGTTTCTCCTCCGTGCACGCCAACTGCGCTCGCGTTCATCCATCTTTTTCCCTTTCACGGCTCACCGAGCAATCCCACCTCCCCCTCACCGCTCTCGCCTGCCCTTGCCCCTTGTCGGATCCTCTCTCCCTTCGCTCGCTCTCTTTGTTCCGCGCCATCTCTCAAAGTGACTGACTGCCTCCTTTATTATCCGCTTGTCAGCATTTTTACACTTTTATCCGAAGCTCTCCCGATGTCTATTGTTCCCGCAGCGGATTCGTACGATCACAATACGGTCTTGAAGGACTTGAGCGCGCGGATCATTGTGTCGCGGTGTCATCGGTTCTGTAGTCATTTGACGGTGTACCGCGATTTAGAATGGTCGCGATTCAATGTGCCGAATCAACCGGAAATGGATCGGCGAATAACGAGATTCATATTTGTTCTCAGGTAGCCGTTGATGTCCTGAAGGAAAACGAGTCGCTTTGTGGCCTGCAGGAACGGGAAGAATGACTAATATATTCCATGTATATCTGCGCGTGTAATGTACTTTCTGTAAAATGACATAGAAAATTATTTGCGTCATGGTACTTGAGCTTTGTCGTGACATCTTATAAATGGCCGTGTATCCCGAGATCCCGAAAATTATTCTTAACATATAACATTTTGTTCAAGGTTCAAGTTTGATGTATTAGCAAGAAAGAAGTACTTTCTTCTACTTTCAGATTCTACATGTATATGTAAATATAAGATGTGTAAATAAATGTCTTATAAAAAATGTATTTAAAAAATTACTTCTCAATTAATTTGGAATCATCTGAGAAAACTTTTCATAGATAAACTTTCTCCATATTTCTCCATTTTGTTGACAGGTTTAAGAAAGTTCTCATAAAGAGATATTTGTGTTTCTCTATTTCTTTGACAAAGTGGAATGTCAGCACAGCTCCAATAAAGCAATGAATTTTGTTTATTGCCGTTAAATTACGTTTGTTAAATTATGGACCTTACAACTTCTCAATTTATGAGTAGGTAATATAACAATAAGAGTTTTTTGATTGTCTTTTTTTCGTATTTCAAGTATTATTGTATTGTTTTGGATTGTAGCATTGTGCCATGTTTTTTATTTTTTCAATGACATAGTTATTACCTTGTCAGGAAGGATCCATAAAAGTGAAAAAAATGATGTACTTATCCTAAACAAGTCTAACACAAAAATATAAAGGAAATAATGTATTTCACCTTCCCTTTCTACTTAACCTTCTACTTAACCTTCAAAACGGATTTATGGATTTTTTTCATGCGATTTCAATTACCAAAGATTTCTCGAATACCTACACAAGTTTGTAACCGTTCTCTATGAAAACAAGTTAGTGGGAATACTCCAAGGTCAGAAACTTGTTTACACCAGTCAGTTTTTATTTATATACAGATCGATTGAAAGCGGCGGACACGAAGAAGCCATGAGTCCGGTTGATCAAATTAAAATTTAAAAAAAATTTGCTTTTTTAAAAAAGACATTTTTAAAAACAATATAATTGCTGCTTTCAATGTGGCACAGTCATATATGAAGAACATAAGTGCCTCGTAAATTGTTGATAAAAAAATATTTTTAAGTTCAAAAAGTATAATATTTTTATCTTGTATATATATTTTTTATTTTTTATATATTTATGGATCTTCCAGCACCTTATTATGTTAATGTGCTAAAAGAAATTTTGAAAATATTTACGTGAATTTATTGAAATGTTAATTAAATGTCCAAATATTGAAATTGAAAAGTTTATTTTAAATATTTAATTTTTATTTTATTATTTTTTGAAGAATAATTTATTCTTAATTATTTAAATTAAAAATTATGCATACATATTTATAAGCTATTTATAAAATAAATTTATTAAATAAAAATTAATTTTTTATACTTTTTTTTAAACAATTACTATTATTATACTATAATGATGATATATAATTTATTTACACACGCAATGAGATAACATAAATACACAAATAAATATGAAAATTAGTTTTTTCCCAATTTTATGTTTTTATCTCTCTTAAAATATACTCTGTTTTCGTATACTTTAATAATAATTCCCTTTTTTGAGCACACGCAAATATATCATTTTATATTTTCTCTATCAACTACAGATTTTGTACTAAAGAACAGTATTTTTTATAAATAAAAAAATGATAAATTTAAAAAACAGTATATAAATTTCCTAAGTATGCCATGTTAACATGTAATTGTTCTTAATTGTTTAACACACACATTCTTTCTCTCTCTCTCTCTCTCTCTCTCTCTCTCTCTCTCTACGTGCGTGCGTGTAGTATATGTATACGTATACATGTATATGTATGTGTGTGTGCGTGTGTAAATAAATTATGTATCATCATTATAGTATAATAATAGTAATTGTTTAAAAAAAAGTATAAAAGAATTAATTTTTATTTAATAAATTTATTTTATAAATAACGTATAAATATGTATGCATAATTTTTAATTTAAATAATTAAGAATGAATTATTCTTCAAAAAATAATAAAATAAAAATTAAATATTTAAAATAAACTTTTCAATTTCAATATTTGGACATTTAATTAACATTTCAATAAATTCACGTAAATATTTTCAAAATTTCTTTTAGCACATTAACATAATAAGGTGCTGGAAGATCCATAAATCCGGTTTATATTAACAAAAAACAATTCGTCTTGACGGTTAACTTGGCTGCAAATATTTCTAACTCTGCCACTATGGAGGAACGCATTTTATTGAGAATTCACACATTTGGTAATAATAAATATATTTGGAAGAGATATTCTTACTGAGAAAGGGATTTTTGATGTCTATCAATCCTGTTTTGTAAAAAAAAGTATACCAGCGTGTTAAAAACAAAATTATGAATGTAATTAAGCATAATACATTCATGCACACATATATCAGGGAAAAAGAATAAAACGGTGTGATTTAGCTATCAAAAATTCAAATAATTCGCAACATCCGTTTCAGATATTGCGAATAACATTCATCATTGCGCAGCCATTGAATTACACGTACCAAATATTGTAAAAAGAAAAATCCCGTTTGCATAAGACCAATTGGCTTTGCTTTAAGCAGTAGTAACTATGATATATTACCGTCACTGATAACACGTGGCGTAGCCATATAACAACGTTTCGATCGCGAAAGCAGATTTTGTCGACGTATTTACAGTGGTACTGAAATACAGTGCTACATATACTCAGCGCAATCGCGAATCATTACGGATGTACTTAACGTCAGAGTTTACTTAGCAAACATTGTTTATAATAGGAGCACGCGCCATTGATCAGGCCGAATCCGTTATCAAGAAAGATGGCCGTCGACTCTAAATCTTCAGTGCGGGGCTCGAGGGGACTCGGTCGCGAAGATGAAAGAGAACTATATTAGCCGTAAACTCATCCGTCAGTGTCAAAACGTCAAAGAGTCGTCTTCAGGATATTAGCGGCGCCGTAATGGCAGACGGTTCACACAGAAGCTACCGCTGCACCGACAGTCTTTATTTTTTCTTTTTTTTGAAAAACTAAGTAAGACAAAGAGATATCGACATTGAATGAAACAGAAAGCTCCTAGTGTAATTTGGTGTAATTTAGAGAGAAAAAAAAACAGAAAATGCGGACAGTTTAGAAATTCGCAGGACGTGATATTTTATTTTTTGAAATGTATTTATTAAACAATTTTTTTTGACACTGATATACTTGTCACTGTTGTCGATATGCATTTTCACAATCTGTCGCAGTACAACAGTATTCGCACAAAGTTTTTTTACAACGTAATAAAGAAAAAATAAAAATACTATTTCAAAGAAGGGAGGAAATTTCACTTTCAGGGTCGCAAAAGTAAAAGTTGAAGATTGCAGCGAAAATTATTTCTCGTAAGTAATAAAGTCACAATAACGATTTCTATCGTTTATATTATAATAGTTAATGGGAATGTCATAAAGACTTCCAGTGTAAATTACGGTCGACGTACCTATATGCATTTCTCAGATGCTGTTTGGTTGCATTCCTAGGCGAAGTGCACCCCGGAGTAATTATTGTTTACCGCGGGTATGCGGTCTACGTAGCGGGCGTGTGGATATCGTCATAATTCGTCGTAATTACCTTGTAACATAGTTACTTCATCGATCGCTTTATCTTGCTTAAGCTGTACTTAGCGGAATGGCCATAATCGCCTAACCGCGGAGCGTTTGAGTTTCAACGAGGTCTGATAGTCAAGCTCTTTAATAGCCGTATCGCTCGTCAAGCGGACGCGTATGATGCGCGCCTGGCGAGCGCGTAAATGCGTTACACGCGTGAGTGCGCTGTTGAATTTCACCGAATATACGTGTTTTGAGCGTTTCATTCTGTGCAACCATATCCGGATATCGCAGCGGTGTCGCTCGAAACGAATATAAAAAAAATCGTTTATGTCGATCAATGAAGCTACACACAAGAAAAATATCATTCTATACGCAAGAAAAACAATTACTCATTTTATTTTATTTTGTTGAAGTAAAAGTTTTCTTCAGTAAAGAATATTTTCTTAATAATAGTTTTAAGATATACTTGTCACAAGTATTAGAAAAGTTCATCATCTTGTATTCAAAACAAGAATTTATTCTTATTTCAAGAATATTATAAACTTTATTGAAAAAGAGCTACATGTGATTAATTTGATTATATTAACCCAAGAATATTTATATTTGTATTAATTGAATATTCTTGTTTGAACCACTAAACTTGCTCAGATCCAGAATATGTTTTAAGTAAATATGATGCTTATAATAAGTTTACGATAGATTTGCGGATATACAAACTTACTAAATACTTAAAACAAGTAATAGTTACTTGCAAATAGAATGTATTTTTCTGTGTGTACTGTGATCTCGCTGTAAATTACGCTTCGTACATGCTAAAAGCAGACACGAAATCGTAATTTATGATTCATGATTCGGCACTCAAGATTTGCGGAGAATTCTTGTCTCGCATGTTTAGCAATTGTTGTGTGAAGATATATTTAGAACGCTGCTTCCGGTCAAAGCTCACAGTAAACTCGTCGCATTGGTAAGCAATTACTTGGTATGGGCGAATCTACGACGCGACATAAAGAGTGGCACGCAAACTCTGAGAGATCGGTAGCCACGAAGCGTTAAGTACCGGATGACTCAGTGCGCACCGCGGTCGGGGCCGAGGCGATAATTAAAACGCTTTTACAAAACTGTAGGCAAACAGCGCTTAAGTGGCTGTCATTCGTTACCCCGTGGGGCCACGGCAAGTCGGTAAGTCGCTGAGCGAGCAATCAATCACCCGACCCGCTCCCCTACCCCCGGCGGCCCATTACATTTCTATTTTGAAAGCTGCTTATTAAGCGGGGCCGGCTGGAGAGACAGACAGGTTTCACGGTATAAAATATCGGGTTGCCGTGGTGGCAGGAACGACGGTTCCGTGTCGTGGCAGCTATGGTAGCTCCAGCGCAGGAGGGTGGCAGGGGAAGCGACCATGGCACGGAGAGAGAAAGAGAGAGAGAGAGAGCGAGAGAGCGAGTGAGTGACGGAGAAGGGATTGGTGGGGAGAGAGAGAAGAAAGGGGGAGCCCACGTCGGTCGGACGTGCGGGGAGGGGAATGGACGGCTGTAAAAGCGGTGAAATATCAAAGCCGGGATGGGAGCTGTCATCGTCGGGCCAACATCATGGGTGGCGTGTTGAATTAGAATGCCTTCCCACACCCCACGCAGCACCGCAATTCTCCCACCATAATGCCATCTCGCCCCTCCGCCGTGCGTTCGAGCAAGGTGGTAGGGATGACAGGAGAGGACAGGTTATACACCCCGGGTCGTCAAGGATGGTGGAGCTAGGAGGGTAAAGGGGAGGGGGGCTTCGGAGGCGAGATTCTCGTTGTACCGCCAGATGGCGCCAGGATAGCACTCGGCTCGGAGGCCGGAGCGCGGAGCGAGCGGCTCGTACGAGTCGTCATTATTTTCCTGGATTTCGTGGTGTACGCGTCGCCCGTTGCATCAGGATATACGTGGCCGCGTAAGGTGATCGATTCCCGACGGAGGCGCAGTCTCGCCAATATCTCGTTTGGTCCTCCTCCTTATCAGTCGGGGCCCAACGTGCTCCAGTTGTTTCGCACACACGTACGGTGTCTGTGTAAATATCCTTTGTTGATTTTAAGTGCAGTGAGATCAATCAGTGGGGAACCAAATGGTTGTGCTCGAGGATAACGCTATGCTGACTGGACACAATCAGTATTTACAACCGGATTACCTTTCGCCGCTTCCAACTACGGTTAGTATTGCGTTAGTTTTGCATTGTCTCCTCCTTGCACATTTCTTTCTTCTCTTCCCTACTTTGTCAGTTTCGGACAGTAAAAGAAAAGGTTCTCCTACTGTCGAAAACAAGAAAAGCGAGAACGATTGAAAGCTTCAGAGCCGTGGTTCTTTTTTCGTTACCTTTTCCCTGCACAAATCGCCCATTTGGGTTCCGACGGGATCCGAAGTAGACGGCAGATATCGCGTATCGTTGGCTTCCATCAATTATGCTTTAGTTTTCAATTAGCTTCCTTCATTTTCTCGATATGAGAGAGCCAGGCATGTATCATTCTTACAATTTGCCTATAATTCAGCTTTTCTTCTTGGGTTATGCAGTTGGATGCGAAAAAGAGTCCACTAGCGCTATTGGCGCAGACATGCAGTCAAATCGGAGCGGATTCGCCGACGAAACCGCTCATCTCGCCTTTGGAGAAGAACTCGAAGAGCATGAACATCGCCACGAACGCGAAGTCGCCGCCGGCCGCGAAACTGGAACGCAACACCCGCAGCAGTCCGACGGACGGCAAGTCGTTGGCGTTCAAGCCGTACGAGATTAATGTCGTGTCGAAGAAGAGCTCGGACGAAGGTAGACCCACGTCCAAAGCCAGTGTACACAGTGCCAGTGGTCAGGATAGTGTCAGTGTTAGTGATAGCACGCATCCCGACAGAAAGTCGTCCGGCAACCGCACGCCGGTGAGCCGAAAGTCCGCGTCACCGAGCAGCCAAGCGACGGCAACGACGACTAGCGGCACGCCGTCGGTCGATCGAAAGACTCCGGCGGACCGCGAGAAGGCCGACGGTTCACCGCGAAACAGTAACAACAATAGCAGCAGCAGCAGCAATAATAATAATAACGGCGCGAGCCCCATCATCAGATCCGGGATGGAGATCCTCTCCGGACACACGAAGGACGCGAATCTGGCTGCTTACAAACCGGGTCTTCCAGGATTCTCCGGCAACCCGCTGTGCTGCCCGCCGGGCCTCGCCGAGAACCCAGCCTTCAGGCCGCCCTTCGCGGGCGCGTCGCCCTTCTCGCATCACGCGGCGGCGCTGCTGTCCGTCGGTTATCCATCGGCGGGCCCGACCAGCGGCAACCCGTACTTGAGCTACGCTCGCGTCAAGACTCCCGCCGGCGGTGAGGCCCTGGTGCCGGTCTGCAAGGACCCCTTTTGCACCGGATGCCAGTACAGTATGCACGGCGCGCAAATCATGATGGGCGCGGGCAGCTGTCCTAGCGGGTGCACGCAGTGCGACCACCAAAAGTACGGACTGGCGATGGCGTTGTCGTCTCTGGGCCCGATGCCGCCACCGTCGCTGTCCTATCCGTCCACGCTGGCCGGCGGCCGGCCCTACGTCTGCAATTGGATCGCCGGCGAGTCGTACTGCGGCAAGCGATTCTCCACGTCGGAGGAATTGCTCCAGCATCTACGCAGCCACACGAGCCTGACCGGCGGCGACCACGCGGCGGCGGCGGCCTCCGCGGCGGCGCTCCTCGGCAATCCGCATCCGCACCCGCTGCTGTCGCCGTCGACCACTCTTCATCGCGCCAGCGGCGGGTCCTATCCGGCGCCGTCGTTGAGCCCGCTCGGCGCTCGATATCATCCGTACGGCAAACCGCCGACAGGCCCGCTGCCGGCCTCGCTCGCAGCCTCGCCGTACAGCGCTTTCAACGCCTTAGGACCGTATTATTCGCCGTACGCGGTTTACGGACAGCGAATCGGCGCCGCCGTGCATCCCTAAGATGGATGTACCGCAAGAAAACGAGAAAGAGAGAGAGAGAGGGAGGGTAGTACGGCGGGGCCTCTTCTCTCGTCCTCCCTCTTTCTCTGTCTCTTTCCTTCTCTGAGTGTACAATTGGAGAATGTGCAAAATAATGATACACGGACGATTCTATCGTCTGAGACTGTTGTGTAAATAGCCGCTGTGTACAATACAGATTTATTTAAAAAAATTCTATATATGTATATAATATAAATATAAATATATATGTGTACATTGAAGATTATGATTAAAGTTTATGAAACAACAACTTGACAGTGTTAACGTTGCATCGCGAGACCATTCTCTTGCGGAACTTCTATGATACCGGTAATACGCATCTCTACTAAAATTCGGTTACCATGTAGGAGGAGAAGGATTACATGCCAACTGTAAGTTAATATTGTCGCAACTGTTGAACGCGGACGAAAGCCTCGCTTCTACGCAGAATTCAACCCACGAGGAAACTTGTCGACTGCGCTTTCGAATCGCGTGCCGTCTCGTTATACTCGTCATCCTCGCGTTTACAGACGACATCAATCGGCCGTTATTCCGCGACGGGTACGAATGTATGTCTGTGAAGGGGTTGCAAAGTGCGTACTACTGTATGTTTTTCGACGCTCCGCAAACGCGAGCCTCTCGTGCTGAATGCGTTCGATAGCGCGCGATAGCACCGTACGGACGATCGCCCGTAATTCTGTGTCCACGATATAACTGTGATATTAATCTTCCGAGAGAAAACAGACGGATGAGAAAAGCATATTATTAACGAACACGTGTCTAAGATATCTCCGAGATAAAAATACAACGTTGTAATTTATTATCGTAAGTCGTGTAAGGCAAATACCGAGTGCTGTTGCAAGAAAACGGCAAATTGAAAATAAATTTGATCCAGAGAATGCTTTATCATTTTCTTTTTGGAATTCGGTAAAACGACACTGGGACACGATTCTTGATCAGGGTATAACATCGGGAGAGCAGCGGGTCGTATCACCTAACATCACATTGTCTCACATTGTCGAATAGAATATCCTAATAAAGGAGAAACAACATGGTGTACGATACGCCTTATCCGCATTGTAAATGTCTTTTGTAAATATCGTTGAGTTTCCATACCGCTTTAATAAAAACAATGTTTGTAGAATTATTTAATCCTTTCTACCACATATTGTGTGTTTCATCACGTATTGTTTCGTTTAATCCGACTTCTTCCTCTTTTCCGCTTTCCGCTGTTTTGCAATTACCGTTTCCCCTTACATAAGCTTCGCATACAACTTTTCATAGAGCCGATATTTACGTTCGGATTATCAAAATGCACAATTTCTCGGGTATTTCAATTTTAACTTTTGCCTGTTTGCTCTCAAAATATACGTCAACTGCAATAATATCAATTATCATGACATTTAGTTCAATTCCCCGTGCTCATATATCGTGTCTTTTTTCTCTTTGCTTTCGAGAGATATAAAAATCAGTCTGCCTGGTTTCGCTGACCTATTACGATCTCCGCTCGTCAGTCATGCTTGACGGATAATTTATCAAACGCACTGCACAATCTGTCATTCACTGGCAACGAGGCGTAGTTTCTTACATGTCCAAACCCATTATTCGTCTACGTTGAAGCCTCGTGGAGAATTTTAATGTATCTTTCATATATTTCATCGTACATCACAGCGCGGTTCTATTATATAAACAATTAAGATAATCATTTCCGACGAATCGGCGGTGTTTCCAGCTATCCACTTTGAAAACTTTGCTCTTTGTTCCTCACAGATAATCTTTACAAAATTCTGATTACATTCTTTCATTTGTTACTCATCTCGTTGTTATCGCAAACTAAATAACTTCACAGCATTTTACTCAAACATGAAATGATACCATTATCAATCATTTTATCATGTTGTTAATCATTGTCAATAATCATACCAATTATGAGTAACCTACTTATTATTGTATACCTTAACTATGTATCTTAGGAAGTTAACGTTTCACACATACATACGCACGCACACACACACACACACACATGTATTTCCATTTCCCTCCTTTATACGGAATAATGGATAGCTCAATTATTAAGTTTGTCTTGGAGTGAATAGCAAAATTAATCTACTGCGTTTATAATTTGACATGGCTAATCTGTCTAGGATAAGAAATGAAAAGATGTGCGAGACAAGTGAAAAATTCAAAGCTCACGATAAATCACGGCCCTTTTTCGGTATACATATAATTACCAAACGTTTTTTCCTTTGTTCGGAATTCTCTTTCTTCCTTTTGTTCCTTTTGCTGTTTCCTTATGCCTATAGACGCATCCAACCTTTTATCTGTTATATTTTAACCCAACCTATTATTTTCATTTATTATTTTGCTACGGGCAAAATAAAATATGTACATCTTTGAATTACTAAATTCTGATGACTCAAAGACACCGAATCTTGTGACAAAACCTTTAAAGTGGTTTCTACTTCCGCTAACACTGTCAGAATGCGGAAAACCACGTCCGTGTGCGCACACGAACGGCGAGTCCCAATCCCTGGGGCACTCCCAGAAGAGTAAATTTATTTCTTTCATTACGGACGGAGCGGGTCGTGAGCTCTCGGATATCAGCGCTGCAAGGCGGGGCGCATAAATCTGCAGCCTAGCATAGGGAAGAGGGTGAGCGGGGAAAAAGAGACAGCGAGAGGGATGTGGGTGGCAAACCGTAGGTTTCTAGAGCCGGTGGCTCTCTCTCTCTCTTTCACTCTCTCAGTGTCGCAGGAGTGTGGGAGTAAATTGTGGAGAGAAGGTCCGCTTCATCCCTCCATCGTTTCCATCGCCAGGGTGCCGCGACAGGCGGTGGCAGGCTCAGCTGGCTCAGCAAAGTGAAATATTCGGTGATTTTAACCGTCGGGATGAATGGTCCCGCCCGTATTTCGCCTTTCGGCGCCCTCCACCGATTGGAATCCGTGTTATTTCGGGACGATTATGCGTGTCGCTGAATCTCAATTAGTAACTTGTCGAAGATGTAACCAAAAATCTGCGCACGTCTATGATATTTGTCTTTAGCTCACCGGATATGCTGGATAACGACTCGACATTTTTTCATTTTTTTTGTGTAACAGTCAAGGACATATTTATCATATACAAACAATCTCCCGCTTCTCTCCTACATTGGTAATTATAGGCATTTGCAACTGAGTCTAAATGAGCAAGTGCTTTAGATAGATTATTTGAATGCCTTTTAATTACTAACCGTACGTGGCTAATTAACATTTTTGTTTTATCATCGCAATGATAATGTCATGCTTCGTGAAGTTCAAAGAATGTATCGTGAAGATAGTAAAACTTTGAAATATTGCCTCATAACTGATCTGTGAATTTACAAATAATTAAAAAAGTAAAATATCAGTGTTGATATTTATATTTTATCGAAATAAAGTTTTATGTCTTTAATTTGTAAGCGCTGAATGAATGTAAATAATTATTCAACGCACTTGAAATATTATTGTCTAAAAAAAAGTAGATAAACGATAATAAATTTATTTTTTCTTAACTTATTATCAATTTAGAAAGTTTCGCATATTTCAGAGAGCCTCGAATTTTATGTATGAGCATTTGAATTAATTATAATGAATATACTTAAAAACTTGTTTTGCAAAAACATCTATTTTCACTGTCTGGCAGGTCCAACGAGTTATCCTGGCAAGTAAAAATATTATATGTCTAGTGAAAAGCTTCGCTGTTGTGAAAGTTAAAATAACAAGCATGAATAAAGACGGCAAATGACGTATCGCTTGCAATTAGTAAACCTTTAATGTTTATGTCCTGTCTCATAATTCATTACATCTATAAACCAGTAGAGTATATCAGTTTCAAGATTTGTGCTGACGCAATTAGTGGAAATAATGCCGCGCAGCTCGGGAATAAAATTTTCCAGGTGTCTACATATTTCATATTAATCACTACACATTTCATTATGCAATAATTCGAGCATTACTCATTTATATTATTTCGTTTCTCCGTAAAATCGTAAAACATCGTTTTTACACCGTCGCTTGAATTTATATGTTTCATCGTTCTTGTTCAAGAAACGTGCCTTGTATATCGCGGTCAAGAACGAAATTTGAAAAAAAAAGAAAGTAAGATTATATTTTACGTTTCGATTACCGAACTGAACAGATCGCGCGCGTTTCGCCTCATATTAATTAAAACCTTCAAAGCCAAACGCGCCGCGTTGACGTTAACGTGATTTAACGCGAACCCGCGAGATTATATTACGAATAAACATGTCAATCAGCCGCTCAGACATTTTGTGGAAAATCAACGGCTGGCGCGTTTGGCAGCGCGCACGGCGCGTCTTTTCTGCGACGGACACGTGTCACGATCAGAACGTCGGAGTTACAGCTCCGTATGGCGCGTCTTAACTGTCTCTTTAGAAGAGCCCTATCAAGTCGAGGAGGAAAATTAGGTCATTCAAAGCGCATATTAGTCAACGTTAATAGAGTCCAATCTCGATCGGCGTTTCTCCTGCTAAAAACGTAGACTTTCGTGAGTATCTTCGATTTTTTTCGTTAAGCTTTTTAAACAAGTGTATAATAATATCACTGCTTTTTCGTAACGTCTTTCCGATATCCTATTTAATCTTTTTCGCTAATGGAAATAGAAAAAGTACTGGACTGCCAATGACAGACGGGTAGACGACGGTCGCTATTTCCGGAGTTGCCACTTTTGTCGCATCGTGAATCGCGGTATTCGCTTTCATTACGGCAAATAAAAATGTTATCGCTAAGTATTTTTTATATTTTGTCATTGAAGTCACTCGCATACGAATATATGTACATGTATATATATTATTACATACGTATCTCAAATACAATTTTTCTGTATTCCGTACATTTATTATATAGTTTGGAAAATGAAAAACGATGGAGTTTTATTAAGGATGCCAATAATAAACAATGACAGTAATGAAATAAGGACGGACACGCGAAATTGACTTTTGAAAGTATTTTTTTTAGAGTTCAGACGTTGAATTTTGCATGCAGCTTGTTTAACGGGTCTTTTGATTAGTTATGAGTGTCAGGCTTGTTAACGATGTTTCGCGTCGAAGTACCCCAGCCATTCGTTACAACATTGCGTGGTAAATGTCAAATTGTCGATAGCATGCCGTAAATAAAAACAGCAGACAATTCGCTATGTATTATTTACGATTTCCGTGCAACTTTTTTCTCCGCCACCGGAATGTCGGATCTCCCAATTAAGCCATTTCTTACTTTCATCGAAAACACTCGCGTCTATTAAGCGAAAGGCAAAGACCAGCTTTCTTCTCTGTTATCGTTGATCTGATAACACATATAACTAACGGTAATGCGTTTTATATCACACGCCGACATACAACTGCCACTTGGCAAATACACATTTCAGCGAGTATATGCAGCGACGCATCCGATCAGACTTGAGGAAACGTTGGACGCATGTTGCTTATTTTCAGAGTCGGGATATTCTTTTTCGTTTACATCATCGGGCTCCGCGAATAGGGTTTACCACGATATGATATTTATTTGCCACCTCCTGCCTAAAGCCCCGACAATCTTGGCAAACGACGCGTTGGTTGGGTCGACGTTGGTTGGTCGCTACCTGCGAGAGGTTCCTCTCTTTGTCAGCGAGGAAACCTGGCTAGCGCGATTAGTGCGTCCCTGAGCGACGTCTATCAGGCGTGTTCTGGCCAGTCTTACGAGTCAGCGCGGACAATTTAGCACATCAATAACAGGCCGCAGATAAAAGCAGCCCATACATCGTGGTTGACGTATCGTTTGTAATAAAACACAAAGGGGGTCTAGCCGCCAGCGGCATCTGTGTACCGCGCTCTGCGCGCAGTCGTTCGTTCATTCTTGCTGTTATTAACAGGCCGTACATCGTGGATGTTTTCTACCTACCGTCTCCCGCCGAGTCATACATCACCGTTGAATGCGCGACAGCAAAGAGCAACTATAATTCATCTATAAGCTACAGCCGATCCCTCCCGGCAGAAATATGGTGGAAGATGAAATCGATAGGTCAAACGTTGCTGACGGCGTTTACGTCATACGCGTAAAATTCAGTTTCCGCTAATCTCTTCGTGTCAAAATTACCCTTAGACTCGAGGTTAAGTTTGAAAAGCTTATCTGGAGTTTCAGTTTTTGCGAGGAGACGTCCTCGAATGTTCCATTATGTCTCATTTGTCATTATTGTTATACCTAACATTACTTTATCGGATTAATTTATCGCGATATATCTCTTCCTTATTGTTCACGAGCCTTAATTTCGACGGTGCAGTCATGTTCGGTATGCCTCTTTCAGAAAATCGCGCCGCGCCATGTCGTCGCGTAGCGAATCCATTCCGGACACTCGCTAAAACGCGCGCCTGTTTTTCCCTCGCTTCGATAAATTGTCCCGCCGATGTGGAAAATCGAGCGGACGCGTAACGTATACGGAAGGATCAAGTATAGGGAATCGATCATGCAGTAAACGCTTGAGCTCGGATAGCGAGGACATATTTCGATATACGCGTACAGGACCAAGGAATTGTGCTGCAAACGATTCGAATAACATATCGCTGAAATGCTCCTTTTTTCTTCTTTTCTTTTTTTTCGTATGTCTGTGTACTCAGGATAGATATTATCGCGGCGTGAAGCTCTCAGACATCTACCCGGCCATTTTTCTTAGGGTTACCCATTTCGGAGGAAACGTTAGACAGCTACTACGTTATTTCCATCGATCACGTCGAGCCGAGTAGACGATGTCTCGTGACGAAGAAGTATCGGCGCAAACCCGCCGCGAAAATATTTCTCTCTTTTGCCAACACGTTACCAAGAGTGGTTTTGTATGTCGTCCGTGTGTTAAAACGTGTTTAATATTGTCATAATTTTTGTATAATCGTGCGTTAAATTATTCCACAAAATTTCGCAGTCAATATTCGCAAGCGGATGTTTTCGCTATTTAATCGCCTGGAAAATCATGGGAATATTGACAAAGCGCAGTGAGGGATTGTCAAGCAATTTATACAATTACAATTTATAATTTTAATGCTCGAATATACAATAAAAGAGCTATGCGAGCAGTTACGTTCAACGAACTCTCTTTTCATCATGTTTATCAGCGGAAAACAATGTAACGTCCGTAGAAACGTTTATCGTCTTATATATATTGGTGTCAAAATGATGACTTTGAATTATTAGATTACATTGTACTTTCTTGGTAATTAATAAATATGATTGAGAAGAAAGAGACACTAACTAGTACAGGGATTTGTTTAAGCTGAAAGACTCAAAATTGCACTCAGATAACTAATGCTATTGTGAAGATACGGGACAGGAACCAGTTTCCGGAAGGTTCATAGCTAGATGAAAAGACTGATCGTTCTTCTTACGGTTTGTTTGTACGAACGCGACTGTTGTGACATAAACGGATTCATCCGAAGATTTCCCCTCTTTTGCTTCTATGAACGGCTGTCACTCGGCGGCTCGTTTGCCGAGCCACCATCCTCGAAAGAAACTTTAGACGTCTACCGCATTATTTCCATCGATCATGCAGTGTCAAGGCGACAACGTCGTCACCGACGGCCTCTTGGACATCTCTTCAAAACGCCTGATAGAGAGTCTCCCTTTTCTTGCCGCGACTGTCATGGGGTAAACAGTCACGATGGCGGCGGCAGCGGCGGCGGCCTGAAACGGAAAATAGTCGGTGAAGCTAGCGAATCTGTGGATGGGGAGAATGAGGTAAAAGATGGTGGAGAAAGAGTTCACGGGAGCAAGAGACACGAGCAGGAGGAGGAGGTAGAGAGGGGGAGGGGGAGAGAGAGAGAGAGGGAAGACAGCCAAGCGCGGCAGACCGGATGATGAATTAGCCGAGATGACCTCTCGCGCGAAATCTCTCCGCTAGCTCTCGCGGTAGGCAGCTCCCGTGATGTCGGCCCCGAGATGATGGATCGCTTCGCGTCACGGAGCCATTCATCACCTCCATCTATCAGCCACCCCTTCACCTTGCTTTAGAAAGCGAGCATTCGACGGCTATCTACTCGCTTCGGATAGTGATTAATGTTGATCGGAGCGCACCCTGTTATTCGACCTCACCTCTCTCTCTCTCTCTTCCTGCCTCTCCCCCTTTCTCTGTCTCTCTTCTGCTCCCGCTCTCCTGCCATTGGTCTTCCCGTCCCGCTCCTTCCCTCGAGCATTGCGCGTCCACGCATTCCTGGACGTTGACTTCGTATCAGCCACGTACGTCCATCTTCCCAAATGTCAGTCGACCTGACGAAAATGGTCGAAGGGATCGATCGCGTACGTGTTTATAGCACGAGGTTGAGCGATACGTTTCTTCGTATTGAACGATACGGTGCAATGCGGCATAACTTCTACGATATAGCGGTATACTCTATAGGATCTGGCATTTTACATCGCGACATATATTATGGCTTATCGATATACGTATGTATTTCCGCGTTAGCTAACAGCTAACGCGAGACTGCCGCGCACGTTCGTAACGCGAGTTCTCTTCTGCTTTTCGTGAGAATTCATTAAAGAAGAAGTGGAAGAAGAGGGCAATCGCTGAAGTTTTCAAATTCGAGATCACGCGAAAAAATAAATTACGGCATTGAGTAAACAAACCTCTCGATTAGGTCTGTTAGCTGTAGTTAAAACGGTGATTTCGCATCGCGTTATAGTAACAGCATTCCTCGTTGTAAACCTTACGTTATTTAGACTTGGGATCGTCGTCCTGGCTATCGGCCAACATTAAGATTCCCGTTCTTGCGTCGTGGAACTGCTCCTGCCTTTGGTAGCCCGTCGATGTGCGATCGCCGGGAATTCCATGAGGAAGACGCGGGAGTCTGCGAGTACGTACATACGAAGGATAACTAATTGTGAGGTCAGCCGATGTCAGGAATTTACATAATACGACAACGGCGTAGCGACCAGCTGAGTAGTTGGCCGCCATTCGCGACGGGATCCAGGCGATGCGCGGGAATGGCTGATAATGTTGTACAGGTCGTACATCGTGGCCTTCTTTAATGGTCGAGCATTAATATTTTTTTTTTGCTGTTCGCTGCACGACCACACGTACTTTCTACATGACTATTTTCTACAATTAACTGACGAATTATTGTACCTAATAATACGTCATTACATTAATGCGCCTTTCCAATCGGCACGTCGGTTTTATGACTTTGACGCTGGCGGGATGTGTTAAATGTTGCGAGGTCAGAGGTATGAACTTCTCCCATATTTCAGGTATTTAAACCCCATCCGCGTATAACATAAATTATACATCGAGCCATCCCGAAACTTTGTTATAATCCAAGTATGTTTGACTTAATCTATCTCTTTTGCCTCTTTTGCTGCTAATTAAATTATTGGATTAGATGCAAAGGGTCCTCTCTCAATCTACATGTATGGTATATGGTGGTCTCGAAAAGGAAGCGCTGACAAAGTACGTGTGGAAAACTTGACTAACTCTACGTGTGTACAAGTAAACGTGTTTTTTACCGGCGGTTGTTTTTAAGCAGCCATTAACGACTTTAATTAATCGTCGACTTTTTAATCTTAATTTTGAAGTGTACACCGGTCTCAAATCGGTCAAAGTGATTAATGATGCGTAAATACAGGCGTGGTAGTAACCGGTTTACAATATATTTTGCAACATAGTAGTGGAACACATGGGGAGAGATAAAAGTTGGGATCAATTTGTCGCGCGTTACTTTTTTCGCAGTAAACATGTTTTGATCTATGTTAGTGAAACTGGTTCCGCAACTTAACGTCGACTGTAAAGGCATCAGAATTCCGTAAATGTCAATCGACACGAATGTCCCGATGACGTGTACGTTTACTTGATATATCGTTGCTGCTACATTATAATTCAGTATCTGATACGTTGTTTAGTATCTTTAAACTAATAAAAAAATCGTATAACCTTCGATATACAAGCCTATGATTAGCATATTACTTGATCGCAGCATTTAAGCATAATAAGGATTATAATTTCACGTGTGTAACACACATAACTACACAGCGCTCGTTCCTGCATGTATATAGAATAATGCCATAAAATCGCGTTTTATTACAACGTTTATTATCACGATACCGTATTATTACGACATTTAATAAATGTATCCGCGATCTGTCTGCCCTGTCGACTCGGTGTCTGTCGCATCTTTGTTTCATATAAGCTATGGATGGTCGTAATTTCCAAGTAAAATGCTAGCGACAAAAGCCGTATAACGAGGCACTCGAGAGGAGGCAGGAAGTCGCAGACGCCACGTTGGATGGGACATTGATGAGGAAACTTCGGGTTGGTTATAGCCCAGGTTGGTGATAAGGAGCGAAGGAGTTCCTAAGTAAGAGGAGGTATAGCGGTGCTTGCCGAGGGGTTAAACCCGAGCTATCTCTTGCCTCGCGTTATCCTGCTAGCCCGTATATATCCGGTGTAGAGTCGAGAGTAGATATACCTTTGGGCAGAGAGGCGGCTGCACGGTCCTTATCGCACCGTTTTACAATCTAAACGCAAGGAATCAGGAAGGATCAGCCACAGCAGTGCCGTCTTAATGAACCGCCATGTAGTCCGTGCTACTTTTACCCGGGGCAACAACAAAGAGAGCGCAGCGTCGAATCGACGTGTTGAATTTTCTGTCTTTTTAACGAAACTTTTCTTTTGCTTTGAATTATTGGCGCAGTTTTTTAATTTAACAAGGAATACTATAGCTTTTTTCACTTAAACTCGATTTATTCGATTTATTATTTAGTAGTAGCAGAATAAATTTAAAGTTTAATAATACACGTACAGTGTTTGGATTAATTAGTAAATAGCAAGTTTAAATTAATTACAATACATTTAAGATGGATATCACTGATCACATAATCTCGATGAGAAACGATATCAAAATTAATATCTTTAGGCAAAACTGGCTCACAAAGTCGCAATAATCGTTGTTTTTCTCTCTTTCTTCTGTAATTTCGAGTGGTTACATTTCTCTCATCGTAATATGTATCTCCAAAATAAATTGAAAGCAAAGCGTTCATTTATATCCGACAGGAGATAGCCGTTGCATTTTAATCAAGCTACCGATCTCGTCCTGTCGTCTCCGTCCTCATAATCGAGCTCATATCACCACTGAGTACCGGTGACACTTATTTCATTAGCGTCAAGTAGAATTATACAAGTCGTAGCGAGGCGGCAGTGCGACTGCGGAGGGATGTGTGTGCAGCTTAAGTGATTCCGAGTACAGCGATTCAATTGTCGCTCAAACGAATTCCTGGCAGGGAAAGCAACGTTCAATTACGAAAATGATATTACTTACGAAGAGCTAGTATTTCGCGAGGTCGGCGCGAAAAATATCCGAGCTGCAATTCGTTTCGGATTTTTTCTAAAACAATCACGGCAATCACGAATTCTCTGCTCTTGTTTCGACGATTTCTATTCCATCTACAGAAAGTTGTATGTGTTTAGGATCCCGATACTCGTTATTCAATAAATACGCGGACGGATATATGTATGTTGCACCGTAGAACTTTATCGAGCGACGTGTGAAACCTTCCTATTCTTCACGCAACGAGATCCGCTGATAAATCCCAACAGTTAATGAAAATTCCCCCGTTGCTATTGATCAATCGCTCCTACGAGCCACGGACGAGCCGGCACGCCGGGGCGAGCGTCCAGATACTAACTTTCGAACATTAAAAAAAGCATACTCGTTAATTTTGCCGCTTTAATAGGCGGTTCTCCGTTTCTGCGGACTAATCACTTCATAAATACGGCACACGAGATACAACACACAGATACAATGTTGTTCGTATTAATCCGTAAGAATTGCTAGTTTATGACCGGCGCGCAGCAACGATGTGTCTTTCGGTTCGTTTCCACCGCGTCTGCATTACATCACGTGGCTAATTAAGCTCTCATTATTCTCCATGAATTATGGCAGCAATTCGCCGACTTTCTCTCACTATGGCACATGGACACGCGAGCGACGTAGGCTCGTCAGGGATTCGCTGGTTGAATTTCAAATGAACGTCGAGTGATTCCGTAAAAGATCCGTCTTTCTCTTTTTTCCTCCGCTCATATTTTTCCTGTCATTTTTTAAATTGTTTTATCAGCGAATTACGACATGACTTATTCCTGCTATCTATTTGTTTTTCGGAGTGTGACCACTAGAAGACAACATAATGACCTACTGACAAGCATGAATGATTTATAAATTGACATGAAGAACTAGAAATTTGGTGTTTTTAAACGATTAGGTCGGTTCCGGGATAACGTTGACAAAATAGTGACATTTGATTAATTAGGTCAGTAAGATCGAAAAATATTTAGACTTTAGCCTGTATAAGTTTCATTTTCGTCATTTTTTGTGACCAGCCATTCATTTGGACATATAACGCGTGTTTCGTCGAATTTGCGGTTCTTAAGTTATATAAACAGCCAGCCGGAGTCGATATGCACATTGAAGCAAACATGCTGATTAGTTTCGAAGCTTTTATATCCTCATAAATAAGTCTAGAGTGACGCAAGACGGAGATATTTCCGAATGGCTTGATGTTGCAAGCTATTTGCAAGTTATGACTTATTTCTCTCATCTCATTACGAATATGAGCACACAATGATTATCGGGTAATTATTCTCTCGTTGTAAATTAATACGAATTACACAATTGGATACACCATTTTAATTCTTTCCACATCCATTCCCGCGAAACAACGCTCAATCTCGAAGGATTAAATGTTCGCTACTATTCTATGTCGTGTCTTCGCGTCTCCATGCGCAAATTTTCGTTCTACATAAGCAGCCGACGTCGTTGTCGCACGGAAGAGTCACGCGAGACCGGATGGAGCACGTGACTGGCTGCGGCCTGCGGTCGCGGTACTCGCGCAGCGTCGCCTCGCCGCGACGACAGGCCGAGGCTAACCGTAAAAGTAATAGGGTCTCCAGTGAAATAAATTGAGTTATTAACGTGACGGTATCACAATAAATTATGATGAAACGGCTCCAGGGGCAAAAAGGAACGGTCAGATAGCGGTTGGTGAGAGGTCGGACGGGGCTAACAGCGGTTGATTGCCGGTCGCTCGTTTGTCTCCATGTAGCCTGACAGGAACTGTCCTGGCCGAAGTAACGTCAGCGCGAACCCCGGCTTGTCTGCTACTGGCTCGCCGTGTGCGCTGCGCGTTGCACCATCCGACACGGACAAGACTCGGGGAACGCCATTACTCGATGGTGTCCGTAATTAGTTCTGTCCATAGATTGAAACAAATGGCACGCTGGTCCGGCGAAACTGGACTCTACGCCCAGTTAAAGGAAGGGATTGTAAAGAAGAAAGAGCAATGTGACAGGGAACGCAACGATACGTTCCTTCTCACGCAACTCTCCACCTCTTCGTGGCTTCGATGTGACATGGCACGCCACGTTTCCTATCAAAGTTGCGCACTAGAAGCGTCTCGCGATGATATATAGTGCGTAGAAGAATATTTAGAAATCTCCATGTGACGCTGGATCTCGCAATCGTTGGATATACTTTTGCTCGTGTAGGTGTCTCCGTCATCGCCACGGACATCACAATGGTTCGCACGTCGCGTCGTTCAGTCCCCGAACAATGCACGCGCAAATTAACGCTACTTGTTGGGTCGTAAATGTCATTGACTCGCAGTAGAGCGCAGCACCATTAGATTACCTGTAACTGGGTTACAAGTCTACGTTAGGGATGCGCGAGCGAACCCCTAGGAATTCTGTAGGACGTCATGTAGACGCGAACTGCATTGTCCCGTCGCGCGCGCCACGCTTTCTGACGGCGCGGCGTCGGGGACCGCGATATCTCCGATCTTCGGCCGAATACATGAATCATAACCGGATCCCACACATGCTTTTGACTTTTAAATCTTTGATCAAGCAGATTCAATTGCCCGATTTGATTTATTATACCCGTCTAACGACGCCGATGGAAATGTCATGAAATAATGCGATACCGTTCGAATCAAGAGACATGGACACAATCGGTGTTAGATATTAACAATGAATGAAGGACGGCCAGCTGGCGTATCTCTCAATTGAATAATTTTATCTCAGTTTTGACGTATCATCCAAACTACATTTTGCGATTATCATAATAAGTTTGTGATTTTATCAAAAGAAATTAATTTGCAATATAACATTTTTTCAGGTTTAACAAATAATATACAGATACTATTGTATTTACTTATCGTTGGATTTCAATTATAATAACGTTTCTTCGACATTTGTAATATTTTCCAAGTTGATAAGTACGAAAAAACATATTATTTTGCTGCGTAAAACATGTATAGAGCGTAGTTTCGATCAAACAATCACAGAGAAAGAGAGAGAGAAATCAAGAGAAAAGAAAGATAAAAACAGATGGTAGACCACGTTTTGGATGTAAACCGGATTCACGAGAGTGGTGCACAACTTCTTCGCTTTATTTCACCTTTCACCAACAAGTGTGCAACTCGGTATCGCTTCAGGCAGTTTGATGATTAGCACGCTGACTATGCATGAGGCGCTAGAAACATCGGGGAGCCGCGAATAGGAGAAAAGTCTGATTATAAACGAAGGTGGCAGACAGAGACATTGATTGAAAAGCCTGTAAGCGACGTCGTTCCGAGAGTAACGAGGCGAGCATAGCCGCTGTGTCTTCATATATACATAGTGTTTATTACTTTTGCGCATGCAATCTCCATGTAGCAGAGCCTCACGTTTTTAAACCTAGTAATGAAACGTCTTGGAAAACTGATTCTTTCAATTGACTTTGAGAAGTAGTCTCACGATACCTTGCGAGAACCTTTTCAACCCATCACGATCTCACCTCGCAATCTTTAACGATTTAAAACAGAAAGTATAAGAGATTTTCATTGAAAAGATGAAATGAATCAATATTATGTGTATTGACACGTGAGGTGCAAATAGACGACATTAACGACATTTTGCAAGAATCAGTCATCAAGTTAAACGCGACGTATTAGGCGCTCCCTGTTCCTCTGTCCCTTTCCTCCTCTTCTTCTCTCTTCCTCTTTTCTTGTTGCGTCTTTTATTTTTCTCCCTTGGAACATCTATAGGCTGACTGGCCCATTAATTACCTTTATTGAACTTCCGTGCCGGTTTCGGTTCTACTCGTCGATCGTCCCTATCACTGCCAATCAATCTCCAACGTAGCATCGGTGCGGCTTCGTCAAACGTCCCGACGAAATCAGCCAATCTACTGCGGAACAATGGGCCAGCATGACTCGACCATGTCTTGTCGGCTCTGCATCAACCGTCCCCTTTCCTTTTTTCTGAAGCTGGGCCGACATTTATATCCCGTTCTCAGAACGGCTACTCTGCTTCCTCCGCGTCCTTTTAATCACAACAGTGTTCGCGGCTTAAATCAAACGTTTTCGGCAGTATTCTCTTAGACAAAGACACTCTCGGTGTCTTGCAGAAAAAATAACCTGCAGAAGGGGTAGCATTAAATGTTACATTACATTATTTAATTTACAAACTTAATTTTAGTAGGTAATAAGTAATATTGGTATTGTGCAAACGTCTTTAAAATCTTTTAAAGAATAGAAAGTATTTACGTAAGTCTATATGCACATATATTAACTTATTTGATGGTATTATAATGAGTTTCTTATAAATCTCTCTCGTGTCTCGTAAAGACAGAAATTTCAGGGAAATTTCAGATCTAGTAATTTTCATCATGATGTGTAGATAATTGTAAAAGTAATCGATGGTTGAAAGGAAAGACCTATTTTTTACTTATTACTTCCTGACAGCTCTTACGACGTGGGTACATGACGTCTGAATGGCTGGCGTCACGTTTTCAATTTTCTGCTCGCCTGTTAGGCAGGCTGTCTTTACTCGTTAAGTGCACTGACAGCATCACTGAAGCACTCCCCTTAGATAAATTAAAATATCGATCGGGACACGCCAATTATAAGTTTGACGTTATACTAATATCTACCACGTCACTATCGTACGCAAGGTTAAGTGAAAACCAGTAGATATCGATATAAATAAATTATTGCGCGACTAGATCTTGACTATCCAGATTTAAAAGAAAATTTATTCAATTTAGAAAATAAAATACAGTTGAAAATGCCGTAAGTTCCATAATACCGTGAGCAGACTATTTGTACTATTATTATTATACTAGAGATCTGGATAAGTTAATGACCAGCACAATGCTTGTCGCAATAAAATCCCTTATTTTGAAAAAAGTTTCTTTATTTATAGAGTAAAACTTTTCTTTAAGCAAATGAAACAGTACGTCCGATTCTTCCTAAATCTTTTAAAACACTCCAGAGAATACTATATTGTGAAAGTCTAAGTGCTTCTTAATTGTATTTAACACACTGTGTGTGCGTGTGTGTGTCAATCACACATCACGTATCTAGATTTGTGTCTTTCAAGAATTGGTAAAGCCAAAATGCGAATCGAAATCAATGAGGAATCAGAATCGCGCTTTAGCGGTTTAGTGGTAAGCAGTCGGAGTGATTTTCCAGCAGCAGTTCATCGTGCCCTTTCGGTATCGCGAGGGCAGAGAGGGAGGAGAGAGGGTTAATGGACTACTGGTCGCGGGATGTCAATACCACGCATTCGCACGAGAGAGAATTACTCTTTTTATTTATTTATTTATTTATTCCACGTCCTTTTCCTGTACGCGATGCCATTCTGACGCGCGGACTACAATATCGCTGCGCGCTCTCCGGCAACGGTGATGGTAGAAGCAGCCAGCAGCAACGGCGGCGGAGGCGGTGGTGGCTGCGGGATGGTATGTAGACGTTGGATAGAGTCAGGCGGGGTGGTTGTGCATTTAGCGAGCTGTCGCCCCCAACCAGACCGTCGTGTCAGGCCACTGACAGTTTTCATTCCGCGCATACTTGACGTGCAACGGCTCCTCTTTGGTCTCTTCGTTTCTGCAAGGGGCGCCGACAACTCCCGATCGAGATTAATTATTTCGTTGGTCGACGGACTCTCCCTTCCCTCCCTCTCCCTCTCTCTCACTCTCTCTCTCTCTCTCTCTTTTTCTTTTTTTTCTTTCCCTTTCTTCACAGAACCGCACCGATACGATCGTAATCGCGACGTACATAACTGCGTCTCGCTAATTACACGGTCAAGATATTACTGGAATTTTTCTTCATTTTATTAACAGCTCTCATCGATGGCTATATCTAGATCTCGGATTGCATTCAAAGGAAATCCACGTTTCAAACTCTTGATATATGATAGAAACTTTGCCGTTAATTTATTCGTTTATGAGTGCAAATCGTTATGAGCGAAGATCATGAAAGATATGAGTTATAAGAAATAAGCATTTAAGAAGATGATAAAACGTCCCGATTCGTTTCGCAGCGGCGCGATTGAATTGTAGTTGCGCAATTAATGAATCGACCTGACAGTCCCATAATTAATTATAAGACTTTTACAAGCATAAATTATCGTTGTGAAACGTATACTGATAAACTGTACTACGACTATACGGCATTAGTGTCTATAGTGAGCAATTAAGCAATGAAGTAAAACGGACGTGACAGCTTATACCTCAACGATGAAAGGCCTAAAAAATATATCGGCAGTTAGATCAGCGAGCGGATAATTATTTTCTGCGTGGTTAAATATAGAATTTTTAATTGCACATGTAACTCGTATTAATTTATAATAACGATAACCAGAGTGAAACAAGACCGGAGTAGCTAATCGAATATGTATCGTTGGTCTAATTGATATTCATCCGCTTTATAACTAGCAATCGGGGCACTCTAAGAGGTACGCACGAAGATCATGAAAACGTTGTTGCTTATCCGCCTCCGTATCTTATCAGTCGTCGAACGAGAAGCGCCAGCCGTTAATTAGCAGCAGATAAAGTTCCCTCCCCGTCAATTTTATTTCACGTTAATGAACCTGCCAGCAGCGTGGATCAATTTCTGCATCGATTACGGTGCGACAATGAATACGCGATGAGGAGAGGTAAACTTAAGACGATATACGTGAAGCGTAGCCGGCGGTAGAGGGGCACGACGCGGAGGTATAACGCGTAATTAACACGTCACGAAGTGTTCCGCGATCTCGCACGTCTCGGCGAGGGACGTTTTTAGTGGCTCGCACAGCCTATAATCTCCATCTCGCTCGTTGAAAATCGCCCGCGGCGGTACCTTACCTTAATGATCCGTGATGATAGAAGCCTTTGATAATCCCAACCGCTGGATTTCCTCCGCTATCCGCTTATACTTCTGGGCCGTTAAAAAGGCGAGCGTAACGTGGGATCAAGTCGTCTCGAATGTCACGTCCGTCTCTTTTTATTCGTGATGCGCTGAAACGAGAATTAGCAGCGCGATCGAGGGACACGGACGATCGCGTGAAATAAAACTTCCGGATTACGCGTAATCCCGGTAAAAAGAGCTCGAGACCGAAAAGAACGAAATGTCGCTTCTATTATTTTGTTCGATTCCACTAAAATCACAAGTCATTCGATCAGTGCTATTAATTCTCCATCGTTCGACGACATACAGGAAAAAAGAGAGAGAGAAAAAGGAGAAGGGGGTGAAATCAGCCCCCGGTACGCGTACGAGGCGACGAAAAGAACTGATTAGTTCCCGTTGTCGTTCGCTCATACGTACACGAAATAACGTGTACGACGACGGGGTTTAGGTAGCGGAGAAGCGACGGGGGACTCACGGGGCGGGGAAAGGAGGGCAGTGTGGAGGATAGGTGGAAGTTCGATTCGGGGCGAAAGGGAAGGATTAATGGCGCAGGCGGGACACACCGCGGCCATAAATCGCCGGCACGGCCAGGAATTACCGGCTCGCAACTTGCGAAATATGACGGTCTCATAAATCCGAGTCCGCTGGCCCGCGCGCCTCCATCGACTACGTCGACTAGTCCCGCTCCCAGTCTCGCTCTGTCCTCCTCCCGCTCGCGGCGTTAACACGCCGCGGCGCGAGATGGAGGATACGAGGTGCGCACTCCCGGCGTATATACGTTTCAGCTCGGCGTGCAACGGCCATTTATAACTTGCGCGCCTGGAAAAGCGAGGTCCATAACCTAATACGTTCGTTCCGCTCGGCGTGAGGAGGTGAGAAAGGAGTTAAACAAAGAACAAGATACGCGTTGCGTGGAGCAGGCTTGGCGTCGGGGGATGGTAGCAGTACCGTGTCGCGACAACGCGGCACCCGACACAAATTTACTTCCTCGCGCTTCCTCTAACGACTAATTTTCTCAAGTGGTCGCGCAATGATACCCTCTAAATAAAAAAATCAAGACATATTTTCTTTGGTACCATTGACGCGTGACTTTGCGAAATCCAAGTGAACTTAAGGGGATTCCGGACCGATGTGACCATTACAGATTTGATAATCCTTTTTCGAGAGGCAGAATTTGCAGAATTAAAAATCTATTTACATATTTAAAGTATGTCCAGGAATAAGTGGTGGGAGTATCAATTTAAGACTAAAAATGAGAAAAATACAAAATTATACTTGGTGTTGTACTTTTTTGTACTAGAGCTGTCAGTCCATGGACATATTTACTTAATATACAATTTATATATAGCTTATATATACAAATCGAAGGTTTCTCGCCATGATGATTAGCTCAAAGAACAACATAAAATCATTGAAGCTAAAATTAAAAGTCTAATGAGAAAGATCTTTATTTATTCATTTATATACACAAAGTGTAGATGCATATAGATAAGCATAGCAATAATTATATGCAATAGTTATCAGATTTTGTAATGATGGCATTGCAATCTGTTTGAGACAAGGACAACAGAGATCTCGACGTCCTTGTCTCTCTTGTGCACATATTTATTGTTAGATTGGTAATGTACAAAACAGAATTGAAACTGTCGATAATTACTAACATTTTTAATTTCTAGGTGAAGGGTGCTTGTCCATTGAAATTTGACTGTCATTCCGACATCCTTTTAAGATTCATATTTATTTTCAATATCTGTCGTCACGATTCTGAGATAATGCGGGTTAGTATCTTCCATGGTGGAAACTGCTTTAAACTCACCGTCGTATTTAGTGTACCCTTATAACGGCGATATTCCTAACGCGGGTGGTTCTCTAATCTCACTAAATCTTAATAACTCTACAAATCATGTTCCGGGACAATTTCGTGAAAATTACGGAATAACTTAGCCGAAAGCATTATCACGGCTGGAAAGTGCCTCAACTATTGTACTCCGCTTAAGCTGCTCTTTCATATGTATAATGTTTCATGTAGGTGTATATCACATAATCAGGAAATTAATTTCAATATGAGGTAGAATAGTGGATCATGTATTTTTCAGACGTTGTGTTTTTTTGCATTTATATTAATTAAATTCGAAAACATGATCGCATTTAAATATTATCCATAATTTCGCAAGTATGGGACATTGCTCGTGTCATTTATAAATATTAGAAAAACAATTTGTAAATAACGTTGGCTTCGCAATATATTTATGCGAAATTATTATTTTGCATTTAAATATTGTCAATATTTACGATGAATTTTTCATTGTTAATATTATAATCCACTGCGTAAAACAGCAATTTTGATATTGGCACGAAAGATTAAAAATATATTTGACGTATCGATTTTGCATTTGTCGTATGCAAAAAGTTTACATAGCTGTAATGAATACATATGTATAGGTGTGTGTGTGTATATGTGTGCGTACGCGCGCGGGTATGTCCTAGAAATATAAATAGAGAAATAAATAGATTTAAATTTTCATAACAGTTCAACGTTTATCATCATAAACGAGTACACGTGTAGCCATTAAAACAGTCACTTAAGCCATCGATAATTACGATAATTTGCCTATAATTGAGCGACCAATATCTGGTTACGATATCCAATATGGTGATATGAAATGGTCCCCCCCAGTAGTAAAGCGTCGTTCCAGTATTAAAGAGAAAACATCTTGCGTATATTATATACATATGTATTTATATATTTATAAATTTAATTTACGAGTCTAATAATTGCGGGTCTTATTAAGCTAATAATAATAATTTATATATCAACGAACATTCGTCTATTGATTTCAAGCACTTGGTCATTCGAACTGGAAGAGTGGCTATTTCGAGCGAACTGTTTATCGGTTTACATACGGGACACGTGTGTGCAAGTACATACAGGGTGTCTCGAAACTATCGCTAAGCTATACATTTTAATAACGGATGTATGTAATTCAAGATAATAATTATGGTGGCTGCGTAAAATAAATATGTTAAGACAACGATGGTCTCAGCAAATACATAAATAATTATATAATCATTTTTATTGCCAATTATTTATTACACCTGAAAGAGAGTTTCGATAGTATTCTTAGATTGCGGCGCGAATCCTCGAGGCGAGATATCAAACTTGTTATCATGTTTCTCTACTCGCATTTTATAGAGTCGTCACGCGATACGCGACTTTGCATGCGCGAGAGACATTTTTACGCGTTAAAATATATATTAGTCGAGAGAATCGCGTACCAGTATACCCGCTAGACATGTGGCTGGACAAATTTATTATGGCGCAATATTGGCTTCATTAGTTTCCGTTCGATTAAAGTGAGACGAGAGCGCGAAGTGATATACACATATACTATACAGTGGAAGGCAGACTGAGCTCGTTACCATTCATAACGTTATCTCGAATCATAAAGTATCTCGCATTTCATATCTTCGGCTCCTTCCCGTATCGCATTAACGGCCGGCCGACAGGCCTAATCGACCGTTAATCGAACCGGCAACGGGCAAGTAGCTGTAGTATGAACGAAACATACGACTTGACAGGTATACTTTATGCGCCGCGTGTATAAAATAATCTTAAAACGTTCGGCGGGCGCTTCAATGTCTGGCGCTTTTGCCTATCCGAGAGATAATCTCGCGCCGCTGATAGCCTCGGATTATGTGCGCGAGCTTTTATGGAGTATATATTATTCTTAGATTCCTGGCGGCCATATCAAATACTCTTTTGACATGGTGTATTCTATTTTCCACCCGGGTGGAATGCCCGCCAAGTATTTTCGTGCTTCGCATCTAACGGCGACTCTTTCGCATAACTCTCTAACGATTCGCCCGGCAGGTCTAATCGATAATTGATCGGGCGTGCAACAGGTAAATAGCCCTTGCGGAAACGGGACTCGCAACTTAATAGGCGCACGTACGCACCTCGCATCTATAATAATATCAGGCGTGCCTTTGCGTTGCGTATAAAGTATTAAAACGCGCTGCGTTTTACAGGATGTTCAAGATTGATGCGAAACTACCGTGATCGCACGGTTAAGTTAGGTTCTTACAAATCAAACGGAAAGTGTGCGGCAAGTTACAAAGGAATTAGGTGGAGCACCGTTTTTCGGGGATCTTCCTTCTCTTCTTCGACGACAGAATAACACGTGACACCTGTCAGAGAAACGCGCTCCGCGTCAAGAACACCCCGAAGACGTTTATGTAGTATGCGATAATCTTTGGCGAGACAGGTACGGAATTTCGGTATACACCATGTATGTTTTTTCTAGGAGGTTCGCACAAGGTGTCTCGTATTTCATATCTTCTCCCTCGTATCTCGATAATGGAAACATAACAGGCAAATTGATCGTTAATCGAGCGGGGCAATAGAAGACTGAGCTTAGCAGAAACGAGACTTACCGTCTGAAAGGATACACGCTGTAATTCTTCGTGATAATAGTGAAAAGCGGAATATCCGGCGAGAGCCTTAAGGGCAGCCGACGGTGGCACTAATTGACGGGTTGCCAGTTACAGTCTAAGATGTGAAAGTCACCGACGGAACCGATGTCGCCTTCGGGAACGTACTTTCGGTCTTTCACCTCGACACCGTCAATTAATCTGCGGCTTGTTACGCCGCCGTGATCGAACTCTAAATGACATGCGCGCGTTTCCCGGCGACTTTACGCCCGACAAACAATAGTCACGTGTAATAAACGTCCGCTTAAATTGTGCGATAATATGGCGAAATAGCCCGCTCGCGAATTAATTTCTCGTTAATTTTTTATTTGAATATTTTAGAATATTAACGACCAATTCTCCTCTCGGTACATTCCTCTACGAATATTCTCGTTGAATAATGCTCGAATAAAAATTCCGCTAAGAGATACGAGTTGAGACGATTCGCTCGACGGTCCTCACAAAAGTATTCCGAAAAAAGGTTATTTGAGGCACGATCATTGCACTTGAGAAGTGACACCCATAATGCGCATACCGTCGCGTGTGGGGAACGTTCATTACGCATCTAGACGCTCGTTAGTCTCATTACGCATTCGCCGGACGTCACGCGTAATACGGACGTTACTCTCCGGCCTGAATGTAAATCTCTCCGCAGTTTCTGCGCGAGTCACGAGAATTCGGTGTGCGCGATGCGGTTAACGCGCACGGTAGGTTTGCAGATTGCGCGGGCACGCGATGTTTTCTGTATACCGGTCGCTATTTTCGTACGTCGACTGGGGGGAACCGGATGGTCGACGACTCGCTTTGAGCGAGATATCGCGATGCCGGCTGCATAAATCGACGGTAGATACGGCCGTTGGTCGCGCATACGCGCTCACGCGTGTTCACGCGGCTTCGGGCGTCGCTCGCGCTCGCGTCCCGCCTCGTCTCGACCACGCTGTCTCGCTCGCGTTGGCACCAGATACATATATCGAAAGTAATCTACTGTCGGATTACTTTGACGCCGCAGCCCGGCCCTAAGCGGATCAAAGAGACCTCTCTTCCTCTCTTTCTGTCGCCCGCGCGACGGCAAGGTGCCCCGGGGGCCTCCGCATCCGCCGGGCGCAGAAGAAGAAGAAGACTGCGCCGCGGACTCGCGTCTAATGTGGCATTCGCATTAAAGCCCGACGATCATCCCGGTCGTGTTCTGGCCTGCCTTTCATCTCACGCTGATTTAACCGTGCTGTAAAAAGAATTTACTGGATCGTATATACCACGCGCGTCGTTGGTGGGACTATGAGCGAAGTTGAAAAGGCGGCGGAGGGCTGAAAGGTGGTGAAGAAGGAGAAAGAGGGCTGTGTGTGCGAGTCGCACATCGAGTCTGGAGAAGCGAACAAAAATAAATACTGAAAGGTTTGTCGCGACACACAGCGGTGTGTTCGTTTCGTCGTCTCCTCCTCTCACCCTCGCGCTTTTGCGTTTTACACTCTCCCGCTTTGGCGGTCTCGCGGGCGACTGCGATTTGTCCCCAACGACGATGACGGCGACGATGTTGTTAGCTGCGTATACTTATACGAGAAACGACACATCGACGGTTTGTCGAGTGAGTCACTACATGTCTCCGACGACGGCGACGACGAATTCGTTTACAACCTCCTTTGCCACTCGCTCGTTTTCGACTTTCTCGTCTATTACTCATGCGACGCAGCGTCGGTTTTATCTGTCACAGACATGGAGAACGTTTACTCGATACGTTATGTTTAAGTGCAACAGCTTAAATCAACTGTGAAGCTGTGATGTCGATACATGATGAATCGATAAGAATGATCTGCAATATTTTGACAAATGTAAGCAAAATTGGGAAAGAAACATCGATATTTCGCAATTTTAATCTTGATTACTGACATGTGCAAAGATAAAAATGAGATCGAAGGTGTGTTCTATCTGGCCAATGTTACATGCGGTAAAAGTTATTGCCAAGTTAACGAGTAGTGACGTTGGCAAAGTAATTATATTCAGTATACGCGCATATATATATATATATATATATATATATATATATATATATACATTCATCTGTATCAGATCATCAGATTGATAAAGCAACATTCGCTTAAAGTATAAATTCTCAGAAGCATTTAATGTAAGTCAAGGACTTTAAACAATTAGTGACATTGTGTGCGTAGTAAGTGAGGGGAAAAAAATTCCCGTGGAATTTATATGTGCGATTATACGCAAAAAGTGATGTATATTTGCAATTATAATTCTACATTCGCGCTAATCTTGATGAAGAGGAGATGCAAGGAGAAGATCGTGCTTACAACTAATATAATTATTACGTTGTGCAACGATCTCATCAATTTTGATCGGAACATAATTATTTCCGCACGTTATTATTTCCACACGATCGTTACCTCATTAGTTAAATAGTAGGCGTTAAAAATTAATTTGACCTTCTACAGCAATACTATTGTTCGTATTGTTATTCGATCTTTATATCGAAGATATTCGTGTACTTACATAAATATTGCATCAGTTTTTTTTATGCCAATGCTCGTATTTTATTGATACGATCACTCGATACGTTCTTCACACCAATCACTGTTATACGCGCTGACTTTAAATCTATCACAGCATGAACAGTCCACCGAATAAATTCTTCACTGACTGTGTAGTTCTTTTATACAATAAATAACCATCCCATAATAAGATATATTCATTTCCCACATCATGAAGAAGAAGAAGAAGCTTGGTGTGTTGCATATACACATTATGATATACTTATAAAAAATAAAACTTTCCAGTGTCGACCGTAAAATCAACATCGATTCGATCGATGAATCATTTCTCACTGGGTTGGTATAATAAATAAACAAATTTCTGAAAAGTCGATCTAACGGATAAATCATTACGCTCTCTCTAGCTGTAGCTCGCGAACTTCCGTTGACTATGTATTTATCGGGCGGTGAAACTGGCGACCCTAAGATAAGGTAACCAGTACACAAGAGAGAGAAAGAGAGAGAGGGGGCAGAGAGGAGAGAGAGAAAGAGGAAAGAACAGAATGCGGAGGTTAAAATCTCTTCCTTCTCTCTCTTTCTCTCTCTTTCTGTCTCGCGGTGTGTAGCATAATTGCGCTCGTGCTATGAAGCGCAGTTCGAGGGTGAGATGCAACATATTGCCCGTAGCCGACTCTTATCGACTGGGGGCAGACAGGCGGGCTGGTAGGAAGGTCGGCTGGCTCTGGCTGGATGGTGGGCAGATTTACGAGGACCGCTCGGATAGCGAATGATAAACGCAAGTCGAGATAGCTTTATTTATTCGCTCTCTGTGCCTACCTCGGCCAGTCTCTCCTCTCCCCCCCCGTTCCCCCCCGCATTTACCACCACTTTCGCCGCTTCTATATGCCAGTCGTCAGTATTGTGTTCGTGCAACGGAAGCGTAGCCCATCACGGCTCTTTGACGTAATGGCTATACTTTGCGGAAGCATGCCGCGAATAGAAAAGATCATTTCTCTATTCGACGGTACGGTTTGCCGCCCGCGTATCTTATAAATTTGACTAAACAGCGGTATTCACACGCACGTAACACGTGTACTGTTTCATTTCACTTTTACGCAAACTGTATCTCGAGTTAACATGAAACAGGTGATACTATGACAAATTTCAGTTTTTAAGAAATAAGGGAACTGGACATGCTGTTACGGTCCCTATTGAGATATGAGTGAGATACGAGTTTATATAAATATCTCTCGAAATTTTATGACACGCGTAATCGTTTCATAGCGGAAAATTAGCCTCGTTAACGCCGCACGTATAAATTCACAATTGTCGACTATAATAAATATAAATAACAGGTTATCGTAGTTAATATGTTTAACAACTTTGTAATATCTACTCATCGCGCTAGCTACAAGCAAATAATTTTATCGGTATTCGCATGAAATTAATTTTTCCCGACAATCATCGTGCGAACATAAATTCTTATCAAAGTCAGGGATTTACGATAGCCATTAATGGAGAGTCTCCAAGACACAGTAATTATTCACGCTCGCGAGATATCCACTTCTTGAGGAGGAAAGTAAGACCGTGTTCCATATTTTGCGATTCGAGCAGCCTCTAAAGAAGTGTGATGAAAAGTTTGCATTGATTTGATTAATTCGTAATCGCATCGACAATATTCAGTGGCCGACAACCGTTTGGTAATGCCAGCGATGATGTCGTTGCCGTCACCGGCAGTACCCTTGTGCGACTATAATTGGACGTGGTGGTGCGAAGTGGCATGAGTAGCCGGTTCCCGAAGACAATCAAGATTATTATTGCGGCCGTACGCAACACATGCGCTCAGTCCCGTGAGTAATAGCGCGGGTAATGATAATGGTAAGTGGTAATGATAATAAAAGTGGGAGAAGGGAGGGATTTTTCTTGGCGAAACGCGGAGAGAACTGCCGGCTATGCGAGATTGTTGTAACTAATTAACATCAAGATTAATTCTATACTTCTCCCTCTCTCACGACCCGATGGATCGCATGCTCGCGTATTGCGATAATCGATTGGCTACAATTCGCCGCCGTGATTGTTCGTCGATCGTTCGCAGACTGGTTTGATCGACGTGGGAATGATCGATTGCCCGCGCAGTTAATCGGGCATCAAATTTCCCATCGTCGTACCAGCTCTTGTGTTTCAATGTAAAAGAGGATACATGCGGTCTGCGGTTGACATTAACTGATTTTTTTTTTCCCAACTGCTTGGAATCGGTAAAACACCTCCCTGAATGACATTATTACATCAAGCTGATACTAGAAACTGCATATACCCACTCTTATTGCAAACGTATGTACTATTCTCCAATCGTATATTTACAAGATTCAACAATATAGAACATATGCGATATACATGTCAATGTCAGCTGTTGTAGCAACAATAGGCTAATCCCTTCCTTCCTTCGTTACTTTCCCAAAGTTTGTTATCCTAAATAAATATTTCGAACAGCTTTTCACTCTCCTGCCACAGCTTAACCTGTCAAAAATTTCGAGAAGTATTACTTTTCGATCGATCCTAGATGGAGCTAATAATTTTACATGCGTACATTATACATGTTTTCTTCGTGATTGTCACCATTATTAATTTTCTTTTAATCATTTATATGACATTCCTGCGAATTGAATTTTAATAAGCAGCTTTACTAAAATTAAACATTGGATAAAAGGTTTATATTATCTTTTTGTCATTCATTTCTTTTTCTTTTTTTGCTTCTTTTCTGTTTGTCAGATACTGTATAATGTAACGATGGATGTGAAATGACGGGAAAATGATAGGAAATGACATAAGAGTGATACGAACTGGCATGCCAGTGACGCGAAGTGACGTGGCGGTGATACGAAACAACCTAACGTGTAATGCGAAATGAGATGGCACAGACTGGCATAGGAGCAATACGAAATGATATGGAGCGAAATGATACGCGAATTATCCATCCGGTTTGCTGTCATACAGCATTACTTAATCGTTCCTTTGATACCACTATAAATAGTAGGTTTTATATTAATATAAAACCTACTATTTAATTTAAGAATGACATTTTAACATTTTCATAACATGTTGTCTTCTTATAACTAAATATACAATATTATTTTGAAAGATATAATTACATCATATAAAGGATAATGATAATTAGTATAAATCTTGTCAAATATTTCTTTACATTAAGTTGACAGTTACTTTCAAACTTATATCGTTTTATAACAATGTAAGTTATGTTCACTTTAAATAAATACTTTCTTATCTGAATGACATATTATGCTGGATGTAATAAAATATTGTTTTTGAAGAAAGATTGTTACAAATTGCACAATTATTTTGTACTACAACTTTCTATTTCTTGACACAAATTGATTCATATTATTATTCTGTACAAAGTTAAGGTAGAGTTGTCAAAAAATGAATAATTACGAGTATTTTATACTTTATGTTATAATGTAGAGATAAAGTATAAAATATCTCGTAAACTATTGATTTTTCGACAACTTTATTTTAATACTTTCATACGCAGATTAACGCAGAAATTATATTATGTAAAAAAATCATATAATTCCAGTTAAAAAAATGGTCTTTATACGACCTTAAAAAATTGAGTTTTCGAAAATTAATTTTGTTTCCCTTCAAACCATGCAACTTTTGTCCGAAGTATTTTTTTTGCAATCAAAAATAAAAAAGTATTAATATAAAAGAGGAGTAAATTAAGATAGATATATTATAACGCTGTTTGCTTACTTAATAAAATGTACTGTTTGATAAATAATATATTGAGTAATAATATATAAACTGAGTATACACATAAATTATATATCATACTTTTGACAGAGATAGAAATAATAGATAGAAAGATTTATCAAAACTTTATTTACTTGTATGTAGAACTACTTATGAGATAATTTGCTATTCATCTCAATCACACTATTGTTTGGTAGCTGATCAACGAATGCGTTCTATAAAAAAGTAGCAATTTTTTCTTTTATCAGCTCAATTCTAATTTTGTTTTTTAACATTCTTTATTTTGTGTGTCGTTAAAACATCGTTAAAGTGTAAAGAAAAGTGTCAAGTTATATTTTTAAAAGTTTTTTGAAAAAAAAATTCCCGATTGCTACTTATGTTAGTATTCAAATTTACTTTAAAAATTAAAAAAAGTAAAACAGATTTTAAAAATAGAATTAAAAAGAGTCATTAAGATATTAGATAAAGGATGAAAAGCTTGAAAAAGTTTAAAATAATGCACAAAATATACAAAAATACCCAAAATATATCCTATAAAAATTGCTAGGATGTTCCACACAATTTTATTAATCTAAAATTCTTTGATACAAAAAATTTTTATTTTTTAATAAAATATCTTGTGTTTATGGTTACTATTGTATTACGCTTTTGCTATGATTTTCTTTGTGATTTTCTTATGATTTTTCTTTGACTGAAGTTTAAGTTACGTACAGATCTAAGTTTTGGATCAGTACTTAACGTAACGTGTACGAACTTACAATTACAACTGAAAATTTATTACATGCAAAGGCCTTAACTCTTGTATATCTACTCCTTATACACTGATAATTTTATGTATAAAACTTTACCTCTTTATATACTGATACTTGAAATAACATTTTTTAGATCTGATTATTCTGACATTTACTAGTACTAAAAATCTATAATTTACGTTCCGTGCACTATAGAGAGATTTTCAATACAGAACGCAACGCAGCCCATGTTCATTACTTACTATGTAGTGATTTCTTTTTAATCTATAGATCTTAAAGTTGGCGATTTACTGCATTTCAATGTTCAACAAATAGTCGGCGGCAAGCAGATAATTTGCTAGACGGGTTGATGAAAATTGAAATTTGTTTATTAACGTTCACTGGCCATAGAAAGATTTGAAAGTGTTAATCTATACATCACACACTGCAATTCCGTTTATATCATCGTAAACAAATGTTTACGATGATTCTCATTGGTTAATTAAGTCCTTAGAGCGTTCGACAGCCAATAAAAGTGCCTATTTTAGAAAGAAAAATTTTTTGTTTTTTTATAAATATATTAACAACATATTGATAAATACTATGTACACCGTGCTTGATTAATGAAAAATTATGGATTAAAAGTTGAAGTTGAAAGATGTGGTTATCGAGAAAATCGGTAACAATGATTTCGCTTCGACACACATACTCCCTTGTGCTAACTGAAGAAACAGTAAAAAAGATTAAAAAAGAATCTTATTTTTTGTAATAATAATTCCATATAATGCGGACAAAAATATTTTTTTTATTTTTTTGTTACAGGTGTGACTTTAAAATAAAAATTATGACGTGTAAAGAACTACATAGGAAATCATTTAAGCATTTCTCAAATCCTAATACATAATATAGATTTTATGATCATGAAGCAAATATGGAATTATAACGAAAAAAATACGAATTATTAAAAAAAAAACATGTGTTTTCATAACTAAGTTGTTGTAAAGCCACTAGGTGTGACGCACATGCAGCTGCTTACGTTTCGTAGAAAGTTTCAGGAAGACATGCACGAAGCGTAATTGTTCGCAGCTAGTAATAATTAATGGTACCCGAGTCGATTAGATAAAACTGTAATGAATATCATAAATATACCCAGCTATTTTAGTACCGCTTGCACGATTTGCCTTATCGAGCTTTCTACTCGTAACTCAGACAGACAGGCCGAATAAATTTCCGCTGACAATCAACAATATAACATTTCGAATCGCAACATTCACATTAAAATTTCGTGCGACTTATATTATTTGCGTTTTCACTCGAAAATTGCATAATTATTGTTTGAATTAAGATACAATTAATGGTATAATATTAAAAATATCATATTTTTTAAATTTAAGTTATCTAGAAAAAGGTAGTTTTATTGGAACATTAAAATTGTGAACAGGTAAAATAGATCATAAAATATCTGATTACAAAGAGCCAGAGAAAATCGTTGATCGGGTGAGAAGATAATGTTATAGAACCTGGGAGTCGAACTATAAATGGCCATAATGACCACCAGATTACGTCATAATGCATTTTCTTTCTTATTGAGGTTGGAACATTTCGTTAATCTCCATTGTTATCCTTACAAAGAAAAGATATACCATTTTCTACTTGAGAAAAAATTTTTAAGATTGTAAGTTCTTTTTAGGAAATGGGAGAAAGATTCTTTTTTTTTTCCTTACTCTTTCTATCACTCTTTCCATCACTCTGACCCTCTCGCTTTCTCTCTCTATTTCTTTTGAAATGTAACATTACATGAAGTGTTGTGGACTTCAAATTTTACATTCTCATTTCAGTAACATGAATTGAGAAGTATTTTTTACAAGATGTCAGTTATTCATGAAGACGATATTTTAAGTCCGTTAAATTATTCATTTATACTTAATAGCTTCGACGTTATCGTGTCAGTGTATATGTCAAAAACAAAATCAATCAAGCTAAAAATCAATCACAATTTATTGTGTCACATATATTACGGTTTTAAATTTCGATGTTTAGAAAGAAACGAAAGAAAGATATATATATATATATATATATATATATATATGAGTGTAAGTCGCAGGCCAAACGATACATAGATAGCTGCTATTTCACAAGGCTCCTCTGAAACGATCCTCGTAAGCTCGGCATAAAATAACTCCATTTTCGTACTGGCATCGCGCTGCTCAACACCTGGAGCGGAAGTCACGACGTAAACGTGGCACCGCCATAAGTAGAAAAATGTAGAGGCGACTTTCCGTTTATGGAAATGTGTCTAGCTTATCTCGTATCCGCTGGACAAACTGAAAGTGCAATGTGTTCTCCCTTATCATCCAGCGTATAATAATGTATCTCTACAACTATGTTAACATCGTCGTTTTACTGTTGTTAATGTGTGATCATTTGGAAAATTATTGGACTGTCTCCTTAAAACTGGCCACATAAGAAAAAGAAAGAAGAACATTTAACATCTCTCTCAGTGGACCGCCTTAGAGCGTCGAAATGAATATCAAATAAAGGTCACTATTCATACATACACACACACACACGCGCGCGCGCGCGCGAGTTTAGTTTTCGACCCACGTGCCCGAACGGTACATCGACTTCACGATGCCGGAGCAGCCGGAAGTGTTAACAAATCGAGCACGGTGGTCGACAAAAGTCCTCATCAAAAAGTCCCATCGAGCATTGACCTTTTGCAGGTCCTTCGAGCGAATAAAAAATTAAGGAAGGCACTAGCAATGTATCTTTCGTCGTGCCCGATTTGCGCAGCATAATGATTAGCAGAGAATCCGACGTGCGCTATACATGAACTGAAAACGGAGAAATGTTTGAAAGACATCGAGACAGAATCTCAATTGAAATAAAATCACATCGAGTGACAACGTGCAACATATTAGAGTAGTAAGAAGTTGGAATAACGTAGAAAGAGTGAAGAGCGTGGTGGTGTACGGAAAAAGGAGCCCCGGGACGGATTGCGACAGCAAAAGGTGAATGCGCCAAGCGAAGTAAACACTTGTCGAAGAAAGGAACGAAGCATAGCGTAACGGGAGCCGCGGTCGGGAGGAGAGAGAGGGGCCAAGTTTAATGCAGTTAAAACAGAAGGCAAAAAAATGAGGAAAAGGGAAAATGAGAGTTCAGTATCTCGAGAAATCTCTAAGTGAGTGAGCGGAAAAGAAGACGGAGGATCGCGGGAGACGAGAAGTACAAGCGGGATGACAAAAGGACGGAAACGCGCGGCTTAACCGAGTTAGAGCGATGGGGAGAAAGGAAAGAGTACAAGGAGGACAGATTCAGCTGGCAGCTGACGGAGAGCAAGAAGCGCAACAGGGAAAGAAGCAAAGACGAGAAAGAGAGAGAGGCCGGGGGGAGAGTGGGATGGCAAAGAAAGAGGAGATAGATTCGCTTGTTCCGCCGCCTGTCCCGCCTGTCCGTGCGCTGTCGGCGGCATGCTTCATGTCGAGCTGACAGCTCGTATCTACATTCTGCTCGCGAGAATCTTTATAAGCGTTCGTGGGCGACTGACGAGCTCGATGACTGGCGGGCGTGACGCCTGGTGCCTGGCCTGACTCTGCTTGACTGCCTTCCTTCGTACCTCGTTACGACGTGCCACGGCGCGCGGCGAAGGCGAAGGGAACGAGGCGACTTACGATGCTTAGCCATCGCTGCGGCACGGCGCTTCGATCCGACGCGACGTCATGAATTTCCTCGGCGTCTCCAACACACTCTCCCGTCGCGTCAACGGCGGATCCGCCGTTCACGATCGTTACCTCATTTTCCGTTATCGTGCAATCGAGATGCCGAAAATTGCAAGATGTAGACTGTAGATATCTGCACCCGTCTGCGGTTTACGATTCGCAAGTAGTTATAGTCGACGCGTCGAATTGGGAACAGGCCTTTCATTGAGTGAGGAAAAGTGTATTTCCCTCCCTTCTCAAAATTTGCAGATTAAAGTTATCGATATTGCCACGTGAGAACCGTTCCTATTCGTATTACGTTTTAATTCGCTATGTCTTCTTGATACACGCATTTTGTAATAAAAACTGATCGCATCACGTTTTGGATATTCGAGTCTGGATCAGATAGCGACAATTTTGGAATTTTGTTACACATATTTTTTTATTCCGCTGTACAGACGGGCGAACTTTATCCTGTATAACGATCCTGTTTAATGCCGTTGGCACGTAGCTACGTAAAACTTGAAAATAAATGATGCAATTGTATCCGCGTGCAATGTTTTTTCATCGGCCTCCCATTGAAAACGAGTTCTGTGTTTCTGTTGAGCTGTTAAACGAACTGTAAATTTGATACTGTCTCGTGACACTACGGTATTATGATTTTTAGGTGAAACGGAGGCATAGCTGAAACTTATTTATGAACCATTGTGATGTTAGAGAGCGTGACACTACTTCCGTTGCTACTAACTTGTGTGAAGTTTCTGTTGCAGTTATACATTATGCTAATGGGCCGCGTTTTGTTGGTATATTCTCAGTACATGGTTTATATTTCAAATTGATGACTCGCGCTTTGCATCGCGGAACCTTGTTCGTAATAGTATGTCGTCAAGCAGATTAATCGTCCGTTACGGCTTGGCAGGCAGTCGATAATTTATCTTCAATTATCTCGAATATTCACGAATAAAAGACTGTCCTACGTCGAATATTTTTCAATTAGGTTGCGAAACGGCTTTATTGCGTGTGGACGAGCCCAATAATTACGTTGCTCTAGCTATGCCGGTATTTTTTTACGACTATGAGTCGTATCAATCAAACGACAAGCTGCTGTAAAATAAAACTCGTTTCATCCAACTCCTGAGAACCGATGCATTCATATTCCGCGTAACGTCTCTCTGAACTATTAAGAGAAGCCAAAAACCAGTCTTAGATCTAGATGCATTATTCCGTTAAGTGGTTGTCACAAATTCGACCTTAATTGTAGGAATGATAAATGGCACGCCTGCGTCCGGCGTGTTTTGTGTCTCCTCGGACGTCAGCGACATTGCACGACGACGTTCCACGTAGCTGCCAGCAGACATTCCATATTTAAGGACTGAGAAAGAGAGTTAATTAAGGGGAGACGCGAGAGTGTCGGCATTGCGCGCTTTTGATTTTGTAACGTATTCATTAGCCAAGTCATTTGTCTCTTAATGCGCGTCGCAAACAAGGATCGTAGGACGTATCTTGCATTTCGTTATTTATATGTTCGCTAGAAAGTGTAACGCTGTGTGAAATACAAAGTAGTAAACAGGTGTTACTATTAAAAATACTCTTGGCAGAAATATCAGTGTCTCAACCTTGACACTTATATAGTGCTATATTTATATCGTTCTAAACATCTATTTATATCTTGCGAAAATATAATACATCAACTGAGAATGTCTGAATTCAAATACATTATTTAGAAGTTTGTGAGAAGTTGTTGTATTTAGTACTAATTGAAAGTATAGTACTAATTGTTATTTTAACACTATGGTAAGATTGTCAGTAACGTTCGAATAGAAAATAAGAGAATTAAGGAGACAGAGAGAACCCGTTATTCTATGTATTTACAGATATTTTCTGGTATTGTGAAATCAGTTAAATCAACACGATTCATTGGCTTAAACATTTTTGCGTAGCGGAAGCGATATACAATATAAATACAATATATCAACTGAGAATATTTGAATTTAAATACATTATTTAGAAGCTTGTGAGAAGTTGTTGTATTTAGTACTATTTGACAGTATAGTACTAGTTGTTATTTTAACACTGTGATAAAATTGTCAGTAACGTTCGAATGGAAGATAAGAGAATTAAGGAGATAAAGAAAACCTCCGTTGTTCCATGTATTTACAGACATTTTCCGGTACTGCGAAATCAGTTAAATCAACACGATTCATTGACATTAAACATTTTTGCGCAGCGGAAGCGAGCCACGCCTGCGAGACACTAGAATGCTCTTCGTGCGGGTCGAAATGAAGTTGAGAAAACGCGCTTAAGTGCACGATAGACACGCGAGAGAGATCAAAGAGACCGCATGAGTGATGGAAACCAGCTGGCGGACGATTTCCCGAGCACCCAGATTTATCCATCCGTTTTCTTTCATTCTGATGTTGCTCAAAATATTGTTCTTGCTACCCTTCCTGTTTCTCGTTTTGCGCTTTCTTTTTTTACTTACCGATGTTGAAGTGACATCTCCTCCCTCAGCTTTAATTTGTTCTGTCTCATGAAACTCAGCTGCATGCCATCGCTACGGGAGAAGGATGCTTTACAAAACGGGGTTTTGCGCTAGATTAGATTCAAAATGTATTACATGCACTACTGCCGAAGTTTCACGGGTACGATTATCGGCACAAGAATGCCGCTTTTGTGCACGATAAATATACGTATCCATTCGTCACTTCAGTTCTATCGAACTTTGTCAAAAATTGAAAGCTGAAGATAGACTCCCGACAGAGATACAAATTGTACGAAATCTATTGAGTAGGAAGAGACGTAGGGATAACCGTCACGAAAGACGGTGGGAAGCAATAGCGTTGATTGGATCGTTTCTACACTTTCAGAAGAGGATTTGCCGAGGTTAAAATTGTTAGTCCCTTGTGACCAATCTTCGGGTGACATTGTCCGATCGCGAGAGCACGTGCGGGATTGGTGCGTCTTTAAATATATCCGAAAGAACTGTTCAAAAATGGACAGAGGGTTTCCAACAGGGGCCAATTCGAGTTTGTCCGAAACAGTATGACCTATCGACCGTTATTCTTGACTTTCTTCTTGAGTGTATAAAATTGCTTGATTTTTTCTTTGTTTTCTTGTTGTTTATGAGATAACAATAGAAAACTTGTATCTCACAATATAACAGTATGAAATCGAAACGTATAGATAGTTTTTTTAACAAAAAAAAAACCTATTTCCTAATGTATATTTAAAGCTATATATATGATGCATTCGTAAATAAGGAGAGCACATACTGACGTAATTTTCATTAAACTGGTCTCAAAATTTTTTATGAATATTGCTTTTTTTCATATACATAAACACAAAACGGAAAAAGAGAAATTTGAAAGCTTTTAAAAATTTTTGATGAAAAAATTGGTAAAGAAAATCGAATCGATAAAAAAAATATATATAACGTTATATTATATAGACTTTTATTACAGATATATAATATCATATATAAATTTTATAATTATTTATAAATAATTATACTTATATATGTGTATAATTGTAGTGTAAACTTAATTATAACATAAAAATTGTTTGTAAAATATGATTTGTTGATATGATTTATTCCTTTTATTATTATATGTTAAAATGATATTTTTTTAATGAGATTTATTAATAGAACTTAATTTTCGGGAGACACGCATGATAAATGCTCTTTACTCGGACATTGTTATAACGCAGACGTAGTTACGCCATTGGCACCACGGACACCGCACGAAGTGCGTGTATGGACGGTTGTTTAGGATTACAACACATAGAGATAACCACCAGCATGCGATACATAATGCAGCAGGCATTGTGAGCCATACCGCGCCCTCCTGCATACAATACGTTCTACCGATGCATTCTATTGTTGTCTTTCGAAATAAACTCAGTCAGCCACCACCTCTCCCCGGGGCTCTATATTATCTCCATACGCATAATACATATTACATTCACGACTCTCGTTTAACTTGCCACTTTACCTTGGCGTATTTGACAGAGCAGCCTTTGAGACGACTATGTTAACCTTACGCAGACGCACCATTCATCTTATTGTTATTAAAATTACGCCGACAATGTTTCAAAGACACGTGATTAAGCACTTATACAGCCGATTTCAAAATGTTTTTGAAAAGATATCGGCAACACTGGTCATGCAACAATGCATAATGATGAACACTTAAAATGATTAAATAAAAATATTTATCAAACTGTCTGTTTTTTTTTCATAGAGTATTCAAAGAAAAACTTGCTTGACAAAACTTGTGCGATCTAGTGTAAGATATTCAGGCTAGGCTGTCTACATAATTTCGATGGTGTAGGATAACCGGAACTAGTGGATCTGGCTGTAAACTAAGCCTAAGATTTGAGTTGTGTTTTAATGTAGCAAGATACAATAGTAATATTTGGTGTAAAATATACATACATATACATATATATTGTAAAATATTATAAAATATATTATAAAATATATTTAAATATTTAAAAATATAAATATATAAAATATAAATTAAAATATATTTAAATGTTTATTCATTCATTAAAAATGTATTTGTATTAATAGTTTACTCTTGTTCCAAATAATCTTGCAAAATAAATCTTACAAAATTATAAAATTTTCGAGATCGGCTAATTCTATAAGCGACATTTATAAAAATTATATTATAAAAGCTATCGTTCACGATATTATTAATTATATGAAGCTAAAGCTTGTGTAACATCAATTTCTGGGCCCATAATGGCGTACAACGCCTTTCGGTGTAAACCATTAGCTTACAGCGTCGATTATCCTTTTGCCAAACTCTGTTCCTTGTAAAGGTACGTCGACGGATACAGAGGCAAGCGTTCTCTTTTGTGGTGATCGAACAAGAGCCAGTCTTGCGGATGGCGTTCGTCAAGGCTTCTCTCCATCGGATAACTGGTACGGCGTCTCTCACCTGACAGGTTAAAGGAGGAGTTCGTGTGGCATAAGCCATAGCAGAGGGAAGTGACAGGCGGTGTATAATATTCGGAACTAGGCTCCGGGGTATAGACCTCGGTCGTAGCAACTAAGTATCCCTTGGGGAGACGTAATCCGGGATAAGCCATGATTTGTTTGCTTGTCGTTAGCATCACTGACATTTGCTAATCACCGGACATTGTTCGGTAATGGATCTTCAACGATCCTCCCTCGTCTGATGGACGGCCGATTCCTCGAAACTTTTCAACCTCGCACGCTATCGGACGATAGGTCTTTTGACGGCTTAACTGATTCCGTTGACATTTTTTGATGAGTCGAAATGATGCTGCATCTTTATAGAGCGTCACACAAAAAGGATAGCCTATGTATGAGCAAACAATTGAATTCGAATATACATGTCGATATTTTTTGTTTGACAAGTTCATTTGTTCAAACGCCGAGAAATGCTGAGTCAAACTTTTGCATTTCTTACTTTAATGCACAGCATACTGATATGTATAATGAAAAATATATAATTAAAAATTAAAATATATAAATAATAAGGAAAAAAGAAAAGTAACGATATGTAATAAATTCAGTTTGCAATTTATCTTTCGCTTTTTTTCACGTTGTAATTCATTTCGTAAACTAAAAAAATACCAAAGAGGTTTTATAGTTGGAGATTCCTCTTCCTTTCTTTTCATTAAAAATACATTTTTGATTAATTTTATGTTATGACTGGTACTTGGACTTCAAATAAACCACCTGACTTATAATTAGTAAAGTCTCTAGCAAAGAAACCCTGATTGAAGCAGCTTTTAATCATCAATAAAACTTAAGAAGATCACTATAAAAGTGTACGCGGATCTTGAGTCAACCTGACGGCTTTAAGCACAGCGGCGGATGATACCATCACGGTGGTGCGCTCTCCAGGTCCGATATTACGTCCGATAAAGTCGACGGAGCAAAGCGTACGAGTCGGCTGTCACGCAACGTCGTATTCACGTCGCCGTGCAGGACGTTTCGTGCGAACTGGAACGAGCGCTCGCCGCGGCGTGATATTGCCAGGACGTCGTTTTCCAGCTCGTCGGCCCGCTCACACGACATATCGGCATAAGTATTTCAGCCCTGCGGCGGGCGTGCGGGGCCCCTCTAAGTTTGACAATTTACGAGCGAATAGAAACGAAGCGCATAGAAATGCACACACGCGCCGCCGGTGTGTCTGTCTCCGGGACATCCGTTTTACTAGAGCGAGTACGAAACGAACGACCGGATGAGCCGTGCCGCGAGCATCTAACGTAGATACGAGAGAAGTGTTGCGGCCCCGTGTACGGAGGTTTGTATACGAGTTAAGAGCACGGGCCCGACGTGAGATCCGTAATGCCCGAATAACGATAGTGCTTCTTGGTGGTGGCGTGGCTTGTAGTAATGCGGCACGGCGCGGCACGGCGCGGCATACGATGCGGCCCGCCCGCCATTTCTCGGGCCGCGGCGCGGCATTATTTATCACGACCGCCGCAGGCGCGCAAGGCGGCAACTTTGTGCCGGCCCGGCCGCTCGCAGCCAGAATCGCGATACAACCGGCCAGATATCATTTTATTATACCTGCGGAGTGAACGCGGAGGGTAGTTTATCAGCCGAGCGAGCCTCGCGTTTCTCTCCTTCTTTCATCCACTCGACTCGCCGTTTCTCATTCCTCCTTCGTTTCTCGTTTTCTCCCTCGCACATTTGCCCCTTTCTCTTTTCCTACTCAACCTCTTCGTTTCTCCTCTCTCTCTTCGGTTACCGCCGTCTCGTTTTCACCGCTTCGCTCCGCGCCACGCTGCGCCGGGGAATAATATAGTGCTGGCGGGTTCTAACGGCGGTAATGTATGGCCGACATTCCGAGCAAAAGGGAGGGAGGGCAAACCAGCCCAGAGGACGCCAAGGGTGAACAGGCCGAGCCACTCTGTCACGCAGTTTTCACTGAGCGTCTCTTCTGCTTCCTCTACCGCCTCCTCCTTTTCTCCCGTGTCGAGAGATTACCGCCTCCGATAATTACGACGTTTGCACCCACCGGGGCCGATTTGTCTTCCAGGTTTGCGGAGGGGCTGTAGATTCGATGTCGAGCGTCACGCTCGCAAACGTTCACGACTGTTGCTCTCCGCCCTTTTGGCACTCAATGTTGCCGCAATCATAAAGCGTAAAGAAGATATAAATTTCTATCGCTCTTTAACCGATCGAAAAGCATGACCATTTTTTATCTCGTAGATTCACATGATCCTTCTTAAGTCGTTAGTAATTATAAAAATAATTAATATGCATGAGAAATTTTATAAAATGCGCTATTAAATTTCTCACAAATCTAAACGAATGTTTACTTAAGATAAGCGCGGGAAAATGTATTTTCCGAGAGAAGATATATGACATTTCGATGATATGAGGTAAATAACATACTATTTCATTCCGTTTTATCTTAAGTACACAATCGATGAAACAAGTTCTCCATAAGATATCCAGAGAACAAACTGCATACTGCAGCGACAGAAAATTTTCTTTACGCGACGTAAATATTCTATAGATAAGGGAACGGTGACTAATGTGAAAACCGCAGTTTCACCGTAGATGCGGGCCTTAAAATTAATTAAAAGACAACGCTGTTTGCGCTTAACTCGAAATCAATAATAAGCTCGCGTAATGGAATCAAAGTGTAATGCGGGCGCAGCGCACACTCATGCAGAGCATATAAAAACGCATTAATTTAAATACTTATCTACACCTTGCACACTGGTTTTCAGCTTCAATTTTGCAATGTAATTAATTTCATAATATTCCTTGACTTCGCATCGCTTAATTGCTCACAATTAGTTGGAAAACGGTAGCCCTGGAGAAACAGACGGCAAGGCGGCAAGACGCAGAGAGAAACGGACGTTCCCAGAAGCAGTAAAGAGAAAAGAGACGAGAGGCAGAGAAAGAGGTAGAAAGAGGAAAGGGGTAACCGAGACGCGTAGGCGCAAGGCAGTTAGCAACCTCTTGGATTCCGTTAAGCGTTTAGTGGTAAAACTAATTACCGCTTGAGTTTCACGGATACGTTCGGTGTGAAATGGGTGCAATTGATACCAGCGTCGCGCTCTAGTACTACACGCTTGTGTACTCTTGGCGCGTATCGCTGTTCTTCCACTATTCTTATGCGTTATCCCGTACGGAGATCGCCCTGTTCTTCTCAGCGCGATAGTGCCGATCCCGGTAGCTTACTTTCGCCAGAAAAAAGGAATCGGCAACGACCGGCCGGGGGAAAGAGGGAGAATCTCGCGCATATAAATAGTGCACGCATACGTACTTACGACGCGGCGGAGCCGAGGTCGTAATTAAACTGACGCGAATGGGGCTAATAAATTCGTGCGAGGGCATAAAACGGGTCTTGTAACTCTATCGAGGTAATTGCGGCGACCACGCCTCGCTGCCGCGGGGCCGCGCGACCGTGGTTCTCTTACACCTTTTCGCATATACCCTACCTCGCGGGGTCCCGATAGTATGAATCGCACAGCAATGGTCTCCTCTCCCGTAATATTATCGCCGTCGGGTTGTACCTCATCAAGGCGTCACGCCGCGGCGGCTTACCGTTGGTGTTGGCGCGAGGACGGGGAACGGGAACAAACAATTAACGAGCCGGCCGCCGTTAACCCGTAACGTGTCTATTCAATGCAAACGACGTACTAATGAAAGATAAATCTTGCGCCGTAGCCGTCGAGACGCGCGCAAAGAGCTCGTACATTACCGCACGATATATCTCCCGTGTACATCTCGCGCGGACAATGTTGAGCGCGTTTTTTGTGCTCGCCGCGTCTTGCTTGCGGTTTTTACACGCGTTTCTCTTTGGGGAATCGGGTTAGATAACGGCTAGCGCAAAACGCAAGCGTTTCGCCGCAAGAAAAGTTTACTATATTTATGTTTTTAGCAGAATATTTTAGCAGCTGTACGAGACTGAGCGTTTCCTTTTCTCTGTATCTCTTGCGATATCCGAATGTTGTTCACAGTTTTCTGTGAACAGTCATTTCAATTCTGTAAAGCACATAGCGTCATACAGTTTAAAAATACACAATTAGACACGTGGATATTCGCTATCGGAGGTATCTGACGTTACCTCCGTTTGTTTGTGCTGCGCACCACATGTCAAAACAAATGGAAAAATTATTCATTCATATTCAGCGTTGTCGGCAAACACGGATAACACGGTCCGCGAGTCAAGTGTGTATCCACCTTAAAGCTTGAGAAGCCAACCGGTTCAGTCAGAGGCAAGATGGCCGCTGTGAAAGTAGAAGGGTAAAGAAGAAGAGGGCAGTCAGTCGAGCTAGGAGGTAAGGTAGGCAGGTAAGCAGGCAGGCAGGTAGGCAGGCAGAAGGCAGGCAGGGTGGGCACAGAGCGATCATAACTCAGGTGGCCGCGGACAAGCAGCGCTTGTTCCGTGCATTCGGAACACGGAACACACACGAGCCCGCCGAGATCACGAACTCGCGAACACACTCGGTTCTTCTCTCTCGGTTTTGTCCCGTGGCTTTCCGTCTTTTCCGTCGTATTTTTCTTTTCTTGTCACACACACGTTCATGCACATGTGTTCTCTCTCTCTGTCTCTCTCTCTCTCTCTCCCTCTTTTTCTTTTTCGCGCACGCTTTTGCGCTGGAACATTTGTTGGACGGTCCGTGGCGTGGACGGTGGCAGCCGCGGCACGCCAACACAATCCGTGGATCTCTGTCGCGTATACTCACGCGTAAAAGTTACACCTAGCCACAGATATAATAGGGGTGCAACAGGGTGTTCCGTAAATCTGATCGTTTATCCTTCCTTGAAACTGGCATTGGTTAATTCACATTCACAATTTTTACTTGACGACGAATGAAACACGCTAATTGATAAACGTCAATCTTATAAATTTTTGTTTCACAGACCTCATAATTGTATGATCTTGATACGAATCTGTTGATACTGCAAAGTGTAAAAATATTATTCTTAGATGCGCTAATCTCACAGCGTAACGCCATTAAATTTAAAGAGATCATATTGTTTCCGGCATTAAGACTTCATCATTCGGAAACGAACGGGGAAAACGGAATGGGCAAAGAGAACGAGTGTGAACAAGGCTTTACCGCCGATGACGGAATTTAACTCTTGTCGACGATTGTACCGAGGGAGCTTACACCGTCGGCCGAAGAAGAACCGGCTACGTGGTCGCCAGCTCGTGTCCGTCCATCCGTCGGGCTACAAATGAAGACTTTAAATAATTTAGTCGCTGTAAATCCCGTCGAGAAGCGACGTTAATCGATACACGCCGCCGTGCGCGGCTCCGTTATACGGCCCGGGAACATTTATGAATGCGCGCTATGAATCACGAGATAATAATATTGCGCGCGCGAACATGCGCGTGTGTACACGCGAAGGTTCTCCAAGTACAGTGAGCGCGCGCGCGCAACCATGTCGTTAAATTTAGTCGCGCCTTAATACCCGCGCGAGCATTGTGCGAGGGAGCTTGTTACCGCGATTATATTTTTCGCCTGTGCAGCGAACGCCATAACTGTCTCGGCTTTGTTTTTTATGACGTTCGGAAAACACTTTGTCTGGGCTGCGACCGCGAAGCGGCTGTCATCGGTCGCGGTAGCCGCGCGAGGACCGTTCTTTCACAGCCGTCGTGGAGAAATTTTCGGTCAGGGGGGAAGACGTGAAAATTTACGCAACCCCGAAATGGAAGCGCGCGCCGCAGCTGAATTATTCATCTCCGCGGAATATCAGATACGTTTGCCTTGGAGAAGCGAATATCGTTGATATTCCTCGAAATGTGTACCTCGGATGCGGTTGACAATCTCACTCATTGCGTTAAGTGTGAAATATATTGCGCGCGAACCCCGCGTTATGTTTCGCAGAAGAGAACTCAATTGTGATTATTTGGGTAATGTTGAAGAGTAAATCGGATTCCAGTTTGAAACTTGCGGCACGAAAGAGCGATGAACATAAAAGCACTTTAATTAGTTTTAATCAGCGCAAGTCACTCAACGAATTATTTAATAGAGATGATCCATCGTTCAGTTACAACCACCCATTTTCCGCAATCCTTTTCACGGAACACAGATGCGAGAAGCATGTCTATATTTCGTGAACGTTCCATTTGCGCCGCGTTCCACACGTGCTTCTGTTAACTTTCACCCCCGTGTATTACAATTCATAATGGTATGACGAATGATCTTTATACCGAAGCCGAAGTCGTTTTCAAACAGACACGGAGGATCGATTTATCGGTTGGGAACGATGCTAATAAATTACAGTAATAGCATTAAAATAGATAGACGGCCAGACGCGTAGGCGTGGAGACGCGCGGTATGGCGACCGACAATATTTTAGTCCGCAGTAGCTTTATGACCAGAGGTTACGAGCCAGGAAGAGCCATAACGCCTCGTATCTTCTCTGCCCTCGCCGCCCCCCTTCGGCGTTCCTTGCATTTGCGGGAAAGCTCGGCACGGGTGCCAATTCCTAGGAGCGGATCGGACCATAAACTGGAAACGTGATGTATGTTACCTTACACGCTCCAATCCCCTCGTGGAACCAACCCTTCCCTCCCACTCCGCTCGTTCATCCGCGATTCCGTCCACACTCTCGTGCAAAACATGCTCGCGGCTTTCGTTACTCTCAATACGTGCTGGCACAAAACTCGTTGCATCTCGCTGACAAAGCGTCCTTTTCCCCCTGCTCGTCTCCGTCTCCGGTTGGAGTGAATTTTTCTCGTTCGAGGCCGCGACGAGAAAAATTCGGCGGCGGGGGCGCGGAAGGCTTGGAGAATCGCGACGACGAGATTAAAATTTCCTACGTTTTCGTTTTTCCGGTATTGGTTCGATCGCGCTTGATAGATATTGTGACATCACCGGTGTACCGCGGGCTCCGAAAATTGAATTGTTTCGCGCCCCGTGTTGCGTCGAAGAGAAAACACACCGCGGGTTTTTCAACTTTCGCGGTGAACGCGACCCGCCGCGATCCGAAAGCGCGTATCGGAGGGAGGGACACGGCGCGAGAATATATGTACGGACGCGCATTCAATTAGGGAATATTATTTCCAGCCGGACTCATAACGACGGGACTCATTATTGTCGCGCGCCTTGCCGCGATTCTTGTCTCTCGATATCGCCGATAAGTGGGACACCGGGCGCGCAGAAAATGGCACGCCAATATGAATAAATTAAACTATCCCGTCGGGCAGTATATCGTATAAGCACGAGTCGTAACACTTAGAGGCACGGTAATGAGAGTAAATCACGGATTTATCGCCGCCCGTCGGAGATTATACGGTAAACACGTACGCGGTTTATCGTCGGTAACTGCGCCGTGCCATCGTGAACGAGCGCGCGCGCGCACGTGACGGCCCATATTTTTCGTCACCTAAATGCCGAAGGGGGAAGTTTCAACACCGATATAATATTACTGTCCTATTCACTCTCGGCGACTTTCCTGATGCAGACCTGTCCCTTCCTCCCTTCTCTCTCTCTCTCTCTCTCTCTCTTCGCGTATGTGCCGCTGTCCAGTGGCGTAACCACCACAGCCGTCATTTTACAAGCGAGTTTAACACGTCGATATTTGCGGAAATATTTGCTGTTTTCGCGCGGATGGCTTCGGTGTTGAATCAGCGATTTACTGCTTTTAGAAGCGGTTTATTTCGAACGAAACTAGCGAAGGAGCTGCTTTTGGAATGAAAATGTTGCAGAAGTTTCAATTACTTAAATTGTTACAATAAATAGTGGATCCTTTTCTAGACCGTGTGTGTAACCTGAGTATCATAACGAATGTGATAATGACCGAACTTTTATGCAGTGTTGTACAACATAATCTCGAAAGGCGATACGCGTTTTATCATTTCGGAAAGAAATTTATGAAACAACTTGGATCCCAAACGGGCACTTTCCCCGAAATTACGGCACTGCCGTTGTCGGGGTCCTTCCTATTCACGACGGTCGTACGTACACGCCTATGGACTTGGATGTGGCTATAAATTAGGTTTTATGAGGGAGATAAAATGCACGTTATTATCTAAACGGCGACGCCTTTACAGAGATCGTGGCCCACGCTATTCTTTGACCGCATGCGTGTGCGTGAGGGCATGAATATATGCGTGCCTGCATGCGTGCGTGCGTGCGTGCGTGCATGCGTGTGTAGCGCGGAAAGGCATTCACCCTCGAATACGTCGTCTACGACGATCCCTTCGTAATACGCATAGATTGACTGTCAAGTCCAGGGAATGAATAGGAAATTGGATGGGGAGAACGATAGTTCGACACGGGAGATAATCTTTATCGCGCAATGTTTCCATATTTTCGCGCCGAGTTTCTCTACTCGTTAAAAAGGAGCACTACGTTCACGTCGATTATACTTTCACGAGAATTGTAGTGAAATATTCGAACGTTTCAAAATACTTTGCGCTGTTCAATCTAATGTTTATCTTTGTCACAAGCGATAGACACACATATTTATGCGCAAGCTCACATATTTTCTAAACTGAAAGACAAGAAATAAGAATCCGTAACAATGCTCGTTTGTATTCAAATTAAATAATATAAGAAAAATGCCTTTTACGAGCAGAAAAACAAATCAACAAAAAAAGGTCAATTTGACCTTTAATAAATATTTGTTATTTCAAGTGATTTTTGTTGATTTGTTTTTTTGCTCGTAAAAGACATTTTTCTTATATTATTTAATTTGAAAGACAAGAATAAAAGATTTAGATATTTAAATACAGCGCGTTTTACCTAGAGTGAAAATTGGAATGGCAGTGGAAACATTAATCACATCGTATATATTAAAGCATCGTATTTCTTAGACCTCATATATCAACCGATTTTAATAGCTGTAAAGATTCACATACGAAGATTTGTTGTTTCAGTGGCATGGTTAGTTTAAGTCTATCATTAATTTCACTATGACAAGTACCGCCGGAAATTTATTACCTGGTATGCCTTTGTGAGTGCGGATGTTTTTCTATGTAACGATGAAGATTATTTATAAACCATGATTAAACTCACCATGCCATAGTCATGCGAAAAAGCTTGAAACATTAAACGTCTGCACGTTCGCAGAATCACAATGCTTCCGTCACTCATTCTTTTCTCAATACATAATTCACTCAAATTCTAAGTTTAGGTGTTCACGAGCTGTGGGCAACCATGTGACGTTTATATTGAATGACGCGAGAAATGCACGTCGATGTAACATCGTCGTGGTACCACAGATTAATATTCGATCGTGGTATCGCGGAGATAAGATGAACGCTTACTGGATATAATCCTGAAAGACGAAACGTGCGACTTACGAGCGCGTGGCGACGTCCGCTATAATTTATAACGCCGGGGCCCCGCAACAAGAGCAGCCAGAAATGACCACCCAGTGGCAGGGTAAAGGATGTTCAGTCATAACATCTGATGAAGCGAAACATTAACGAGGCGATATATCAGTCGGCTCTTATAAACGCAAGCGTGGGCGGTATCTCAGGCATCACTCAGAAAAACGAGCACGAAATGAAATGTGAAAGAAGTAATTCTACGGGACTATCGGTTTTCTTCATCGTAGTGACGAAATATTTATTATGTTATTCACAGCCTAGGAGCTCGCAAGAAATAATCATTGAAATAATCGAATTTTTTTTTCCCACAGCTTAATAAATATATCTCCTTATAAATATATTTACTTAATACATGTACATAAACGTGTCTTTCGTAAATCGTTGATGACACGATTGCTAATAAATATTTGCGACAAGTTAATTTTTGTTACAGTGTCTTTCTGATCAGATTTTGCAGGAGTCAGAATTATCAGAAATTGATAAGTTTTCGGCAAAACATTGCGCTATATTATTTCGAAAGAAGTGCAAGTCGCTCTATAATGGTAAAAAGGAGACAGAGGCACTTTGCACGTACGCAGTGAGCAGTTTCCATCGGGTTCTGCTATATCATGTATGTATATTTATCCTTAGGGATTATCCCACCATTCGAGCTGGAATAAAAATGGTATAACCATTTCGCTCGATACTATTCCGGAAGGACAAATAAACGAATATATGGATATTTAAAACGCGCCAAGGTATTTTTGCACGCGCAGTGAAACGTTTTACTGGAATAATTTCCAGTAATCGACCGTGGTAGTTTTGCTGTATTTTTCTGGTAAATTGCAGCTACTAGACAGTCGAATCGCAATTTGGTGATACAATGATAAACAGTCACATCGACAGAATTTTATCGCCCCGTACTTTGTAATTTTATCGCCCTGTAATTCTGTAACATAAGGAATCTTAACGTGGCCGTTCCTATTCCGTTGACAGAAGAATCCGGTTTTGAGCCAACAAATATAAATAATCGTGCTGTTTGTACGGTCGGCGCCATAAGTCGCCGTAGAAAAAAACGTAGTAGCTACGGCTGCAGCAATGGGAAGGAACACCATTACTCATTGGCTTAAACTCAGCTTCGAACAGCTAATGAGTTCGGCATACCGATGACGGTCATATCTGATGTATGTATTCTTCTTAACAATCACTCGAATATATCATGATTACATAAAGACAATTAATTTGCAGCTGATATCCTGACAGGCATTATTCATGTCGACATTGCGTACATCGTCTACGAAACTTTTTTTATCAAGAGAAAATTGCGCAAAGCTTCTTAATTAGAAACATGTATTATTGATTGATTTAAAATATCATGGCAATCGGAAAGTTTTTGCGATTTTTAAATGTCGAACTTTGTCGTTTATTTTATAATTAAAAAACAACCCTTAATTAACTTTTTTCTATTTTTATTTCAAATTGTGCATTTATTATTGCTATTGATTTGATACAAATTTGGTCGAATTTACACGGTAAACGATAGTAAAAATGGCAGCCTTCGAATTAAGTGAAAAATTTTTAAGATAATGTATGCTGTATGAATTTCATTAGAAACGCATTAAACGCTTTCAATATTAATGGTGTCTATCAGAAAAACTAAGCAAAGAAGGTGCCAAATGTGATTTGTCAAATTTCATGATGGTGATTTCAACTTGAAAAAGACAAGAAAAAAATCTGTTCGATCTTTGGTAGACGATGATGTTTTCAGAAATTCGATCAAATTTGCTTCGACAATCAACAACAATAACAAATAACAATTTGAAATAAAAATAATGGAAAAAGTTAATTACGGATTATTTTTTAATTACGTACAAAAATTAGTATTTAAAAAAGATTTTCCAACTTTAGTAAAAAGAATATCGAAAATAAATATCTTGTTAGGCCCGTAATTTTACATAAATTACATTCCTTCTATCGAAACAAGTAGAAATGATAATGATCGAATAGATTGTCAGCAAGGGCAAATTGCGCGTGCGGAATTGCAGATTGGTACATACAAAGCGCATAACTCGTCAATCTCCCGTGCGTTTTTCAAAGACCCCGACGTTTGGAACGGACCGAATAAAGGCGGGACAGTAAATCTGTCGGAGAAGATATGAGCAGTCACGGCGGCAGCACCGTGCAGCCGCCCATTATTCATTGGCTTAAGCCGAGCACCAAACAGCTAATGAGGCCGGCATACCGGCGTGTCCGCGGCGATCATAGCCGGTGGACAGGCATAATAATCCGGCAGAGATTGTCGATCGGCGAAACGTCTGTCGGCGTGGCACGGTAGCCGCAGATGGAGCCTCGATATGGCCAGCGAGAGTGCGTGTTGGGGCAACGGGAGTGAGAGACCATTCCTGGAAGCCGTTAACTACGTCGTCGCGTCCCGACGCGTGTACCGATTCGTGTACGCGCTGCCGATTACGGTCGCCACATGTCAGCCTGATCGATCGCCGAGGAACGGACCACGATCTATTCTGCCGTTCCGCGACCGAACCGTCGAGTCTCGCCGATTACGGCGGGATATGCGATCACGCGTGGATCACTTCTCTTTCTCTCTCTCTTTTCGACACTCGTCGCTGTCGTTTTATCCGACAAAAAGGATTGTTCGCGGAAAGACGACAGTACGGACGGCTGTTCCGTTGCGATTGTTGATTTAGAAATAATAACAACACGAATGGATTTGTCACGAAAAGTTAGTATTTAGCAAGTTTTGCATCTTTTTCCTTTCCGCGATGCCAAATATGTTACGAAAAGTCCATTCCTGATCGGTCGTGACATATCCATGATGTGGCAATGCGCTCGCTATAGTTAGGCGGCGATAACCATCAGCCTTGAGTTAGGGTCGGCTCGGAAGGTGAAATACGCGTCACGATCAATCGTCGTGAAATTGCAGTTTTCTAAATTTTTTCCGGGGCCATCATGGCGAGAATATACGACCGGCGATTTCGGAACGTGGTGGTGAAAGGGATAAGACGTGTGTGGCAGGCGCACTTTACGACCGTGTTTCCTATCGAACACCTAGGCGAGCGAGAGCTAACGCGCAAACATATCTTTCTTAAGATGAGTTCGGACGATCATTTTCGCTCTCTGTGTGCAGCCTGCTGTCGCGCGAGATGTCTGCCATTTCATCTGTTAGGAAGGCAATCTTCGGTTTTGTACACATAGACATCGCATCGCTATGGCATTCTACATTCAGTGAGCAAAATAGTGCGTAATGGAGCGTCTCAGGAGCTTCTTCCGTTCGTTCATCGTCGCAGAGGATTTGCCTGTCCACAAACGTTGCAATATATTCTCCCGGTTACTTTTAGGTCGAAATTTCATTTACAATGGCAAATCACGCAATACGAAAGCGTCAAAGTTTCGTTCCCCGTCGCGGGGAAAAATATCAGCGTAATTGATGTCTTCGCCTTCGTTTACGATATGATCGCGTAATATAATACATTATTGCTTCGTTGTCTGTTCACATGCCGTTGTCACAAAGGGCAAATGTGATGAATGATATAAAACACTACACATGTTCTGCTACACTGCATATTTCATTCGCCTCTTACACGACCCGACATATCGATCGCGCCGCGAGATATGTTCAGTTATTTGTGCAAAAGTCGTTTCAGTTTCTCGCCCTATAAATCGGAGTAAGTTTATCTCAATCTTCATAAAAGAGTACAGTGTAATATAAAATACAATGTAATCTTTTTGTAAGATGCTGTATAATATTATTCTAATTCTAAATATGTGTAGGATTATATTTTACTGTATCTTTTCGATCACAAGATATTATTATTGGTGATTAGCGCATAACATACGGGAACAGTACAGCGTAAATAAAAATACGATGTTACATAAAATATCACGTTACAATGTATTCTTTTGTAACATAACATGACATGTGACAAGGGATAGAAGATGTATCCCAAATGTGTGTGATAATATTTTTACTATCCCTTTTCGGTCAAAAAATACTACTGACAATATTACATAATATACGAGAACAGCAAATGTGCAAGAACTGTTTGTTACCTGTGAAATTCTCAAATTTCTGAATGGATTTTACCAAGTTTTTATTCTCCATTCATATTTCGCAACAAAGGCTCTCCAAGAAATTAGCAACGACCATCGGTGCAGGAGAAACCGGGGAAAATGTCCGGCATAAGGAAGTAAATCTCATTGTGTGCTTGTATACCGTGGTCATTAGTCATGACCTTTGTACGAATGAATGAGAAGATTAACTGGTAGGCGTTTAGCGTGGGCGGGCAGCTGAGGATCGTCCCTCAACGTTCACGAGCACCTGGAGGATCCACGCTGGTAGAATTACGGTGGAAATGAGAGAGGTAGAGAACGGAAAAGCGCGGAGGGATGTCAGGACACCCCCAGTGCGGTCTACTAATGAGAACCACCGCGGGACATTCGTCTTTCATGCCGGACACGTTGACACATTTCTGCCTCTCGGCAGGAATGAAACAAGACGCACAACCGGCCCAAGAGCATCTGCCATGCGACAGTCGTTGTCTTGTCGCTTCCGAAACGAGCGTTTTAAGCAGTTAACATCTCGGCGCAGTATTCGCCCGTTCTATTCTATAATTTGTGTTTTTCTTTTCGTACCCAGTGCGGTACTAGGATGGATTCCGACGATCTTAGAATCAACAATGAGAACAACGGTGTACTCGTAAGGGGGTAGACGATCAAGTTTCGATGGAAAAATACCTTATCTAAACGGAACTAAAAATGATAATTTAGCAAAAATTTTAATTCTGTTTCTTATATTATCATTCAACTCAATAAACATGTATTAGAGCCGTTTTCGCGATTAGGGTCACGACTACTCTACATACGTGGAGTAAGAGTAGAAATAAGAGTAAAAGTAAGAATCTTCTTCTTCTTCCAATGCATATCCATTCACTGGATATTTGCGACCACATTTTTCATTCTTTCCCTGTCTCTTGCTGTGTGTATTAGTATTTAATTTCTTCTTCTTCTTCTAGTGCCGTGACCGTATCCAATCATTAGCGATCATGTTGGCTACCATTCATAATCATTATTTTGTTTGTAGCTGCATGAAAGAGCTGTATTGTTTGACCAAACCACTGTTTCAGGTTTTTGAGCCATGATGTTCTACGTCTCCCTGGCCCCCTTTTACTCTCTTTCCCTGCATGTAACAAGTCATACTTCTTTGGGTGACGTATGATGTGGCCAAAGTATTTCAATTTCCTCCTTTTTATTGTTTGTAACAGTTCTGTCACCCCTCCGATCCTTCTCAAAACCTCTTCATTTGTTACTCTATCTGTCTATCTAATTTTTAGCATTCTTCGGTATATCCATATTTCGAAAGCTTTTATACGTTTCTCTGTGGCTTCCGTAAGCGTCCAAGATTCGACACCTTACAAAAGAACAGAAAACACGTAACATTTAACTATCCTTATCCGGAGATCCAATGTAAAGTTATGGTTACAAAATAGTTCCTTCGTACGAAGAAAGGTGGCTCTAGCTTTCTCTATGCATATTTTAATTTCGACTGAAGGGTCCCAGTTCTCATTGATATGGGCCTCTAAATATACTGCACTGTTTACTCTCTCCAGACTGACACCGTTCACATATACCACCTTGATCAAAAGTTCCCGGAATTACCACCAGGTGATGCTCTGAGTCAGCTGATTTGAGTTCTGTTTTTTTTTGTTAGGTTGCCACATCTATCATTGACATTCCCACCAAATTTTATCGCCATAGCTTGACATTTGTAAAAGTTACGCCGTCTTGAGTACATTTACCTCTGCACGTGTTTTCGATTTTTTACAGTTTTAAAAATGGAGTTGAATTTGCAACAACGAGTTTGTATTAAATTTTGCGTTAAAAATGGATTCAATGGTGCGAAAACCTTGGAAATGTTGGGAAATTGTTTCGGCAATGATACTCTAAAGAAAACAGCCGTTTACGAGTGGCATGAACACTTCAGAAGTGATCGTGAGTCCGTCGAGGATGACGAACGCAGTGGCATCTTTATTGCATATTATTCAGTGCTGTTCTTTAATATCCAGTCCAGTTTGCGTGAAATTTTCGATTTGTACATAATACACTTGTATATTATATAACTTGTATACATACGAATAATAAGTGAATGATTCCATGAGCTGACAATGCAAAAAGATGCAACAATGTAATGTTTTAATTTTTTTTTGTTGCTTGTCTTTATTGATGCAGTTTATTTGTATATTCGAATGTATAATACTTTAATCGTGAGAAAGGATTTTCAATTCTGTAAAGTTAGTTCGCAGTATTTTGAATAAATGTCGGTAATTGCTATCATTCTGGTATTCTTTTGAGCAATTAATGAGAAGTTCATTCACGCGATGACCTCTCTTCCGTTTGGTATCGTATAATCACAGAAAATTAAACCTACGAACGTTTCAAGGATATACTAAGGATATAAGTGAAGCACTTAAGCACTTAACGTCTTATGATCGTCGTTTCATCGTTACTTACAAAGTAGGCGAAACTCGAGCGTGCATTGTTACCATGAGCATGGCACGAGCTTCGAACATTGCCGATGAAAGACGACACTATTGGGCTATTCCGGACAGAAGTCCGATTCTTGGAACATAATTTCTCTTTATTAGATACAGCGTGTCGTTCCCGAGATAGATAAAAACGTGGAAATAAAGCCAAAATTCTGTTGATATTGGAGAGTATCGTGAGGCGCGGAACAAAAGGGGTATATTTCCTCGGTGAAATGCCGTCTCACCCTTGGACTAAACTGGCGAGCAGTATTAGCCGGCGGCATCTTGATATCATCCGGCAAACTTGCCAACTCCTTTATACAGACATTTATTTCCTGGCGTATCTGTTACAGCCAAGTGGCGGTCTCGCAGATTGCGCTACTTTGCTCTATGCCGACCCATTCTATCTCTCACTCCTCCTGCCATTTTTCGAAGGACTTGGAGAAATCGAGGAAAACATAATCATAAGTCATTTGTTATGGTCGTGAAATAGCAATTACTTCGTTTGTAGTCGAAGACAATATGTATTGTAAATCAGAATTGGATGATATTTTATTTGCGAGTTATATTTAAATCGTACTTTGCGAGAGCGTCATCAACTGCAAAATACATGTCTTTTTCAGAAAAAACGGAGTTGTTAAATAATAACTTTTATACGATATTTTTGTCATTGAGAACATCTACATTAATGCTCGATTGAAATATGTCGATGTCGTACATTAATGACTATTTGTAACCACAGTCATATCTCGACCCAGATATCCAATTTGCGTCTCGCTCGAAACGTTTTCAGCAAGATGGGAGAGCTAACCATACATCGTCCTAAAGCGGCCTCTAGCTCCTCTGGCGACCTCTCCGGCTTTATGCCAGCGAGAACAGCCAACTATACGCCGCGCAAGAAAACACAAACTTTATATGTTACGGCGAAACTGCTGCATCGAGGGGAGGAACAAAAGACTCGCGCGGAGACATTACGGAAGAAGAAAATACGTGGCGGCTAGCTGCTGCAAGGGGCTCGTAAAGAGGGAACGTGGGGCGCCGGTATAACGTCGAGGACAACGTTTATACGCCTTTCTCGCCACTTTTTCCCCTCAAATTGTTTCGTCGCGACTTAATCTCTCTGTTACCGCGCTAGCTAAACATTTTTTACGAAAATAAGATACGCGGATCGTAAAGTACATAAGTAAGTGTATGCAGTAAGTGACTGTTCTTGATAAACGAGAAAAGCAGGTATAAGTACGACGATTCCAGTTTCTCGTCGACTTCTGTTTTTTTTTTCGTTCTATTCTAATCGGTGCGGTGCGACAAACACAGCGGAAGTTGAGTCGCCTGTCGGCATGTCGCCGCGATTCCCGGCCACCTGTCTCCGATGAACTTCCCTTCGGCATATCCTGTACACGTGTAGAATGTATCCTGTTGCCCTGCTGCGGGTAACAGAGTATTTGTTAATGCTCGTGCGCGATCAGCGTGCGGCCTCCGTGCAAACATGTCAACTTGTCGCGCCGCAGTGACTCCGCACGCGGACAGGGACAGTCGGGTCCGCTCGGTCACTGTTGCATGTCACGACACTGTTGCTATTTAGCCTTCCATCACTCCTGTCTTTTATGCCACTCACGTGACACGTGCATTACCGACTCTTGTGGAAGCCGCTTTCCGCGCCACTGACAGGCATGTTTTATACCGTATACGCCCGTCGTGACCTGGGCAAATTGGATTTTTCTATCGCGACCAAAGCGAAACGATTTTAAGCGAAACGATTCAAGCGTCGCTGGTGGTTGCAAAAAGCTTAACATTCGAATACCTGTTTTTCGCTAATCACTGTTTCAAAATAAGTAGCTTGTTAAAGTAAGTAATTTGTTAGAAGAATTCTTACTTTTCTACCCTTGAGGTATTTTTTTGCTAAATTTGTGAATTTATTGACCAATAAGAAATTTGTTTCACGAATGTTAAATTTTTACGAGCGTGTTTCATTAACATTTTGTCTTGGGACGACCCACGATTCGCATAATCTGCTTTTTGTGTTAACTCAAAGAACAGAGTTCCGAGGATACTTATAGCATAAATAATGATATCTCCCCTGGTCCGTATTCAACCGCCGTTCCCCAACCAATAAGCAACGCCTCCCTATCAGCAAAAGTGACTGACAAGCACTCCGTCAGCATCATATTTCCTAAACATAACAAGATTAGGTCGCATTGTGACGGCACTCGAACCTAATTTACATTCTAATCCGTATACCATTTCCGCCCTATCTTCGAGTCTCTCTGTCGTTCACCACACAACGGCATTTTCACGCCCCTAACAAACATATGCAGCTGAAATATTTTTCGACAATGGTGTCCGAAGGACAATTTTTCGGGGTATTTACATAAACTGATATTATCTTATTCGACGAATACGACAGACTATGTGAAAGATATAATTTAAATGATAAAGAGGATGAGATTTGAAATGAGGCACTGGCTACTCGAACGATTGCCAAGAAATGTAAATGTATGCTGAAAATTTATATGCGCTGCTGTGTGCATGACGCTTGTGGAACCCGGTAATGCTGCTCTTTCGCAAGAATGTCTGCACGTTGACACGGCATCGTGCGAAAGAAGAGAGAACAGACTATCAAACGAAAGACCGCGTCAGATGGAATTAGATACGGTTCGGCGGATTAACCGTTTGGCTTGACGCGCCGTTAGAGGATAACAATTTAGAATAAGCAGAAGTAGATTGACGGTGGCAGCATTTGCGAAATGTTCGCGCCAGCCGTCATCCCGTATCATATAATCTTGGTAATTATCTCGCTAAAGTTACTCGCGTCATTCAAAGGTGATAAATTCAACTCGCCTCCACGTATCTGCGTCTACTTTTTGCTAATTGATGAATTGCAAATGTATAACGTTCCTATGAATAAAGTAACAGTACTTATTTATATAAATTTACATTTAATATTGTAACTAAATCTTATAATCATTTGCCGAATATCCGAAGACGTCGTGCCGCGTTATACATATTTCACGTGTACGATTACTTTACAACAAAAATGAGCGAACCATAAATATAATTTACATATAATCGTTCTACGCTATAATTGTTTTACCTTATAAATTTTTATATCGTTATTTCTTCCTTCCTCCTTTATTTCTATGATTCTTGATGGTGATAGTGTAGTATTAATAACTGTATATTTGCGCGTACTACAACATGGCTATGGCCATAGTAAAATCACGCAGTTGACTCTCATTGTACGCGCGTTATATACGAAGCAGGTAGGGGACATGCGAATATCAATGTAAAGCGAGGCGAATCCGGGGCTAGGAGCAATCTCGGCAGTGGATCGACCAGCGGATGACAGGTATCGACCTGGATCACCATTTTCCTGTGAAGTGCCACCAGCCCTCTGTCTCCCTTCTTCTACATTTCTGTCTCGTTCACTCGCGCATCTCTATGTAGTCTATAACCCAGAACGTGTGCGTGTAAACTTACACGACGAGAGAGAGAGAGAGAGAAAGAGGGAAGGAAGACAGGGGGAGGGAGGGAGAGAATTATTAGCTGGCTACTCTACTCCACTACCTACCGTGTTTCTTGATTACTATCGGCGCAGCTGCGCCCACAATTTGTGTTTCCCGTCAACCGTGCGTAAGAGAGCCGTTCGTCAACGTCGTGCCCATAACGATGCCATAGTCTGATGCTGAGACGCCGCTGATAACCCGATACAGACACGTATCCGTCATAAGACGCTCCTCTCCTAATGTATTCTTTTGTCTATCAATATCTGTATCACGAAACGCAGATTGTAGGGGTTTTAATAGTCCGTCCATATAAACGGAGGTGGAGATGTCAGCGAACAGGCGTTAACAGTATAACGCATGTATATGTACATTATGTATATCGTGTCCTTAATTAAACGTGATTAACGTAATTACGAATGTCGAATGTCAAATATCGAGTGGATTTGTTTTACGTGATATTATGACATTCAAATTTGATGATTTTTTTCCCCGTCGTTTGTAATACAAATTATATAGAGGAGGCGATGTTATACAACAGCCAGTACAATGTATTATACAACGGTAAGCTTCTCGGAGATATAATGCTTTAGTTGCTGGAGAATGCGAAGTATCGGAATTGATGACATAGTCACATCTGTCTTGTGTCTTACACCTTTAGGCGTGGCAAATTGTGTGCTGACATGATAATAGCGTGATTAAGTTGAATTAGTTTTTTTCTTTTCGATTGGCAGGCGTTATTTACGAGTCGTTTGAGCATAAATGCAAGCTAACTGTTGTGACACAGCGATAATTTGTCTTAAAATAGTTATACGTGGCATATGCATACGACAAACGAATAAATAATACGTTGAATGAAAAATCACGAATACCATTTGCGATAATTACGAAATAAAACACGAAAATATTGTTGAGCTGAATTTAAAAATTTATTGACCTTAGAGTCATTTCACATTATTAACATAGTGTATACGTATTGGTATCTTTCCTTTGTTGCACATACTTCTTTCTCACGCAGTTTATACGTTTTACGGAATTGGATTTTGACATCGTACTCTCTTCGCGGTCTCTCTCCCTTTTTTCTCTCCCGTTTAATCATAATTTTTGAGGCTATCTGGGCGGGACGCGAACGTGGTAGAAATGGACCGGCATTCGTTTTGCGACGGGAGAAAAAGAAGGGAGAGGCGGTTTGAAATTTACCGCCGGCGGACAGAGGAGTGGCTGCATGGCGGGCTGTCAGCTGTTTTCCGAATTCTGTCAATTCTTGTCAGTTGCATCGACCAGTTTAGCATAAAAATGCTGTTACGGTAGATGGTCGGCTTTCGAAGGCTCCGGCCGACACGGTACAAACGTATCGTATATCAAAGCAGGCGGCCATGGACGGGGAAAATAAGAAAGTTTTTGTTCTCTTTATGGAGCCCACGGTCGCCGTGGGCGGTGTCTGATATACGATCGTTGTTCAGCATTTTGTTGACGAAAAAGCTACTGTATCGGTATGCATTTTACCTCGTGGACGCGACGTCTTTGATAATATTTTTTAACGCGGTATACATATACAAGTGATGATATATAAAGTCCTGATTCCTTTAAAAATTTTAAGAGAAATTTATATGTTGCCAACGCCTCGAGCATGTCCGAACGATTGTAATAACGTGCTGCAGGTGAGCGTTAGATTTAATCGAACGCATACATGTGAATTTCTATTTCACTTTTCGAATGTTACATAACGCAAAACATGGCCTGCACTACATATATGTAATTTCTAGAGTGATTTGAAGTATAAGTATATACTTAATTTTATGTGTGTGTAAATAAAATGATTGCTGATTTATCGATCAGATGTTGATTTCATCGGTCAGGTGTTAAACAAGCTGCCATATAAAATTCGTAGCGGAATTCATTAAACCGTCCTGAAACCAATATCCATGTACACCGGGAGTGGCGCAAATTTCAGGGTACGCCGGTTTGGGCCTATTCCCCGGATGCCTATTTAACTACTGTAGTTAACGTAATATGACATCCGCCGCGGCAAGCGATTACGGTGGAACACGCGATGCAAATTTACGGTATTATCGTAATAAACAGGTTATAAAGGTTGATAGCTTCCTCGTGTATTGAAATTACACCACTGCCATGCGGCTTTTACACGTTCGTGTCCCACGTGTGAGTGTACGTGCGCGTGTGCATTTCATACATTTTCATGTACTATATACGTCATTCACTTGCATATACGTTTCCGCGTGTACGCATACGCACGCACACAGATGTACGTCGGATGTATACAAACCGGGTACGTTATTAAGAATGTTAACGTATGCTCGTGACGGGCTGTCAGGAACCCCCTTATCCGGCTGAGCTCGCCTCGGCTGGCAGATATAAATATGCAATAGCGCTTGTCATGCGCAGCGCCTAATAATTGAATGTATAATAAAGAAGGCGTCGCTCGGTGTCATGCTGACAGACAGACTACAGAAAGACTACGAGCGAGAGGAGCGCGCAGACAAACGTCGACTGTCAATTTCATTTGCTTCTTCCACTGAACCGCCTGTCTGCTTATCTCGGACGTCTTTCGCGATTGCTCCCGATTGCTGAAGGATCGTGGAATCGATGCTTCCTGTTATTTATGAAGCGCGCATTAATTAGGAAATTTTATTTCGATCTACCCAACTTCGTAATCACGCTCAAAAGCGACATTGCGATGTTCATTACCTCTCTCTCTCTCTCTCTCTCATTAGCATATATTTAATGTCCATCGATATGCTAATGTGATAAATATTAATCGGAGCAGGAATAAGATTTAATATATTACTCTCTTGGCTGCGTTCTTCGCAGCACGTTTCAAATCTTCTCTCCCTCGAATCTTAATCCGACATTGCCAATCTAGGGAGCCGTAACACGGCGATGATAAAAATATCGTTCATACACCGTCGTCGGTAGAACGGTAGCCTATCGCATGCCAAAAGAAGAGGGCTGTAAACGGCCGATTCGATATCCATTTGAGACTGAGAGTGCCCTCCACTTCCGTGACAGCTAGGCAAACACCGAACTGACATTTAGAATAGCTTTTATTTATTCTAGCTTGTTTATTTAGGCTGCCGGGATCGCGTTACCTGAGAGGCTTTGAGTGGCAGCGGGGGGAAGGCTACCGTGTCAGCACCGGACCCATTGTCACGCATCAACCTATCGCATCCAGAACGCAAGCGCGTGACACGCACGTAACTGTGCGCCTTCGTATAAATAAATAAATGAATAAATAAATAAATAAATAAGTAAACAATACAAATGTAAATATTTAGATTATTACCGGTTCCGTATTATATTAAAAATAGTATCTCGATGTAATTTTCCATTACTACGCCACTGACAGCGAGGCGCCGTGGCCTCGACTCCGTTAAAAAGCGAACACGTGTAGCGTATTTTACAATGCGTTTTTAAGGCCATTAATTTTCTAGCGTGCTCGCTTTTCCGTGGGAGGCGTAAGGAGAATGTTTCTAGATCACCCGGTGTACTGAATACGGACTGGAGGCGTAATGTATTATACCGGCCGGGCAGGTATATTACAGAGACCCGCAGTTATGCGCGACGGGATATGATTGATGACAAGTCGTTGCCTGTTATGAATATAATATCGATCAATCACGCTATTTACTGGACGAATGCATAGGCCCACTCTATCATCCTCCCGTATAGTTGCCTACCTACCTACCTATCTATATCTCTTCTGACGCGACCTGCTTCCATCTAAGCTCGGAGCTATTTTTCATTACTCACGGGTAACGAGTGGTACGAATTGTTTACGATTTCTTTTCCTTGCCGGCTTATTGATTTTACAATGATATATGTCTATCTTCTTATCCACATCCTAACGACGTTATTTGCCATTTTGCCTAAGATTATCCTAAATTACGTGTACAACAGATGCGTCTCTCCATAACTTTGTGGTGCAGGACGACATACTTATTCTCCTCGCTCTCTTTCGACCGATCCGATACATATACCGGGTGTTATCGCATTATTAATTCTAGCGTATTCGTGGGGCGCTCGCTTAACGAGCTCTTGTATCAAAACGGAAGTTGATTAAAAGTGATTTATGATTGCGGAACTTACGTTTTTATGGAAGGCAACAGAAAGGTGGAACGGAAACCGCGAGTTTTTATAACAGAAAAACGATTACCATTCACGCAAGTCTTACATTTCAGCGCGCATTAATTATACAGCTTGAAGTGCAGAAATTAACAAAGTGGTAATATTAAACGACATGACGTATGATGTAAGCGGCCAGTTGGAAACTGTTTTTCGCTTCTCACGCGAGCGGAGAGCTTTTATTTGGTCGGCCGGGAGGGAAGACTCTCCCGCGGGCAGGAGAAACGATCGCTGCGAGATTGTTATGAGTAAATGTTGCGCCTAAAAACACGCGATCGTCAATTTATTTCCATTGGAAACGTCGCACTTATTTCGTATATATCTCATCTCCGACTCTTCACGGTTATATGAAACGTCTCTTGATGAAACATCTGAAGACATGGGGAAAGCCGGGGAATGAGAAAGAGAGAGAGAGAGAGAGAGACGTTCAATTAACAACGTCTCGTTACTTTTCGCGCGGGCGTGCGTGACGTCGCACACTCGGTGAAGAGTATTTTCATAAGCCGCGAGTTAACGCGTCGTAAGCGCGGCGTCGGCGAGATGTAGGAAGCGAAATTCATATTTCCTCGACACGGATAGTCTCGGCGTCGCGTCGCCGAGCGGGGAGATAGGCGATGTTCAATAACAGGCGAAGCCTCGTTAAACTCTTGATAATAGGGTGATTATTTCTTGTTTCACGAGTCTTTCCAGCGATTCCCCGGTCTCGCCTCGAGTGCCTTTCAGCCGTTCTTTGTAGAGCGCGACGCGTATGGGTACGGGAAAAGGAGGCAACGCTCGTAGGAGGCGTGGCTCGGTGCCGTGCTAACGACTCTCGCAAAATCGTTCCCTCCTGTGCTCAGCGCCATCTTGAAGATCCGACGTGACGTTAAACGAACTATGCCAGAGCGAGGAAGTTCGGAACGAGGCGGTAACGACGAGGCACGCGGTAGAAGTCATTTATCACTGGCCATGCTTAAAGCTACGTACCTGTCGACAACAATTGAATTTCTAGATTCCCTGGACCATGTAAACAAAAGCGTTTCCTATGGTTTACGATTGCGCCCCGCTGATCCTCTTGAAAACTATTGATTGTCGCTTATAAGACTTGTTAGTTGAAGAAAGAAAAAAAAAACAAAATGATATATACAACCTTTGAGAGGTTGACGTTAAGCGTAAAGACTTTTTTACGTCGATTAGTTTCGGCGCGTCAGTAACACAAGTGACGCGTCACGCGTCTGCTATTACTTGTCCAGGATATTTTGACGGAATGCAGTGACAAAGAAAAAGAGGGAAAGAAGAAAAGATAAATTGTGGTTCCTCCACCAATAAATCACGATTTCAATTTCACGGTAACTGTAATTCAAATTAGCATTGGTGAGGATAATCTGTAGAATATTTATCTTTTTTCTCTCTCCCTTCCGCTCCTATATGCGTCACCATGGCACGGATTTACCGAGGACATGCCAAAAGGTATCTAACGCTTGGTGCTATCTGATCACCGTTTCCGTGCGTTGTCTCGTTCCACGGGGGCCGGGTATCCCGGCCGACTATCGGAAGCTTATATGCATTCTTTTTTCGGCCAACAAAAGGTCGTTAAAAATCCGTTAGATGCGGCTGTCAGATAGGCGCGGCACTAGTGCGGTTACGAGAAGAGCTCTCAAGTTGAGCTCTTTGTGCGTGATTTGAATGCAATCCGAGGGATGGTGGAGTATAGGGTACGGTAGGTAGGTAGGTAGGCAGGCAGCGTCGCGGGAGTGCAGGGACGAAGTGCGGATTGAAGGGAGAAAGAGAGAGAGAGAAGAGAGAGGGAGGGAGGGAGAGCAACGTGGCAGGGGTTTGGCGGCGCTAATCTCCGATCAGTGTCGAGAGCGTAACGCGATCCGACGCGACGTGACGTGATCCAGACTCGATAGCCAGGCGAATACAGCCCGGCTGCACACAGCCCTGCTGCGCCGCACGGGTGTCGAGAAGGGCGAAGCCGCCGAGGCTTTACAAAGCGTAGTGTGCCAAGTTCGACATGGATGGGTTCACGTGACGTATCTTGCCAAATTGGACTACTTATCGCCCGGTATCGCGTTATACATGGTGGTAAGATTAATACACGTCTCGATGGGGTTGGCGAGAGGGGAGTTTCGACCGTCGACGTGTCGTCGATGATATTGACTCCCCAACGTTCACGTTATTAACGATGACTTTCTCTCTCTCTCTCATCTTTTTTTTTGTTTTCTACCTAGTTTCTAATCTAGGGCTTGTAAAAATCTACTTGTAAATAACTAAAATAAGACTATTAAAATAATGAACATTATTATGGTAATATGCTGTTTGTATGCGTACTTGTTTTTTTATTATAATTCGCATGACGAAGAAGCGCCTACGCATCGGCCGGATTAAAAATAGCTAATCACGCTCGTCAGCCTCGGGCCGTATTTTGGAAATGCACGCATGTTGTGCAGCGAGCGTCAAGAGTCGTGCCACCCTTGCGTGCAGCCAAGCGCTTGTAATACAAACTCCGATGTAGTATGTAGTACCCACACGATGCTGTCACAAGTGCTCACACGTCATTGTGACATTGTGAGCGCCCACGGGAGTGTGAGGAACCAGTTGTCGAGAGCAACAGCTGCTCGACCCGTAACCCACATACATCACCACACGTCATTGTTCGCAGCGTGCATTATTCGAAACAGGTATGGGGACGCACCTTGGGGGACGTTACGTCACTAGGGGGATACTAGAGTTAATGGATGTACGTCACCGTGGAACTAAGCTATGACCGATGGGTGTTGCGCAATCGCATGTGAAACTGAGAGTCTATTTAGCGCGATGATTTTTATGTGCATATTTACCGAAGCGATCCACGAATATCGTCGGAGCAATTTATTTGAACATCACAAAATTACTATATCTATTGTTTTCTACCTCGATAAAAAAGAAAAGACATGGTTGAACAGCGTCGAAATTGCATTATTTACTTCCGGTTTCTATTTTCTGTATATTCTTGATGCAAGATGTGTGTAAGAATGACGAAATAAATACATCACGATATACATCTATCGCATTCTATTTATTACGATGATTTATATCCTCCGCAAATGCTACACGAGCCAAATTCCACGTTCGTTCTCTCTCGTCGAGGCTTTTCGGTAGCGACCGGCGAGAAACGTCAGGTAGATTTGTAGGTGGAAACAAGGCCGTCTGTCACGTGGCGCGGCTTTGACGGGCTGTCGCCGAGGCGAGAGATAAAATGCGTTTCCATTTCCTCGCGCGCGCGCGTGAAGCAACGGTGTGTGCCCCTCGTGCAATTTCAATATGAAACTGTGAATAATGCATGCCGGGGGATTCCGAGCCGCCGACATCGTCACGCAGCTCACATCCTCCCGCGATGTAAAACTGAGATAGATGGAACGCGGTAAGTTTGAATAATGAGCGCCCGTAACGATGATACGACGGCTACTCCCGCAAGCGTCACCTCCCGGTAGCGGCACCGAGTCCTTTGCTGGAAAATCCAACGCGGAGTCGTATAAGTCAGTCTAGCCGACTCATTAGCCAGTCCACTGAAGGCCATTTATCATTCAGAATCCAGCGGAGTATAGTCCTGCCGCGATACATCGTACCTACCACTTGATTCCTCCGCATGCGAAATTTATGTCCCCCATAGTATTCCTTTCCTCGAAACATCTTTTCGTTCGAGGTGCTCAAGGTGCATTTCGCGAAATGCGTTTTTCAACCGGTTTTACATAGCGAGGTTGCTCGTACTCGGTTTGACGAATGTTTGCTTTGTCTACCTTCACCGCTTGTGAAATAAAATTGCGTTACTCACGAAGTTCAATAATATACGTACAAAACAACGATGCATAGAATTAATATTACTTACGCAAAAAATATACTAACATGCGTATATTTAATAGAAATTGTTTCGATTAATTTTACAAATAGCCATTCTGTTTTATTCTGTTTTATTCTGTTTAACAGCACATCGACATTGCGAGAGACTCGAGTTACCACATGTCGTGTACTCGACAGGACATCTTCCCACGAATCTGCAAAACAAGAGACTGAATTAATATTATCTCACTATCTTGATCTTTATGATTATTTTCTCACCGAACATAAGCTACAATAATCACCATCTATAAATATGTATACAATCAACGTTCATACGTTAGAAATCCGATTAGAAACCTCATATATATGGATCAAACATTTTGTTCAAGATCGCGTATAAGCAGAGAAATTCTGAAGCGAGGTATTAGCGGAGTGTTGGAACGTTTTAAGCCTTCGTCCTCGGTCTGAAAAGTGAATATTCGCGGGAATTGTTTCGCGGCTAACATCCGTTGGCCGACCGACCAGTCGAACACCGCGACAGATATTAGGACACTCAACACCGCGGCGAGAGGAAACAAGCACAATGGGTTCGCGCCTTCCTAATCCCGTGGAATCTCTCGGCCATATGTAAGGATTACGTTAGTCCGACTCAACATGGTCGCGTTGTCGCGCTAAAGCCGCGGACCTACCATTAGCCACTTGCGTTCGGGGTAGCCAGGTTCGCAAGCTTAGAGACGCTATCAGCGATGGCTTAGTTGGCCTTCTTTCTATCTCATCCCGTGATCCGACTAGGTGGTACTTGGTCCTGGTTACAACACGTTCACCACGATGCTCGGTAGGTGTAACGAGCCGATAGTTATCTTCATCGCGGAGCTGAAGGCGATAGCGTAGCTTCGAATGGGGATAGGTAGGTGGAATACTGGCAATAGGTAGGAGGAATAGTACCTGCCAAGGTAAGGACGGTACTTGGCAAGAGGTTTACGGCTGATGCCGGACGCTGCGCGCTCAACAGTGTTCATTACGATCACCTATCTACGATTTGCCATAACGTTCACGCGAGTGAACAGTCGCGTTACAATTTAATCTCTTAATGCCTTGAGAGATTTAAATGTTAATTGGAGGCGAACTAATATTTTAGAGAACAGGTATAGTAATTTAGTCGACTCCACTGGCTATAACCGACGTTTCGACCATTGATTTTGGTTCTTTTCAAGTTTTCATAGATTTTCTTTACAACCACATGATGTATGTAATATTTTAGAGTAAGGATAGGAATGTTATCATAAGGATAGGAATGTTGCTCGAAAACAGCCGTTAAAAGTTTCTGCAACAGATAGAGATCATCTTCGATTTATTGAAAGCCGCAGATTGTTGGTCTCGAAGTTAAATTAACCGTGATTATGAACAGCGTTTCGTACGCGCGAATGACGGGTACGGCTGAAAATCGAGCTGAGTGAAAACCCGATTCGCGTCGAGTGATCGACAGCAAAAGTCATCTTGAAAGCCGCAACCTGTCACTACGCTCCATGCCTGGTTCACCGTTTCTATTCACGCTTACCGCGGCGTCCGAAACGTTGAAGGACAGCTCGGCAGGAGCACAGCTCGAGTGAATCCGCGTTGTCAGAAAGCGAAGCGCCGCGCACACGTTAATTTGATTTTCCTCGACGCATTTTGGTAACGGGCGTCCCTCGTACGTTCCCTACCTTGAGGTCGCGATGTCGAGCGCGTTACGTGTCTGCGGAAGACGGGACCAGGCAATTTATCAATCCAGGAGCGCGCGAGAACGACTCCTGGCCGGGCGGGTAATTTAACAAGATTGATGCGAAGCCGACATGCCACAGTTTCGCAGCTCGCCGTGAAGGGGTCGAAGTCAGCGCCGTTGGTCGGTGTTAGTCGGGCCGTTGGGGTGACGTCGGTGCCGTCGGGAGCGGGCGGTAAGGGTGGCAGCTAGACGTGTGAGCGACTGGTTATTAGGAAGCCTCATCACGCAGCCCGGCGCAGAATCACGCGGACATTAAAACAACACCGTCGCGGCTGCCAGTTTCGTCGGTGCGTAACGTGCTTCTTGACAAATGTCGGTATCGTTATGAGCTTGGCGAGAAGGCAAATGAAGTCGGACGTTTCTTTTTTTTTCTTTCGATGAGCGGTTTATATACGACGACCTGTCGCTCTATATTTATGTTCGTGATGATTAACCTTATGATAATCCATCATTTTACATTTGGAATGTGAAGGCTGTCGACGTTTGTACAAAAATGCACGTGAAATGTTGTGACGACGTTAATGCGTACGAATATCGAAGAACATTCTAAGTATAGCACCAAATTACTCACGTGTTATATAATTTCGTTTGCACATTGTAATTATCTATGTTTATATTCCTGTATTTTTTAAATATTATTTAAAAATTTGAGGATTGGAGATAGGTCTATGAATGTTTTAATGATTTGAATTATGTGTATTATTATAACTAATATATTATAAAAGAATTATTTTATAAAGTGTTAACAACAGTTTCGAACATCGGATTAGGAAAGTATAAAATATCTATCGTTCAAATAATTATGAAATATAGATATAGTATACATTCATATGTCAGAATATTATTTATGTAACGGGCTTCTTGTTATACGCAATATAATTTTTTTTAAATTATCAAATACGTTATCCGCATGCTATTTTTAGAAGCTTCGACACTATCATTTACTGTTGTATTAAAAACTTCCATATGGAGTTACGCGACTGGCCATAAGTCTACGCACGTATATGGCGTGCAGTCATATATTATAGCAAGAGTTCGTAAATATCGAGGGAGCGAACAAACGGCGTGAAAATGAAGGAGGGTGGGCTCGCTCGTTAATCATTTCCTTTATGTTTCAGGGCGAGACTTACGAAGATATGCCGAACAAAGGCCTCTTGCATGTAAAACATGCCCGAAAGCTTTTATGGGCGCGTATCAAAAACGTTAACGAACTTGCCGCGATCCCTGACAATGTGATGACGATATAATCTTTCGAGAAATATTGATGTAGGGACGCTTTCTCTACATTTTCGGATCTGTCACGCTTTATCATCTTCATCTGCTATCGTATCGCAATTTTGGAAGATTCTTGTCGAATGTAATGCTGCTATTCGATGTGACTTATCGACAATCAATAATGAGTCCCCAAATGTGGTCAGATGATGAAGACTAAGCGTGACTTTCCTATCCCTATCACTAATTTACGCAGCCTCGCCGCAAAATTTTCGTGCTCGGTAATGGTGGGTAACCACGATCCTTCGTCTAGGCGACGTTCGCGCAATTATTCACCCACGCACGGGGATGATCCGGCGAACCGTCAAGGGCAGTAGCCGGAGTGCAAGAGGGAAGCAATATTAATTGGCTCGTTTATTGCGACGTGGGTGGCCGCGGGCGCTGGTTTCTACGTCAACTTTCAGTCGGGGAGTTAGGTGGCTCGCGTTGTAAGGGTTGCCGGGGTAATCTGGCGCACGACGTGCCGCAGTAAATCACCGCTAGCCTTCCGCTCCGCGCCACTCAACTACCCTTTTTACTTCTTGCTTCCTCCGTTCCTGGAGAACAACCCTGTTTTTCTTCTCGACTGCTATTCGAATTGCGACCGTCGCGTTTATCTTCGCTTTCGAAGGTAAATTCACCGATTATAGAGATTATAGTGTGGATTCTACTTTGAACAACTCCTACCTCCTTGATCGCTCAACAAGTATGGTCTTAGCTATATTTCTCGCTGCTTCACAGTCATTCAATTTTCCTTGAGAATTTCAGTGCCAGCTCTGTGTCTGTTTCTGTGCCACTTATGTACGCGCAGAATCGGTTCTTTCCTCGCGTTCACGTTCAGAGGATACTTGACGTTACTCGTGCGAGAGAATCGCGCTCTTTATCGTACGATTGCGTCCCCTCTCTCCCTTTCCTGGTGCTCCCCTTACGCATTTGTTTTACATGAATGGTAACGCAACTACATCTTAAACGCATTCTAGAAATTGGCCGCGATATCGACGCCAATTTATCGTCGTGGAACGCGGAACGCCTGGCGGGAGTTACGCAGCTGGCTTGGCAAGCGGATCGCTTGCGAGCCGCTTGTCGTCGCAACAGTAATGCTCGGTACTAGCGGGCGCGAACATTTGAATAATTCGGCCGTTTACAGGCGGACTTACAGCGATGCCCGCGCGCATACACTAAGATTATGGCCGCTACTTACTGCGTCATGGCGATCTTCGGGAAACGCGGGGAGAAAGAGAGAGAGAGAGGAGAAAAAAGAAGAAGACGAAGAAGAAGAAGAAGAGGGAGAAGGAGAGAAGAAGATCTTTCGTGTCCGTTTTCGTGTACCATGAAAGTGGACGTGCTTTTTTCGACGCGTCGAGTCTCGCGGGGCTGCTTTATGGCGATCGTTTGCGCGCGGCAAATGGCACAGAAACGAGATCGAATGCTACCGCTTGGCGAACCGTCAGGATTGAAATATGATCGAGGGGGAAAGAGGTGTGGCGAATGGTGTTATGGATCCATTTTGTATAAGTGATACGTAAACGTAATTTTATTCGGGAGATTGGAGAGGGATCGATCACCCGGGAGTTTATTATTCCGCACTGATGTTTCCGCGCCAAAGCACTCGATACTCCTCGAAACTCCTCGCGCGATGTTGTTTGCAAAGCGATGATATTAACGTCGCGGACATTCTGCGAGAGCATTAAATATCGTCGTTTTTTTAGCTAACGACGGCTACATACGGGCGCACGTGCGTTGGCCGGCGTATGTTTGTGCGATATGTAAAATTATGAAAATTTATATCCTCGTTTCGCGGAGGAAACAAGAAGTTATGAATCGAAACGCATAAGAAGATCTCCGCAGTAGGAATAAAATTAGGCCGCGGGCACCGCGGGATGGATGGTATGCTCACTCCATAGGTATTTATCTTATGCAAATCGTGCATTGGCGTAGTACGTGAGCGCCGCGCTCGGACGGCAGTTTGCTACACGGGAGTTTTTGCCGTCGACTGTATCTGACACAGTTTTGTCACGATGAATTTACATTCAGATGGTGCTATCTAATCCACAGTAAGTTAAAAAATTTACGGCTTTCGGTAAATCACTGCGGCACGACCCCTGCTTACTCCCGCGGGCGGTACAGTCCTGTGTTGAGCTTGAATTGTTTATGGTCCTGCCATAAAACAATGATATGAGAGATTATAACTCAACGAACAGTTAAGTTCCTTGTGCATGAGACATACTCGCATTTTCATCCACGCGCGGAGTTATGGTATGTCCATTTGTCAGAGATGATTAGCGCCACAGAGCATGTTAGTCTGGTAAAACAGTCAATTTTTAATATCACTAACTTCGGTACGCACTCACGATATTCGCGATACTACAGGAAAATCTTTCTTTGATGACGCAGTTTAATATTTAATAATGTATTTCTCTTGTGTATTCTTATCATTTATTGAATATTTAAGGGATTTGATATAAAATACCAAATATAAAATACTGAATTGTCGCGTTCGATCTTTGACTGTCGCTGTATCAATTTCGCGAAAAAGCATCGTGTACTATTTATAAATGTGTTAGAAAAAAATAGGGGCATGCATAAGAAATAATATTAAATACAAACATCAATCATTTCGCAGGTATCAATGTAAGGTTCATACATCCATAAATGATAGGTGTCCGCATGAAGGCTATTCAATTTCCTGTGTCGTATGCAATGTTGTATCGATCAACTATACACCCAACAAAGTATCCTCAAAACGTACTCGTATATTTCGTGAACTTGGACATATTTTTTGTATGAAATATTCCACAACAGCACAATGTTTTGCACAACATGAAAATGTTTGACGAACTCGTGTAACAAATTTGTATTTTTGTAAATACAAATGTAAATGTTTATATTTTGTACGAATGTTCGGTATTACTCTACTGTTACAAACACCAATAATTTGTTGAATAATTAAAATTCTTCAACGTATATATACGGTTTTTGCATTGTTCACCATTTTTTTCCAATATTCCAATATTCTTTATGCCGGCGTTGTTACGCCACTGAGTCGTAATTTACCCGGAGCGTTTATGGCATTGTTGTGAAGCAGTGCCTGGCGTCGTCTTATAAAACCAATTTCGCGGGTATTATGCAAGCTGTCAGTCCCGTAGGTGAGTTATGGCAAACGTAGCCTGCAGCACAAACATGTATTATCGTCTACCAACGATCCTTATATTTACATCAACAACATTCGCGTTGTAATTTGAAATTACTGCTCCTTGTCTCCGGCATAACATATGTTATCAATCCGTTTTCCATGCGCACATATTACCACAGGGATCCCGATTTATTGCATATACACTTACTTAGTTTCATAATAAAATCGTAACACTCTTGACATCTTGATTAAAAGAATGAATATTAATGAACTATTTCATTTTACTTATAAAATTTTGATCTCAGCGCTAATGATCGTCACTCATCATTTACAACGATGTAGATATATTTTATGGGACATAATCTTCGCACGCGAAACGATATTCGCGATGAGAAAACGCGAGCGTATCTGCGAAATTTTCTTATCCGCGAGAGCTAACAAGCCATTATTCCTGTTCATGGATGGATTCATAAGCGTATGAGAGTAGGATAGATAAGTGGAGGTTACCCCGACCGTTTTCTCAGATCGATTGGTCAATAAACCAGCGCTGCACACTACTCACAACGGCGGCCGGACGACCAGTATCTGAACGTGTTTAACTCCATTGGAATATACGACGCTATATCCGGAATTTCGTTCCAGACCGTTAAGACACTAGATTCCACTTTATCGGCACTGTAATGGTTATATAGCCGTTAAAGTTGCCCCTCATACAACTTTTCCAATCTTATCTTCACGTATGGGTTCCCCACTTCTCACCCCCAACTCCACCCCGTTTTCCCCATTCCTCCTTCCTTCCGTTCGGTCCTCTCCATCCGCGAGGAAAAGCGGAAAGGATTTAGTTAAATTGGACTGCATGCGAGGAGTCGTCGGTGAGATTTGTACGAACATCAGAGAGCGCTGACCGTTGTAAAAGTGTTCCTGCGGGGGCGTGAGGCGCGGGCGGGGGAGAGATCGAACGCCGTAGGGGAAGACGGAAGAAGAAACGTCTTTCACCTTTCTTTCTATTTGGGGTTGCCATTGAGAGCGTCGGTGACCAGGTTGTCAATACGTGCTCCGCATCCAAGTACGGCTTTCCTACCTATGTATCTACCTTCAACGGCAGAACTCGAGATTGCATGGTATTTCTTGTTGGATTGTTGGAATCTGCCTAAGTCGATTCGTTTCCCGGGCAGCTCCTTTCAAACTGGTAACTTCGGTTCTTAGCGTTTACCGATATTCGCACATTTATTGATATCCAAGACTAAATCGATTGCGGAATAATGTGGTCGGCGCGTATATGGTTAGTGGTCTTTACCTTTCAATTCAGTGTGTGATTGATTTTCAAATTGCATATATTACTTTTATTATATTTTTAATGTAAGTTAGACTGAATATATAATATTTTAAGAAATAAAAATATAATTGTCATAATAATAATTATATATACATATATATATAATAATAATAATAATTGTGATAATAAAAATTGTTTTTCTACTGTACTTTACTTTATATCACTTAGCTCTTATTTCACTCGTACATAGCAATTATATCATAAAATCGCAACTCACGTTCTACAATGGTTATTATTTATATGTTGCACGCAAGCCGCGCAATCTCTCTCTCTCACTCTCTCTCTCTCTCTCTGAGGTGTAAACCGAAAGGAATCAACCAAGCGTAAATTAAAATCCTTACATTGATTCAATTCAAACACGCGTTATCGGATGCAGACGCAAACATGTAGCAATCTGATTCAACTCAAATAACACACTTTTAATCGCAGTAACATCTGCCCATACGTTATTTTATACGCTACCCACGTGTAAAAAGCGGATTCTTTTTTAAATATCGTTGCACACGTGCCGACGCGCGTACAGTGAAATTGCCAAACCCTGAACGTTATTACTATCCTGTGCCAAGGCGAGGATAATTCCACAGAGTCGATTACGGCCAGTTGGTGTAGCTAACAGCCAGTTTCATAATCACCCACTAGTGTTTTAAAGGACCGTTACTGGAACACGAAGCGTGTCCGTAATAAGAACCAATTTTATAAGCAATTCGGATACATCTATGAGGAAAGTACACACTAGCGCCATTAAGTATAAGAGACGTGCGTGAAAATGTATCGTTTAAAAGATCATTCTTAAGGGAGTTGACGGTCGAACTCCAATGGGAAAACGTCCTTATCTAGACGGAATTAAAAATGTCGGTAATTACACAGGCCTGCGAGATTTTTCCCACTGAGATCTGAAGGTGTTTTCCTACATAATTTTTTGCGTTGAATCCGAATTTGGCCGCAGAATGTGTCTAGCATATGTGTCTAGCACATCAAGATTTTGAGATATTCTAACTTAAAAGTGTAAAAAAAGTGTAAAAAAACCGTTTTTCAACATTTTTAGATGAAAATAACTTTAAAACGCGATGATACTCGTAATTTGGTCAACAGATTCGGATTCCTCATGAAAAATCTACGGAAATGCATATACGTGGTTTCCCAAATGGTTAAATATTTACAACTGTAAGACACTTTATATCAACAAATTCCATTTTCTTGGATACCTAAATACCGAATGTTTCATCAGATCGATTTCCTCAGAACTCTCTATCGAATAGTTTTTTGGGTCACTAATGATGAATTTGAATTTTGAATTTCCGATATCAAAGTCGTAATCAGCGACCCAAAAAATCCCTTGATAGTGATTGTTAGCAGAATTATTTTATTTACAATTTTTTTATTTTTAAGCCGCCATATTGATCTGCCATTAAAAAAATTCAAATTCTGAAAATTTCTTTAAATTCGTAATCAGTGACCCGAAAAACTCTTTAAGGTGTATTTTGTTGAATAAATTCTCTTTTTAGAATTATATATAAAATAAAATTGCTTGTGTGTGGCGTACAATACAAATTGATCGCATATAATGTCAATACGCCATTAATTTGATCGACGAGACTAATCATCTATTTTGTGACTAATGACTTGTTTATGAAAGCTTCTTACGACGCGAATCAATCTTATCCTTCATGGACACCTCACTAAACTAGGTGGATAAGAGCACGGCGGAATGCGAAGGCAACCGCATCAGCTCCGTCCGGCGAGTCGGGGCAACGTGTCGCGACTAATGGGGTGAAAATCACTTAACCCCTCGTCAGTGCGCCCCGAACAACGCGTTATTCAATTCGCGCTTAAGCCAACGATAATAACATCAGCCGCTAGCAAGCGGCGCGCGAAGTCGAGGGCTGACGTAGCGTTGAAGATTTACGGGCACCGGCCGGGGCATGCATCCTGTATGAATGGCGGGGCAGCTTGTAATAATTCAACTCCGCGGCCACACCTCGGCCACTTCCCGTCTGCAGTCTGGCAGGGCACGACCACCGAGCGGACTGCTGTGCTCCGCTGCGGAGGGATTTCCGGTAGCTGCGCGGTCGACATCTCTCCTCCTCCTCCTCCTCGTTGTCGTTCTCCTCCTCCTCCCTTCGCAGTCTCCCCGTCATTTTCCGTCTCTTTCACCCTTGCTGTGAAACGACACACGCGCATACGTACACACATGCACATTTTCTCCCCCCTCTCTCTCTCTCACTCGGTTTCTACTTCCCTCCTTTTTGTCTCTCCTTCTCTTCGCTACATCCACGCCCTCCCTCTCCCCCGACAGCCACCCTTAGCTGAGAGAGAGCGAAGAGCTCTGATATATCGGCCGCACACATTGCACTGGATGGAACGCAATATGTCCGCCGAGAAAGGCAATAACCATTAGGTCCCGAGAAAACTGCCCCATTTCAAACGACACGAACGGTCGAATATCAGGAAATTTATATCTGGTAGCCTCTGCCGCCCTCCCATCCCCCGTCCCCGTCCGCCAACCTTCGTTCCCTTCGGCGAACCCGGATTGCGAGTCGTAGAGATCGGGCTGGCGTTGGAGACTTCTAGACATACCGCGTGCAGAGTGGAAGAGTGGTTATAAACGTGCGGGCAACTCGCCGCGGAGGGCCGGCCAAAGTTTGGCGAGGAGGGTGGTGGTACGAGGAGTCGCTCGCTCGCGCTATGCTGCGCTTTATACGATCGGATATGAAGTGGCGGTCACGTGCTCGTGGCCAGCCGACGACGTTACCCACTCGGTTACACGAGCCTCGATCGACTATATACCGGGGGATTCTCCAGACATCGGTCGGTCCATTTGAAGTCGGAGTATTTTGGGACTGAAATTATGGCGACTGAGAGAGGGTTACGACGTTCTTCCTTTAGCGCGGTACGATGTAGGCCTGAAGATTAACCTCGTGAACGTCCGAGGATAAAATTTATTTAATTTGCGTTTAATTTTGCGTTGAATTGACGTGAAAGAAAACCATGATGTTTGTATTTAACGTGAAATGAGAGGCGAAAATACTGCTAAAAAGTGGTTTAATATTTGCCATCTGACGACGCTATCGCGCGGAAAGCTTTACACATGGATTCGTAACGTCTTAAGTTACAGCTCTCAACCACAAGAGGAAAGGGATTCTATTACTTCTATATAGCGATAGCGTGATGCAATCTGCGTTTCCGAGATCCGAATATTTATGTTGTCGATAAAAGATAAACACATTATCCGCACGTTATAAACGACGGATTTACGAGCCAGGCTGAAGCGTAGGCGTCGCGCCGTCGACCGCTGGAGAAATATTACACATTGCTCTTTCCACGCGACGACGGCCGAGAGCTGTCGCGTAACAAATGTCTGCGCTCGACACTCATAAACTAGACTCGCACTAAAAGCCTTCGTCGTCCTTGCCTGCTCCGTGTATTTTCGTTGCGCGTAAAGAGGATGTCCACTGCCTGAACTTCGGCGTTATGCATCTCGGCACGAGTACTTTTTGAAATTTTATTTTAAATATCCTAGATGTTATACAAGTATCATTCTATATATATATATATATATATATATATTATATATATGTATATATATAATATATATATATACATATATATATATATATATGCATATATATATTTATATATATATAGTATACACATACATCACCTAATTCGCACATACCATTTACAGTATATTCTTCATGAAAAACTGACAATGATCGAAAAGTCCACCTATTTTTTCCCACCATTTATACAGTGATATTCCTCATGAAAAACTGACAATGAGTCTTTTTAAACGGACACTAGTAGATGTGCGGCTCACGAACGTGTATCCGTGTTTCAAAAGCGATGCTGATTGGCTAATCTTTAATTAATAATGACTACTTTATGAAGCATAATTCGAAAAAATGGCTCGGGACTTTTCGACTCAGTTTTTCAGGAGGAATATCACTATGTAAATGGTGGGCGCGAATTAGGTGACACCCTATATATACACACACACATCGACACGATATACGCTTTATTTTCTAATAATTATAATATAATAAAAATTTCTAACAACCATACGATCGAACTTCGAATTCCATTTTGAAAATGTATCACATTGTCGGGTAGTCCTGAAGACTCGTATTAGCGTAGGAGAATACCTAATAGTTACATGTATACATATATTCCATTCCGTAACAGTTTCGTGACAGCTTTCGAATGTAACAGCTAAAAGATACACGCTGGACAAATGACATTATTCATGTAACAGATTTAGAGCGCGATGAAGACCGGGTTAGAACGTGATACTTAGACATGATGTTAAGAGACAAGAATCGACGTGTCCACGGTATGTCGTAACAGTCACACCACGAAGAGAATCGGCGGGGGTGGGAGGGATCGGGAGGGGGGGGAGCGAACCTGGCGTAGCACTGGTCCACGGACAGAAATTGCTTTTCCCCTATAAGGCGCCATTATCACGCACCATCTTGCTCGAATGGCTCCGTAAAATGCCAAACCGGAGAACTCTCGGTATTGCTGTGTCCAGCGCTGCGGTCAGCTCTGACCATGGCAAAAACTCCACCGCCACCCTTGGTCTTGACCACTTCCGTCCCGCCACCCTCGCCGCAACGGTGCGATTGTGCGGCAAAATTGTGGTTGCTCTTTCTCCTCCGTGTTCTCTTTACATCGCCATCCTTCGCGAGTGGGGCGCGAGAGCACTTTTCTTCGAGGGTGTCAGAGTATACGGCGAATGTGCGGAAAAAGGAGAGCGTCAGTTGGCGCGCAGAGAAAAAAGTAAGAATTTAGAGAAAGAAAAGGAGAGAGAGAGAGAAAGAAAAGGAAAGAATGGATCAGTAATATTGGTGGACAATGCTGTGTACGCCGCGTCCAAACATAACGATGCTACTTTTGTCAAATGATGCTGTCCGTTTAGCTCCCTCGAGACTCAGCAGACATTTTTCGGACAAAATGGTAATAACGTTTCCTTTTTCTCATAGTACAAAGAATCCTTTAACAGTTTTGTTATTGCTTAAAAATCGATATTTCTGATTTATTGTACATTAACAGAAACTACATTGACTGTTGACGATACATCATTAGGGAACAATTCCATCCGTTTGCTTTTCTTCGGCTATTCTGGAGACTAATGAAGAGTTGACGGAGACGAAACGGTGTTATTTTGCGGCAATGCCGAGATTCCATGCAGCCGTGCACACAACTGTCAGATAGTCTGTGTGCACACCATCGTCATGACTGTACAATACGAATTCATCTGCACCTCCCGCCGTGCTGCCGTGAATTCCGGCTTGCCACCGTCTTTGTGGGAGACGCAGTCAATATCTATCGCCTTTCACTCTGCGCCACGAGCTGTCTAACTAAAATTAATTACTCGTCCCGCCGTCGTTGCACGAAACATCCTCGAACCCCGCTATTTATAACCTCACGGCACGCTGATTCCAACGTCAGCTTGCATTGTTGCGGCATACGCATCTTTCAAATAAATCGCAGATCGTTTCTCATTTGAAAGCAATTATTGGCTTCGATGTACATACATGAAACATCGTGTTGCAACTTAAAAAAAAGTATTGACGTTGCTTTCAAGAGAAATAAAAAACTATGGGAAATTACGCTGCGATCGGTGAATTATAAATCACATTATAAATTGTGTAACGATTGTAACAATAATTGTAATGATAATTGTGTAATGATTGTAACAATATTTATTCTGCATTTGAAAATTATTATCGGCTCGTAAATGATGCGATACTGGGGAGTGAGAAACTTTTCAAAATCTCATAAAATTGCAACAGCTAAATTTTACAATTGTCGCTCTCCTAGCTCTCTCTCCAACTTCTACCCTTCAAATCCCCCACACAGTTAGCCTATCTTCGAAAAGCGCCAAATATATATTTCGTTCTGGAGCAGAGGACTAAAGTAGGAAGCAATATCGTTCATGATCGTACGCGAAATCGAAAAACTTTCAATCCTCGAAGGAGCTATCGTTAGAAACTCGATCAATAAGCGCTATATACATCACAAGATATCGCGTGACAATATAATTGTACCCCTGAGCATTATAACATACAGTGACGATAGTTCCACTTTTTTCACATTTATTTATGGAAATTATGAAAATTTTTGAAAATTAATATATACGACATATTATGTATAAGTTTAAAGAACTTGGTTTTTTCCTCTCCTCTCAAGAGGAGAAAAGGAGAACTCTCTGGGGTTCAGATATTCTTCGAAATAACTTTCTCGTCCCATATTTAAGAATAACATTTCAGAATAACCACTTTGTTGAGTTGAAATGGATATCGTACCGCCAAAAAGCAATGGCGGATCTACGTCAGTAGTGCACGAAAAAAAAAATCGGCCGCATGTTACGCAGCAGTAAACCGGATCGATGGTCACCATGGTAGGAGCGTCGAGAAATGGAAGCGCTCAGCGTGAATATTGAGACGTTCATTAGCGGTGGGTACGATCGCAGCGTGAGTCGCTAGGCGCACAGTGGTGTTACGTGTGGTCACGAAGAGCAAGGGGAATGGGGACCACCATTGATGGGTGATGAAGGGTCGTCCCCTGCGGCGGCCTTTGCAGCGCATCCGTGACGTGTGGCACGGCAGTGGATGATGCACATACCACTGCCTCGGTCACATGTGATGTCCCCTATCTCTTTCGATATTCTGATGCCTCGTAAAACGAGGCGACGTGGCACGTTGAATATTTTTACCCACTCGCCTTTCTCATGTCTTGCCTTCAATCCCGAGCGTTTATTTGTGTTTTCAATCAAAGAATCACGTTTAACGTCTCATGTAAAGAGATTGCTCGCTTTGAAACTAGTCAAAATATAGTCAATTTAGCCTTGACACTTGTGGACCGGAAAGGATTTGATCGTGAAGGAAAAGAAAAAAGTTTTTGTTGTACCTAAAATGCACATGAATGTGCTAAGCTTGTAGTATGAAATTTTAATTAAGAATTCTAATTCTATTATAATACCGTCGAGCTGAAAAACGTTAATTACACAGGCCTGCGAGATTTTTCCCACTGAGATCTGAAGGTGTTTTCCTACGTAATTTTTTGCGCTGAATCCGAATCTGGCCGTAGAATTTGTCTAGCATGTCAGGATTTTTAGGTATTTTCATCTAAAAGTGTAACAAAATTTTTTTTATTTTTGGGCTGCTATATTGATCCGTCATTTTGAAAATCCAAATTCTGACTTTAAATTCGTAATTAGTGACCCGAAAAACCCTTTGATAGAGAATTTTGAGGAAATCGATCTGATGAAACATTCAGTGTTTAGATACCCAAGAAAATGGAATTTGTTTATATAAAGTATCCAGTTGTAAATATTTAACCATTTCGGAAACTACGTTATAATATGCATTTCCGATTCCGATAGATTCTTTCATGAGGAATGCGAATCTGTTGACTAAATAAACGAGTATCATCGGGTTTCAAAGTTATTTCCATCTGAAAATGTCAAAAAACGGCTCTCTTTTTTAACACTTTTAGATTAGAATATCTCAATATCCTAACGTGTTAGACAAATTCTGCGGCCAGATTCGGATTCAGCGCAAAAAATTACGTAGGAAAATACCTTCGGATTTCAGTGGGGATTCAAAAGTGTCATTTTCGCAAGCCCTGTGTTATATACAACGTCAATATACAATACAAATGTTAGAAAAGAGATTGGAATCGGTGACTTGTATCGACAAATGTCTATCTTATTTCCTCCTCGCGCTACGAATTTATTTGTCGAAAAACTTGCGCGTATTCGTTTCGATTATGTTGCGTTTGCATTCAACTTGTCGTTCACTTTCACCACGATCTTCATGTTCTTTAAACGCTTGTCCGTCTTCTCTCTTCTCTTTCTCTGTCTCTTTACGTACGCTATGTCTACCGTTTTCCAGCGAACATTCGCTCGCTCCACATACCGCCTTCGAGGCATCATTAGCTGGCATTGTGCTCGCAACACGCATACCCACTCGAGGTAAGAGTTACCGCGACACCCGCTGCGCCGGCGAGATCTGCGATAGAGTTAATGATGCTGGGACTGCGGCGATTTAACAATAAGCCGCATTATTTACAGTCGGCTCTCAGCTCCATTACCACCGGTTGTCCGCCTCACCTGGCCCTGGCACTCTCCTCCTCTACTCGTTGCACTCTCAGCTTCCGTGTAAGCCGCCTCTCTTTCTCTCTCCTCCTTCTTCTCGTTCTCCGCCGCCGCCGCTCGTACGTCTCGGGCCGGCGGCTTACATTACTTCACCGCAAATGCCCAAGGAGCGATATTAAACCTTTATAATCAGTCGGCACCTACGCGCCACGAATGTATTTATGCGAGTGAGTATATATTCATTTGTGTCCACGAAATGATGTACGCGAACGTTGGCGCGGTACGAAAGGTAATTGGCAGTGTATCCTTTTGTAGAGCGGCAAGGGTACAAGCTCACCGCCCACGGGTGGCGATTGAATTATTTTCGTGGAAAGTTGTCGGCTCGTCTGTGCTCTCGAGGCCTCCGTGCCGTAAAACGTAACGTCATAATAATGAAACGCGAAATTAGCAGTGGGCGCGACATTGTTACTTTCTATCGGAATTAATAACGAGACTTTTTTAATGGGTGTTTTCCAATCGGACTCGTTGATTCTGGAGAGGTGGTTCATTGAAGGACTTACCGTTATAATTATTGGGAGGAGTGTCGATGTAATTGACGACTTTCGAAGGAACAGGCACACTGGAGAAAGAAAAGGGGGCAGGCTTACGACATTTTCAAGAGGGAGGCGTAAACATCGTTAACGCGGCCTTTTCGAGTTTTTCGAAAGCTATTAAGCGGAAAATTTGTCACTAATTGCCGCCGCTGAAGCTACGTTTATAATTCAGAATGAATTTCTTCGACATGTATAAATTTCTTTCTTCATAAATAAATAAATGAAGCTATTAAAAAGATATTGCTCGCCGTGGGATACGACTGTGAATCGAGTAATTAGCGATAAAGTATCTGATCGAGTAACTATATTAAAAACTTTCGGCGGTATCTCACAATGTTTTACTGCTTTATCTTTCTTATTCTATACAACAACTTGTATGCGGTATGAGAATCACGTTGATGGTTAGTATTACACGAGGCGCAGGGGCAAACCGATAGAGAAAGGTTCGGCCGGAGTCCGCAAGAGCAATAGCATGATAATAACTTCTGGGGTTTCAAGTTCCGTGAGGTTTAATTTTGGCTAAAGCTTAATAGCCACAGCGGGAGGTTGCTCGTTACACCTGCTACAAACCGGTGGCCAAAGCGAGTATGCGCGACAACACACTAGGGAAATATCTGCAGGAGTTTCAATCAGAGCAGCAATCCTAAGGATTTCTCGATCCCCGTTGTTTTGTATTCATAATCAGATCGAGAACATTAAGTTCTAGCGTCTGTGAAGCACACGCTACTCGAAATTTTTCTGGCTTTAAGGTTGTTCTGGACTCCTGAACGTGTGAATGTGTGCGTGCTCGTCACTTCGGTTTCAAAAGTATTAAAATAAATTGTTGAGGACTATATATTAACACTTAATTATTTGTGCACTGTTCACTAAGTATGCTGGAAGGAAAAAAACACAGTTTCTTTGATATTTTTTCCTTCAAGGCTTGAATTAAAAAAAGATCCGGCAACCGGGTATAAAAAAATATCAAAAATTCTATAAAAAATCCAGATATTTACTGGAAAAATTCTAGATTTTTCGTAATGTTTTATCATAAAAAAATTGTCTAGAAGATTAGCCTATAAGAGTACGTGTTAAATTGGAAAAACTTTGAACATTAATAACTTTTTAACTATGTGGTCAATTTTGCTCAAATTTAGCAAATAATTTTTCAATATTATTCTAAACCATCTTTAAAATTCTCATTAATTTCTTATTGTTTCGAAAATGAACCTCCAGAACATCCTTAAGTAGCTATTCGCGAATATATCACGAAAACTTGGAAGATTCATCACTATCGGCGAAGAAATGTATTTCCAACGCTTTAAATTCCCTTTTGTTGTTACGTATTGTAATTGTTATTTCTTGTTGTGTGTTTCGATCATTAAATCAGTAGACGTTCAGCCGCGACAGGAACGTGAGATTCTGCATTTAAAATATCGAATCTCGGAGAAGAGATCCGACGAAACATAAAATTTCCGACGACGTTGCAAAAAGACGCGTTCATCGACTCGCGTAACTCGTGTAATTTTTTTTCGCGTGGAATCAACGGAGCCTGGAGCCGGGGTAGAATAGTAGAGAGCGCTTAGCAGCTGTCTCTGATAAAAAGCGCGTGGAATTGCCGACGTCGCCACCCGGTCCTAACCGGCCCTAAACTTGTCCCTCGGCATTGGTATTTAAGATGGATTCATCTGTAGTGGCGTTACAGAAGTATGCCATAAATTCCGATTAATTGCCGGACGGTTCTCGTAAACACGTCAGCAGAGATCAAAAACACTGACTCCCGTCTCTAACTTTTAATGCTCATACAGCGGCGTTCGTAAAGGACGTTACGCCGGCTGATGAGCTCGCGTAAAAATAAATTTGTTCATCGCTGAAATTCCACATTGTACGTGCCATTTCGAGTATACACGCCATTTACATTTTTAACGTCGTCGGCTTAATGTATCCTATCGCGATCAGAGAAAATATATAGGTAGTGTCGTGAAGTTATCAACGCGCTCAATCTCGTTTCAGAGGACATTCGAGAGAACGACTCGACGTGTTTAATAAGCTCTATATATTTTAACATCAATTTAAATTTCCGACGAGAATTTCTTACAGCCGGCTATTTTAGATGCTAATTGTAGTGTCTATAAGCATGTCAATCTCTTCCGTTCCAATTATCTAGAAATTAATAGATAAAAACCGGTTGTAAGCTTATATTTCCGCATTACAGGACATTTTCCTGCATGTAAATATTCCTCGAATACGATAAACTATCCGTAAGATATCATCAAAATTAATTGAAGTTGAGTAACAGGAGATAAAAAATGTTCTATCTCAAAGTTAATGTTACGTGCGTTATTAATTTTCGTCATTATAGTTAAAGTGACGGGAAAAGGTGTAGTGACAATAATTCCGATTTATCCCGCCGCCTCGCTAATATGTTTTTCGTTAATTACACATTAATCACGTGGAGATACATGCCCAAAATTGTCAAATCTATTTGCAACGGTGGCATCGGCATGACAACGGATAGATTAAAATACGGTCATTTGCTCTCGCATCGTATTCTATTTAATAAATACGTCGCATCTGTCCTAATCCCCCTTCTCCCTTAATGAATTCCTGATTTATCATCCATTAAGGTGTCAGGACGCGCTCCGGTTTCGTTGCTCCGCTCGGACCGGCGGAAATTTATGTGGATAGGTGTGATTAATGCGATGTTCGCGGAAACACACGGACATCTGTGTTAATGGTGACTGATGGCCGCGCTAATGGTGTCAGCCAGCGACAGCCGTCCTCGTCGCGTTCGCCTCCGTCGCGTTCTAGACTTCTGACCAGCTCCTTTGTGAATATAAATATATCCAGTCCGCATATGGTATCCCTCCGATAGCCCTCCCTGAAAAGCAATCATCGACGCGCGTGCATGTAAAAAAAAATATGACGTGCGATGACATGACGTCAGAAGTATGTTATTAGCAGCATGAAATATGACACCTGTGACAGTATAAAATCGACAAATACAAATTTTGTATATCAAGTAGGCGTGTACTCTAACACTGAGCACACTTTTACCAAGGCGTTATTAAGTCCCGAGCGTATAAAAGAGAAACCTGTTCCTCCAAGTCCTTCTTGTAATTAAGACTCGAACGTTTTCTCGCCACACGCCACTAATTGCCAACGCCGAATGGCTTTTCGTCCGAAGCCAGACGATAAATCCGCCGCCGAAACGACGTCGAGTCCGCGAGCCGAACTGATTTTTCTTCTCTCTCCCGGAAACTGCGCGAGCTACGAGCGAGCTGCTAAGCGAGAACCACCCTGGGATGCCCCTCAAATGGAAAGGGAAGAAAAGCTGCCGAGCGCGTTGGGTAGGCAGGTAGGCAGGCAGGCAGATATTGAGCTCTATATTTCCATAAGCTGATATTTACGCGGCAATATACGCGGTCGTGCTCGCTACTTTATGGGCCTCGTAAATATAGCGGGCCGCCGGGAATTGGCTGGCAAGGCGGCCGCGTTCTCTTTCGCTCTCCTCCTGCACCCCTTTGACTCCTCTCCCTCTTGCTCTCCCTCTCTCTTCTCCCGCAGATCTTTCTCTTCTTCTCTACACTGTCTACCTCCATCCGGCCCAGGGACATAAATCGCCGCCAATTGTAAATAATACGCGACGTATGCTGATCTCCGTTCCGTACTAGACTCGCACTGCGTGTGTGCGTAACCAAGGCGGTAGCAAGTCAGAGAACTGGAGAATTTACTCACACTCTTATCAATCCTTCCTACGCGTGCTTGTAATTTATAACAATATTCATGAGTGTTCGATGAATTTATTGTGTATGGTGCACGACGTACGATCGAGATTCGTACAATTCTCCTCCGGCATTGCGCATTTCGCAAGTGGTTTGCAACGTTGGCGGAAAAGGATAACGGAGCCAACCAGACCGAGGAGAGGATTTCTACATCCGCGGGATGGCAGCCAACATTTCGTCGCCGGAAAAGTACGACGCGGTAGTGTCGGCCACACGTGTCGTCGGGTGAAAATGCGCGCGGAGGTGCCCTCGCTCGACGTGCGCGGTGCCGCCAGCCGTGAAATTCTTCTAACTCTTACCCCCGCGCCGACTGAGTTATAGCTGCGAGTTGCCGCGGAGTTGAAAGCACTTGGATTTCACATACTTTAACTGGATGCGCGCCCCGCGCTCCCGCATATGTACGGATCGTATGGCGCGAGTGCACGCCGGAACGACGGCGGCATGCACCTTCCGAGTGTGATGGATGACAGCGCGTTGCGTGCCGCGCCTGGCGTATTCGTATGACGTATTAATACGTCCGCGGGATAGAACTGATGCTTCTGATTTTTTTAACGCAGCACAGATAGGTGAGACAAGATAGTGACACGAAGATTCTCCAAGAGTGTATCTTTGGGACATCGATTATATCTTTTTTTAACGTTCGTTGTTGCACTATTAAAAAAGGAGAATAGTGTGTTTGAGACGTATCAGGTGAAGGAAGCAATCCGGTTAACGGAGATCTTGACAATTCGATATTTTACTTACGTACTTAAATAGACGCATGTGAAATATTTCGCGATATGCTCCCGGAATAATGTCTCCAATTTTTTTCCTTTTATTTCGTATCTTTTCGAGTCAGTTATGTAACCTCGGAACATGGCAGATATCGGCGTCACTGAATTTCTACCTTGATCGAGAGCAAGTCAAATCTTCCTACAAGATCTTACTTGTATCCCTGACTTTGGTTGGCAGCCGGTGATTATCGGCGAGGCGGGCGAAGAAGGGAAAGGCGGCAGGGGAAGGACCTGATAGATGGGGGCGCGTCCCGTCGATATTTCTCCGCCACACGCTACCACTTTATCATCCCCCGGCATCGATCGTCCATCATCCACAATCACTTCCTTGCGCATTCACTCTCGGCGAGCAGCACGGATCAATTCAAATTTCGTTCCGCAGTCCACGCATTCGCGCATTTACACATAAAAAATGGATCTCTCTCTTTCTTTCCGTATACGTAGACGAACGACGGATCTAGCTATAGCTGTTTGGGGATGCACGAGAAGAACTCGACGTCCGAATCTATTGTATGTCAATCTATTGTACTAATCACGTAAGAATAAAATGCAATTACGACTTTTCAAACTTTCTATATAAATGTCAGATATTGATCTACAGCTCTACAGCTGTTGTGCAACGTAATGTAATTAAGTTCCTGATACGTGTGCCCATTATTATAGACGCAATGACCGAGACACCCAACACGTACGTAATTGTTTTAGCTTTGAAACGAGCAGTATCGATAGCAATTTTGACGGCGACCGAATTGTATATGTATTTAACGAATCGGCGATTTAACGTTGCTGTCGATGTGAATAATTACAAATTAAATACAAAGTCTGGAGTTCATTAATTGCTCGAAATAAAAAATTAGAAATTGCTAATAAGTGATTGTAAAGATTTTCACAGACGGAAAACAACGGCCGTTGATGTTAATGAAGCCGCTCATTATCGCTGGATTTCGCGTACCCGGGATCTTCTTCTTAATGACAAAACGATTAATGCACTCCTGGCACGCCAGAATCTCATTCAACGTTTCCGTAAAGGGCGACGTTAATTTTCATTGCAATGAATCGACGATGGGGTTCTCACTTCAATTTACTTCCCTGATTTATGAAATTTGAGAATTCTCGCCAGTGCTGCGCGCACTTTCCCCCGGCGTCGGTAATAAATTATATCATCTCTTTGGATTTTAACGCGCGGTAATTTAATCTGATTTAACTCACGGATTATATGTATTTATATCCGCGGAGGTTATATATTTTTGCCTGACAACACATGAAAGAGATAGCAAGATTTATCTTATTTGCAACGTTGACATACGTTACATAATTCTCGTCTGAGGATAAAAGAGCGCTTGAAAGTTCACGTCGGGGATTGTGCCGTCGTGAATGACAGAGATGGAATTATAGTGTAATAAACCGGTACAATGATTATCATAAAATAGATCCCCCGAGGATTACTGCGTCTGACATTTCCAGCGAAGTCTCTAAATATTCTTCCCGCAACGATAGTTGATCCGCATTAACGGACACGCTTGCTGACACACTCCATTAATTTTATATGAAATGAACAATCAGTCATATTATTAATCGCGCATACTAGTTTTTAGGACGTCTTTTCAGATACGTCCAGATAATCTCGTAGCAAAAAATGACCGATTGTTGGAAAAGTTATGATACCTAATTAAGAGATAAGTACGATATAATTTATAATGTAGTACTTATTTATTGCGCATCAAGAATTAGTGCAGCGTTGGCTAAATGTTGGTATTATTCTCTAATATGTTCTATCATCTTCCCCAATACCTGACATTTCCAGGACGATCCTCGAATAAAACTTGAGATTTTTCACTACACGTTTCCGCGGTTTTCCGCGGAAAGATGCTCTTCTTTGGCAAACCCGACGTCATTTATCTCGCAGTTTCTTGTCTTCTTTCCACTCCATTTACCGTTACGTTCGGAACATTAATTTCCCCTTATAGCCACGAAGAGCCGTGTTTATCATTAGTTTCCCGCCGCTTAGCTCTGGAAAATATATAAGACTTCCTACGCCGGAAGGTTATGCCTACATCGCATGTATAAACTCGATGCGGTACATAATAATTTCCACGGTGAAGACCAAACGATCGAAAAAAGCACACAGCTGTTGGTCGTAACTTCCTCGAATAAGTATCTTCAAACGTTGCAATAACTGTCAGAAGGGGAGCCGGCGGAAAGCCTGATATAGGGTGTACGCCTGCTTGGATTTGTTCTGAAAATCTCTCGCTCTTACAAACAGCGGCATAAACGGGCGCCGATTACGTTTAGCCCCCGAGGATTTTATTACGCGTTTCTTGGAAGCCTACACCGAATTTTCTCTACGACGATAAATTTTTATTACCGAGTAAGTTCTTGCGCGGATGAATGTTATTATATTCATCCGAACTTTGATATTTAGGATGTTAAAAATTAGCAAGTAAAATATTTCGATCACGAGATGCTTCAAAAAGTCTAAATTCTAAATTCAAATTCTAAAATCTAAATTCAATTATCATTACGAAACGATCAACGGTAAGAGATTTTGTTCCATTAAATAAGAAACAAGAGGAGGACGTTAATAATGACGTCGTGAACTTAATTAGTTATCCGTAATGTTTTTTTCTGTGAGTTCTTTTATAACGATCTGATACATGTGAATACAGCGTTACATTTCACGGAACATCTTATCTTATCTAAAGTAGCAAGATCATTCCGTTCATGAATAGTGTGTATAATCTTCACTTACCCTCTTTTACCTGTGCCTTCACCGAGACTTGAGCATATTAACGGTACTAAATAAATTCCGTGGTATAATCTACGAGCAATCAAAGTTAATAACCCAAAGAATTTATGACGAAGTGCGTCGTTAGCTTAATTTTCCTTGTTGTACGTAACGATGCGTGACTAGATGATGCTTAGGCTAGAATTTACTGTTAAATAGACGTTGAAATATTCGTATGGTACATTATTAGTTGCTTTAATCATATCTTATCGTCATATTGGCATCAAGGAAAATAATTGATATCATTGTTACTCACGTATTTAAAATTACGATATTAGCAATCGATTTTGATAATTACCAATTGTCCGCGATTGGACGTGGAAACGCTGAATGTTATTATTCATCCGAACTTTGATATTTAAGATGTTAAAAATTAGCAAGTAAAATATTTCGATCACGAGATGCTTCAAAAGTCTAAATTCTAAATTCTAAATTCAAATTCTAAAATCTAAATTTAGAGTTAATTTTGTATTCTTAGAAATCTATTTCTTCTCGAAGATAAATTTTAATTTTGTGACCAATCACGATGAATCGAATTACATTTTTATCACTGTTGGATACATAACTCGGGATTTATCCTAATCCAAATCCCGAATATTATTGTTAAGCTTTAAGTAACTTACAATCCGACACATTTCTAGTCGCGTCGTTGCCTCCCCGCGACAATTCGATTCAGAAGTATGTAAACTATCGGGATGCATACAAATGGACGCGATTATGGGATATTCTGAGCTCGCAATCTCGGTTCCGTTACAATTCTCAGTTTCCTTGCGCCACTAATCATTTGTCATCGGCGTCCCCAGACTATTTTCTAGGAAATCCTCTGAGAATGTATCATATCAAATCATTCTTATGGCTCTCGTAATGTTTTACTTTATCCCCTACGTATATTTCAGCACTTTTCGAATGCTTGGCCGCTTTATTTTGTGTCGCGGTACGGTCAGCCGTTCGATAAATCTTGCGAAAAGTGACTCGTCGGATAAGTGCTCATCTAACGCACATCGCTGACACGCAACTCTTAAGACGCTACTACTTTTGCATTTTACGGAAAGTATGCAATTTTCATGACGTTGGATACCCGTGTCGGGGCGATAATCGGCCACTCGACGACATTTGTCGCGCAATTGAACGGCGCGTCATTATAGAGACGCGTGGCGTTTAGTAGCTTCTCGGAATAAACACCGGCGAGAACGGTTCGCGGATGTCACGGGGGCATTTTCAACAGTGCGGAGGGTATTTTCGTGGCGTTTCTAACGACGTGTCGCGAGATCTACGAGGCTGTTTGTCGGTGAGCGCAAAAATAGACCTCACTCCGCACTCACTTCATCACTCAGCTTGTGGCATCGGCGGTGATCCCTTTTCGTCGTCTTCACACACGACGACGATGATGACGACGACAACGACGACCGCTGCGACGTGGCTGAGAATGCAGGGCACGCAGCACGATGTCGTACGTGCCATTAGCTCGGGTGTCGCGACGCTCGCCTGCCAGATTAACCTTAGGGAGGTACACTACACAATTTCATTGAAGCTATGCGTTTTTAAGAATATCATGACGCTGGCAACGAACATTTTATCGCTGGAATGCTCGGACGACGTTTTCACGAGCGACGTTCGAGTGGCGTACTTGGAAATGGTGCACTTGCAAAATGGAGTTTGAAGTGCGATAAACTAAAAGACTATAACCAAGGTGACAGCTTTGCATTCATTGCCGAGCGTGATCATAAAGGTCTAATTGCATTGTTGATGTCGATTAACATGAAGAACTTGTCAGGATGTTATATCTACAATCTATATCTGTACTAATATATAAAGAGAAAGCCTGTTTTTTTTTGTTACCGCATAACTCAAAAACTACTGAATTGATTTCCTCCAAATTTTGACACCATATTCTCATATACACTAGGACGGACATAGACTATATAGTATATCTAAAAATATTTTTATTATCTAGAAATTGATGTTTTCATTTTTTATCATTTACGGCTGTATTAACCCGTGTAATACAGTGATGTCACCACTAGGCGACGTGCGACTTCATCCACCCGCAAGCAGATCATATAAGGAGCACTGTTTCCGAGTTTCTGTATTCGCGGATTTATTCGCCGGTTCTACTCGGTTGCCACTATACTTCGAGTACGATCAAATTTATCGAGATCTATTGCCTGTGCTCGAAAAATATCACTTCCAATACGTATGATTCGGTCACACTATTATCTCGGGCGAAGCCGAGACGGGAGACGCTAGTTAATAATAATACCGGTTACGATGACACGAAGACTATCAAATAATAAGATTATCTCGTGTCAATGTTCGAGTTTAGATGATTAAGGAAAGAATCAAGTCGCCACTTAACAAGTATTTAGCTTGTTTGATCTTCTTGATTCACTCCGAAAGGGAATGACAAACGATGGCGAAACGCGCGATACGTTTGATGATTAAACGGTGACTGTGCTCGCCGCGTGTCGAGTCATTCTAAGTAAACGTTATAAAGGAGTAACGCACGAGATTTTACATTGGCTTGACTTACGACAGTAGCGGCTGTTTATCACGACGCCGGACTGACGGGCCGCGCCGCCACTCAAGACGGTAAAACGAATGAGCTATGCGAGCAACACACTGAGAAATGGCTCGCCTCTTGGAGGACCTTTCGTTGCGACACTGATTTTAAATTAGAATTTATTGGGTGTTCGTAGGCATTCCGACGTTTGCCGCCACGTTAGCACGTGGAATGCGTTTACTCTTAACCTACATTCTCCGCCTGTGTGAAAATGTGGCTTTTAGCGATAACATTTTTTTAGTGCATCAACATCGTCGATGATCTATTGCAGTAGGATTAATTTTGAACTATTTTTTACACTCGTATAAGATAAGACAAGACAATCAGTTTAAACGATCCATTATTTCGGTAAGATGGGTAAGAGGTCCGCGATGTGGATTGCATTTTAATGGTTCTACCTATTTAATTAACAACGATCGTTGCAGACGTGATATTTTTACACTTGAAGACTCGACGGTGACACAATGAGAGAGAAAGAGAGAGAAGCATTCGTCAAGTACATAACTGGCAGTGTTCCGAGTGCTGAAAATTTCAATCTCGCATCAGGAGCATGCAAATAATTCAGATTGCTCGCCTACGTCTTTTAAGCCGCGCATCAATCTGTCCGCCAAGGCGTGTTGTGATGAAAAGACGAATGCTAACGCGGATAGCCGCACTGGCGATGGTCCAACTACGGTCAGTACGCTTATTCCGGCTCGTACTGTGAACTCAGAATGCATCATGAATGCATTCCGGCCGCTATCTGTAAGCGTTTTAAAATTTTCACCGCAGAATTTGTAATTGATAAAGTCTTCGGTCGCGCGAAATCAACACAGAAGAACCTTTTTTTGCAAAGAAGTAATCGAAATTCGTAGAATTAAATTTTTCTTCTCCAGAGTTTCTGCAAAACTGTGTTAAAATCTCGTGATCAGATGTTCGATCAATGAAGGCGTTGAATGACATCGGTGCTTTTCCGACGATAATACATATTTCCTTCTTCACTCTTATCGCGGCAGTTGCATCCCCTATACACGAGTATAACTTTTGCTAACAAATGGTGCGAGGTATTATGCGCTTAAAATATAGTATCGAGACTGCGATAAATTTTTCCCGCGGTGCTGGGCGCCCAACGGCGTATCTCCTTTCAGAAAATTGCACGACGGCTCGTAAAGATAAGTACTTAATTCAGCGTTTTACCGGAAATTGTTTTTCCTGCCGCGAACAAGTCCGCCATCTGGATTTATGAATCCGTGGCATGGCTCTATAACGATGAAATGTAAAATTTCATGATACCCAGATATTAATGTCACGCGTATTTAAATTCTTATGTGCTCCTATTGGATTTTTCTTTGATGTTGTGTTGAAATCCTTTCTTACAAGAAAAATATTTTTAAAGCGTATTACGTTTATTGCTACTCAGAACAAAAAATATAGTGTATACCAGTAGTTAGAAAATGAGAAGAGAAGCAGCACCTACATTGTGACGTTGCGATAAAAAAAATGAATAAATTGTATTACACAATTTTACTTTTATTTTAATTTATATAAACTTTTATTTTTCATATTTACTTATTTAATATTAATATAAATTTATTAAAATTTATATTATTTTAAATATATAATATATTATATTTATAATATATTATATTTAATGTGAATTTTTATAATTCTTACATATATATAAAATTTTAATTTTTTATATATTTTTTTATTAATAATAATAATAATTATTGATAAAATATATATAATGTTTAAAATATATAAAATATAACATTATATTATATATATATATATATATATATATATATATAAATTAATACAAAATAATTGTATAATAACACTAATTGTAATGCATATTTCTCTCAAAATATTAATATTAATTAAACTATTTTAATACAATAAAATTGTTTTAATATTTTATATAATATTATTTTACAGTGTATATGCACTGTAAAAGAGATTAGTTGAAACAACTGGAATTGAGTTAAATGACTCAATTTCAGAATTATATAAAAGAACAAGTCAGTTCGTCGTGTATAAGTTATTTCTTTCAGTAAAATTTTGATTGGTGTTCATTTTTAATATTGTTTGTGTAAAACAAGTTAAAAATTTAGTTCAATAAGAACAATCATAAAGTTAACCAATACATTAGTTTAAACAAATATTTAAACAAATTGTTGAGTTAATTCAACTAATTTATTGTTAGATGAAACGAGTACACTATTATATAAAAGAATAATATGATAAAATAATTATGAGAATAAATCTTTTCTTCGCCAGTAATTAACCAATCCAATGAAAAGGCATAAAATAGAATAATGTTGATTTAACCATTTTGTAAAGTAGCAGAAAATCAAATAAATTGTTGATGTAGCAATTACGAAGTAAATTCTATTTTGTCCTCGAATAGAGTTAGTTAAATAAATTCTCTGAGATTCACACGCAAGAAAATGATTTTTATTTTCTTCCAAATAACATGTAAATAATCTCATATGGATGTATTTACTTATAATATTCCTTGCAGTTTTTTCTTATGAGAAAATCTTATGTCGTGCATCCCTCTAGCGAGGACATCCCAAGTTATACGTCACTAATCCCGTAAACGTTCAATTGACTAAATAATCGGTACAAAATGTATTTTTTATCAGATTAAGGGACTCATCAGTCAAAGGTAGAATTACTCGTATTGTGCATCAATTTCTTATGGCGATTGAATAAATATATTACATATATAACTACGTTTCCAGTTTCGTTAATCTTTTACTATTAATTAAATTTTGTAATACAAATTACTACGTCGGATTGTAAAAATCTGACTCGATTTTTATTCAATCTGATTGTAGTCATTGCTGATTAGTGCAACACAATTTGTGTAACTCTGAGACTTAGTTCTGTTTACTCGATTTTTCCAGTGCATGTATGTATATATATATATTTTACTTACAAACTTAAGAAAAATAGTATTATTGTTTGTAGAGTAACTATGGAGCACAAGAAAATAATGTAAAATCATTTTATTAACAAAAAATATAATATTAATATAAAAAATGTAAATCATATTATAACATGATAATTGATTTCAGAAAAATATTTTTTTTAACCGGAAACAACTTTTGTACTACTTTCAGTCTTGTGAGTTTGTAAAACTAGTTAATTGCGAATACTTAAATTTCACTTATTATTATTGTTTAAATTTTAAAATCATCACATTATAATTGGCAGAATTAATTTGTTTTCTCTGAATGTAGTAATTGAGCTACGACCAAAATATCCGTAGACAAATTAATACAGATTTGGACACATGACAAGTTTTAATCTCAATTTTACAGAGTTTTGGAAAATTAGAAAATTTGTCTTTGAAGACATTTCCGTGAATCTATGAGAAGCTAAAAGATCCTAAATACCCGAGTCTGATATGCTTGAACGTTTTAAGTGCTCAAGCGATGAAAAAATGGACGCTGGTGTAAATCGACCTTAAGGTGGCGAAACGAAGAAGGCTTTCTCTCTCCTTTTTACTCTTTACCTCGGCGCATTGACGCGGGTACGCGCGTAGAAATAAAGTGCCGATGTAAATGACGTTTGGCATTGCGCCGCGGCATTAATAGCCGCCGGATGTCGGGTATTTTATCGCTGGTAACCTTTCCGTGTGCAAGCAAGCCGGCGGTTCCGTGCGCCTGACAACCGTTACCGTATGAGGGCCTTGTCTTCCCTGCGCACGGGAACGTCGGTCGACGCATACCTAATGAGCGCATTGATAGTGCGGCTCCTTAATGCACTTCGATTGGGGCTATTAATTACAACGCACGCGGGATAAACACCCTGACGCCGGGTAACACTTATTTGCATCACTTATACGAGTCCCCGTGTCCCCGTGTGTTTAATTGCTCATTTTCGACGATACTTTATGGCTACATTCTATCTGTCTCTCCAATTAATATTTATCGTAGGACAGGTAATTATTTATTACGATACGACGTGACAAAGTATGAATTAAACATATAGACGTGGCATAAGATGCAATGTGATTTTTATTTATTTACGTTGTCGAGATCAAATTAGCAATTTAATACTGACTGCCGTTTGAAATTTCTTAAATATTTTAAACCAACGATTTCTTCTTATACATTCAAGGTGTTTCTAGTTATGTAGATGTGTTTTCCTTTAAAGAGAGAAATATGTCTATTTAATACGTGAGAGTTTTGTAAAAAAAAACTGTTTGAAAGGTATGAATTAAATTACTATATGCCATATAACTTTCTGCTCGAGAGAAATTTAATTCCATTCGTGAAATAACAGAATGATGATGATTTCACATAATTTCATAGCCGAAGCAAAAGGACGTTGTAATATATCAAAGTCATAATATTGTAATGATTATGGTGTCCAGGTAATTAACGGCAATATTCGTTCTATCAAAATAATCATAATTTACGCCCATTCCTGTGCGTATAAATCTGTGATCTCGCAATATCGTTACTGTGCGCACAGAAGCGTAAGACAGTAATTAGGTATATTATTAAATCAACTAAGGCAACTGTTAAACACACGGAAACCATCGCAAGTTAAATTAGTTTTCCAACATAAAATATTTATTTTGTGTGCATAAATTTCCTAATCTTTTCATCGGAGGCAAAAAATACGTAGTAATATATACCGATATTATCAAGTTATCTTGTTTTCTCCAATTGTTTTAAGTAACCATTAATTAATAAGTAAGAGATCAGTTATTTCTTTGCAGAAATTAAATAAGGCAAACACAAAACGTTTACGTAGTGAATTTGGTAATTTTATTTTTTTGCAATGCTCTTTATATGGAATTTTTGTCAAATACTTTATTTCTTTTTTACGTTTTAAAATTTACGTTTTAAAACCTTGGTTTTATTGTAACGTGGAGGCTTCGATCACAGTTCAAATTCCAGTTAACACGAGCCAAGTACTTTCAATCGTGCGACATGTATTATACTTTTAATTAAATTTTGCTGTGCGGAGTATTATTTCACCAATTAAATGTGAATAACTTTGAATTTTCTATGAAAAAAAGAAGAAAATGATGTTTTTTTTATTCACATTTGAAATCATAAAATACTTTTACGTATCTTAAGTGCTTTTAATTTTATGACACGAGTAAAAAATAGCAAATAATTTTTATCTTCGTTACATATACGTTTTATAATTTACACATGACACATGACGAGAATTTAAAGTTTATAAAGATTTCTTTACTCAAGGCTTTTGCTGACTCAATTGCCAAGTTCGACAGTAGCGACTCAATCCAAAACAGTGAAAATAATCTTACTCCATCGTATCGACATAAAATGTATGAATTTATAATATGTACCGAATGTATGCTTTTTGACATATCAAAGAGCTAAATTATTTTTGCAATGTATAGTGTTATGTTTCGTTTTAGTGCAATGTTTATATTTAAAATAAGTGTCGTAATGTTAAAATATATCGAAAATTCCCATTTTGTTACAATTTAATATGTGAGAGTAAATAATTATTTCAATTTTGACAGCTTGTTTTTGTCCTTAGTCACAATTCATTTTGACACATATGGCTTATTTATTTATTACCCAAACGAAAGAGAAGTTTTTGGTATATTTTACAAATCTATTCTATAAATTACAAAAGCTATTTTGTTGAAAAATATTTTTATTTTATTTTATTTTATGTTGCAAGGATTTTTGAGATATATTTTTTCACTTCTGACATCATCAAACCAAGATAGCTGCAGTGAGTGAGCAGAAAAATATTAGATTCCAGCAGTAGAGAGAGAGAGAGAGAGATGAAAGGTTAAGCGTATTATATGAAAATTAAAATATTGCTCTAAAATATTTGACATTATCTTATCAAAAAAGCCATTGAATGTAACAGGTAGAACAAAAGATTACATATTTTTATTTCTGTCTATGATAGAGTTTGCGAAACACATATCCATCGAAAAAGCTCGAGCCCTATTTTTATCATGTCACGCGCTGCCATAAATAACCGTGCGCGTCATATGTTTGGTAAATATTTGTTTGTTCGTGCGGAAATGTGTTTATCGAAATTGACAAATTAATTGGTCCTCCCATTTAATCCCACAAAAATCTGTTTCTGATTGATCAAGTACACGAGCAATTGACATTGGTATAAAAAAATATTTATTGTTTGTTATTAAAATTGGTCTATTTTATCCACTTGAAAAATTGTTTTTTTAATCTATTCTAATTTATTTTTTTCCTATTATTAACAATTTTTTCTAATGGTTCAAACGAATTGTTATTGTGCCTAATTATTTGACAGACCATTTTTCAATGTTTATATACATAGGGTATTTCTAAATTCCAATCTAATTTTATTATAAAAACGATAATTTTTTTAGAATTGTATTTCTGATACAAAACTTTGAGACTATGTACTTTGTTCATATACTTTTTAAAATAAAATGGTCTCAAAGATTAATTCCTAAAATATTGTACAGTACTTGCTGAGAAATACCTTATATAGCGCAATGAATTAAAAACATAAAGGCTTATTATAGCAATATTTTACATAGACTTTTTTTTGCGAGTCAGTTTCGAGTTGATCAATGAAACGTGTCTGTTCCTTTTGAGTGGTTTCTGTCGTTACTTTATGATACATTATTCGCTGATGTCCATAGAGGCAGAATCAGGTTTGGAGTCCGTGCAGTAATTAAACGAAGGGTAACCCACAGGGGAATATCGGAAACGCCGCTGTATCCTGTTGATCTACGAAGTCATCGGGTGTAATCCGCGCTTGTTGAATGATTTTACATCTCTATTTACACCGCTGACAAAGCCCCGTACAGCGCGTGTAGATAAAGCAAGAATGATATCAACATGAAAAACTCGTCGACGCGCGCCCTAGCCCCGTCGTGTCGCGACGCGCAATAAATTAATGGCCGGCCATCATTGCGTACTCATACAAGCGTGCACCCTCATATGGACACGCCGTGACGCATCATTAATCTTCTCATTATAAATGCGAGCCGCTGCTTTGCCGTGGTCTGACAGTGCGCACGAAAATAAATTGCCGTGCATCGCGCGCGTCTGTACTTTCATTTGATATTTAAAATGACCACACGGCGGAGCGCGCTCGTGCGCCTCCGCGGTGCCCGGAGACAAATTGCCCATTTGCATAATGCCGTTATTTATTAATGATCGTGATACAGGTACTTCGGATGCTACATAAATAGCCACCTGCGGCGGCGACCAATCCACAACCTTCTAATTCGATATCCAATCGCCGGTCCGTCACGGATAATTCGTTGCGTGAGTCACCCCTGAGGTAGTTAACTTAAAGGGTCTTAAAGCATAATGTAATCGATTGATGAGTAACCATCGCCGGACAAAGAAAAATCGAACTATGCATTACCCTCCGACATAAACTTTTTCCCAAAACCTCGTTTTTGTAAAAAAAAAAGTTTGTAGAAACGGAAGTTGTGAAACGCGAAAATGCTACGATTCACCAAGCCGAAAGTCCCGCTAACGAAATCGGTATCAAAAACGGAATACAGCTGTCTCCGAAGAGAGACAGAAAGTGAAATATGAGAGAAAGCGTGCGCGGGGTAAATTGCTCATACGAGCGTGCCAAGCGTGGAATTCGCGCGACTTGCTGGCGTAACCAAGATATACGAGCACTTTTCCCCGAAAAAGTGTTAAGGAATTATGCTTCGTAGAGTAAATGAGATGTGTCTGCGCCGGGACATAGATCACCGGAACGCCATCCATTCTCACCACCGTGGAAATAAATACGATCTTCTCTGCGAAAGAGGCTGCGGAGGATCGTGCAGCCGCCGCCGTTGCTGCCGTCGCCGAAGAGTGGAAAGAAGAAGGGACCAGCTTGGTAGTCGGAGAGGGCGAGAACGACGACGAGGACGGTGAGTCGGGGAGAGGGATAGCGAAATCGTCTCCTGGCGGCCCGCATCCCGCAGCACATCTTTCTACTCGACACCCGGGGGGATCCAACGTAGCCATTTCTCTGCCCTGTTATACGCCGCCTATATACGTATCTACTACCCCCGGTAGGTACCTACAGCCAGCAAATAAATTGATCCATTACTCAACCGAGCAGTCATCTTCCCTCCTTTGCCTCGGTTCGTTCACTTTACTCCTCGGCTCGCGCCGTCCTCTCACCGCGCGAGCCTTTTTCCTCGGGACTTTTCCGGGAATTCTGCCAGAGATTCGGTAAAGCCTCTTTCACGCCCTGTTGCGGAGACGATGATACGTCGCGATTTACTTGCTCGCGGTCGTCGGAAGTACGTTTGAAACAAAGGAATCGATAGGCCTTTCCCCGGGATCGTCCGATTCCGATCATTTGTTATCCTGTGACGCGGTAAAACTCGTCTATTTTATTGCCGTATTCACTTTCTCAAATGAAGAGACTGCCGATAAATCATCGATATAAATGTTCTTTCATATATACGCTGCGTTATTCATACGGCCACGTTGTCAAATGTCTGTTGCTCCTACATCCGTTCGAATTCTTTTTCATTTCTCTCGAATTCCTCTTGCTCTGCTTCTTCCTTGCGAAGAACAAATAATTCCTTTATCCGCTCGGGGCAAAGGATAGCATAGTCGTGGAATATTAAAATGTATGAGCAGTTTTCTGCGCGCACTTTCTGCCTTTTCCTTTTAACTTGTCAAGTATGTTGTCTTACAGTACCTTCGAGCGCATTATCTAATATCAGATTTCTTTCCGTATATCCTTCTCTTCACCTTTATTCCATTACATACACACGCGCGCGCGCGCACACACACAGAATTAGAAGTTGTGCGTACATTTTCTATGTTATATAATTTAAGGACTCATTTTCTTTCAGTGGAAATTTCTAGTTTCTATTTTTATTGCTCTCTTTTTTATTCTTCTACTTTTATCGATAAAAATTTTAAAAAGAATGTAAAAATATATATTTTCTTTTGCATTTTATCACTGTTCCTTTCTGATACTTGCCAAATGTAATTCTTTTCAATAATATTTTTAATAACATTTTAATTCTTTATTACTCTTCTAATTGTATCATAAACGTTAAAAACATTTGTGGTCATCATCACCGTTTCCAATACTCGAGATAGGCTTTAAATACATTTCTTCTTCTAATTCGAGGCAATGGTTTTCTCCTCCGTAAGTTCTCAAGGAAAATGATAAATAGGTGGCAAATGTGGAGAGAGGGAAGGAGGGTCACAAGTCATCAGCCAAAGTAATAATAACGCTCTGAAACTTGGCGGGCCATTAGCTTCTCGTCCCTTGGGAACCCTCTCGGGATTCCATGTCCGATACGCTCGTTTGATATCGGTTGTCTTCCCGCATATGCGGACATGCTTGTAACACGGTCACGCACAATGAACGTGGACGAAACGCGCGAGATAGAGCGCGTGGGGAGGAAGGGAGGGAATGTCTTTCAAGGTGGACACTTTTAACGCGTCAAGGGTTCAGAAAGGGAAGGATGGCTGATGCTTTGTAACGTCACACGAGGTATAAAAGGAAATGGATGGCGTCATTAGTCGACGCGAGTTTCTGTTCCTCCTTTCTTTGCGGCATTTGTCAACAGTTATCACAACGTCTTTCTCAACGCAATTTCTCACACGCGCGCCTTTCAGATATATGCACTTTCGCGTATAGACTACATACGTCTTCGGGGCTTGAACATTTTTCTCACGTCCGCACATGATGTGATATAGAACACACAATTATAAATTTTTATCGTGCGCGTAATATTTAAGTATACTTATTTACGTTCGATTGATATTTACCAGATTTGTATCCTGGAAGCAATTAACGTTGCTGCGTGGGTATTTAGTTTAATTTTCATGCGTATTAATATATTTATAACATATATATGATATTTAGTTGTAGCTAAATTATATTTACCAACGGATATCCGATGATCCAGCGTAATAAAAATAAAACAATAGAGAATATATATTCTCTAAATAAATAGTCCTGTTTATTGTCTATTCCAATAGATACCAGTCTATCACCGATATAAAAGGAACACGAGAGTAGAAGTGAAGAATTTTCCTCTCTCTCTTTATGTGTATTTAATAAGATTAAAATCGCGGATTTGAAACGATCGATACAATGATAAAGTGGGGCGCCAGAATTTAGTTACGCGCGAAAGAACTAGAAATCCTGCTGCGGCGCGCAGTCACCGGCATGCCATCTCCGACCCCTTTGGCTCTCTCAGACGGCTGGTGCATAAATCACGCGGATTTACGATCCCGGTTAAAAAGGGTAACGCAATATTTATAGTCATCTCGTGCAGTTACATATAACAAATTGAACTTTTATATAAACGCGCTTGCGCTCCCAAGGACCCCTCCAGCCGGCCGGGTACAGATTTTAATTATCGATATCGATTTATTGCCAATACATATTAATGCCCGCGTCGTGCTACCTCCGCGTACCGGTGTTTATTCATATTGATGGAACTAGATTGAAACATAAACCGGATATGCAAACAACTGCGAGTTAAATCGTTCGGTACTGTCGCGATGAAAAAAAGAGCAAGAGAGGAAGAAAAGAGAGCAGTGCACGCGCTGGACGTATTCGTTCGGTCCTCGACGCGTCGCCGTCGTCCCTAATTTATCATTAAACGGATGCTCGCGTTTTACGGCTGCGTGGACATGCAACACACAGAGAATATTTTATAGCAATGCGTGGATAAGCTTGTTCATTGTCCTCGGCACTGCATTTGCACCTCCTGCGTTTTACAGCTGACATTATGCCGAATATACGTTAATGGATCTTCTTAATAGCATATGTAGATTCAGAGAATGTTGGAAGGATATTGCAAAAAAAAATAAAATACAGAAATGTTCTTAGAATATTAGGATTTGTTCTTAGAATGTTAGAATATATATACTACTAGCGTCCGTCGGCTTCGCTCGAGATAATAGTGTGACCGAATCATACGTGTTGGAAGTGAGTTATTTTTCGAGCACAGGCAGCAGATTTCGGTAAATTTGATCGTACTCGAGGCATAGTGGCAACCGAGTATCGGTGAATAAATCCGTGAATACAGAAACCCGGAGACAGTGCTTCTTATATAATCTGCTTGCGGATGAAGCCGCCTAGCGGTGACATAACTGTACGGGTTAATACAGCCGTAAATAATAAAAAATGAAAACATCAATTTCTAGATAATGAAAATATTTTTAGACATGCTATAACCTATGTCTGTCCTAGTGTATATGAGAATATGGTGTTAAATTTTAAAAGAAATCGGTTCAGTAGTTTTTGAGTTATGCAGTAACAAAAAAGAGGCTTTCTCTTTATATATTAGTATAGATTAGATATTTCTAATACATTCTACAGACGTACAGATTAATAATACGTCGTCCTTTGCTATTTCAGGAATTTCAAGAAGAGACTTTCGAAATACCATTCCGGGATATATTCGTACTCCTTCTTAATGGAGTGTTACGCGAGCAAAGTCGATTTTTACACGTAACATTCTTGAAGTGTTTTTGATTGGAATAATAGCCCAGTAAAATTACTCGAAATATGTCGATTTGGATGAAAAAATATTTAATGGGCTGAAGTTCTGTAGAGAAACTTGTTTTGAAGTACTTTTTAACATATCAAAAGTCCCCACCCGTAGAAGCTACGTTACGGGCACAGCAGTGAAGGAAAGATTAAAAAAATCGGTTTTTCGTTAATAATTCAAAAAGTATCAAATTTACGGATAAAAAGCAAACCTGAAAATTGCAGCTAACAAAATTCCGCACAATTTGGTTTTCTTTTGAACTCCGTACGACCAATAGAAGCCGAGATAGAATTTTTTGAAATGTTGACAGTTTTGCGACGCAACGGAAACGTGCGCGTGCGTCGCGCATTTTTCGCTAATTTCTCGAAAATGGCTACTCGGATCGCAAAATCCTTCCAATAAAAGTTGTACAGAATTCAATTACAAACAATTTATTTTTTTTCTCATTTCCATACGATCAGTATTGGCAGAGATATGAATTTTTTAACAATTTTTTACCGCACATTTAGTACAATTTTCGCATGATAAAATCGATAATAAGTCGAAAACTGTAGGTAGTATGCATATAGTGTATATAATGAAAGTTAAAGAGAATAAAATTTTGAAAATATTGACGTATATACGAACTCATTTTGATAACGAGTGCATGGAGATGAAGGGGAAAAACTTGAAAAATTGTTATTTTCAAGTACATTTTGGTAAATAGCTATTTTCTGATTGGCTGTAGGCAATAATGAGATATACGTTTTTTGAAGAGAATTAAATTATCTGTAAAATGAGCACCGGCAGACTTTTCTACGATGAATGGTTCACGAGTTATAACTGTTTAAAGATGTAGGCGAAATTGGAGTTTTTATTGAAAATTAACATTTTAATGTAAAAACATGTGCGTAAAAATTTTTTAAAATTTGATTTTTATTTATTTTCATTAGCTCACATACATATGAAAATGATGCAGTACTCTAAGTTATTCGCAAGGTGTATTTTATTTAAAAAACAGGCCCAGGAAAAGTGCCGTTTTTTTAGAAATTTTTTTTCAATCGTTAGTTTCCCATTATTACTTATTGAAAATTATACATAAAAAAGTGATTTTTGTAAGAAATTTTGTAAGCTTTAATGTAGGTCCTATGAAGTTTTTTCTTAAAGTCAAAAGAAACGAAGATATTTACAAAAAAAAGGAATTAAAATGCAATTTTTCAGAAAAACAGCACTTTTCTGGGCCTGTTTTTTAAATAAAATACACTTTGTGAACAACTTATAGTACACTATATGCGTACGATCTACAGTTTTCGAGTTATTATCGATTTTATCATGCGAAAATTGTACTAAACGCGCGGTAAAAAATTGTTAAAAAATATCTCTGCCAATACTGATCGTATGAAAATGAGAAAAAAAGGAAATTGTTAGTAATTGAATTCTCTACAACTTTTATTGGAAAGATTTTGCGATCCGAGTGGCCATTATCGAAAAATGCGCGACGCACGCGCGCGTTTCCGTTGCGTCGCAAAACTGTCAACATTTAAAAAAATTCTATCTCGGCTTCTATTGATCGTATGGAGTTCAAAAGAAAACCAAATTGTGCGGAATTTTGTTAGCTACAATTTTCATGTCTTGCTTTTTATCCGCAAACTTGATACTTTTTGCTTTTTATTAATGAAAAACTAATTTTTTTTACCTTTTCTTTACTGCTGTGCCTGTAACGTAGCTTCTACGGGTGGGGACTTTTGATATGTTAAAAAGTACCCCTAAACAAGCCACTCCACAAAATTTCAGCTCACTAAGTATTTTTTCATCTAAATTTTGCCATTTTACTGAGCTATAAGAGTTGTGACTTATTCTTCCTTTCACAAGGATTTGCACATGCGTTCACACACTCTCTCTCCCACGTCAACTCTTCTCAAACTATATTGGTATCGTCCACTTAATAAAGATTTCCTACGTCGAAACGTCATATGGAGGAGCTACATCTGGCATGGATTTCGTCGAGCATCGCGGTGGATATCGCCTGCGCACACTCTAGATCGAAAAAATATTTTCGCAGGCAGATGCGCGCACGTCGGTCGCTGTAACGGGGCCAACGAGTTTGAACGCCAGTCACGAAAAAAAAGAGAAAGATTGAAAAAAAAGAGAGAGGGACAGAGAAATAGAGGACGAGGCGGAGAGACGGAGAGCCGAAAAAGTCAGGGAGAGATGGGACAGGCGAATGAGTGGGTTGAGTGAGTGAATGACAGACAGACAGCAACCAGACAGGAGACTGACAGCGCGGCGGCGGGCTGACAGCTTGCCACTCTGCCGTGCGTTCGTAACATCAAGTATTACCGGCTACCGTGCGTGTTGATCCTCATACCATTCATCGGCAAAAAGCCGGCGAGCTCCGATTTTGCCCTGTCTTTTGTCACGCTGTCGTTTGACGGGTTCCGCGCGATGTCATTTTCAACGCGATGGCCATTACGTTCTGTTCCAATTAAAAGAATAACCTGTCAGCCAGACCGAAGTTTCTCTACCTTTCGGGGCATCGGAACTTGTTAACGCGCGTCCGTGAATTTATAACCGTGGAGAGAGAGGGAGAGTCCGCCAGCGGAGTATGTGTTAGGCTAGATATCGCGTAAGCTTGAGCGGCACATGCCGAGCGATAATAGGCGGGTATTTACGCGTCAGCGGTAAGCGAACCAGAAAATATTTTGACGAGCAGTCGAGTCACGATCTGCCTGGAAATTACCGTATTTTCATCGCCGCCGTCTTTGTTACGGATAGTAGCGACCGTTCCGAGAAAATTCGAATTATTGTCAAAAGCAAACGTGCGGCGAGGTATGCTTATGACTACAAATTAAGTGTAATTCCGACGGTCGTAACGACGTAACAACAGCTCGCCGCGTAATTATTCGGCGCAATCGTCAGGTCCCCGGCGCAAACGCGGCGTACCGCGTTTCTGAAATTGTGGTTAAATTATACGCCGTGCGCCGTTTGACGAATATCACTCCGTGTGCACGGTGCTAAATACACAGGTTCGTACACAGGCTACGACTTATCGACGAGAGGGGTGACTCGAGGCGTAGCCGGCGGTGTTTTAAAAACAGGAAATACACGGTGCATGTAGCAAAAATTACTATATAATGCGAAATGATACATACATTGTAATGTCGTAATAGAGAGGCAGATGCTTGCCGCCAAGCGTGACACCACGCATGTTGCGTACGAGTGTGTGGCTTTTTAGCGAGTCTATGGTATAAAAACGAAGAAGAAGGTTCGCTGTAAAATTTAGCTCTCGACCCGAGCCGCGTTTGCGTGACAGGGAGTGTAGCTCTATTTCCTCGCAAATAATATATCTCGCGCCGATCGTATATCTCGTTTATCGCACGTAACCTTATAATGAGAAAATATAGTCAATTAGCTTATCAACCTTCGGAACTTATCTTCGAATTTGCACGTATCGAGAAAACCTTACGGCCAACCGTTCCGCGAAACGAAAACGCGATGAAATTGCCGGGTGTAAAACAGTTGCCTCTCCCTTAACGCCACTTTGCTTTTGCGTTATTACATAAACGAAAAAGAGGCAACTGAATTAATGGGAATATAGATTAAAATCGTGTGCCTTATTTTACACGGGGTTTCGTAATCGTTTCGTGAAATCGTTGCGAGTACTCTTACGTAATTGCAGAGTACACGATGAATACTCCCTGAACGAAAAAAGCGAGAGAACGATGTACTTTCTTAATCATCGCGAGGAAACTGCCAAGCCGCGAAAGGCGGCCGAGCGGAATAGCTCCGAGAGACGAGCCTTCTAATCTCGGAGTTATTAACCGGTCGGCTATATACGCAACGCGTACGTGTCATTATCTTGCAATACGACGGTGGAAAATTAAACAATGTCAGATGCGTGACCGACGCGAGAGAAATCGGTGGAGAAGTCGCGAAAGAAGCGCGGAAAAAAAAATGAAACGAAAAAGAGGAAAGGAAAACGCACGTCGGAGTCAGCTAACCGAAGTCCATGTACCGTGCCCCACTATCCGGCACATCGGCCTTCCCCTTCGGTGCCCCACGCCGGTACCCTCCTCTCCCGTCCCTCACCTACGGGCAGGTGAGCAGTGAGTCCGTGTGGCGCGGGTTACCATTATGTCTACAGCCTTGAATTAAAATGCCATATAATGACACAGCTAGGCGGCCCGTATAATTTATGTCCATAAAAATAAAATCATAATTACAGAGGCGCGGACTGCGAAAAGACGGTAATAATATGGCTGCCCGCTGCGCTCGTTGCGTGTTGCGCGGATATATATCGTGCTGGTTGTTGTTCCCTGTCGCTCGTTGTCGTGCGGCGGCGTTGATGCGGCCGCCAATGTCAATCGTCGGGAGCGCGGAACGTCGGCAGCGCATTTTTGCGGCTACGATCGGTTTCCTCGTTAAGAAAGTAATGAGCGTGCCGAGACGAAATGGTATAATGCAACGGTGGATCGTGCCGGGGGGGACGATACGTCAATCAATCTTCAATTCTGCGCAAAGAAACTGACGGCAATGAAAAGTTGTCTTAACATATTGGAATAAATGTGATCATTTGCTTTCTCGTTAGCGTTTAGTGCTCTCGTAACGACCAGAGGCTTTAATTATCGTAAATTACACCGGACTCGCAACAAGTATAACAAACGCTAAGGATGTTGTAACGATGTTGGAGCGAACGTCAAAATAAACATTTATCACTATTGGCGTAACAATATTGAGATAAACTGACGGGCGCCATCACGACGACGACGGGACAAATTATGCGAGTACGGAAATACGGTATAATTTCAATTGCGCTAATCCTATTCGTCATACGCGACGAGGGGGGAAGGGAGCTGGGGGCTCGGAGGCCCCTTCCGGAATTAAAACTGATAAATGGGGAGGGAAAAATTAATGGCGCCGAAAACACCACTTCGCCGGCATTAATCTTACGCGGCAAAGTGGCAACGAGGGTTTTCCAGGGGCGCGTGCAGAAAGAAATCGTTTCAGCTCCGTTTCTCACCGTCCGTACGTAGCGCAAATCGTCATGAGACTCTGAAACGCGAACGGAAAGGCGATGTGAGATCGCGTTGATGAATGCCCCCATTACACGAACACCGCTAGTTACTCCTCGGAGATAAACCGCCTTCATTACTCACTTTCTGGCGTGACCTTATTCCCCCTTCCTTCCTCTCCCGCGCACTGCGCACCTTCTCGTACCTCGGTCGCGCGGCCTCCACCCAGTACCTATTAAACTAATGCGAATTAATAACGGCAGCTTTTTCTACTCAACGGCCGCCTTCTTGCAACAATAACGGCGTTTTAGTACATAATAAATTTGGACCTCAGGAAACGTATATAATTGCCACGCGAGAGCGTGCGTATCTCGAGACCGGCTTTAACAGATTGGCTCATTTATCTTCCAACGAGGATTCGCGCACTTAGATATATATATGTACTCGCGCGAGTGGAGCCTTGATGGGTTTTCCGGCACGAAATATCCATTTTGAATAATAAGCATTTGCTGATGATTTGTTCCGTCAATCTTCGTTTTGCAAACCAGCAAACATTCTCTTGACGGATCACAAAATAATATACTAGATAAAAGTTTCTGTCCCGAATTTACGAAGGAAAAGTTTTACGGGAAAGATTTCACTTCCTTCATCAAATCGTGTATACTCACGCACGACTATTTTCCTGAATACTTTTGCGGAAATAACACATATTTGTCAATACTGCGTGGTTAAATGCCACGCAATCACATTTAATGAGTCACGTTATACCCTTAATGAAACCAGCGTATGCTTAATTGGAAATTAAATTAACGAGCATTACGCGCGAATCAAACGGAATGAAGTAAATTCGCTTAAAAGCGAAATCATAATATATGTATATCCTGTTCAGTGCCGACATGGATTACAATATTTCAGAGTTGTCTTTCAACTTGAATATAACTTTGTTGTTGTCGTTCAACTTGAATATAACTTTCTATAACTTGCGCAAGGTAGATGAATAATATCACGCTATTACCGAGTAAAAATGGGCTTATTGTTAGTAAGAAAATTTATGTACAAGATTGAATCTTAAAAAATTAAACTTGTACTTCTTCCTAACCTTATTTAGACGTAAAAAAATCTGCGATTTGTGCTTCCATCAAAATATTTCGAATTTTAGATTTCACGGACGATTGCGAAATCGTCTTTCGTGATTTTGGGGATAGTGCTCGCGGTGCCCCTCTCACCCCCAATGCTTCCCGTCGTCTACGTCACTGGGCAAATCCGATATTCCAGTCACGCCTGCGAAAAACAAAATACGAGAGAGAATACGTTTCCCGCATATGCGTCTCGTGTGTACTCGTTGGATTCATTTTGGCCGGGGACATTCCGCTGTCAGCGCGACGTTATCGCGCATCGCCGGGCAGTAAAACGTTTCGGCCGTACGCCGATAAACCATGAATCCGCAATTTACAGGAAACGTGAGTGATTCGTTGGTGCGCCCGCACGTACCAAGCTAGGAACGTATAAAACACGGGTAGATGTATAATAACGTGGACGCCCGCGTGTTTGTCGTAGCGAGGCGAAACGGACGTTTACGCGCCGCGATAATTAAAGAAAATTGCGACGGATACCTGTTTGCTACAATTGACATCGCGAACGCGCGTCCATCGTCCGACTTGGTCCGATGACTTAAGTGGCACAAGTTAATTTCACGGAGCGAGGCCGCTCGCGTCGGAATATCGTGACAGTGTCTCGTATAAATGCATCGGCTCGAAACGTTAATATTTTTATCTTTCCTCCTTGACCCCCACCCCACCCCCCTCGCTTCTTTCGACATGGTCATTAAACACAACTGGGATGGAATAAAATTGCCGTCGTTTCGCTGATGACAGGCGATACGTCATTGTAACCGTTTCACAATGGGACATTACTCCTCGGGTTCGGGACAATAGTTAACTCTCCGCACCGCATAAGTGTGCGCGTTATTATTCGCACGTGCACATGTGCCGCGGCTCAGCAGCGAGCCACGACTGGATTATTTTGTTATACAGAGAGAAGATCTGTATTTCCTTCTGGTCTGATTTCAAGTATCGAAAACAGCTGATGAATGATCTAGGAATGAGTCTCTAGACGCTTTCACTTTATTCAACATTTAATAATAATTTTAATCACAACACACACATTGATTTTAATACGATGGTAGAAACGTGAGAGCGGATGCAAAAAAAAGTTAAATCGGATTATGATAGATATCTTGCGTGTACATAATTTTACGCGTGTGAGCGAAGAGGATAAGCTGCCGCAACATGTTGAAATGTCGATATATCTTCGGACCTACGTCGAATCGGCACCCATTTCTGCGGTGCAAAGCGCAAACCGTCGTTTAAATATGGTCTCGCTTGCGTCATCCGTCGCGCCACAGCAGCCGTTTATAAAATGGCTATATAACGGGGCGTGAATATTCATTGAGTGTCATAACGCTCAGTGAACATCCGTCGCACGTAATGGATAGTCAGTAATGACGCCTCGTTATGACACGCGCTCGTGGTTAGTGTAGGTAGATGCCTCTGGCGAATCCAGAGGCGGCCAGGAACTGACATTTCCGACTCGAGAGCCGGCGTAAGGTAATAATTAATCGTTCGCGTTTCTAACTTTTGATTATATCCCATGATTTCGCTGACACTGCTCGAACTAATTACTTAACGAGCCCGCTTGATGTACAAGATATATCTAGGAACAGCCGCTGCAAGATGACAGTCGTATAAATTCTGACGCTTCTCGTTTCCTTAATTTAAAGCGTCACGTCGCGCAGAGTTTTCGAAGTCTCCGAGTAGAATATCGACATTCTCTCTCTTTCTCTCTCTCTCTCTCTCTCTTTCTCTATCCGCCGAGACAGAAATACATCTCTAGTTATATTAATGCGTTCATTATAAGTCACGATATATAATCGATGTGTAATGTTATTTTGCTTGCATTACATGTTCGAAATGTTCAATTTATGTCATCTCTTGTTATTAAGTCATCTCTCCTTATAAGATAATTTGCAGTTACTTAGTAACGTTTTCTTCATAGGTAATAGATATCTGAGAGTGACTTTCAATCATTTCCGTCTAAAAAAAAGTTGTCTTTTCGTAAATTAATGCAAGAGGCTCTACAGAAAAGTGGAGTAAAGACATTTATTTCCCTCGAAGAGGAAAAAAATTGACGAGAGATATTATACACATCGCGATAGCAACAGAATCCGTACTACGCCAATGTGCGACACGCCACAACCAAAAACCATAAAAGACTTATCGCCCGATCTAAGCGTAATCACTTTCCCGGCGGGGTTGGAAGTCGCGTACGCCGGCGGAGTTTCGAGAAGGGAGGGTTGACCGGCGAAGTAAATCAAACTAGAATTACCGCCTGCTTAGCATACGGACCAAAGTCTCCCAGGAACAAGCAGCGATGAGGGTTGGAAGAAGGGATGGAGGGGGCGAGCCGACGACGGCCGTGGAAGGCAACCAGAAATAATATCGCCATGAATACAAGAGTGAGCGCCATTACACGTAATTGTGATCTATAGGTGTCATATATTATAGCGTCGACGACGTATAAAGGGCGTTCAGGTTCGCACGCGTAAATCCCTGTCCTCCCTAGTCTCCCCTCTTGCTGCCTCCTCTCACGTCACCATTTTCCATTGCTGTGTCCCTATTGCGGTGTCTGCTCGTCCCTCAACCGTGAGTCGTTCTCTCGAGTCCCGCCGCTCGAATCATCCCCCGGTGAAATATTTACGAGCATAATCAGCCCATATACAATAAAGTAACCTCCTACCCTCTTCGTAGACGCTACTCGTACGACGCTACCGTAAGTCTGCTTCATCTATGTCGTGAACGTGATATTATCTTCGAACGTGGGGTCTGGACGGATAAATCGATCGACACGCACGCCATTCCGCAAATCTTCTTCCGATACCAATCTACGTTTCTCACATATAACACATATTACGGCATCCACAACTAAATTCCCGAAATAAACGTCAGCGTATTATCTCTCGACGTTCGCGTCGTAAGAGTATATTTGTTTCGTTAACGTACCTTAGGGAGTCAGGAAAACAAAATCAATCATTTCCTCGACGTGCCGCTTCGCAAGTCTTCGACTGTGCCCCGCCGATATTTTGACAGCTCGAAAATAGCGCGACGACGTCAAAGTGCTGAGTGACAGCGCTCTTCTGTTATCGTTTGGTTCCGTTCCCCCTTTGCAAAGTTGAGGACGATATTACGCATCGCAGTGATGTATCGTCCCCGCTGTTCGAGGTGCGTCACGGTACGTTACGCTCGGACCGCTCGCCGCGAATAAAATCATTGTTGGTAAGTGATTAATGACTGTGTTATAAGAGACCGACCGAGCGCAGTTCCTCGCCATAAACTTCGCGACACTTTCGCGCTGTTCACGTGACCGATAACATTTCCGAAGACGGGGGTTGCCATTTGTTCCTGCTTCGTCGACCTGAATACGCTGAAGCGTGGACGTGAATAAAAGCCATTCCGAAAAGAAAAGATCGATGTGTGCAAGAAAATTTTCTGATAATTAAGGGAATACATACACTTAGGAGAGGTAAAAAAGGGAAATTTAAAAAAATTTTTCTTTCATATAATTACTTGTTTTAATCAAAAACTATAAAATATCTTTGAAAGTGTGTAGTTTTAAGAACATTTATAAAAAAGAACATTTAAAAGAACATTTATAAAAAAAATTTTTTTAATTTGTCGTCTCTTATAGTCTGGTAAATGAGAGAGGTTCTTCGCGAACGATGCCAAAAAAATCTCCTGGATTTTATTTAAAAATAAAAAAAATATTTCCTTACAGAAGACTAAAATTAGTCTTTGACATAAGATTTTTTAATGCACTTTTTTAATGATGCATTTTTTTTCTACCAGAAAGACTAAATAAAGTTTTTTTTCGAAAATCATACTTTCAAATTAAAAATTCAAATTAAATCATAATTTCTTTCAAGATTTTAAATTTCGGTTACGATAAAAACTAGTTTTATTCTTTTATTCCTTAAGGAAATATTTTTATTTTTGTTTTTAGATAAACTTAGAAGAGATTTTTTTACATCGTCTGCGAAGAATCTCGTTCACTGGACTATAATGTAGAGACGACGATGAATTACAAATTTTTTTTGTTCTTAAATGTTCTTAAAATTACATACTTTCAAAGGACAATTTTTGATTAAAACAATTAATTATATTAAAAAATTTTTGAAAATTTACTTTTTCAAGTGAATGAATAAAATTATTCAAACAAACTGAACGGTATATGCAATGTATTTCAAATAAACAACGTTTCGATTGTTTTTGGTCCTTTTCAAGTTACAACAGTTCTTTGACAGCTCGGTTACTTCTTTTTTACTCTTCCTAAGTATATATAGCCCCTTGCTTTCGAATATATCATTTGCCGAGACAGATTTTCAAAATAGATGATTGACAATTGATTTCTCTCTCAATATCGAATAATTAATTAAAAATTTAACTTTTCCAAGTAATTTTTGCTTGAATAAAAAGATGTGGAGATATTTACAGAAATTTTTAATGGAGTTTTTTAGCTTTTGAGATTTAAAGAATTGTCGTCGGACGTGACTACGTGCAAAAAACTGGTCCTCGATTTTATATCACGTCCAGCTGTTTCTAAAATGTATGTCGGTTAGTAAATCAAATTATTCATTCACTTTAGTTCAACAAAAACGAAAAATTATCGATGTACCGATAGTTCGCAAACGGAAAACACACCGGGAGTTATGGATGATTCCGGTCGCGCGGAGGGGGAGAGAAACGGTATTAATGATTGAATCGTAGAAGGCTCGCTGATCGTATCTCAGCAACGGCGACTCCAATCTACACAATTTATCAACGGGGTACCGGGGCTCTCACCCCGTGCTTCTTTCAGATTGATGTTACTATAACAACACGTCAGTTATTCATTGTGCGCCCGGCAGTGCATTAATCAAGCCCTCGCTCTGACATCAAATACAAATGATATTTTATAGCGTCGTAAATCTTCGCCGACTGTCACCGTTCGTGGGCGTTTGCTACGAACGCGTCTCTTGGGAGCCGCCCACCCCCCCGGCCGGTTCCCCACTTGCCTCCTGACTACGGTCCTTCTTGCCCCCGCGCCATGCCCCTTTCCGGTATCCCGGGGTTTAGCTGTCTGACTCCTGCCTTATCCTGGCAGCTCTATTTAGCCTACTGATTCGTCTTTTCGACTCGCCCGAAGGAACGGGGGGACGCTCGGTTTCGCATTATTAATCTGCTTTTCAGTTTGATAAGCGTTATCGAGCGTCTTCTCAGGAGACAAAAGAGGGCGGACAAAGGCAATATCTTTGTAAACCGCATGTACTTTTACAACTGCAGATTGAAGTAATTTCATGGCACATCGATTAATTTAAACTAAATTCTCAAATAGATTCAATCAATCACTTTCAATTAAAAATTATTCTCTTTTCTCATTTATTTTTCTCCTTCATACTTAAAATTGTAATGCAGAGAGGGATGAACAATTGTTATCCAGGAAAATTAAGTTTTCTAATAGAATTGGATCTCCTAATATTATTTATAAAGTTTTCTTTAAGAAATATAAATAAAAAGCAACTTCATTTTGTGTTATTTTACTCTATATTAGACACATATGAATTTTGTTTTTATTGTTGTTTATTGTTATTATTTTTATGCTTATTCTTCTTAAATTAGATTACATCTCGCTTTCAATTTTACTCAAAGGAATAATAAAGCTTTCATGAACAAAAAATGTATGACGTAATGTGCGTGGTATGAATATTCAATGTGTTAAGTCTTTGCTTGAGTCCCTGGATTCGTCAAGTCCAAACAACTGCGGATCCTGCGGAATTCTAGATTAAAGTTTCTTGAATGTAAGTCTGCTGCCATCTATATGACTGTATGAGAAACTTGTGCTTGGCTGCTGGTAAACTGAATTCTGGGTAATAGGGTTATATTTTACAATTAATTGTTTATGACAGCAAAATTTATCATTTATTTTTAAAAAGTAAGTATTAAGTATTTTTAAAAAATAAAGAAATACATATTAATAAAAAAACATGGATTATTTCTATTATATTATATTATCCATTGTATCATATATCATACTTAAATTATATATTCTGTATTATATATTACATACTTTGCGAATAAACTTCAACAATAATCTATATTCTATTTAATTGAATTGTCCTTTGATTGAGTTATCGTCATTTTTTATTATCCATTTATTATTGCATGCTGTGTGAAACATTGATGTGAAATTTATAATTCACCTTTTAAATGGCATGGTAACGTGTGACTATGAAGAAAGTGGTAAAAGTAACGACAACAACGCGTTCGTGATTACTTTGATAATTCATCGCGAAGCAATAGTCAATAGCAAAAGAGAACGGGCAAATGAAGCCGGCATTAATTGCCCGTGCGTTCGATCGGGTGTACACGGTGTAATAATGCGATCTTTGTCAATTGACTGCGCATTTCGGAGTCGGTGAACGAAATTAACCGCGAGCAAGTCAACCAGCCGGAGAGACGGGGAGCACCTGGCTCCAACATCAAATAGATACGACGGCGCGGAGTGAGAAGGGAGGGTGGACCCGTTGCTTTCGGTGGGGAGACGTTGCCCCCCAGGCCACGTCCATCACGTCAGCCGCGGTAATAAGTTTGAAATCCACATCAAGCGATTAATAATGCTCCGGCGAATCGCAAAAAGGTGCTGCATTGCCTCGGTAAGAGAGAAGTTATTAAGCTGGCCCGAGGGCCCACGAGGTTGGCGGCCATGTTTGCTGTCAGTAACAACTCTCCCCGCTTTGCAGCATTTTGCCGGCGGTACGGCGGGCGCCTTTCGCAAATAATAATTCTGCAGTTTGCCTCCTGCTCCTTTCCATTCCTCCTTCCACCCCTTTCTCTCTCTCTCTCTCTCTCTCTTTTCCCCTTGTCCCCCTGTGCCAACTCTTGCACGGTTCGCTAGAGACCGGCCACCGTTGGAGGCCTGGTCAATTAATTTATCGATGAAACGTTATATCGAGAATTTATTTTCAACCGCGTTTGCCGCGACCGCCGTCGGCTCTCGGTGAGTCGCACGGATTACGGGTGTGCCGGTTTAACGATTATGTCTCGGACACTTAGTGTCCGGGAAGTTGCCGGTTTATTGCTAAAAGTTGAGGCGATTCATTCATTTTTGGGGAGGGCTATCGTATTACACGAACTGTTCCGTGAGAATATCCCACGACGGATAAACGCGTGAAATATTCTTATAAATGAACGGTGTACCGGCGCGGCGATAACGCGTGACAAACTAATCGGCTCATTTCGCAAGACAATTCGAATAATGTGACATATAAATTATTATTTTAATTAGGTACCGACAGAAACGTTTCAATAATTCCGATGGCAATACGCGCCGGTGCGTATTATCGTTTCGTTTCGTACGATTTCAGCGAGCCGTTGCGAAATAAATCACAGAACTGACGCTAACGAACGCGCGCTAGGAGGGATCACGTGGTTCCATTCACGTAAAGCGTTTGCCGATAATGACGAAGATATGGTCGGAAGATTTATTAGCGGCCGACGGGTGTGCGTGCGCGCGCGCGGCCGCGCGTGTATAGAAACGAGTGGAAAGCTCGTTAGTCAGGTTTGAGTTAGGTAGTCGATATGGACGTCAGGCGCAATTCGTTTCGTTGCCTAATTATAAAGCCCGAAGCCCTCGGGGGGGCTCGAGGCGGCGCCGTTTCAACTCGCGAAAAGGAGGTCCCCCGCGCGGATTTTATAAATTGCCCAGGTGGGCTCGGCGACGTAGCGCGGCGTAAAAAATTAAATTTGCCCGATAGTTCGCCGTTGCGGCGAACGTTATTGTTATTAATGCCTGGTATTAATTAAACGGCTCGGCCAGGCAATCAATATATATCTGTTGTGGGGTTGTAATTCTCTTTCATTAGAATGTTTTCCGCGCTAATAACGATTAGTATTTTCTTTCACATGCCGAAGCGCGTAATAAATATGTTTTCGTACACTTTTACACGTGTTTCTGCGTAGTACCAGTTAGTACCACTTGTCTGGAAGTAATAAAATTTTAGCGAAATAGTTACGGCCTTTACGGCATTCCTTTTTTCCCCTTGACACATATTTATTTATGCAAACGTATACTGCTGGGCATTCTTAATGATTGCCATATATTATTCAAGCTGACTAACTGGTCAAGACAACATGACGCGTAAAAAATTTAATTTGTTAGGTAGTAGCTGTCGCTGCCGCAATTATTATTATGAGTGTTTCGCCTTAATTAGCTGTGCTCCAGGATGGGAAAAAAGTTACAAGGAGATTGGCGAAAAGCTCTACATGGTGGCCTTCCTTTCGCACTACGGCATTATTAATTCGCATCGCGCGAATATGATAATGGGAATCTGCGCGATAAGTTGGGGACATGCGACCTGCAATAAACAAAGTTTCTTGCCAAGCGGCGATAAAAGGTGGTTGTAAACGATGTGGTCCGATCGACATCAACGTTCGCTTAAGAGGCGTATCGCTTCTCAATAATCGGCCACGCGGATTATTGCAGCGATTTCGCGCGGATCTCGGGTACGGTCGAATGATTTCGCAACTTAAAAACTCGCTAGCGATTTTTTCCCCTTCCCACTCGATCGGAATGATTTACGAGCATGTAATTTATCCTACATTATACCGCGCCGATCGCATATATATACAGGACTATGAAACTCTGCGCACGGTAAACATATGGTAATCAGGCGATTTGACTCATCAAGGCTTGGCTTTGTAAATGGCACGGATGTCCTCCGTAATTTATGTGATGCACGGTGCGTAAGTGCGACCGGCGGAGAACAAGCGAGCTCACCTCGACACACTATCATTAAATTCAATGCGAGCACATGAGTTGCGTATCTCTACCTGCTTGCATGAACCGTGTATACTGGGTGCTCCAGACTAACCATCTCGTCTCCGATCGTAGATTATAGACGATCAAAAGATAAGACATTCTTGAACTCACGTTTGAAGATATAAAAGTTTTTCCGTTGAATGCCAATTTAATTTTCATTAGTATTAAACATTGGAAATTAACTTCGAAATAGAATAGAAGCTGAGAACTGCTTAGTCAATGTTTTCCTGAGGGAAGATAATATGAGTATACTTAAAGAGCTTCGCTACATTCATCATACATTATTATGCCGCCGTAGGTTAGATAAGTCTATTATACGATTTAATATTCTTGGTTCGTGTTTGATATCATTATCATTAATTGTAGTTACTGACAATTGATGCTTCTACAAGTCAGCATGAAACATGTGAAATGGTTATAATTTTTGTAAGGGACTTAAAGACATTTGTTAGCCAAGAATACATTCTACATGAGATTTTCCTACAGATAATTTCTGAAGGATGACAAGGGTGTATTATCTACGGTTCACAACGTATCAGACCCATTAAAATGGGGGAACCCCGCGGCGAGAGGGCAACCATCGCGTCAGCAATGAATATATTATGAATGTAAACTTGTCATTAGTCTCATGCATTAATAAAGCAATTATTTTTATTGATGGCCGATAATATCATAAATTAACCTCATATGCGAAATAATTGGAGCCTTATAAATATGTAAGGAAACTGGCGGCATTAATATTAATGTTATGTAATAAATATATAAACGTCGAATGTTTTTCTGAATGATAATTTATTGTCATTCGTCAAATCTACATACTAAATTCTGGGTAATATTATGTAGGCGCGATATGTTTTGATTGGATTGCGTATTCATTAGATTGCGTATTAAAATCATTCAAGTGTTAAAATGCTAGCGAAATTGAACTAATATATGTTGTTATACAAATTCTATTAGGTATAACGTTAATGTTATAATTTAGTAATATAGTTTTACACAGTTCAGTAATAAATAATGTTCAATGTGTAATATATGCATTATGAGCATCGGAGCTTTAATGTTTTGAAATTATGTCGAATAATTAAAAAAAAGCTCTCACTTGTATTTGTTATTATATAGAAAGTGTTATGCAGATAAAATAAATGTAATTCATTTATAGTATAATAAAATACTAGATTGTTATATTATATTATTTTTATACTATGTGTCCACTTGTCGATAAATATCTCAAAAAATTGCGAATTCGGTGTAGGTATACCTACCGTCTGCTGGCAAAATGGAATACTCAAATATCTGTTAATTATTCGGAAATATTTTTATTGCATAAATTCGAGAGGATATGTAGAAAATAAATTCTAAGATTGTTACCAATTTTTCTTTAAAACACATAACTCATTTGTTGTATGAAATATAACAAATACCGAACTATGTTGGTTACATATTCTTTTACCAACGCTCGAGATCTTTATTCAGTTCAATATTTAGGATGTACCAGCGGTAGGTGGAGTTTAAACTTCGAAATTTTAACGAATCAGCTACCGATTCGATAGTAACCGTATTATCAATAGAGAATAATATTTAATTTAATAAAATTCTGCACGACAATATAATCTTATAAATGAATTCATTTATGTATTAAAATTAAATATGTTAATATAGAAAAATTAAAACTATTAAAATATAAATAAAAAATTGCATTTTATGTTGTTACAATGTATATTGAAGTCATGAATATAATTAATCGTATTAATTACATGATGTTTATTTTATTCAATCTTGTTTTATTCTATAGTATAGTAGTAATGTAAATTATAGTAATTGTATTTTGCAAAATTTATAAAAATAAGAGAATTATCACAATCATTATCACGTAACTTGATTTTGGAAAAAGTGATACCGCTTATTTTCTAAACAGTGTCGCAGACTGATCATCATTTTTTGAGAAACGGTATGTATTAGTTTGTTACGTGAATGGACCTCCAAACGACATATTGTACGCTATCGACGAAATATTATGAGTATTTTATCGCACTATATCTCCGGTAAATTGTCTTGAAATGGTTTTGTTGTCGCTGAAAGAGCATGAATGCAGTAGATATGTAACCCCGTTTCTGTAAAATTGGAAACATTTATCCAAGAATGTAATAATTCCGAGATAGCACAACATTATTTGGCATTTTGAAGAATCGGTCTCTCAAAATATTATAATGTAAAATATAAGTACTTATTTATAGTAAGTAAAAAAACGAGCTATTTTATTAATCATGAATATGTAACAATATTTAAAGATGTTCTGATGCTAATAGAAGAATATTGACCTGAAAATTTAATAGATTGTTTCTATTTATTATTTAAATTTGTATGCAAAATTTGAAACAGATTCTCTAGTCGGTTCATGAGTTATTCAACTTCAAATTTTGCATGAGTTCTTGGAGTAGCATAGAGTAGCCACACATTTTCACTTATATAAACGAAATTATAAAGAAGCATCATCCAAGTAGAACAGATAGTCAAAATAAGGTCAATTTGACGTTATTGGTCAATTTACATCATGTTTTTGTTAATATGACGTCAAATTGACATTATTTTTTACTTTCTGTTCTACTTGGGCATGGACAATATTTTGAAACTGACCTTTGTTTATGAGTCAATTAAATATTAAGTAGTGTTTCTAAAAAAGGTTGATATCGATTCACTAATTTATTCTCGAGTTATTAAAATGATGCAAAATTTCAAAAATATGTTACAATATACTGTTGAATATTATGTTAATCATATTTTTTTTACATATCTTATGTATTTTAAGTAAGATCCGGTGTATGCATTAAATATTATTAATATACAAAAAATTTTTTTTGTTTCTTGTGTTGGTATCAGGTCTAAAAGTTTTTTGCTGACAAAATTCGCAAAATATGCACATATATTCATTTGCAGTGCCAGATGTCACATTAACTAGTATCGTTTAAGTGATTTATATGAAAGTATATGTGGTGTATATCTTAAACCAAGAATTTCAAATTAGTAACATTTGTTTGGGACTGTACAGCCGAACATCCTTATAATAAAAGAACATAACTCATGTATGAATTGTTGGATAGTGCTAGTATCGATCTATTTGCAGGTATCCCAATATATATTTAAAAAAAGCGTAATTTATAAGAGAGTGTATGTACGAGCACAATTCTCGAGTTGAAATTTGCAGCAGAGATTTTGAGGGCCGTTTTAACGATCGATGTATGATATAAAGCCACGGGTTGCGGAAATAGCACATCGTTATTTCTCATCAACAAGAAAAATTAAAAGTGCTACCGTTAACGATCAGCGTGGATGAAACCGCACCACGCCATTCTCAATTATTATCAATTGCATTTTCGCGACGAGATATAGAGGAACCTTCTCACCGGATTGTCGAATAAACGTTGCTATTTCATTTATTTCACCCGACCGTTAGAGAGTTACGGTCCATTCCAGTAATTACTACGGATATACCATTATGTAAGAGCGAAAAAAGGGGATCGGACAGGTACAGGCGGGGGACGGCTGTACAGTGCGCATTTCAATTTGTCGTACAATTTTCTAGAGACGGATGGGTAGGGCGATCAGCTCCCATTTCACAAGCGAGATTACCGTCGCGTAAGATTTAATCGCGTGTCCGCGGCTGTTAATGCTACGCTTACGCTTTATTGAATTTCGACAGAGCTTTGGGGGAAAGAAAGTCCGTCGCACAACGGGTTGAATACTGGATTACGTGTGAATTTAATTGTGTTACATTACAATAGATCTCGCGTAATATATACAAAATATGAAATTAGTTGTACTAAATAATGTCGGCTCAAACCGAAGAATGATTATATTGACGATATTAAATTATCGGGAACGCAACGAGAGAAATACGGTTAATTAGAGCCTAAACGTTAGTGACGTAGTGCACTTCTCCGATGTGCATCTGGTTTAGAGATCTCGTGGCTGATTAAACATCATTTAAAAACATTGAAGGTTTTGTGCGTTGCTATTTCGAAATAATTCCAGACAATTAAACTTTGATTAAGGACAATTAAAATCGCCTTTGGTAAGAACAATCGCGGTGCATTTGTTATAAATCTCATCGAGTAACATAAATCATACATAAATACAATTGTTTGGATACATTATATCCGTTTGTATTAATTTCTGATGAATATGTTACGACTGTGTTATATTTTCTACCGACTGGGCTTCAGGAAATGGCGAATGCAATAGACGAAAGATTTTCAGAGCTTATTTTCAGAGAAATATTTTGTGGTCGACGTTCTCGCGGAAACTATGGTGCTACATTTTCCCTTATTCGACTGAAAGCTCTGTCAAATGTCCTCAACGATTCAAACAGACAGGAGCTATGAAGTAACAAATCAGAAATATGAGGATATAGAGAAGACTTTCCACGTCACTCACTGTATATTCAGCACGAGTAGCCATATGTGTGCTTTGCGGTCTATAAAATTTAATACTGTTCTGAAATCCCACCGATGCGATATAATAAAATACAGCGGAAACTACTTTTAGAAATTTCTATATTCTAGTAACATTAGAGTTACATTTTTTTTACAAAAAAGTTTACAGTTATAAAACTAGACTGCATGATGACTAAATTAAAAATAAATTAGACTAAACTTATAAACTAAGTGTTTTTTATCTTATTAAAAGAGTGCAATTTTAGTTCAATTTATTAGGTTGTACCGTCTTTAACAGAATTTTCAATAAAAATGTCATTATATTCCCCTTTCAACTTTTAACGATTACTTTAGTTAAATTATTATGTTATAAAATTCTTCTTTCTCTATGTCCTTTTCCATCCGTATGATCTTTCCACAAAAAGTGTCTGCTTCAAGTACCCAATTACAACTTTTATTAATTATCTGTTTTTACTCTTCTTTTATCTTAACTTCATAAATCTTTCGCATATGAGCTCATGTTGGCGGGATAGATCGCCCATATCTGTTTTCATCTGGCACCAGAATATATTCGAGATAATTCTTAATGTTACGGACCAACTGTCTTTTTTCTCTTCTAGATCGTCATAAAACGTCGTATATAGGCGTTACATTGAAATCGCATTTGAGTAACCATGTACTTTTCTTCCTCTCTCGTCGTAGCATTTTTATGCCAGCTTGTTCTGATCCGACGGTATCAGCAATTGCGTGAAAAATTGAACGAACGTATTCTCGCTCGATTTCCCATTATTACTTTACATGCGCGACGGACGCGAGGTAGGACAGGCCGGTAAAGAGAGCCTGTCGAAAGCCGAAAGCAACGTCTTTCCCAATGTCTTATGCCTCGAAAAGTTCTCCATCTGTATTTGTCCCGCTATAAATCGCCGACGGTTGCCGCATAGCTGTATCTCGCTCACGTTTTACTTTGAGTAATGTCTTACCGATGTATTCCGGTCGAGAGAGGAGAGAAACGGAGCAAGAATCACGGAGCAAGAATCAATTGTGATCATAAACCTGGACGTGCAAGTAGACGTTCTGCACGATTCGCTAAAATAAAGCTTTCGTGATGTCTCTAATAAAAGTCGCATGCACGGAAACAGTTCCACAATTGCGCACATTACGGGGAAGCATTGTTCGCGCTCCTACAGAGTTCGATCCGAGTTTTTATTCGCCTAAGATGAAGAAAACATTTATTCAATATATTCATGCATTAGAGCATTAGAGAGTGATAAGGGTACAGACTAATATTGAGCATAAAACAATCAGAGCGTTATTGATTGGTTTTGAAATTTCGTTTTTAAATAACGTTTGAGTCAATCATCAAATTGAAATATCTTAAAAACAGATAATAAAAGACAATGAGTCAAGTGATGCATTTTCCCTTTGTTTCTGCTGTTTTTTCGGATTAGGAGCGATTAAAACCGTTAGAAACAGCATGATTCGGTAGAGCGAACATTCGTGAGAAAATATATTAACAAATTCAATACTCTCCTTCGCCAGTGAATATTAATAAACAAATTTCAATTTTTCTTTCGGCCGATGGGTCGTAGTATTTAACAATTAATAATAAAATTGGCCAGATGTGGCCAATTTTATTATTAATTGTTAAATACTACGTTTCGATCTCTGGTTTGGGTCTTCATCAAATGTATAAAGTTTACATATGACTATGCAGATGGACCGCACAATGATATCTGTCTCGTTGACATTGCGTCCTAACTACATCAATCTAGAAGCTAAAGTCGAGTGATGACAGTAATACTAGGTGCGCAACTAAGTTTCCGGGTTTTCTTGATTAATGAAAAATGGAAAATTTCAAAAGAAATACAAAAAAGTTTATTCAAAGTATCGTCCCTTGCTAGCTACACATTTTTCCATCTCTCTGGCAATACATGAATACCGCGACGATAAAACAACGCGTCTTTGGACCGAAACCATTCATCCAACCAATTTTGCACTTCTTCGAAATTGGCCAAGTGTAGCCCAGCCATGCGCCATCGACCGGAACAAGTGATAATCGAAAGAGGCCAGGTCTGACGAATACGGCGGGTGCGGTAGCAGATCCCATTTCAGCGTTTTGATGGTGTCCTGGATGATGGAAGTGCGATGGCACGGAGCGTTGTCGTGCTGCAATATCACTCGTTCGTGTCTCGTGTCCTAGTCTGGCCGTTTTTCAAGCAATGCATGGTTCAAATTGATCAGTTGTTGTTGGTAGCGATGCCCATTGACAGTTCCGGTTTCAGCAGCTCATAGTACACGATTCCTTTCTGGTCCCACCGCAGAGCATTGTCTTCTTTCCGAAGCGATTTGGCCGTGCCGTCGATATTGATGCTTCTCCAGGTGAAAGCCACGATTTTTTGCATTTGGGATTCTCGAAATATATCCACTTCTCATTGCCAGTAACAATTCGATGCAAGAAACTCTTTTTTTCATGCCACAAAAGCAAAATTTCGGAAGTGGCTCTTCGATTTTCCATCTGTCTCTTTGTCAACTCATGCGGCACCCATTTTCCTTTCTTTTGAATTTTTCCCATGGCATGTAAACGTCTGGAAATACCTTGGCGAGTCATGTTTAATGCGTCCGCAAGTTGATCTTGTGTTTGCGTATCATCTTCATCCAATAACGCTTGCAGATCAGCGTTCTCAATTGCTTTTGGTCTTCCGGAGCGCTCCTTGTCCTCAGTGTCAAAATCGCCACTTCTGAAGCGTTTAAACCAATCTTCACAGGTAGTTTTCGATGGTGCATGTTCACCGTAAGCCTCCTCAAGCAAACAACGTGCTTCAGTTGTATTTTTTTTCAAGGTAAAGCAGAAAAGCAAAGCTTCCCGCAAATGCTGTTTATTTGGCACAAAACTCGACATCTTCATTGTTAGAAAAAATATTTTTGCGTTGCGATATGTGTTGGTATTACGACCGGTTATTGTTGACAGATGTCCAAGCTATTAAAAAAACACAACTTCAGACATGTATGTCGACTACATGTGTCGTTAGCGCCACTTATGTGAAACCCGGAAACTTAATTGCGCACCTAGTAGATCGAAGTGTGTACAATTAAAAGATTTACAAAACTTACATATTCATTTGTGCAGAAAAGATTCAGTCAAATAGGAAGTAAGATTAAAATTAAAATTAAAAGCAGCAGCGTCTCTGTGTATGACACGTTACGTTATAACGACATTTAGTAAGCGACTGTTATCACTACTCGAGATAAAACCAATGTCAGGACATAAAACAGTAAATAATAAATAAGTATATGTCATGTGTCAAATAATAAAATCATGTAAACATTACCAATATGAGAAGTAATAACAGTTAGAACTGCAGTGTATTCAAGCTAATAAAAATATAATATAATATAACTAAGAAATATAATATAACTAAAAAATTTTTTTATTAAAAAATGATGCGGAAAGTACAATATCCGGACTATTAGCAATAACGATACTCCAAATATCAAATTTAGTGCAGGAACTAAATAACGTCAATGACTTTATCATACACCGCTGTAAGTTTTTCGTGTCATTTTGCAAGTTTATGGTATCCCGATTATTTCTTTATAAAAAGCATTTCAGTAATCTCTTTCTTCTTATTGTTCGGTTTTTTATGCAAGGATATTTCGGATTTTTTCCAAAATATATTAAGTTCTATCTGTCGTAAATCTAAGTAAACTTATTTCGTGATATTGCTTAAAAACGCGAAAATCGAAATACCCCGAACGGTGTGCGCATCTTATCTCGAAAGTCGCTGACGCGGTCTCTCATTCGCGATAGAGTCTAGCTGTCGGGCGTCTTCTAGCACCGGGGACGAAGGTGTATTCCCGTTCGAGCTGCTTGGGACGAGTCCATGCTCCGGCTTGCGTCTATCTGTTGAGATTTCCTAAGCTACGTGCTCGGGATGCGGATGGCACTGTTCGTGAGGAACGCCAGGACATATTCTGATGTGAGTTCGCACGCGCTCTTGCGATCTGGGACGGACATCTCGCAAAATTGTACGAGGCGAGAAGATCGTTTCGATACTGGTACAACCGATCGAAGTGATTCCCTTTACACCATTTGCAAGAAAAAGCGTTATTTTCAGAAGGAAAACAGCACTTTTTTAGCAAATCAGAAAGAGCGTGTACCATAATCGTGTAGACATGGAGCATGCATGTGTTTCTCAAAATATAAAAAAAAGAAGATAAATAAAGAGACAATAACATCAAACTCGTAACATATTTCTTTGTAATATTATTGTCCCATTTGCTCTTTATTTTTTAAAAATATCTTGCTAAGTAGTAAATTGTATTTAGATTGTCAAATAATATAAAATGTATAAGATTACATTCTCTTGTAACATTTTTATTCGAATGTAAAGCGAATATCTGAAATTATCTTTTACAATAATTTTGGATATTTCCTTTAGATTCGAATAAAAATGATTTTTTATAATGCAATTTTCTTTTCAAATTTTTTTCCTAATTTTCAGAAATGTTTCTCTTAACTTTGCAACTGTTGAGATAGTTAATATAATTTAATTATACTTGCAACGGATTCTAGTTTGCTGTTAGGTCAGAAGTGGCCTGTAATTAATTCGGGCATCCTCACCATCCTTGCCAAAAGCTGCAAAACGCTTGTATGCAATTTGCGATCTACTATCGTCAATTTTCACGAGCTCGAAAGAGAAATACATTCTTTTCTTTATGATGGATATTGAACATTATTTGTTCTTCTACATTCTACATTCTACAAGCAGTAAATTAGTCTCCTCGGGAATTCAAGTAAGGAATTTAAGATTATATAAAATAACTAATTAAAATGTAATATATATATACATATATTGTATATGTATATATACACTACCGTCGGAAAGTTTTGCAACACCCTCCAAAAACCAATTTAAGCTCCTATAGCTTCCGCAATAATAAAAGAAATGTAATAAGCTTTTTATGAAAAGTTGTATTTATTTATGTATATACTACTAAAAATGATTAACAAAAAGCTCAAAAAATATTTTTAATTTAAACAGCAGACTCATCAATATGGCCACCTCTCTTCTTGATTACTTCTTCACACAATCGAGGCATCCTTCCACCAACGCGCCTAATTCTCGTTATCAGACAACACTTATGCTTATAGCAATACGAAAACGGCAACTTTTCATGACCCACTTGATTATTTCATTTTATTAAAAATTTTTAAGCCTACTTTTTTGTTTGCTCCTTTTACGAGTACAAATTACATGTCTGGAAAATAATATATCCCTTTGATTAGGTGAAAACTAAGTAATAATTTATAATTACATTTATTTTCCATATTAATTTGACTTAATATACCAAAAATTCGTGGAAAACTCATTTTTGGAGGGTGTTGTAAAACTTTCCGACGATAGTGTATATTTGAACTTATAAAATTAAATTTTATGAACGATGTTTCGACGATGCAAGAATTAAAAATTTGTACAAGTGTGAAATTTTATCTTATCTTTCTTATCATTAGTTTCATTAATTCCATTATTTGTCTTATATTCGCGTTATTATGATCGTTCTTTGCAACGAAGAGACCAAACGGCTGCAGCCACAAACGAAAAGCGAGAAAAAACGAATATCGTGCCGTTGGCAGCAAATTTGCTAAATATTTATCGCAACTGCATACGATGCGCACATGACTACCCACGTATTTCGATCAAAAATTCATGAAGTACGACACAGTATATTTGCCTTTAAAATTCGAATGTGAAAACAGTGAACGTATTTCGTGTTTTTGATTCAAGGAGAAGTTCAAGTAGCAATTCCCGTAACTGGATCTTTCGTAAAAGAAAATTGAATTTAATTTCAGATATGAGAGATTTTTAATGTAGATATGTGTGTAGATATTGACTTGAAAGTTATTGGCTACGATCATTCTCTCTCTCTCTCTCTCTCTCTCTCTTTTCCGGACAGTTGTAACGAAGGGTTGCTCCGATAAACCAACAAAAGAGCTGGCTAGTGGTGGATTCCCGGGTAAGGTAAAGGCGTAGAGCGACACGAGTAGGGCAGGGTTACGGATACGGGGTTACGGCATTACTATCCTGATAATGGAGTGGCGGTCAATGGGGCGATAGATCGCGCCGTGGAGACGGTGCGCCGTAACGCGCGGGAGCCGAGCAAGCTCCCGAGGGAACCGCTCACCCCTCCGCATGCCAGTTTCAGCCCACGTACAGCGAACGTCGTCGCTTTACCTCCCTGTCTTTCACATGGCTGTATTCGATCCCCCTTCTGCATTTCGATCTTCTCTCTCTCTATCTTACTATCCCTATCTCTCCCTTCCTTTTATACTCTCCTTCTCACCCGTCGATTCCTATCGGCCAGAGTAGACGTTTCCGCGCCGAATGCGCGTTCTTGACGTAACGTAGGGTCGTTGCCGTTCTCGCAAAAGCTGTCGTCGGGAAACTGCAGTGTGTCTGGACAAAAGTGTTTTCCAAAGTCGATGATACTCGTCACGTTTTTCCCTGGATAGATACAAACGCGCGCCTGTCGAAGAAACTCAGAATCGTCGGATCGTGGGATCACCTACGGGAGAGCCCTACAAATATCATCGCCGATTTTATTGGCTGAACACTGTGTGCCTTTATTACTTATTTCGTGATAAGGCTTGCCTGAGATATTGTAAAATGTGTGTGACATACACACACACGCTCGCGCGCGCACACGTTTTACGATATGTCTCATTGTCAGTTGATACGTAAATTATAAATCCTATCCAAAATAAATAGTAATAATATAATAATAATAATAAAAATAATAATAATACGCGCGCGTGCACACGCACATGCACACGCAACCGCGTATGTATGTGCGTGCAAGAGTGTGTAGAGATGTGATGTGACGTTGTCATGCTTAAACTGCATTTGTATTTGTTCGACCTGCGATAACAAATCCGCAGAATGTATGGATGTGTGCGTTATACTGTCACAATTCGACTGCTATATCAGCTTACCGCAACTATTCGGCGCTACAACATCAAATATTGACAGATAATATTATGGGCATTTCGTGATTTCCGCTGTGATTAGAAATTTATGCGCTGTTACATGCTGATTTGATTTGATTTATTCAAAAAAAGTGGTCTTAAATATTGTTCTACGACGTAGCGTCTTGTAATAAAAAATAATATGCACATGATCGGTACTCCTTCATCTTTTGAATGAATGACTAAATCACCGGACATAATTTGAATAGATATAAATATAATCCATTCTTATTGCGAGTACGTGGGGAGTATCAAATTGATCAGATTGAGCGAGCATATTCGCTCGTTACAGAATAAAATACTTAATAGAGACGAGGGGACATTTATGCGAAATAAATTTGTTTGTCGCTGTGTAATACTAAAGCAAGGGATAACCGCGAGATTGAATGGTATAAGCTTGGGAAGCAGTCAAGTGTTGGTCCAGTCAAGCTTTGACTACCCATGAAACACCAATCCTCGTCCTGAAATAACATTATTTCAAAGTTCGCTGATTAAACTCGCCGGTTCGCAAGATTTACTGGATGACAGAGTGGCACAGTGTTATTTGATTATACGTGGAAATCTGTAAGTCAATGATATCAATCTATTGATTGACGTAGCGTAAAAACTTATTTAGCGTTTTTTTGGAAGTATAATAGATGACGTTTTGAATTTAATTATAAAATAGTACTTTGCGATACAATAATAAATCGTGCGCAACATACAGTCAGAGAATGAGAATTGATAATGAATATTTTCATGATTTGCGTACAAGTTAGATGTTGCTTTATAAAAAAAATATTGTTTTCAGAATTATATCCAATATGAGATTGGGCTTATACATCATCGTTCTATTAGCATTGTCAATAATGGCAGCAGCGGCGTTCACAATACCGATGAGTTTGCTAAAACGGCAAAGAAATGCGCCAAAGAGAAGACAGAATACGCAGTTGCACATGCGCAACTTAGCCCTAACGAACCGGCATTCATCCTCTTAAACATTTTCAAGCTACAATAATCTTTCTCACACGTAACATGAATATCTCAAATAAAGCAATTAATGTATTGTGGTTAACAAGAAACTTTATTTTATGCATATTATGTAGCAGTATTATTGTATGCTAATGTTCCAACATTTTATAAAAGCTTAATGAGTTTTAAATAAACTCGTTTAAAATAAACTCACGATTTTCTATTCCACTACCCTAAGCACTTTTTATTATGTAAAAGTTAAAAGCAAGAATTACAGTAAATGTTGCAATGTATAATATCGCAGATTGGTAATATCGTACTGAAAGTATCGAAATGACATCTATTGTAACGTATGTTTGATTTGTTAAACAGATATAAATTGTGTTATAATGAGTAGCGTATTTCTCTCAACAATATACGGATAATAAATTCATATTCACGTGCATTTATTTAAGTCGTGTAGTCGAGCGTGTTATCACGAATCGTTAATAAATGACTTTTAAAGAATTAAAGCAACCGATAGATTTTCTTTTTAATAAAAAAAAAAAGATACGATGATTTATGGATATTCTCTCAACAGTTGTGAAGTCAGAGAGATATCTAGCAGTAAGTTCTATATCTGCTCGTAAATCCTACGCTTAAAATCTGTCATAAAAATACGCTCGAAGATAAAGCGACTCACTTTCGAAACTGGGTAAATGCCTCGTCATACGGAGTCAAAGCAACGCCTTGTGCGACATGAATATTTACTACCGGAGGTGATTTTGTAAGCTCTGAGAGAGAGAGGGAGGAGAGAGAGAGAGAGAGAGAGAGAGAGAGAGAGAGAGAGAAAGAGAGAGTTCTCCATGATATTTCCATGATATCAGTGCCTTTCAAAAGCAGTCCGTAGCGTATCAAATACATTTCTGTGGTCCCTTTCTGTGCTTACATCGATTTTGTATTTTATGTATTTCATTAATTATATACTAATGTATCTCTGCCATTCTAAATAAAATATTCTCACCCTTTGACTTTCAAACTAGATTAGCTGCAGAAAATTGTTTTTGTGATCGCAAAAAGTCAATATGTCATAGTTTATCAATCTCAACAGGAAGTTTTTGATTGATAAATGTTTAATTTTTGCAAAGTGTCTTTGCGGAATGTGTTAATGGTTTAAAATTGCTTCGAGATTTTGAATCTTAATGTAGATAGACATTAACTTAATACTATATACTTGTCTAATGTAACATTTTACAGCCTTAATAGCTTCTCCAGGTAAAGAAAAATAGACCACTAGTTTAGTATGAATCATCTTGTAACGTCAATGACGTCGCGTTTTACCATGGCGATAGAGGAAGCCCGTTCCACTTTGAAGTGAACTGCGAAACGACATTGGTTACGATCGAAATAAATGGTCTCTACGATAGAAGACGGAGGAGGAACGTTAACGTGATGGAGGTAGAATTCGTCGTAGTTTTATTCTGATGTTGGGCTCACGTTCAATCGTGCAGGTGGAAAGGGGGGTTGCAGGAACGTAGGTGGTTATAAGAGTAGCGGTAAGGCACTGCAGATTCTCTGAGACGATTCGATCTGCCGATCACTAAAAGAATCAAATAAAGGATGAGGTTTCCTTTCGCGTATGTACTTTCGTTTATACACGAAAGTGGTATTTATTTTATAAATTTTGCATACTAAAAATTTTCAATCTTTTATTTCATTGGAATTTTTTACATATTTCTGTATTTATATATGATAAAAATTCGAAGAGGGGGGATGAATTATGTAATAAATAAAGTATAAATAAAGTACAAAATATGAAATTGGTAATGAATGGTAATACGTGCAGAAATTTACGAGAGGCAAATGCATCATATTTCTGCTTATTGCTCTTTGCATGACATTATTTACTTTTCGTGAAAACATATAATGATAAAGAGAGCCAAGATATAAAATTAGAAGTTTAAATGTGTGGAGGTTTCTGCATTTCTCTTTCCCTCTCTTTCTCTCTCTCCTACACACATTTCGGTAATTCCAGTTCTTTGAATTTCCACTTCTACGTGAGGCATTCTCTCATATACAGGGGGAGAAATATAGAGAGAAATATGTTTTTCCCCTACACATACATGAATATAGAGAGAAATGTGTTTTTCCCCTACACATTCTTGTGTGATAAGTATGAAAAGAACATTTAAGTATGAAAAGAACGCTGACTGCAAACGAGTGAGATAAGATTCGGTACTTCCCATCAAATAATGCGCGTGCATAATGAGGAAGCACATATATATATATATATAGATATACACACATTAGTGAGTGTATATAACGGCATTTGGAAAAGATATCATCACATTTCTTTAATTTGCAAGCGTGAGAAAACATCAATTGATCACATTTGTGAATATATCCGCGAGAAAACATAAGTTAAACAAGGTATGTTATCTACATGTTTTTACTTATTTTATCTGAAAGAAAGAAATATCATGAAAAGTAAGAAAACATATACATATTATAATTTTCTCATTTTTTTCAATGATATAATTTCTTTTTGACTCGTTATGAAACAATTTTGAATTAACATAAAATTCTATATTCTCGTATTTTTAATATGTTTTATTAGAATGTTTTGAAAGCAATATATTATATTGTCAATACTAATTTGCAACTCAATATAAAAAAAAAAATATATATATATATGCGTACATATATACACATAAAAAAACACACATATATATTTGGCTTTCAGAAATATGCAGCACAATATGAAATTTCTCTTGTTTATCTTCACTCTGCTCTTGGCAGCGATGGCAGTCCTTGCATATCAACCTCCAGTCAAGCGACCACCTCCAGGTGGCTGGAAACCTTTCCCGACTTTCCCTGGTCAGGGACCTTATAATCCGAAGATTAGATTTCCTCATTAGGAAATCACAGATAATTAAACTTTTATTGAAATGATGCTTACTGATACGAACAGGGTTTTGTTTGTTTTTGTAAAATGACTACTGACCACACAGTGTAACGAGTATCTGATAAGGCAATGTATGAAAATTTTGTAATAAAAAGAAAGAAAAATCCAAGTATTATTTAAACATATTTATTGTTATTTCACATCCTGTTTTCCGTTACAAGCTATGTATTGTAGCGATCAAAAGTTTGAGATTGAGAAATTGAGCGATCTTATTATATATTATTACAAAGTTTTAATGTGTTTTATAAGGGTGAACGTAAATGCATTTGTTACTTTAATTTTTCCTCTAGACGAGAAATATAACTGCGTGGGATAGTTTAAAATGTTTTCCTTGCTCCCATCGCGATGAATATCCCGAATGTAATTTCGTTTTACGTTCGACTTTTCCCCAGGATTCGAATCGGTCGCGCATTGGTTTTTGCAATCCTATAAACGAGTGACTCCTCGTTGTCCGGATCTGATAACGCTAATTACGCTAATACATTATACGAGCGGAAGCTTCGAAATAACGAGTGCACCGCCTAGCTGCATGTGGACCCGGTTGCATTTACCTCTGGCAATGCCTATCGCGAGGGTGTCCTAATTACCTATCCCGCCCGGCGAGACGCCTTCTTGCCCGCATGTAAACACCTTCATTACCACTGAACTGTTCCATAAAATATTTCCCCAGGATAGTTGTTCGGTATAGGTAATAACCCCAACTCACGGAACTCTATAAAACGTCGCTCCTTATGGACGCTAACTTACTAACTTAGTGATTATCAATCGTTATGACTGACTAGCTGTGATTGTCGTTATGAATACGATCACGGCGAAAACACGAAATGCGCAGAATAGCAACTTGACGTAATATGCTCTTATCATTTATCCAGCCATTCGTCAGAGTATTTTTGTAATAAATGAGACACGAATGTTTGAATGCAATGTAACTCTCATTGCAACGCGATAATCGAGTTTGTAACATATCATAAATCTGTTTGCAGATTTATGATTACAGAATTACAGAGAGAAATCGAATCGGTAAAATGAAAAGATAAAGTATTTTATGTATTTTGTGAATGTTGCTTTGTCACATTACATCTATTAAACAGATAATGAATTATTTTGCATGTAATTAATAACATGATCAAACGTATCGCAGTTGACGAAGACAGAATAATGCTACGCATTGAAATAATTTTCAATTTCCTGTTTTTTCGTATGTTCTCTTAATCATAACGCGCAAGTAGTTATCAGTGTCTCTATATTTATCGCTCAAAAGTTCGTTTATAGTTCGTTCAATACTAATATATTTATCATCTCAGAGTACACTTAGGGGAGATACAGTAGAAACGTGTCGGATTTTAGACTGTAGACTAAGGTTTAGGAGATATCTCGGTCTCCTCTCGCGAGATACTATCCAGCTTTCTCGTATCAACGAGTAAACGACCTCAAACTCTAGCCGCCCTTATATTTCATGCCCAAGTAAAAGTTCCTGTTCTGTACCAGTCGCGTCGATATCCTCGGTCGCGGCGGAACCTCTTCGCAACTGAAAAATGTATTCTTACAAGATGGATACTCCCATAATTTTACGCGAGTTGTACGTGCTTTTGAAGATAGGTAATCTTCCCGCAAAGATATTTTCATATCACATCGCGTCTAGCGATAAGTATTTATCTATAGGTCATAAAAAGAACCGCTTATGCTTAATTTCCAATCAGATGCGAGTTCATGTAAAGTGTATCAATTTTACTGATATGATAGTGTACGAAATACAACGTTTAATATTAACTGATATATCTCCACTAGATTTGCATATTTCAAATATTATCAAAATATTTATTTTAAAATTTTGTTAAAATCACGTACACAAATATACATATATATATTTATATATGTATATGACATATATATATATATATATATATATAATATATATATATATATACATATACACATACATACACGTATACTATGTACAATTCTTTTGCTGCTTTTGTATGCTTGCTCTCATGCATCTCGCAAAATACATTTTTTTCTCCTCTTGTTTGTAGGTACCATCGTATAAACAGTTCTTCAATGCCGTAATAATTTTTATTTTTGCGCTGCTGGCTCAATTACAATTCTCTTTGTAATTTCATTTTCTTTCTACTACAGCCTGTGAAACAGAAACTCTGCCACTTTTGATACATGAATAGGAATATATGTTTTCCTTTAAAAAATTACTCGGTATTTTAATTACTAACAATGTACAAACAGTTTACTAAAAAAAATTACTTTTGTTTATCATTCATGCAATTTTATATGCATAATGAATACAACAATAATAACTATAGAAGTATAACAAATAAAAAAAATAAAAGAATTAGATGTTACGTGATACTGTACAATATTAATGTTCCTGATGTCCCTGAAAAAGCGTTTATGAAAATATTGGAATTATGCTAATATTATATGTGAAACGTGGTAAAAAAAGAAACGAAATTTACAGATTTCTACGAGAAGTCCCTAAATGTACAAAAAGCGCATACGTCTGGCTTGGTACATGACACGGGTAAAACCGTCAGATCATCAACAGAGAGTGCAACGTCACCGTGTGTCACTAACTGCGACGGTCGTGATAATGCGAGGGATTTCCCCGCAACTTGGATCTTACAGTTTTTCGCGTCTTATACATCAAATGATATATAAGCGATGCGTAACGTAGAGAGCACAAATCAAGTTGCAATCAGACTAAGTGCGGTAAAACAATCTTTATACTCGCGATTTAATATCCAACTCTTGTAATTCTATGTTGTCAATTTTATTTAATAACATTATTAAGATTAATTCTATAATTGTACTCGTACATATAATTCCTAATGAATTTCATGTTAGCTTGGTGATATTGCAGAACAGTTTTTTTACAAACGAGAACAGTTTTTTCTGAACTCACTTTTATTAAATTAATTTAATATTTTAATTTAATTTTGTTTTAATCTCTGTAAAAAATAACGTTGTTTAATCTCTAATCTAATTTTAAATAATTACATAAAAATAATGAGATATTTTTATTTCGCAAGTATGCAAAAGTTATTGAAAAATTAATTGTATTGGATAAATATTTTCGCTTCCTGTAACGATCGTTCGTTTCTTCATCAGAACAATATATTCAACATGAGGTTCGCAATGTACATCGTGATGCTGTTAGTTGCAATCTGCGCTCTGTTTACCGATACTCATGCACTCCCGAAACACAGTCCCCGCTTACCAAGCAACCCTGGCTATGGCCCATTTAATCCTCGACAATCTTGGCCAGTACCGTTGCCAAATGTAAGTATTCAAATCAATATCTACGTCATTTTCGCATACGCAGAATATTTGATTTTTCGTTCGTACAGAAAATCGCAAAATATTTATTTCTCTATTCACGATAATAAAAGTATTCACGATAATAATAATATAATAATAACAAAGAGAAGACGCTGATTTTATTTCTCATTATCTTCATTTCTCATTTTCGTCTAATTAGAGATAATTTAAAGATAGAATTTTTTTAGAGATAATTACTTATTGTAAACGAGTTTATATATTTTGCGTAATTATTAAATCTATCGTTAAAGTATTTTTATCCATTTTTACAGTACGGACGTTAATAATCTGAATGTCGAGACTCTAACTATTAAAGATTATAATTTTAAAAACAAACGAGGTTCCATCCTGCTATTTTGGAGGTATAACTTCTTTGCTGCTAGTAAAAATATTTAAGTAAACTAAAACTCGAACATGTGCTATGAAACTTTTTAAATACATTTATAAATATATTTGTACATTATGTAAATAAAATTTATTTATTGTATATTTTTACTTATTCAATTTATCATTTTTTCCCTCAAATACACGATATGCCTGCAATCTGTTTTTTAATTCTTATAACTGTTGGATTCTTCCGCATAAGCGATCACGTAAAACAATCAGAAAGAAAGACACCCCTTGGAGCAAATTCAATCTGGAAAACATTTTCCGCCGTGAAAAGTGATATTTCAATTAAATCTCTAATCATGGTAGCATAGTAGTCTGCATAAATCGTGTTAATGGAAAATGACTTTTCTTATTAGCAAGTTATTTGCACTGGCATAAAATGCCATAAAAGAAATATTGCTTCTAAGTTTTTATCCAGTAGGAGTTTGCGAGTAGCAGTGAAATCAATACGTGCCTCTCACAATATTTCAAGTAGACATTTTATTTCAGAAATTAGTAATACGCAATTTGATTATTTGTTTGACACAATTGAACTTTAATTTAAATGCATTCTGTACCTGCGTATCTCATAGTTTGAGTTTATAATAGCCATTTAGTTTTCTAAAGCAACCGAAGCTAGTCCAGTCCAAGGGGGAGCAATCCCGAAGAAGTATCCAGCCATCTGTGGCAAGTGTTGCATGCGACAGCATAATGTAAATAGTGAGTTTGGTAAAATCCTTCCTTGTAATGAACACAGTGATGTTAGACGCGGTTGTACAGCCGAGTACTTTCTTTCTCCCTCCCACCGCTCTTCTACATTTTACGGAGTTCCTACGTTAATGCGATAAGAGAGCAGTCTCAGTCGAGCCAAGCCATAACTTAAATTGCTCGCTTCTTCGTCGTAGCTAATGCGAAGTGATACTTAAAGCGGAACAATCGCGGCGCACCAGTCAGCTTTATTCCGTTCATTTTGATCGGACAAAGCGTTCGTTATCTACCCTGCTAAACGCACTAAGTTCTAATGAGACGAGAATTAAAATAATAATTTATACTCACGTAATAAAATAGACACGCTGAATAGATACCTCGCATCTGTTTAGCAAATAATATATTTAACGAAAACGGTAATGGAAAATGGTAAACTCTCAGATATAAGATCATTCGGGATAATAATAGTACCTAAAATGCGGTTAACACACGATACGCTGATAAATTAAATCAATTTAGAAAATCCATCATTTAAAATTCTTATTATTCGCTGTCATTTACTTTCCTGCTTCACTTTTTTATCCAATAATGATAATTTATTTGGCATGAGACAGACATTCAGTAATGACGGTCTCTAATTTAAAAGTTTCTATTTGATTATCTTCTCAAAAATATATATATATATATTTAATAAATATGTGAAGACATAAAAAAGTATCGAGATGGAACTACATAAATAACACTTGAATTAATGTAAATATGAACTCAAAAGTAACTTAGAAGAGTTTTTTCATAATTTTTGTATATAATTTTATACATATAATTATATATATATAATTATAATTATATAATTTTTTAAATATAATTTTTTATATAATTTTAGAAATTAGATTATCCGCTTTGTAAAGTTTGCAAAATTTTTTAACGCATTTCCGCTCTCTGATGTATCCAAGTTTGATTCGCGATGATTCAAATATTCTGGGAGAGTAATTAGGATGCTTCAAGTGGGAGTAAGGTTAAGTGGGGCAATTAGCGAAATACTTTGAATTTCGACATGATTTTCCGGATGTTGGCGTCGAGATGCTCTTGGTAGTAATGATAAGTCGGCTGTCGTTATATTATACGATTTTGCTCTCTTGAATCCAAACTTTACAAACTGCGAGAAAGCTTTCTGTACCCTCTTACAAATTTAAAAACATACTACGTCGCATACGCGACTTATTCAAAAAGAGATAAAGTGGATAGTGGTGTTTTTCTGTACTTAGAATTAGAAATCTCTTTATCGATTGCTAACGTCTAGATACGTGGAAAAATAAAATTTCTGCGAAACTCTCCATCGCTATTCACTAAGGGTTGCATGCCAAGAGAGAGGGCGGCGCCTGGTCCGATGTACTCGAAATGAGGAGCATCCTCAAGTATCGTTATACTGTTTTTGCTTCCTTGAATCCACGAGATGCAATTAGAGGTCTCGCTCAAGAAGAGTAACGTAAGAGAGGTGGGCTTGACTTTCTCCTATATCGCGTTGCACTGTGTTTTTCCAATTTTCTACACAGAGAACTTGTCTTTCGCATCGCTTTGCATTATTCATGCCGGTCTACTTGTACGTGCAGCAGTTTCGGAGTAAATTCTTTTGCTTTCTGATGGTTATCATAGACCAGTGCATTAATACTGTATCCGTCATGCGCATCGGTTTACTCGATATACATATTATGATTAACGGTGAGTGACACTTCGTTTTTTCGATACCCCCCCACCCCCCGCCCCTCATTCACCGACATAAGCATCGGTATTGACCATCGCATAATAGCATCCGTTAATGAATACGACGGTAGAATTAAATCAAATTGTTTCAAGAATAATTAAGCTTATATAACACAAATATTCGACGAAGACGGAAATAAAACTCACTAAAAATAAATGAAAAATGGATTTCAGCGAAATATCGTTACAAAATATTCATTGGGGTAATCATTCATGGCTGGAAAAATACGAAATGCCCGATTTCATTCCAGTTTTTTATAAATGAGACACAGTAAAATGCTATGCGCGAAAGTGCTGTTACCCAGAATGAAATATTAACTCCACAAAAAAAAATTACCCATTATTCAATGTAAAATTTTCTCTATAAAGCATAATCGCGTGAGTCTCATCATTAAATCGCTTTTCGTTTTCGATCGTAAAATCGTTTTAAGCACGCTGTGCCGCGGATAATGATTTTCGAGAAAGCTATGCAAATCATAATTTCACATTACTTCTCTACCGTATTCACGTAAGGTAGAAAATGTACTTTTAAGGCTCGTATAATTTAATTTAACTTTAAAAAAATACCGAGCATATTACCGTTCTCTGCGTGCTGAATTTAATGAATGTATCATGCATAAATCGAACAAAAGTAAATTACATACACCTGATTTCGAGTGGATATTAATTATCAACCGACGAGAATATCTAATATCGTCCATAACGTGCAAACTGCAACGGACAGTGTGGATTGAATGACGGATAGTAAAGTGAACGCGAGGTATACGTGACTCGGTTTCTCGTGGAATAAATGAGCCCCGTTGTACGAACTAAACTAACGCACCGATCTCCACAATCGTTGGAATATGTTCGCATATCTACTGCATCGGTATTACAACCCAATTTCCTGAATTCCTATTATGACGTGCCCAGTTTTGCCGGTTATTCCGCAGGCAAAGCGTACGAGAAATGCGGAATTCACGGCGCAAAATCCCGTTAACTCGCTGATAACGATCCGTTACCAACTCGAACGAGCTTCGACGTGCGACTAAAAATACATCCGTCCGGCCTTAAATCGGAAAGCTTATGCTTCCTAATGCACTCAGGAAAGTTCAGTTCGAGTTACTTCATTCCCACGTATTCTCTCTCCCTTTCTCCCTCCCTCTTGCCCCCTCTATCGCTTCCGCTCTTTCTTTCTTTCTCTGCAGTTTGCTTTAACAACTCTTCTATGTTATCGTATTCTGCTGATTGTCGGTGTATATTCACGGAAATGGCAGTCAGTTGAATATAATCTATCGTGTGTTTCAATCTTCTGATTGTACGATATGATTTTGCGCAAGTATTTATTTCGTAGTACTTTATGAACTCTCGTGCTGACAGCGAGATTATGATATTAACTACCGGACGATTCGCAAACACTTCCCGTCAAGCTCCTCGGCAATGTTTTAATCCTCCATATGACGTTCCACCGACGTGGATTACGTTTTTATTAAAGACTAATGAACGCACTTTTGTCCACGTTACTTTAATAAGTTCTCGGAAAGGGATTCGTCGTCGCTAGGATTAGAAAAGTGGATGTAGAGTAGAAAGAGAGAGAGAGAGAGAGAGAGAGAGAGAGAGAGAAGAAGAGAGAAGGAGAGAGAGAAAGAAAAAAAAAAATCGAAAAGGAAAGAGAGAAGAAGAGAGAGAGAGAAGAGAAAAACAAATCGCATGATAAATTTGCGATCCTTAATGATTGCTAACGAAGAATTAAAAGTGAATCCCGTTTTCTCTAAATGCGGATATCGCGAAAGTTTTATAATATCACATATCAATTATGACATTGATAGAGTAATATAACTTTTATATGTGCGACTAAATAAAATTATCAATAAAATAAAAGAGGCAAAGATGACTTTTTTGTCAAAATAAAAATGTATGACAGTGGCTGTTAAGGTACTGATAACGCAGCAATTAAACGCTTCCGAGATTTTATTTTCGGCACGTAAACAATCAATCGGAGCACAAAGGAAACGATTAAACTCACCCCTTTTTTACTCTTTGTCGAACAATGAAACTCTGTGTGCGCGCTAACGCATTATATTCATATGGAATTTTTCAACATGAAAGAAGAGAGAAAGAAAAAAAGAGAATATGAGAAAGAAAGAATGAATAAGCCTATAACGAACGACGGCCGGAACTCGTTAAGCCGCAAATGAAATTCTTTTACCGGATTTTCAGTCTTTGATCGCCCTTTTGTTTATCGTTCGCTGAATGGCAGTTTGGATTTGGAAAGATCGATTACTCCGTGTTTAACGTTCCTGTATATCCGAATATATGTCAACTGCCGTTCAACTATTATCTGCGAAGCTGTGAATTCCTATTTCTTTCTATTTTTTTCCCAAACGTATCGATCGAGGGACCTCTTTCTGTTCGTTTGAGTGACGAGTTTCTCCCATCCAATCTACGATATGGCTGGTCAGTGCTGTGCATGCAAAGATCGTTACGGCCGTGCTGATGATTCACATGTAGAGTAAATCGTAAAACGAAGCCACTCGATAGTTTAACGCGAAAGAGAGCGTTTGATGCAAAGCGATGCTACCGGAAAATGCATTTGAAACTCTAATGAATTAGAAATTTCGAAGGGAAAAATCGTGTAACTTGATTATTCTGAAGGTAAGATATGTACTTCTAAATTATCGCGCAGCGATCGCGTCTACGGAATGAAAATTTCAACGCTTCGTGCAAATATCATTAATAAATCTTGCGAAATTATATTATGGAACGGAATTGGTATAGACTTATGCCAATTGGCCATACCGACGGTTTAACGCAGGAATTATATATATATTATACGTATATCCTACCATTTACTATTCCATATCTACAGGCATGTATCATGTACCAGATGAAAATAACATAATTAGGACGTTCCCCTATCCCTGATATTTCGCACGTAGTAACCAAAATATTCAAGGCCATAAATCGCTCGTGACTTCCGCACCCTTCCGCATTCAATTTTACACTACTCATATTTTCCTGTGTTCGTGTGCGACACTTAATCTTTTACATTTATCTGCGGATAAATTACAACGCGTCCACCGCCATTATTAACTGTCATTCTCGCATTGCACGCAGATTGCAATTCGGCCGAATAAATCTTAATATGCGTCTCCATATCCCTATCTTCTGCAACTGATAATAGTTCTATTTCTCGGATTGCGTCATTCATAGATTACTTACTGACAAGGAAAAGGTCGGAGGTGTCCTCCTCCAATTTTGATGAGCTTGTAATATGTTGTTTTCTAGACAAAAATAAGAGATACGTATTTTTTTATACGTGCCCATACGCATGTTTAGAAGGTGAAACAACAATTTGAAAAAAAAATCAGTTTTCTTCTTTCGGGGCAAATATCTCCGAAACTAAAGAAGATAGAAACAAGATTTTCAAACAAAAGTTGAATAGCTTGAAGAGTACTATAAAATAGAGGTAAAAAATTTTATTTTTTTAATTTTTCAAAATATCCCCACTACTTAACATTTTTTTCAAAATTTTGAAATTTGGTTATAACGAAATAAAAGGTTACTTTTTTTACTTTTTTTTCAACCATGTGTGATAAAGTTGCGTTTCAAACAACGATTTTTCAGAATTAACCCTCCGGAGTTACACTTATGCCACATAGCATTGGAGTTACACTGGGTGAATTTTACCCAGTGCGATTTTCTAACGCTTATTACTCAGCGTTAAAACAAGCTTTTGAGACGTATTTTTTTTTCAAACTCATTGCCAGAATCTCAAAAATATGATTCTGTTGTTTATTTTACTCCCGATGCAATACTTTTTTAAGTATTTTAGAAAATATAAGAATACTTTTTCCGGAGATACACACAAATGTTAGTTTCGATTCGGGTAAATTTTACCCAGTGTAACTCCGGAGGGTTAATTATAAATCTCTCGGTATACACAGTAATGCCCGTTCAAGTGACCAATTCTTCATGCAACACATTCTGATATTTTTTTCACAGGGTTGTTACTCCTCCTAAACATGCGCATGGACACGTATAAAAAAATACGTGTCCCTTATTTTTGTCTAGAAAACAACATATTACAAGCTCAAAATTGGAGGGGGACACACTTCCGATTTTTTCTTGAGATCAATGACCGTTTATCAAATATACGCATGTACGTAAGTACGGGTAAACGTTGGCCATATATATATATATATATATATATATATATATATATATATATATATATGTGTGTGTATATGAGAAATCCACATATAATTGTACCGACACTGCTCACAAGTATCGTTATATTCCGTTTTGCTCAGTCGCGCAGATCAATATTAACAATGATATCGGATTTGGAAGCTGCTGCTACCGGGTACCACAGCAAACAAAATGGAAATAAACAAAACTGCGGCTTGGGATTGCGCCGCCGCTGCTGCCGCGCAACGGTTGCGGTATACTCAGATGTGTCATGTAATTTTATGTGTTTGCGAATGGCAATTCGCGTAAATATTTTCGGGGCTCGCAAACCCCCGCCGTATATATCTTGCATTAGCCGATCGCTCGGAAGGACGATCGTCGTGAAAGCGAAATTGCGCGATTGTTTAACTCTCCAGAGCATTGCTTCTCCTTCCTTTTTTACTTTCCGTCGAATGAGATAAGTATCGATTGGCAAATGTAAAGAACGATAAATATCCCTGTGTGTGTGTGTGTGTGTGTGTGTGTGTGCGCGCTGTGTGTGGTGTACGCGCTGTGTGTGTGTGTGTGTGTGTGCTGTGTGTGTGCGTGCGTGCGTGCTCCAATTATTAGTAGTAGTAAAAACCGGGACAGTAGTCGTCTTTCTCAAGTGGTGCAGCGAAAGTAGAACACGCTCGCGGAATAAAAAGCGGGAGAAGTTTGACATCGCTGGCGGCATTACCGGTGATTTGTTCGAGTATTTCACGCCTACAAAGGGGTGAAATAGCAAAGGACAGGACAGCGGGTGGCGGGTGAGCCGAAGGTGGGGGCACAGTGCATTTGACTTCCCTATCAGCGTCAAGTGCTCATAAGCGCTTAAATGACTTCTCGTTTGCGAAACACCACTGACAGCCATTCAGCCAAATTTCTAAAACGAATTTCCTACATACGTATAGTGCTACGGCGATCTATTTTAAAACACATGTCACACGGCGCTGCGCGAAATTCAGTTGCGCTTTCGTCTCATTTCAGCAGAATGGAGTTTCAAGTGCGCTCAGACGTTGTTTGGCGGAATTAACCCGTTTCTACCCACCGCGGGTAGTGCGCTACGCTTTGAATTACCGAGGAAAAAGTATGAATCAGCGTGGGCATGCATACAAAAATTTCTCCTTTACAGTTGGTAAATTCGCCGAAATGTTGATGAGAAATTTTACATTACGGAATTCAATTGTGAGTCGCTCATTCCAGCCAATTGAATATAAGAAGTTGTCAGATAAAATCAGCTTCACGCTATTCAATGACATGTATTCGTATTACGCCATGTTATTTAAGTTGAGCGTTTGAGTAAAAAGATAATCGACGAAAAATCATCCCGAAGAATTGCGTCGAAATCGATCATGCTATTCTTCAGAATGATAATCTCAGACGTAGGAATTTCGTAACGCAAAAACTTTTGGCAGAAGTTGTATATAAATGTAGAAGTTTGGACAAAAATAAAATAAACATTGCGTCTGTTATTACGCATCTTAATTTATACTTTGAATCTAAACATTAGCAATATTCTAAATTTTCTACCTCATTCTTAATCACTCGCTTGATTTGCGATACGATCAATGTTTCACTTATCACCGTTAAATATATCTTATATGTAATCTCGTTTTACAAATTAAAACATTAAAAGTCTGCGATTGTGAAAGCCAGCTGTTGGAACGTTTCGCAGAAAAATAGTCAAGAAAAGAAAAGGATAATGTGTGAAGACGTACAGTGTCGTCATGTTCCCGTCCCTCCATGCATTATTTCTCCACGACGGGAGGAAAGGAGTGCATACATAGTCTCGTGCGTAATTCAACGTTGCCTCGGCAATCTCGCGTGGTAGAGGGATAGTGCACGCATGTCAAGGCGAATCAGCCGTACGTGCGCGCAACCATGTCGTAGTCGTGCATATCACACGCACGTACGGGTGAATGGGATAGTTCTATTCGTGGTGTGCGGGGCGAAGACGGGGTGGTGTGTCGTAGGTCGGGTCACGGTACCACAAAGGAACGTCTGTGGGGAGGTTGTGCCGGGGCTGAAACGGGGAGACCGACGTTTCGCTGGAAACGTCGAAACGGAGCCGAGAACGCAGCGTAGGCGGCGATAGTCTCGCCATATGCAGGCGGGTGCTCCGCTGAAAGCTCCACATTCCTTGGTAACCTTGTTACGTCAGCCACTTAAGTTAACCACTAGATCGCGTATATCCTGAGAGTAAGAGAGAGAGAGAGAGAGAGAGAGAGAGATGCGTCGCTTCCTGGAATCACAGCTGCCACTTCAGCATTAACGTATGCGCGTGTCCTCGTTCTTAAGAAGCTCACGAATCCAAATACATTTGATGGTGTGAACGAGGTAACAAGCTGGCGAGTAATTTCTAGTCTGAATTATGCATATCGCAGCAAGAAATTTTGATTAATCACTAGTCTGAATTATGCATATCGCAAATATTTTTGATTAAACAGAAATCGCAAAAGTTAAGCAGATGCTTCCTATAATGTCACTATGTAGCAATCTTGTCATAACGAAGAAGTTTGCTTGAAAAGTGAATTATTTCTATGATACTACGAACGAGAATCTAGAAAGCGTACGTATCAAGGACTAAAGTTATGACTTTGTAAATTATGCCTTCTGAGCACGACGTGACTTTCAAATTCTTATTAACATATTATTTGGAAAATTTCGAAAATTTAGACGATATTCGAATCCGAGCACACAAAAGCGAAAATTTATTCATAATAATCCTCAACCCTCGACCATAGCGAGCGGGATTTAGCGTGCTGGTTTGCTCGCATATTCGGCATAGCTGACGGCGAATGTGAGTCACGATCCCGTTTGCGTTCCCCGCAGACACGCCCGGAAGTACGATCCGCAAAAATACAACCGTTTCCGCGAGACACGCTGCGCCGTTACCCTCTCGAAAAGCGGAAAGGTGTAAGACTCCTCCTTTTTGATGCTTGCGGCGCTCGGCAAAATAATTCGATTCTATACAGGATGCATCAGCATAATTATGAACCACTTCATAGTCGAGTAACATTCTCGGCGGCAATTAGCCGATGTTGACAAACGCAATTTGCGAGATGTAACTTTATAGGATAGACAGAGAAGCGAGCGCCTCTCGCAAAGTCACTGATGTTCCCGAACACATCGACGAACCGTGCTTCCGGAGTGGTCGTCTTTCGTTCCCCGTTGCTACGAAACTCGCTTGTTCGTCAACATCAGGCTGCGTGCCGACAAAGTGTTTCGGAGGGAAAATTAGAACGTTATGAACCTTTGTTTCGATACCACAGTCTCATGTTGATTATGAAAGTTGTGGAAACAATCATGTGGTTAAATAAATGAAGTTAAAATGTTGAAAGAGAGAGAGAGAGAGAGAGAGAGAGAGAGAGAGGAGAGGAGAGAGGAGAGAGGAGAGAGAGAGACAAAATGACAACTATAAATTACTGTCAATTCTTAACGTATCGACTAATCATTCAACGTTTCAATTTAACATCAAGTATGTATAATAAGATATGTATAACAATATATGTAAATTAGATAAAAAAATTAACTATATAACTATATAAATTAAAATTATTAGTATTTATATAATAAATTATAAAATAAAATAATTAATTTTAAAAAATCACAACTTAAAAACTTTTCTTCATCAGTGAATAATAATGAACTAGATTTTAATTTTTGACCTGTCTGGCCAATTTTATTAATTATCTTAACACGACATTTCGATCTCTGATTTGGGTCCTTATTCTATAAATTTGAGACAGAGTGGCACTGAAGAACTCACAGTAGTGTATGATAAAGTAGATTAACGTTATTTAGTTTTCACATCATTTTTAATATTCGGAATATCTTGTCGTTCTACCTGTTATTATCTTTCGACACGTTTATATTGTTTATATGATTTTATTTTTTGACACATGACATATATTTATATTTATTATTTATTATTTTATTCCTGTTTCTCCTGACTGATTGGTTTCTGTGATATTGCGTATTTATAACAGTTACTTGCTAAATGTTTTTAGAATATGACAGCGGTATCCTACACGAAGTGTATAGAATATCACTGTTTTTACTAATTAATTTTGGATGGAGTCTCGTTCTACGATGCACAAAATATGTGCGTTTTGTAATTTGATTAATTGTACACGTTTCTATCCGTATAATTAATAAATTGGCCCAGACGGGTCGAAGAAAATTGAAATCTGGTTTAAAAAATTAACTTATGTGTAACGTTAATAAAACATAATTCATATGTTGTTTTTAAAATTTTCTTGATCTCAATTTAATGTTGTGATAAAACAGTTTCAAGCAATTAAATATTTCTCCTCTGTAAGTAAGCTGCAAATTGAAATAGTTATTAGCAATATGAAAGTTCTTGTTTTCTTCTTTGCTTGTTACTTGGCAATAACCCCTCTGGCGGCATGCCACTAACTACCTCGATAGAGATTTCACGTCTTTATAGGCTAAGTCCGGTTGGCTTGCGCATTACATGTATCTCCGTAATCCGCATATTCCTTATTAAATATTACGCGTGTCTCGAAAGTTCCAGACGGCTCGTCTTGAAAATTATAAGTTAGAATTATGTTTAGATCTCGCCCTGCATACACTTTATACGCTTCGCTTGGTGGCGAAATGCGGATATAGAGTGTATCGCGGTACACTACATTCGGGTGTACGCCTGAAAACGGAGTGGACTCCTCGGACTCTGCACACACGAACTAGCTGAAATACCGCTGGCAGACAATATTCGGCCGGTAGAGGTTTGCACGTACGTGAGGACAGCCGCGTGACAGGAGCATGGAAGACGGCAGCGGGAGGTAAGCGAGCACACAAACGAGCAAGAGAGAGAGAGAGAGAGAGAGGGAGGGTAGTGGAAAGGCAACAGAGGACCGCCATCGTCACACAGAAGATGGGGGTTACAATGGCAGTGCGTCTTCTGGCGCCCTGGAGTCTCCCGACACGCCTTCCAGCAAGAGAACCGCAAGAACTCGCGTATCTGGTGCACGGCGTTCTTCCATATGTCGCGATATTGCAATCCACACTTCTGTAGGAGCATTAGTCACTTCGCGTGAGACCTCTCTCACCCGATCTGAACGCGGAGGCAGCGATTACAAGACCATTTACACCTTTTTGTCTCTTTGCCTAACACGCACACATTGAACGGGACGTGTCAGATCGTGTTTGTGTGTGTGTGTGATAAAATATAATTGATGATTAATACGTTTATTATCATATGAAAACGAGTAAAATGTGTTACTGGAATAGGCAAAATTTTGAATAGTTGGCCATCGGTGATATTGCAATCGTTGAAATATAATACGTGTTTTGCCATGCACGAATTACACAATGAAATATTTACGTTTTGTTCAATCGTGAATCAATGTTAATGCCCATAATCCTTGATTTTAATGGTTACACATGTGATATGTATTGCGACTTCAATGCATGAACTATGAGAAGTATAATGCGCAGTGACTTCATTCGAATGTTAAAGTGAGAAGAGAACCCGTGTTTTATCGCGCTATACATTGTAAACTAAATATGCAAAGCTGGCCGGAAGCAATTAAAGTCGAAATAATGTCGACAACAACAGCAACAATATCGAGAAATCATGAAAGATTAAAAAGAAACATCAAACGCGTATATTTTCTCTCCCAAATGTTTGCACAACTTATATCCGTTACTGTATAAACATCAATCAAATGCAATCAGAACCCAATTCATTATATCGCGATTATGTTTTATGGAATGAGCAATTAAGGGCTCCCAAAAATATCTTCCGTCCGTCATATGTCAATGAAAATATCATATTTCCTTTGCAGGTTTATTAATCACGCTTCCTAGCAAAATCCATTAAACTATTCCCGATATAGCTAATCGATATTTCACATGATCAATTATCTTTATCGTTTATTCCACGTAAAGGCGAATGGATTGACTGAATATGTATGAACTTCCAAATTGCGCTTATGTAACAGCCAAACTAATATCTGCAGTCAATAGATGAAAGCTACATGAGCAATATCATGTATTTGACATCACATAATGTATCCATCTCTAATATATTTATTCTTAATATGTAGAAAATATATATGATAAATTAATTTACAACAAAATCGTTAATTACAACAAAAAATTATCACGCTCGTCTTTTACTTTTGCCGATTTATTGATATTTCGAGCGTCAATGAAAAAAATTAAATATATTTTAAATGTTCATTTTATCTAATTCTCATCAATTTTATGATTTACAATAATGATTACGATAAAGCCACCATTATTCTACGATAGAGCTTATCAAAGAAAATTCAGACAGCTGCAGAGCTATTACATCGAATGAGAGAAACGGAATGCAAATTAAAGGAGTTATTGCAATAAACGTGTAGTTAACGAACGCTATAGAAGAGTGCTAATTGCACTAAAATGTAACTGTCGAGATTTTATATGTTTGTTCCGAGACGGAATAAAATTAATTCCACTTAGACTTTAAAGTTATCCCTCCCTACTAGAACGCCATTATATCTGGTCGGTTAAGCTTGAAACTTACATTTACTTGTAACTCATGTCAATCCTCACAAAGGAGCTTTTCTCTCAAACAGATTAAGAAGAAATATCAAATTTTCCGTTAAAGTGACGTAAGAATTTTAAACACAATTGTGTTAATTATCCTTCATTTTGTTGAATAATATTACTCGGCGCGAGAGTATCATCGCTAGAAAGATAATTACTCATGTAATTTTAATTCAATTCCACAGCCTGGACTCATCTACTAAACTCAATTTATGTTTTCCATTCTCTTTCCATGCAAAATTATACCATGTATAGTTACGTACTTGCGTTTCCAAAAATTTAGCGTACACGTATGCACAGAACAGCGTGCATTACAGTTTTTAATAAATTCTTTTATAAGTCGGCGGAACTTTATTTATCGCCGGCTTTCGAATCTCTCGGAGCACATATATTTACGATCGCGACTAGTCGACTATAAATCGAGCACAAGCCAAGCAACTCTCGGCGTCGAGACGAAGCGATATTATTCTTGCGTTCATATCTTCCATCCTCAGGGCTCATGCCAAAAGACATACCCCAAGTACCCTAGAGATGAGCGTGCCACAGGTTGTGAGCGACCTCGAAAGCGCAGCGACTGCGACGCGTAGGGTAGAGGGATAATTAATCGTCACCTATTGATAAGAGATAAGTGAGTGGGATTAAGACGGAGCTCGGTGGGGGTGACTCAAGAGTCGGAAGCCCGAGTAGCGGAGGCGTCTGCGCGTGGCGGGAAACGAGAGGGGATGATGCAGGAGGTAGAGAAACACGCTCTCGGTACAACCCTCAGTCGGGATGCCGGTCGCGCACCCTCTCGTCCATCCGGTACCGCGATGATCAGTGAGCAACGTGTCCAACGTGTCTCGGGAACCGTGCGAGGCCGACTGCGGCTGTTGACTGGCGCCGTGCTGCTGTCCACGATTGCGGGAAGTGTATGGACCGACAACCCCGTCGCATCCGGTGAGTGGCAACAGGGATCGTACGCGCGTTATTACAAACCACGCGTCTTCGCATTTATCGTCATTTACAAGACACGAGATGACTATCGATAAACATCCTCGTTTGATTTCCTACGAGTTGACCGGCAATGTGTTGATTATCATCCGGACTGTCCGGAGTACATCTGAATTTCTCCGTAACGGAGTTTCATCATCCCCTCCCCGTGTCCGTGAGTGCTAAATTCACGGCTGCGATGCTAATTGAATCCCCTGTACGAATGGTGAACCACCCTCCGAGCAGTAGGAATTTTGTTACCCGCTCCCCGTTTCGTGTGTGCGGGAAGTTTAACGAGTTTCGGTGTCGTCGTCACCGTCGCCGCGACGGTCGGACACGGAGATTGTTCTTCCTTGTTTCCACGTAGAGTAACGCGACTAGTAGGCTAGTGCTAGTACGCCACGTAACGCGGATTTGTGGTGCGTGCGTCTTTACTCTGCGAATGTAGGCTCTCGTGCGCGAGAGTTGGTTGGCTCGCGTGGGGAGTAATTTGAAACGTCTATGCAATAGCTTCTCGGGGCGGAATGAAGTCGAGGATAACTGGGAAGTATAAGCGAGACTGCATACTGGTTTGCTCGTATCTTTTGCTTGTTATTCCGAATATCAAGAATATTTTCGTACTTACATACTCCGATGTAATTACATTTCAACCTCGTCCTCTGAATGCAATGTTCTTTTAAATATTTACCAATAATTTTGTAAATTCTTGTTGATTCTAAATATCAAACATAAATATCGAGTCTAAAAAATTGACGATCTTCATGTACCGTAAAATTATACGTTTTTGTGATTTCTTTGTTAGTATTGGAAGAAAGCGTGTAAGGAGAACTTTTTCCAATTTTTTTTTTATTAATTCTGCCCAGAATACATGATTGTACGGAACAAGTACATAACGAGATAACGAGCTCCGACCGAAAAAAAATTCTCGCAGGCGTTTTGTGATATCTCAGAAAGACTCGAGTGACATGGTGGCCTTAGATAAGATTTACTTTGTAATAAATTATGTTGAAATATGATGATACTAAGAAAAAGTTAAGATGCAACTTTATAATTTCCTAATTAATCTTTTTATATGCTGATGTTGCGCTGTTATTGTAAGATGCGTTGTCGCAAGAAAATGTCTCTATTCATCGCATAAAACACGGAAATTAATATTAGAAAAATATAGATTTATTTATTTGTAAATATAATATGAATATCTCATAATTGTGAATATCGGAAAATTCTATTTACGTTAACGAATCATACATAATTTCGTTTTGTCTCTTTTTTCAAAATTCTTTTATTTAAAATTCTCCGTTAAATTTTAACAAAATATTTTTTGTAATTATTTTTTGAGATATATCACGTAAATTTTATATATATTATATAAAATTCTTATGTTACGTATAGCGAGAGAGATCATTCTATTTGTTAATCCTATTTTTAGTTGAGCAAGTTTGTTTGCAAGCAACAAACAATTAGTTATACTACGATACTACATCAAATGAAATTAGGATTTCGTGCTTTCCAGCTATATTATTCGCGCTTTAATGATTTCGACGAAATTACGTGATATGTTTGTCATAATTAGGTTGTATCCTGTATATAGAGGAATATAGAGGATATGAAGCTCTTAAGCTTTACTACTATTCACCATATTGATACAAGATTACACAGTATAAATCAGTTTAGTACTTATAATATAAAATGATTAATTTTACTAACAGTGAATTTAATAAATTTCGAAATTTCTCCTTCTTTCTCTGAAGATAAAATTTATCAAATTCACTTTAAAACATTTATAAATTTTTATCACCGCTTATATTTTTATTTGGACGAGCTAAAAATACATTTCTTTTTCAAGCACATTGCTTTCATGTATCAATATAAATATTTGTTATAGTTCAGAATTTCACAATGCAAATATTTTTGATTCTTATAATATATACACGATTTTAAATAATTTTTATATATATACGTAATTTTATATACATGATTTTAAGAACGAACGATGTAAGAACGATTTTATACAGTGGGTAAATTTTCTAAAATATTTTACACAATTTTTCGTTACACTCATATTTAATGCAGCGCAACTATCTTATTTCTTCTTCAACTCGCGCGTTGATATATCATAATTCTTGACGCAAAATAAACGTTCTGCGTTGGGAAAATTGGTTGTACACTCGTAACTGCCAAATGTGATTCGAGCATCAACGATTTTGGGCGATTACGCGGGACACCACGATATAATTTGGTTTCGTAGATGTGGGATGAATATGAAATTCCTGAGGTAGCACTACCCCGTCTGACTAATTTCTCATACATTCTACGCATCATCGTATAAAATACCGAATGCACACAAATTGTCATATTGTCAGCCAACTGCGTTTTACATGAGAAAATTTTGAAAAACCTTGTATTTTCATAAGAGAATGTTCATTAGATATAATGTACACTTCGATAATCATGCAAACATTATTTTATCAGATATTTTTTCGAGATTGCCTAAACTGAAGTTTTCCGCGAAAATTCACGCGACGAATATAGTATACGACACGTTCCAAAAAAGAAAAGAAATTAGAAAGTTATAACTGCTATTGATCCATAGGTCCTCTTGTTTCATGCTAACAATGGATTGCACAGTATAACACTTCACACATGAGTTAGATCGAATTACTGTTGTTTGACGTGAAGTATAACTTTTTTGCTGCATCATCGCTGTATAAAAAACTGTTTTTTGTACGCAAGCAAAATTCCAATGTAACACTTGTCGCCTTGTGGATGTCGGAATTAATTTCGGTCGTTTTATAATTAAGTCAAATTGCTGATTTATACAATTAGTAGATTTTGGTTGCGCGCGGTTTAATTGAAAACATGAACGTGCACTGTACGCTATCATAACATTACATCCCCCGGTAATGTCTTTTCAGATATATGCGCAGAACCAAAAATATCATTTGAGGTTTCGATGTTATACACAAAGTGTTGCTAATAACTCTTAGTTAATTAATTATATCAAAATGTTGCAAAATTCATTCGTAAAATTAAATTTAATCTGACCAAGATAATATTAAAACTGTCATAGCGTTTCTTCCTTTTATCTGTCTTAAAAAATATTGAAACTGTCTGTCCATATTATGAAAATGGGTCACTGAATTTGATCACTGAATATCATCAGCCTTGCCGGGACGTTTAAGAAGTTTCAGTTTTACAGAAAGACGCTGCTATACTTTTTAATAGGATTTACAAACTGGGTTAAAATCAACTTCGCGCTTTACTCATTTTCTCAAAGATGTCCTCACAAACCGACAATGTGAGTATAACTGTATCTTCAACAAACGTTGACGAATGTAAAAGTTTTTGGTAATTAAGAGCGCTGTTACTTATCAGCTTTAAAAAGACTTTCGTCGATTATACGTCATTACGATTATCTTTTTGCATATGGTGCCTCAATATCAAAGTCATTAATTATGCAAATAAACTTTTTATTGTGTGTAAAAAGTTATTTTTACTCGTATAATATATGTATATAAAGTACGATTTCGTAATGATTTTCGACTGCTACGGCTTATTAAAGCCAACCAACCATCTTACATGAAAATATCATGCAGGGGGCTCGCTGTTTTACTGCCTTTTTGTGAATGTAATAAAAAATTTTCAGCACGGGATATTCAAGTAAAAGGATGTTTGAAGCAGCACCAGTTATGACGGTACTCGGCCAGTCGTAAAAGAAGGGTCTCAGAGTGGTAGTGGAGAATGTAAATGGAAATAAGCTCGAGGGAGGGCACTGAATCTTGTGTTGAAACGATAATCCAACCGAGTAGCAGATTCTCGAGACGGGACTTGTAATATCTTGTCTCCGGAAAGTATGATTTATTTATTTGTATCGTATTTCCGTATCGTACATCGAACGACGTGCGTTTTGTCCTATGTATTATATTTCATTTGTGACACGTGATCAAGAGAAAATAAACCATCGCTGCCGACGAAAGTTAACATCTATTTTTCAATTTGATCGACGACATCTCATTTACCAACTAAAAAAGTAAATAAATTTCGGCATTCTAATTTATTCGGCAATTTACTTTATAAGAAGCAGAGAAAAGGTAGAACGATAGAGAAATTGAATAGATAAATTCACTTAAAGAATATAAAAAAGTAAATCGCGGCGCGATTTTGAAGTGAAATAGCAGATGTAGAAATCTCCACGTTGCGGGGATAGTTTCGTGCGCTTAGTAGATTTAAGTATCTTCAAGTGTAAATCTTAGAGTATGGAAGAAAAGACAGGAAAAGTAAATGCGCGGCTCCTGTCGATTTATCTTCAGTAAGAAGGGAATGCTCTCAAAGTAAATGCTGGCTGTAAATCAGCTGGCATTTTCTTTGGCCACATGCAACAAAAGCATGCGTGTGATGTATGCATGAACTGTATATAACTTGCGTCAGTGGCGCAGAAACGGGGGGCAGTTGGGTAACGAGGGTATGCACTCAACGCGAAACATCCACTAAATTTCTTAAAGCCACAGTGTGACGTAATTCTCTAGTGGGCTGTCAGCTTCTTTCGATTTTCTCTCAAATAAATCGAACTTATTTACGTAGCGCCCCAGGTCATACTTATTTGTGCAAATATCGAACTGCTGAAGTGGAAGCTTCGTGAAATTGATTTGTCGTCTGATCAATGCGCAAGATATTTTGATCTGGTCTGAATTTCAAACAAGACGTCTCTGTTACAAGCTTGTGACGTTAAACTTGACATTGCAACATTTTGCATTAATAAAATTAATTACTAAGGTCAGGTAATAAAACTCACAATTACTAAATTATTCCTATCATTAATTTGTTACAAACAGTAAAATATAATTATTTTTAATTTATTTTATATGAAAGAAAGAAAATTTATACTACTTTTTTCGATCATTTCGATGCATTTAATTTTCAAGGTAAATGCGACTTTCTATGTTATGTCTAATTATACTATTTCTTCAATGTTTAATTTATATATCGACATTTAAAAACGTGGCACTATTTCCTTATAATACTAAAGGGAACAGAGCAATCAAAGCATACGTCATAAATATTATATCAAGAACCACAAAATATAGAAATATTTTAATAATTTTGTCAAGTATATACGTTACATTATTTACGGTCTTTGCAGGTGGCAAAGCTTACCTACTAAGGCGTGAGACTTGAGTCAGGTCTGTGCGGAACGTGGTGGATTTAGAGTTAATTTAACTTTTACTTATTTAACTTTTATAGAGGGATAATGTATTTATGGATCCCTACGGTATATACCGGACTTTTCTGAAGAAGGATCGTTCAACCGTGAAAGTTGCACAACATACCCCTGAAATTACCGAAACAACAACTTTATTTATTCCTTTTCGGATAAAATCCTTAATTGAGGACGCGGCAGTGGGATTAATTACATCAGCTTTAACGAGACAGAAGAAAGGATTGCTACAATCATTGTTGAATTACTGGTTTATCTTTGAAGAAACCTTCTCTATTCTAATCTTTACAAACTTCGATATCCGCCAAGATTTACTAATTTTGCTCGCAATAGAATTCAAATGTGCACTATATTACTTCGCTATTTATTTTATGTCCCTTTATATCTTGCCTTTTCATCTGCCACAAACAAAATTTTTAAAAATACAGATTTTAGATTAAATTTTAGATGAAATAACAATAATATTTTTATTACAAAATTCAAGACCGGGTTACTTAATAATAATATTTTTCTATCAATATAAAGTATTGTAAAAAAATAAAGATTGATATTACGAAAGATGCATATGATACATCCCTTCGACTTTATCCTCGTGCCGTGACTAAATCATAAGAAATGAAATTTTGCAAATTTATGAATCCCCGATTATCGTCCTGTGCGAGGAATATTAAGGAAATATAATGGATTAATGAGATTGCAATTGTGTGACACGATGAAACAAAACTTGCAAAATTGTTGACAGTCAAACCAAGTTGATGCGCTGGCCTATTCTGCATGCATGCTTTTGATGTTGTGCACCGTTATGTGGCAAATGGGTTTGCGTCACGCGAAGAGTAACTGCCGGTAAATAATTTCGTTGTCATCAGTTTAATATTATCATACCTCAGCGGTTATACAAAGTACCACGCGCGGATGCTTTGTTTGTGAAATATTAAAGCTTAACCTTATACTGGTCGCAAATTACGCGGCATACCGATTCGTTGTAAGGTTTTTCAAATATCGATAATCCGTACACAGTCACAAATATACATAATTAATCACATTTGCTAATTAATTTAACGAAAGAATAATTTAATCATAATACGGTATTAATAAGTCGCGTGCACACGATTACAGTATCCGGTTAGTTGATCCGAGCGGAATAATTTATTTTGACCGTAAGATTTCTCTTGATAAATTCTTGCATAAAACGTAACTGCATCAATGTATTTTTATTCACGTGATGAAAGAGAGAGAAAGAGAGAGAGAGAAAGTTTGAACTTTTCTATAATATACTTTCTAAAGTAAGAATGTCAAAAATATAGTGGACTAATAATAAACTTTTTCACCCGTAATTAGAAATCTTCCAACGTGAGGAAAATAATTATGAAACTTTGTGAAACTCCGAGGCTGTTATTTCGTTGACCCATGTCTTGCGTGGGTTTTGTCGGATGTATCTCGTTGATCTTTCATGGTGTGAAAAGAACAGACGTAATTTTGGAAATACATCAGAGAGAAATGAGAATGGTAGGAGATAGCAGGAAGATTAATTGCGTGCGAGACTATGATAGAATATAACTCACTAAATATTTCATTCATGACGCTGAATATCAGTAGTCATTTTATACATTATTATTTTAATGTTGAAATAATCATACTAAAATATCTTCAAAGGCTTGAATAGAAATTCGCTTAATATTACGGTGAATAAACATCGTGAATTTTTTTAATAAAGCAGAAAGTCTTTCCAACAACATTAGAAATATGCATAAATACTACGAATTGCAATGCATTTTTAAATAAAAACATGTACTTAGCTTGGATCGATAATATGTGGCACACACACATACACAAGTAAAATTTTCTAACTTCGTGAAATACAACGGCACGTTGGGCAGCAGTGCACATACAAGTGAATTGCCTGGAGGCTAAAATCGGCGCGATTTCATACGCGATCAAGTTCTCCAGTGGGAATGCTCTTTTTCCACCAATTTCTTCTATATTGAATCGCTATTCTCTGTGAATTCATATATTGTGAATCGTTAACAAGGAAAGCTCACAGGGCTCTCCTTAAAAGAGATATCAACTAAAAATCTTGACTTCGTGTTCTGAATGTTATCAAATTTTTCCTTTTATATTTGAAGATTGAAATAAACCTGGCGATTTTACTATACCCGCGAACTTGCGGAAATAAAAAAATGTCACATAATTGTAATAGATTAAATTTATATCACATTGTTATCAAAATATTATGAAAACAGTTTAAAAAAATCGATTTCCATTAGAGAATTAATATTGTTTAAAATAGAGAATAAATATTGTTAAAAATTAATAATACAATAAAGTGGCATTTAGTACTATTATTCTGTATTCTAGTAACTGTAATATTAATATTCTTGATTAATGCATTGGTGTATTTAAATAATCAATTTGTTGTTCTCATCGATGCAACATATCTTGCATAGATATAAGTTTGCAATGAATGCGAATAATTATTAAAAACGTGAATTAAAACGTCATATTATAGTGGACATCGTACTATCGTTTTCGACCCATGTATTTACGCGGTATGAACAAACAACTGGGATTTTGTAAGTAATACAACGTTCTGATGGATCGATTTCATTGAACCATCAAACGTCGAAAACGTCGCGGTGTCTATAGCCCATCTAACTATACTATTGCAGATTTTCCGTACCCTGCGGTGGATCAACACTGTCTGTAACTACTGCACATTTTCTAACAAGCCCTAAGGCATAATGGCGATGGCATGTAACTGCTACACATTTCCTACACCCTAACATGTTTGGTACGAATGAGATAAGTCTCGTAACAGTTACATTTCGAATCAAAAGTATCTACGATTTCGTCGATGTACTGTGTAATTCCTAAGTGCCTAACATTTTAAATAACATGCAATAGATCAGTTCTGTCAGAGAAATATCTTATACACAGATATGACAACTTGGCAAACAGCAATTTTGAGCACGGTTCTAATAGTTTTTAACACATTTAATAGCACACGGAGTGATATTCGTTTGTTGAAAGTAATTGCCAATCTGTAGAATGCAACTTGCGTCCATTTTCATTCATATGCCAGACAGTTTGTAACGGATGTACATTTCGTAGCTCGATGTATAAACAACGTTATTGGTCTTCGTTGTGTACGCAAATGGCAAACTCAAACACGACCTTTACATCTCACATAACCGTTCTTCGTTCACGTTTGAAACTCGAAGTAGCCTCTGCCGCTCGATGAAGTTCATGGAGATTGGTTCGTGTTTATGTTAATTAGCGATGTCGCGCCATATAGGTGATACTCATTCTCTAAAGCAATAAGCTGCTATACTGTTAATATTAAAAAGAAAATTACGTGTGAGCACTCGTGAATCCATTATAATACATATATCCTTCCAATGCTTGCAAGAAATGAAAGTTTTAAGATTTTCAAAATTTTTTATATAATTTTCAATTTATTAATAGGATATCTATACAATTGTACATTTTAAACCATGGATTTATGAGTTAAAAATCATGAAAGATTAAATTTTTTGTCCTGATAAAACGTGACGTGAAGCAGTATCACTCTCTTTCTTCTCTCTGATAAAAAATAAAACTCTAATACTAACACATAAATAATAATAACGTATGATTAAAAAAACTATGAATAATAAAATATAGATCAAGTCGTGAGGAAATCGAGATAATGCTCTGACAAGCTGTATTAGAAATAGAAAGGAGACTTAAAAAATGTCTCGTAATAATGAGTAACAGTAATCGCCGATACAGAGTTAAACTTCATCCGCGTATGAACATTATAGACCACGTTACATTTGAGCAATGCCACAATTGAAACATTTTCGCAATAATCCTCTTAGTCCGACCTGGATTAAGCTTGAACCGACCTCGTGGCGGCTCTTCAGCGCGCTGTCAAATGCAAATACCGCGTGTTTCAACGTCGGTGCGAAATTGCCACGGCGTACAAGGAATCGGGTCAGTAGACAAACACACATATGTACGTTTAATTTCTAAGGTCGAGATTTTTGGACGCGTTGTGACAAGGTAATAAATTAACTCAAGGAATTAATTTTTTGTGTGGGGAAATGTGATTTCTATTAAAAAATGATTTTTATTAAAAGAAAAAAAAATATTATTTATTAATTAATCTTGATATTGTTAGAGCTCCCTAATGTTTACCTAAAACGCGAGAAAATTCATACTTTTTGTACATTCCGCTGTTTCATTGACTGATTCATATCTCTCTTCTGATCGGCCCCACCATTTGTAATCTCGATGTGTCATCAGGTATGTCAGATTAGACATTAGTGTTTTTTCATTAAAGTTTTCCTATGATACAATGATGGCAGCGATATAAATCCATTGAGTAATCCGATTATCCGGATATTCTTGAAATCCCATTTATATTGCTGCTGCTATTTTTAATTTATATTTCTGGTCTCGCTGCGCTAAGAGCAATATTTCTTTTCACAGCTTACGGGACACCAGAGCGTTATCTCGATATCCTCGCGATTTGGTTTATATTTTATTATTTATAGCTTTTACTCGTCACAGAAGAAATTGATACGTTTAAACGTACGGCGTGTTTGTCACATTTCGGCTCACAATCAGTAAAAAATAATCTAATATTCAATACTTTACTAACCGATCATCGGACATCGATATCTGAACATTTTGTCTGATAAATCAGCGACAAATCAAGTTGTGCTTTTCACACATTGCGTAAAATGTATCTCTCATGACTATATTTGTTTATCACACATATATTCATGTTTCTGTTTTAAATAAGTTGATAACTTAACTGTTTCAAGTAAAGATATTTGACATATATTTTTCTCGTATTGCTGCACGCTGATTTCAATGAACGCGAATATGCGGACGCAGTAAACCGCGTGCCAAAACGGAGAAAATTGTTTCTCGGGTGTTGCTTGTGTACTAGCAAGAAAAAATGAGGCGCAACATTATATCGCAATAGCAAACCTCTGGTGAAACAGGAAGAAAACACAAAGATGCGCAATGCATTCGCCAAGCGAGCAAGGATAACGAGGACGTGCAGAAAAAGGAATGAGAGAGACGTCGAGCATGCTTAATAACGCTAATTGCTCATCTCTTCCTTCTCAGCTAGCGTTGACTTTTACAATACACTTCCCCATCTACTACGTGTAACGCGCGAGTTTATGTATATGCTAACGACCATGTATATTTAATTGCACGCGAAAGCCGGACACACACATTTATGTATCATGCAAGAATTGTTTTACTGCTCGTTAAAGACAACTAAACGATTTGTTAAGTTGTACGTGAATTTATTAAGTTCACAATTTATTGCAGGAGGGTGTACGTAATCAATTTTTAATTTTGTTGCTAAGTTTTTTATTTTTAGCAACTTGAAGTATGTAAAACTATATTGTGAATGAGAATTTAATAGAATTTTAATAGAGTTTAAATATAAACGTATTTTATATAAAAGATATTCGTAAAAATAACGAACTTCGTACGTTCATGTCATATTAAAAAACCAGAAAGCTGTTTTAAAACTAACTATTACACGTTAATCCATTATATTTTTATGAATTATCTTAATTAATATTGTAAATAAATAGATACAATTCCATTGAAAATGTTTTTTGATTATATCTTTTATTAATTTAAAGTTTAAAATTGCGTTACAAATTAGTCAAGCTATGTTAACCGAATTTACGTTTGTATGTACCACTAACAATATAATAAGTCTAATTTAAACAATTCATAATTTGCGACTGAAATCAGGAAATCAGAATTTTACTTATAATTTTATATATGCATTTTTTCATTTATCTTGATATATTGTTTAAATGTATGTATACTTTGATTCTTGAAACTTATTAGGTGGTAAACTTAATTCTTGCGGTTTTTTTTCCCATTGCATGTTTGGAAACAGCCATCGGAGTAACATTTAATGCTGCAGATAATTCTTGGAGCGTTTGAGTAGAGTTTTCGTCCAATAATGCCTGCAAATCGGTGTTTTCAAACTTTTTCGGTTGACCTGAGCGTTTTTTATCATTGACATCAAAATCACTCTTAAATCGCTGAAACCATACTTGGCATGTTCTTTCCGATGGAGCACAATTGCCATAAGCTTCGAAAAGCAATTTATGAGCTGCAGCTGCAGTTTTTTTCAAATCGAAGTAATGAAGCAGCACATGTCGAAAAAACAACTTATCACGTTCCATATTTAATCAAAAGAAAAAAATAGCACTGCTCACTTAAATGAATCTTTTCGCACTGAATTTTATTGGCAAATGTCTAACCTCTAAAATGCAGCCAGTTTCAGATGTCAAAATAAATTACACCTACAACTAACGTCATCTAAATGTGAGCCGCAGGAACTAAGTTTACCACCTAATAACATTTGTATGTATTACAAATGACATCCGAAATTATAAATATTTTGAATTTTCCCACAAAAAACATGATCTAAAATGAACTTCAATCACTTTGCTTATATGCAACTCAAAATTTTGTTTTTTTAAATTTTTATAAAACCGTGATGAGCTATAGAATAATTAATAAGGATGTACTCTCTACTTTTCTTTTTCTTTGGCACAAAGCCCACCGCCTGCGCTCCCGATTTCATGATCCAGTTATCACTAAAGTAATGCAAACGCGGCTACTGGACGAAGGCAAGTAATTAATCGGGTCGTTGTGAGCATAATTAAGTTTTCAGCGTTGTATTACAGCTATCTCATTATATCTTTACAGGAGTACCTAACTGACGTGATAGGCACAGGGCAATATCAATTTCAAAATGGAAACAGTATTATGAACGAAGCCTATTGCACCTGCTACTAAAATCATCCAAACGAGCATCTTGTTTTTATACGTCTTAATTTTACAAATTAACATTTTACGTATTAAAAATTTTACATATTAACTTCTTAATTTTACATATTATTATATTGTGCGGCGAGTTTTACTTATTTTTAAGCGTTCTCTTATAAATATAATTTTTTATGTAATATTTGCACAGAATATTTATTTCAAATTTCATTTCGTAAGAATGGGATATACGTAAAAATAAAATGTGTACAAATTACAAAGTACAAATTTAACTTTTGTACGTAGTACTAATGAAACTTTTTAGGTTAAATGATATTTCGTTTGACGTAATATATTACAATACTCCATCCAATTAAATCAAATTAAAATAATAACATTTAAAGCAAGAATTTGAAATGAACAGTTACGGTATAATTAAATTACTTATTGAACTTTATCAGAAATTACTTTTGCGGAAATATAATTGGTAGTTGGAAATGAAATTAAATTTATTATCTCGTTGTACAACGTCATTTTATCCTTCTAGTATAATGATGGAACAATAAATTTATTAATAAATAATTATTTTAATTCGAGTGGACTTTCTACAGTTATAACTCATAGGAAATATCTAATATCTGTTTTTTTTTTAACGAAGAATTTTCTTAACTGGAGACGTATTAAAATATATGTTAAAATATATGATATGCACAATTTTTTAACAAGCGTGTTTCAGCGATCATAGGATAGATGGTCAAAGTTCTCAAAGTATCCCGTGAAACTCGTCTTTCCGGAGGGTATAATCTTTGGTACTACAGTGATAGTAGCGCGTATTTAATGAATTATTGTGCTCCCAATTGACGGTAACTTTTGTAATTGAATTACGTCAATCGACCGACGTTGCACGCGCGTCGGTGCTCCAAGGAACAGACCGTCGGAGTTATCTTGCAACTGCGAGTTATCGCACGACTCATCGAGCCGTAGACAGGCTAATTAGATTTCAACCTCGCCTCTCCCCCCTCATTCTCTCTCTCTCTCTCTCTCTCACCCTTTCCCTATCTATCTACCTATCTATCTCTTTCTGTTTCTCTTGGCGACAACTAGACATGCATCGCCTTGCAACAGAACGCATCAATGTTGTACCTGGGTTTAAGGATTAGTTCACAGATTTCGCTAGGATCTGGACAATTTACATTCGCCGAGTTATATTAAACTTATAACAAGTATGTCCGACGCTCAGTCATGTAACTAAATTACTATAAGCAAATCCGGATAGTTTACTGTTCTCTGTAACGAATTTGACTATCAGTAAATTGAGCAATACGACCACTTTGAAGTGCCATTGGAATCTTGTGAACCGAGAGTTTCACTAACAGCGGAATTATTCCTACGAGAATACTTGTACTTATCACGATAAATATATAAGATGCCTATCCGTCTTTATATAATACTTATATAATACCTGAGCGAGCAAGAAAGCAGCAAATAGATACAAAACGATGTAGGGTGGGAAAGACATTTCTCTTACAACGTTATCTCTGGGGGCACGAACGTTTATTAAATTAGGTCCATTACTCGGTGTGAAGTTTCGTGTTTCTGCCTCGCGTGCGTTCGTTATACTCTATGCTGCAGAACGTTGCGGATATCTAAAGTTGTTATAAAAATAAAACAGGCTGGATATCATGAATTCGTGCGGCAAACAAATTGCAGTTACTTCAAACGCTTTTTTTCACCGACTATTTCATTTCACTTACGCGTTCGCAACTCTATCGTTACTGATACAATATTACGATTGATTTTAATATGTTTTCGGTGGTTAAGCCTTCTCTTCGTTCGATTCGCGCAAAGGCTGCGCTTTCGTCATTTGATTAGCATTAGCTCGCAACAGGTATAATGTGTTGTTCTGTCAGCGTGTCCGCGTCGTGTGACGGGCCAGCTTTGTTGTGTCAGCGATTACCATGAGTGGAACTGCGAAATGTACTACATCGTCTATGCGCACTGTTCATTAGTAATGAATTTGGTTTGCCCTGTAAAACTGATTTAATTAGCGAGATATGGTCGAATCAGTGGTTTTCCCTGTCGCGGCACGTTACACACAATGAATAGACTTTCCGCGAATGTAAACGAGCAGCGAACAATTTTGTAATGCGCTTCAATTCACATTCACGTCAAAGAAAATATTCTATATTCTTTCATTATATTTTTTATACATACTTTATGACGAGTAGGAATACGTCTTGTTCAGACACGATGTCTTTTACAGATAGTATATTTTTTACACACTTGTGGGAGGTATAAGTGTCTTGTTCAGACACGAAAAATATATAATGTTTATAGACTTTTTTTACTTAGCTATAATATGACGTTGATAATTTGTAAGTGAACAATTTGTGAAACGTAACGTTTCGGAGATAAGTCAATATATAAAACGTAAAATTTGCTGTTTTCTATTGGAAATAGAAAATTTATATGGACAATATAAATCTTTTGTGTGTTTTTTAAACAAAACTACATCTTATTGTACGCAAGTCTTGCATGTTATTCAATTCCCTGGTAGCAGATCGTACATGTCTGCGACCTGTTGCATTAGAGTCACATATTCTTTTTTATTATAGATGTGTAACAGTACATATAGAAAAGCTACACTGAGTTTTCCCCCTAAGAATTTTCTCTTTTCCGCATTTTATATTACATTATATTATATGATATGTTAAAAGTACATAAATTATTATGATAAAAAATTATAAAAAAACCTTTTTCCACATTAATTATTAATTTAATAAAGTAAATGTTCAAACGATGTTCTTACACTGAGTAATTCATTGACATTTATATATTTTCATGGGTTGCTATATTGCGAGCGCATCTCCAGATGAAATGCATGTGATTTGTGTGTGATGCACTGCGGTTGAGTGCATTGCGAGAACCGCGAACTTTTTGCAAATACGGTGGCTAACACAGCTATACATTTTCAAGCAGAGAGGGGGCAAAACTAATTCCGAATAATTATTCATTATTTTAATTCAAGCCGCCGACTGATTTTAATTATGGGGCTGACAAGAAACTGACGAACTTCTAATTACTTCGAAAGCAGGTAATCCGATCTGCGGGGGTGCGAGAAGTATAAGAGAGCAGAGTGGTCGCTGTCATGACCGACTCTGGAAAGATATTTCTTGGGCAGCGTGAAAAGAAAGAAAGAAAACAAACCGTAGAATGGTTGCAGTTGCACGTGGCGTTTCAACATCCCGAGGCAAAATTATGCGGTATAGGCAGCGCGCAAAGGTCGAAGAATTAAACTTGGCAGAATTCCATTTCTTCCTTGCTAAACTTTGTCAGATTTGTATCTCTGATTGTATCTCTTAATATCCTGCATAAAACTTTTAATCTGTCACATCTTTATTGCTTTTGTCACATTAATTATCGTCTTATTCCTTTTCGACAACGTTTAATTTTTTTTTTAAACGAATATTTTTATTTGTAACCAAGAATTACAGCTTTGATAACAGAATGTTTATAGATGTTTTATCATATGTTACTCTTATTTCTTTATTAAGAAAAAGAGCAATGCGAAGTTATTTAGAGGAAAACAGACTGAGGAAACTCGTTAGTTGTGAATTACGTGTTGAACGATTCGATTTGAACGAGTATCTAAGGATATCAGGTAGGCCCCCCTCTTGGTCTGTAGTTAGAATCTCGAAATAACAGCATAGGAGGTAAGAACGATGTAGAAGCATCGTAACATTGCGAACGGAGGAAGCGGCTGAGATCGGCGAAGAGTCAAGAACTTTCAAGCAAGAAAACGTATAAAGAAGTTTCAAAGAGGAAAACTCGAAAGGATCGCATCGATGGTTCGCGGGACGTTCTAATAGAAGTAGGCGAAAACGCGCGAGAGAAACTCGGCGTGGAAATCGAGTAAAAAAGGTCAACGGAGAAAAGTGAAACAGAAAAATAGCATGGACAAGCACCAATAATAGTTCGGAGAGGCTCCGAAATGTCGATTCTACTAGAGAGTTACGATGATACATTGTGACACTTACAGTTTTTATACCTACGTGTCTTCGTGAATTTCTATAGATATGCGATGCAAAGATATAATTAATTTTAGTGATTAATTTGTACAAGGATTATCGTAAAGAGAAGATGCGATATTTGATGTTATTAATATTAAAATTGTAACATCCGTGTACTTTTGCTCGCATTGCATAATAATGAGTGACGCGTTTAAAACTTGTATAGGAAACTGAGATTTCAGAAAGATTGAGGAATTACGATAATCCTGTGAATAGTTCACTTCACTTTCATGTTTCATGTAATTGCTGTTGTTGTGCGATAACCATTTGCGCGTAACACGTGGGGTTAACTTATCCAGCATGAAAACGGAAACGAGCTAATGCGGACACTGCATACGACTGCCTCTTGAAACAACAATCGTTGGGAATAACAGGCTGAAGTATTTATAACGACCTCAGGATTGCAACACCTGCAATGCTTTTCAAACAACTTGCTAAGCACTCGATGTCGAATAACGGACTGCAAATCAATATGAAGAAACACGCTGCGCACGAATGCAAGAGTTGCGAACGTACGAGTCATAAAACGTTGTTTGCATACCATTGAATCTTTCTTCTATAGCACACATGATATTGAACTAGAAATGTTCCGCCCATATAACAAACATGAAAGAATTTGTGTAGAATAGGGATTTAAATATTACATTCAAATAAAATTATTATTTTTTTGCTTATAACAGCCATCTTACTTAAGCAATTTTATAAAAGTGTGAGAGTATCCGGGACTGATATGAAATGCAGAAGTGGAAGACAAAGTGGAAGGCAAAGCAAAAAGTGCGAGTTTTACACGAGTCGTCTCACAAAGTCGATTTGTGCGTTGCAGAAATTGCAAGATCTCAACTTTTACTTGAAACGAGCGAACGCAACTTTGAAGTTATGCAGTCGATTATGAAATTCTCGTGATGCATCTATTCGGTTATAACACCCGCGGAAATGTGTTTCCAACTTCTTCTGCATTCCATGAAATTATTTAACCGAATCAAAGAATTTAACTTCTTGCCTTTCACGGCTCGGAGAAATAATTTGCATGATAAATTAAAACGAAATGTATTAACGAGTTTTACGCACGATCGAAAAGTATCTATCTCCTACAAACACGTATTTACAATTTTTTAACCAAGTGGCTACTCTTTTACGTTTGATGTCTAAGTCCTCAGTTAAACTGAAGCTAAGCGGGGATCAGAGTTTAAAGCAGCGAGCTTAAATATATAACTTACCTAACTTATATCTAACTCCAATCTAATTGAAATTCAATTTCTAACTTGGTTTAGATCTAATATCCCGATGGACGCTGGCATATAAGGATCAATATCTCGCAAGATGATATATCTGATGTTCCTTTTCGTGGCAGCAACATCCAATTACTATTAGAAAACTTTTTATTAATGTTAAGTAATTCGTACACTAGTTTCAATTTATTACAACTGTGATATAAATATAAATCAATACATACAATTTCGAATACAATAGTACTCGAAATTAGTAACGCATTACGGAGAACGAGATTACTCGAGATAACTCTACGCGAAAAGCGGATTTTGTGAAGACATTGATGAGAAACCGTATAGCGTTTTACTTAGCGAGTACCGGTAGCTTTTGGCAAAGGAATACAACGAACAAACCGTCTTACATTCTTCTCGAGACTTGTATATCGAGCGAACGCGGTCTTCGTTCGTTGGAGCGTATCCGTTGAAATTCCCGATGTGCGCCTTCTTCCTTCCTACTAGAAAAACCGGACGCTTGTCGATTTATCGCCGACATATACCTCCTAAACGAAGATGTTTGGGGAAACATTCGCGGTTCGTTGCGCACAAAACATCCGACGATAAACACACAATACAATGCGTGAAACAAGAAATCAATGCTCAAGTAGTAGTCGTACTTATGTATCATGATAGCGAATTTACAAAATTACCGAAAATATGATGTAAGATATTTACGAATCTAATCTTTGAAAATTGCAAGTTTGTCTTCGAAGTTCTTGAGAAAAAGATTAATTAATCTTCTTTTATTTTAGCGATATTAGTTTGCTCACACAATTCTTAATCGAAGCTATTTTATAACTTAAAATAGTAACAATTTGCGCAGTTTGTGAGTAAATCTTTTTCTTTTTAATAATTTTAAATGGAATAAAAGCAAAATATCATCAGCAATGTGTGTAGAAAATAATAGAGCAACTATGTACTTATAAAATCGTAAAACAATCAATCAAATTCATCTAAAGCAAAGGCGAAAAGCGAAAAATTAAGTGTCTAACCATGAGATCGATGCGTTACTCTTGACATTTATAAATAGTCTTAGGTATACAACGTTTATAGCATTCTCAGCTCTCGGCATCTATTGACTTGCCAAATGAAAGGACTTTCGAGGATCCTTCATTCTTTTTATCCCGTTACAAACATTTCGAGGAATAAACACTCTTTCTTTCATCAGTAAATTTTACAGCATATATTTTCGTGAAATTACACAAAAATAAATTTCAAATAAAACTGTCGTAAAAATTTTATTAATTTCATGGGTATGTATAGGTAATATAATTTCTCATTAATTAAAAATTTATAAGTTAACGAGAAGCCAACCTATTTTTTAACATTACTTACATTTTAGAGATAAATTTACGTTGAATTTATTTTGTGTCGGCAAATCGCCACGCAGCGTAGACATTCTCAAAAGTGTTATTACGGACGAATTCCAGATGCTACCCTCGCGGATCGATAAAGCAATACATGTCTAGTCGTTGCAACAATAGCGGACTTCTGCACGTCAGTTTAAGATTTAGACCCATACGCTCGGATAAACATCGCTATACACGTTCGGCAGGCGCCTTGATAAAAAACGAAGGAGACTGGTAACGACTACATTTTCTCGTTCTATTTGTCGGCAGAATGCGACAGTGTCGATCGGAGTTTAGAGAATGCCGCTACGTTTTCCTCCAAATATATTTTCCTCGGGAAAGGACATCGACATCCGGCTTTAATCGTTCGTAAGAAATGGAGATGCGCGCGAGGAAAAATAGTTGAAACAGAGAAATCCGCAATGTCTTGAACTGTTGATAGTTCGAAGAGATCGAGCACGATTATCAGGAGCTCGAATAGGAAGACAACATACTCGAAACATTATTTTCTTCAGAAAAAGCTTAGCTAGCCCGAGGATGATATTCTTCATTTAAAGAGAAATTGTAAATTAATTTATTAAAAAATCAACAAATTTTATATTTTGCATCCATAAAATAAAATATAATAATTTAAACTCTGATGTAAGACAAAGATTTCAATCGTTAATACACCATTAGCAGTCCAGGGCTATTTTTCCAGTGACAGAATACAATCCATCAGAGGATTAACCTAGCTGTCCAACCGGGAAAAGAATCTCAAGAATGGAAAAAAAAGGAAGCAACTGTGAAACAGTACTGTAAATCTATGTCAACTGCCGGGAAGGAAACGCGAAGCGCGACAAGCATGTTAAAACAATACAAATTATCACGTACTTGCACTGCTGGTTGCATAAATCCGAAAGACCTTCAGCGATTTTAAAAGGGATTCTACTTGCAAGAAGATCATCCCGGTGGCAAAAGAGCGTCACACGTGAAACATCATGACGCATATTTCTAAATAGAATCAGACTGATTTCAGGTGGCAATGCGAGACGACGAGCTCTCGCGGGTATTAAGGCTGCCTTTCCGAAGCGAGCACTCGCGTTGCTGCAGCCATATATATCTGCAGCCGCTTTTCCAGGTGGATTACCAAAGTCTTATGCTCTTATCTCGACGAACACGAAGCGTAGAAGACGCGAAAGAGATTTCCACGCTGATCGGAAGTACAAGCGACTTCCATCCCGAGTCACCCTTGTTACTTTTCTGCTCCAGAATGCCTCGCGTAAGATTGGCTAGCCAATAGTCATGGGAGTCTGAAGATAGATAAGTAGCAGTGGACGAAGTGGGGAAGGCTGGCGAGAGCAAGTCCGGCTCGAAATTTAACGGTTACGTGCGACAGTTATCTGAGCGAGGTAGCTCGAGTTCAGATTTCCTACAAAAATACTTTGAGATATTTTACTTTCTTTGGCGCAGTTCGTTAATAAAACAAAAGTTAGAAGATTAATGAGAAGCTCAGCTCCCCGAAGCAAGATAACTCGTAAGAAAATTTATAGATAGATACAGATGTTTGACGCATGTGTATTTCGTTCTGTTTGTGTTAGATGTGTTTTTGATCAATAGTATTTATTATACTAAATACTATTTATTTAATAGTTAATTAATAGTATTTATTATACTATTATACTGAAAAATATATTAAAATATATTGTCAATATCTATTTATTTTCGGCACGACAACCAAACCAGTGATATACATATAATTAAAATTATTATTAATTTACGTATTCGGAAAAAAGTTTAATACTCTATGTTACTCTACGTTATTCGAAAATCTTCGAAAACAATATTCTGTCTTAACATATACAAGTATACGTATTGTATTATATATGCAAAGTAAAAATAAAATTCTACCATGCGTATATTGCAACATTATAAAAATGATTAAGAAAACTTAAGGACTATTAATTGACCAAATTGTGTGTATTATTTCTATAAATAGTATGTATAAATATACTTTTCTATAAATACTACATATAAATAATACATAAAAATGTATATCGAGTCAAGTACGCAAATTCAAGGAGAGCTCAGCTGTGCATTAATCTGCAACGTTGATTCAAAACGACAATATCATCAAGTTGTACGGTATCAAAGTTTGTTCCCGTGCGAAGTTGAACACCGACGTGTGCGGTTGGATTCTGAATCGTGGCGCTGTATCTACGGGCTATTCTGAAGGCGTATTTAGGAGATAAAACAAGCCAATTTCGGGGTAATGATACGGAAGACCATGGTCGTTGGATAATTTGTATTGTTCTTCGAGACAGCTCGTTTATTATAGACGACTACAGCGGACGTTGCACTTGCTTTTAGCGTTGCCGCGATCCTAGCGTAAACACTCGTACAACATACGTCGGAAATTTTATGGCAGCGTGCTCGTTTGCTTCGGCAAATCGCACGGAAAAATTCTTTAACAATCTAATGATAATTGGGGAGAGAAATTTCTTCAAAAAACAAGATCTTTATTTTCTTTAGCCATTTATTAGGCTAATGAATTTTGATATATGGTAGCAATTAATAAAATAGGCATATCGATTATACAAAGTTCATTCCTTTCTCATTCATGAACTTAGTTTATTTTAATTTTACAATACCGGCCAAAATTATATCACCTTTTTTGTCCTTTCGTAAAGGTACATCGAATGCACTAAAAATTTTACAGTAGACACCTGGAAGAAGGTACATGAAGTATAATGAGATTTGACAAAATACACCATGATTTTCGAATTTTTTATTAATTTTCCCCGAACTCGCATCTTTGTGTTTTCTTTGTTTTTCGTGTCGCAGTAATTTTTTTTACAGTTATAACTAGTTTCGTTGTTCATTTTCAAAATATTTATTATTATAATAATGGTTCAAAGTTTATTATTAAATTTAACATATTTTAGAAATTTCAAATAAAATTAATTTTTCACAAGTTATTGTTTTCATTGTTTGATGAAAAGTTATTTCTTCAATAAGCTATACTTACCATCAAAACATGTGATTTGATAAAGATCCACTTTAAAATAAGTTATACTCAAAAACCTAAAGGTAATTTTGGCCGGTACTGTATATTGCAGATAACGTTTTTGTCAAAAAATAGCATATAGAAAATATATACAGAGATCAAGAAAGGATCACTGAAAAGATTTTCGAAAATTTTAAAATATCTTGCAACGACACGTTTAATGTTATTATTCCTGGTCAAGAAATTTCAATCATCTATTTCTAAATTATTAAATCAAGAGATGCGGTACAATTTCGCGCCAAGTAATATATTTTTCGTAAGGTACGTTCTTTCCTGTGCGAGACGCTACGTCTTTTACAGAAGGAAACACGCTTCTTTTGAAATAAATAAATAATTCTTGTTGAAAAAAAGATTCTTTTAACTTCTTCAAACTTTTTTTATCAATAAAAAATGTATAATAATTTGATAGCGCGCGCGAAAAAAACGGTTTCGCTGAAGTGTTTAAAAATTTAGTGCAAAGGAATTTTTGTGCCGAATTGATTCAAAATTTCATTTCCTTTTATTTGAATCCGAACTAGATCAAATGAAAGTGACAAAATTTCATTCGAGTCGAAATGAATCGAATCGTTGAAATATAATTTTTAATTAACAGTATAATTATTATTAGATTGAACTTATAGATACCAAAAGAATATTTTGATATAAAATAATAATATTGATTGTGTAAATTTGTTTTAAAGTGAAAAACGATTTAAATATTTAATATAAAACTAATCAAATGTACTTTATTTAATATTACAGCACTAAAACAATTATTTTTCACGCATATTCAAACTTTTACTCACAATTGGACTACAGTGCATGTAAAAAATTAGAAACAAACTTACTTATACACTGAGAAAAGAAATTGATATGACTAAATATTGTAGTTTAGTTGAAAATATTTCTTTAGTTCAAATATATATGTTTTTAAGTTAAAAATACGTCAAATACGTTTAGTGAAACACATATTTTTCGACATATCGAGGGTATACACAATTTGTATGTAACATAAAAAAATAACATTAAATAAAATTTAAAACGGAGGATAATTCATACAAATTTTTTAGAAGAAATAAATTTTGATAGATTAGTTAAAAGTATTTCTCTTTGAACTGTTCAATTCAAATGTCCTTAACGCTTTTCAAACAATTGAAAGCTGGCAGATTATCGTGACAAAACATAATGTTTCACATTTTTATTCTTTTATCAGTGATTAATTTCTTGCTACGGAAAACATTCTCTCGTAAGAACCTATTCACATTCTATTGCTATTTAGTTTACTACAACCGCTCAGTGAACTGTTGCAGTACTAAATGCACACCTACTGAATGCATTCATTAACATGAATGTACTTATATGTTGCTTATATGAGTAATATGTATTTATAAGATTGACAATATATACGATTCATAATCGACTCATCTAGATTTGAAATTTTCGAATAGTTCAGATTCGAGTTACAGAGATTCAAATTTGATCGGATCAAATCTCACCCTTTAATTCGACATCTCTATTGCGTTCAATAGATATTTCAAGCTGTTGGAATGTCGAAACTGGTTGCAGCATTATCATCGGCTTAAATGTTCTACATAATTACGTAATCCAACAAAATTATTTTAAGATCTTTACCTAACAAAATTTTTAGATACTTCAGTAAAACTTTCTATGTATAAATATGGAAAGAAAAATATATCTGAATGAAGGAGAAAGAAAAAGATAATGCTGCTCAATAATAATATATTCTTATCCATTTCACCCTTTATGATCACAGCCTCTCACATCAAATCTTTTATATTAAAAATGTGCAAGATTTTTTGCTCATTTATCGACGGGTATTCTAAAAAAAAAATCTGGCGCCGTACTCTCTCTCTCTATAGAAATATAATGCCACGCTGCAAGTTGCACCGTCGACTTTATTCCGAGCGACGTTCAAAGAAAGCGTCGAAAAAGAATTTCCGTATACATAGATGTATTTTGCTTTTTTTATCCGATGTACATTTTTATATCTTTATCCTTTGCATGCAGAACTCTGTATCTTCAGAAGAAAATAATGTCGCATGCACTCTCATGAAGTATATTTTCTTAAATAAATTCATTTTCGTATCGCAGATGCAATTTAAGATTTTTGTCATAATTATAACGATACATACATATTGCTTTAAGCATCCATATTGTTTTAAGACATTGTATGTACAAACTCTATCGCTTTCGGAATGTGTGGAGTTCATATTTTTTTCAGTATAAAAAAGTCCGTTTGAAATCACGGGACATGTAGTTCAATAGAAAAAAACAAGTTACTCGCAATAGTCGAAAAGTTTTTTGACACATTCATCAATATCGTAAAACAATGCCACCATCTAGAAATAATTTGGTAACAATACCGTGAAATTAAACAAACCTGGAGATGTACTACAACATGTTACGGTATCCACGTCAAATTACATTGGATCTCTTCGATCCTTGTACCTTTTGTTTCTCCCTGACATGGTGACGTCTGAACAAAAACACGTTTAACGAAAAATTTCTCTCCCTTTCGTTCTTTCAGTCCGGCTCCCCGAGCTACGCTGAAAATTCTCCAAAATGAGAACGGGCGAACGTTACATTCGATGGTCATTGTAATGAAAGGATTAGAGTGTCGACTCTTCGTTATTCCGAAACTTTTTATTCGCCCGGCCGAAATACGTTTGATTTAATTTTTTTTCCTTCCTCTCTCCCGTCGTATTGTCGCTGTTGGGGAGATGAGCTGCCGAGGAAACGGGAGGCTTGTTGTGTAGAACAGGGACACATAGGGAATGAGGATGAGAATATTTCGATACCAACCTGACCGTAAAAATAGAAATAAAACCGAAGGGAATTGCGAGCGCATGTCCGCGAGTAGAGGCAGGTGGTATTGGCTGACGAAATTCAACGATACGCGAAGCAGGCTCCGGTGATCATGCAGTTGGTAATTAAATCAAACGTACAATACGCCGTACGTTCAAACTATAATCCGTTACGATACGCGGCATCGATTTATCAGTTGTCGTGCTGTGTATTACAGATTCGTCGATCGATTGAGAGCGCGATTAAAAAAATATCGACAAGAACCACGACCTGAGCCGTCGCACTTGTTGGTTAGCAATCAACACTCTTCCCTTTTTATTATGGAAGTACCTCTTCCATAATAAATGAGATTTATAATCACGTTTTAACAACATTTTATATACAGGATGTTAAAAGAAGGATTCTTCAGGACTTTAAAGGTAGATAGTACTCATAAAATGGAGGAAAAAAGTTTTAATAAACATGGGTTGAAAAATTAATATTGCCAGAGTTGTAAACAATTCTTCGTTTTGATTAAAGTAAATGCTTCTTGAGCTCTCGGCGTGGTAGTACAACCACAAGAATTGGGAAGTCTTTTAAAAATTCCCGACCTTGTTCTAACTATTTGATGGACATTTTGTATTCTCTGATGTAATTCGTATATGTCGTATTTGTCGGTGAAGAGTATGTGATGTGTCATTAAAGTAATAAGGTTCAATTTTTTTCTCAAGATCTGATAATACTGCAAAAACTAGATTCCATCGAGTCAAAAGATACTTCTTCACTCTACTCTCTATCGTCAGTGCAAGTTTGAACACGCTGACGTGAGTACATGTGATTCTGCAATCATTTATGTAAGTGGATGTTTTGATATATTGGATGTTGCAAAAATGAAAAAGAGAAATCTTGAACAACGTTGCGATCAAATTTTGTTTGAAACTTAAAGTGAAATGCTGCTGAAACATACGGAAAAAACTCTAGTTTGTGCAGTATGCCAATATTGCCAGATCTTGAAAATAAAAAATTGAGTCTCATTACTTTTTACTGACACATCACGTATGATGTACTCTTCGCCTTGATAAATACGACATGGAATTACATCAGAGAATACAAAATGTCTGTCAAATATGTAACAAAAACACGGTCAGGAATTTTTGAAAAAGTTTCTCAATTCTATGGTACACCGCGTGAGAACACCAGCGAATCACTTGCTTTAACCAAAACAAAGAGTTTTTTATAACTCCGACAATATTAATTTTTTCGCCATTATTAAAACTTTTTTCCTCCATCTCGTGAATACTATTGTCTTTTAAAGTTTGAAGCTTTTTTAAAACACCCTATGTATATAAAAATGTACTGTACAAGGTAATTATCAGACCACCTCTCGTGAGCAGGTAGAGTTGGTTAAACTGAACAAAAAGATCCGTTACTGTTTTGCAAGTTTCTCAACAATTAATTAATAAAAATCTGTGATTCAGTTTTTACGATTCAACTAGAAGAATCGGTCCAGAATTTATGATGAGGAGCAACTCTGTAAACAACAACGGTTACGCACCAGCGACATGAAATGTTTGATGAAGCCCTCCTCTCGACTCTTCTCGTCAAATTGCAAAGACGCATACTTACTGATTTTGCGGATCTTTATTAATTAATTTCTCATTAATTGTTAAGAAACTTACAAATCTGTAAAGGACTTTTTATTCAGTTTAACCGACTCTTGCTTACGAAAGGTGACACAGTAATTAGATATAATATATATAGAAAAAAATTCTGTACTATTTTGTTAGTAATAAGCAATGAGTTAATTAATAAAGATTTGCGAATAAGTGTGTGTTTGCGTGATTCGGCGAGAAGAGGTTGTCACGCGGTGAGAAATTGGGAGGAGCACTATGTAAATAACGACGACAATCCAGTATTACGCGTCATTTGTGTATAGCAATTGTTATTTACACAGCGTTTCTGGCAGTGTCTCGCCGCGTAACAATTATAAATGACGGGTTGACTCTTCTCGTCGAATTGCGCAAACGTACACTGATTCACAGATATTAATTAATAACTCATTATTTATTGTCATAATCGTAAAACAGTGCAAGATTTTTCTATTCAGTTTAACTCGCTTTATTTATCCTCTGTTATCAGATAGTTTCCCTGCTCTGTGTGTGTGTGTGTGTGTGTGTGTTTTGTGAAAATATACATTTATTTTCATCTCATTTGTATCTCTGTATTTTTAAAGCTTAAACTGCAATAGAAATAATTTAGAATATGTGCAATATTGTCGATTCTTTCTACCAGTTATTAGCAAATGTGACTGCCAATACTTTCTGAATTTGGACAATAATTATGAGAGACAGACAAATTTCGTCTGTCATATATGTTTTGCATTTAATTGAGAACAAAGTTCAGTAAACTTACAGATAATAGACAAATTTCGATGCATACGTTACCCAGCAGCTGCTACATCGTGATCCTAAAGCAATTAGTTCAATAACATGGTACACCATGACTATCCTCGCCACTGGCAAATCGAATTTCTCGACAAGCTAACGCTGTCGATAACATTATATTGTACCGCATGTATTCTATTCTGTATAAAGTAACAAAGGTAGTGGTGGTTTAGATCGAGGTAACTCGTGTATAATTTATTGTTTACTGTTATTAGCTCATTTAGTATATATCTAATTAAATTAAATGTTTAATATTATTTTAAATAGTAAATATCTAAAAATATACAATAACACTATTAATATAAATAATGCAACTACATTTCCATCCTAATTTTAAATTGTTGCTAACTTTTTTTTTATTATACAAAAACTCTGATATATCATACTGAGAGAAATCTTTGTTAAATAATGTTTACATCGTTTTTATTTTCTCCTTCCATTTTGAGGAATGACACAGGTGTTGTAAATGATTCTAATACGTTCGTGAGCTCTACTGGAGTACTGATTATTGGCTTACGTTACATGGATCATACGTGACAGATCCACGATTATACTATCTCTTTTCAACCATAGTAAATATGTCCACCCAACGGCGAATCCGTGCATGCTTCATTGCGCATTTGGTAGCTGCCGTATTTTATTTTCTCTCGCCCTTGTACTCCTTGTTTCGTGGCCATATTATGTGATACTGACCTCTTTCAGATACGGTATTATTATATTTAAGTTTTTACCTAGCATCCGAGCATACAGGTCAAAAGTGACGTGAGCAATTTGTTTTCTCTATTATTTATAGATGTACACTGCACGGGGCTTGTACCGAGGATTAGAAATATTAATCATGAAAAACAGAAATATACAATTCTTTCTTAAGATGAGAAATTCTCTCCTCGATTTTTCCTTTTTTATCAATTTCTAATTATGCAAACTATTCTTATGGAAAATTTCTTTATGGAAACATTCGTACCTCATTGCGTAGTGTTTTAAAATATTACTTATACTTTTTACAATTGATTCGACAGTTCGTGATAAAATTACAGTCAGGAAAATAAGTTCTCCAGCAATTACTATTCCCTTTGCGATGCTTAGTTGTCAGCACGTAACATACGAGCATTTCTTCATTTACGATATATTTTCCCAACGATTTCGAAGGTTTCGATTTTCTACCTCCGCAGTAGTATACGTGTTAGAAAGTTTTATCGCCCTTCAATACACGTAGCCTCTCATCGACATACTCAAAGGAAGTGATTTTAGACTTGTCCCTTTCTCGATAGTATCTTACAAGTTCTTTCCGAACATATTTCTTCAGGCAATAAGTTCACGATCATGCGATAGGTGAAATTGATTGTTTGTTTCTTTTTCGTGAAGACCACTTGCTTCACAAAGCAGTTCGCTTAACATATTTGTGATAACATTTATATTATATCATATTATATCGAATTAAAATTATAATCATGCAATTAATACGCATCTATAAGTTCCAAATATGCAACTCTAAAAAAGTAATATTTTATTGTTAAAACCGCAATGTACGTTTTATTATAAAATAAGATAAACAAATGAATGAGCAATAAATTTAATAGAAAACTTACTATAAATTGCTTCTACTCTAGTAATTAATTTTAATTTTAATAAATAATAAGCAAGTTTTTATACATATCGTTTTTGCAAAAAACAATGCGTATGGAGGAGAAGTAGGGGAGGAAGGATAAGAGTTAAGCTCTCATACATAAATTCAATGATAGAGAGTCTCGGGATAAAAATTCTTTGTGTCAAAGGCGGCTTTCAAGTTCGGTGTTTGTTTGTTAGTCGTGAAAGCTCCTCCCTTCTTTCTGTCTTTTTCTCTCTCTTTTCTCTCATCTCTTTCTCTATTTTCCGTTTTTACTGACCGTTCTGGTGAAAGAAAACATGAAGTACGATGCTCTTATATCGGGAGATCGACCTAACCCTATCTTGTAACGTCAATATCAATTTACCGTGGATCCGTGAGCTCCTATAGTACGGATCAATCCCCCCGCGTTTGTATCGATTCTTGTAAAATAAGTCGAAGTTGAACGACAGTGCTCGCGAGAATCCAACGTTAACCGTCTACCCGGGCAAACATTATTACGTTTCCGCGCAGAAATCCGACCATCACGCGGCGGTTTATCGTCTCGTTATTACTAGATACGTTCAACCCTTCATCCATGGCGATCCACGACTTAAGGCCAATATCGAGTTATTAGATATTCACATGGCACATACGGTATATGCCATGTGGAATATCGAGAGCCCTCACAGGCTTTAAGATAGGTATCAATTACGTGTTCATGGGTTTTATGAGTGAGGATTTAACCGTATAGCGAGTACCCGATATTGATCGAAAGTGATACGAAGATAATGACTGAACAAGAAAGATCACCACTTTCAACAGACTTAAAAGGAATTAATGGGAAATCAATGGCGATTTTGTGCGCGCGCGCGTGTGTGTGTGTGTGTGTGTGTGTGTGCTATCTTCCCGAATAAAACAAGTTTAAATATCGTGATTTCGATTTCATATGTAACGATTTAATTGTACTGCAAGGGCGAAACCCGATATATTTTTTTATTAACATTATCTTTTGATTTTTAAATCTTTAAACTTTTTTAATTAAAAATGTAAAAGATTTTTTTATATGAAACAGATATGGCGTTTCAAGAAAATCATATGTAATACAAGATAGATAATATTTAATGAATTGTCTTTAATTTTAAGAGAATAAGTTGATAATTATACTTGTATTTGTTTCATAAATCTGAAAATTAGAAATAATTTATTATCATGTGCCATATCTGTTTTATACATCTGTGAAATTGGAATCCGTAAACAGATATCTAAAATATTCATGCGCGTGTGGCGAGTTATATGTGAAACCGCAATTACGTTTAGAATTTAATGGATTTTCCCATAACGTATATTCGCCTACAAAGGTTTATAGTCGGAGTGTGCAGTTAGTGGTATAAGTGACGCATCGTTTCTCCCAGTTTTTACTGAAACAATGGAGCATGTAAATCTAAGAATCAACAGAACAAAAGGACACTTATGGCGTCAGGATTTACAAAGATAGCCGAGTAGTATGATTATTATAAGACATTATCAAAATGTCTAAATTTTTTTTATGTTTTTTGGCGATATATTTTAATCTACACGAGAAATTTATTTATTAATTTTTATCGTAAGCTTGATAAAAAAATGTGATTAACAAATCATGTAAAAAACGAGAAAAAAAAGGGAAATTATTTTTTAAGATTAAAATAAAATATATTTCAAATATACTTTTATGTGCAATATTTTATACATGATCAATCATATATTTTAAAGTAATCTGGCATGTAACGCATATAGCGTATATTCTGACTTTTATAGATGAAAATATGATAATGTTGAGGTTAGAATAATTATCGATCAAAGTTGGCCAACATCTATAAAGTTCACGCGTTTAGACCCGTAATTGCGTCTATAAATTGCACTTAAAAGTTGTCACTCATTGATCCGACGTGCAATAGCGGAATTACAAACTACGTCGATCTATAAAATATGAATATATATCCAAATTGTGGATTAATTACAATCGCGTGGTACAACATTCTCGAAGTTAGTTACACACGATTCATACTTCATTACATCGAGACAAAAAAATAAAGGAGTTCAAAAATGCGATCGCGTGCAGTTACTATAACGATATTTCACAAATTAACACAACTGCACGTTCTAATTAATGCGCCGCAATCAAATTAAGGATCAATTCGTCTCATGCTCGTAAACGACCAAAAAATTCAAAAATGTCATCGTTTATTTTCTGAAACCGTGTTATAAAATGTGAATAAATTCGAATCAATAGTTAATTAAAACACGAGACTGTCTAAAAATACAACCGCAAATTCAGTATTGTTTAAATGCAAGCATTTCAAATGTATAAATCCCGTGAAATACATTATATATTATTAATAAACGGTCAATATATCAACTTCTCGTTACTTGAATCATTCGATCAGACAATTCGCCGCGTATTACTGTGCGTGTTTTTAATCCGAAAATAATACGTACAAATTGGATTTAGACTGGCGAAAAAAATAATACAAATATTGACTCCCAGAGATTAAAGAAATTATCGTCGTGAATACTGTTGTAAAACAGTAATTTATATTTAATAATATTCATTCGTTTTCTACTTTGAGTGAGTAAATCGGACAAATTGTACGAATAGTCGTTTCCACAATAGGTCTAATGAGTTGTTTATCGTGAGTGTTAATACGTAGGAAACGATCGCATTCGACATCTCTATAGCACTTGCCTCAACAGTGTTTCGAAGAACAATAATACAAGGAATAGTTCACACTGCTACCTACTAATTCGAGGGTCGCATAAACAAACCGCATAAACACAACTGTATATTGTCGTCACATATGTAAATAGTAAATTTATGATGGATATTTGTCTTCTCGAGTTTTATAATAAATTGATTATTAATAAATTAATAAACGCGTGCGTGGTCCGCTCTCTGTTATTTGAATTATAGTATCTGGCGACTCATATTCGCTTGCTTTCTTAATTTGCAAAAACGGATGGGTAGAACATCTGTCCAGACCGCGTCACATGAAAAATTTAAAGTGCAAAAAGATACAGGGATACATTCGAATCCGAAACGATTCACGGATGTACTGCGATAAAATAATAATCTAGAATTTTCGTTTTGATACCTACTTATAATAAATAAATCGTGTGAGACTATGCTTCGAGAAATAAACCGTCGCTTCGATTTTTTTCTTTACGAGTCATTGGCTGCAAGTTAATAAATTGCACGAGCTAATCGTTAAATGTTCATTTATTCCGCTACTTCGTGTCGTGATCGTCACGAAAAGATGTTTTGACGCAGAGCGATGTGCCACTCTTTCCAGCTCGCAACAACAAAAAGAACCCAGTATCAAAATATATCGATTTTCACCAAAATATGTATTTAACGCAACTATAGAATAAATTGTTATCTCTTCAAACGGATTTTGATAAACGTATTATCCTACGTTATATGTCTCTAGTTTTGAGGACTCATTAGCGCGCGTCGGAGATAACAATTAATTCTGTTCAATTAAATATTTTCAGAAGAAATTATTAAACAAGATTAATAATTAAATAAATATAATAATTAATTAAATAATTACATACAAATTAAATAATTTGTATGTAATTGTGAAAATTTTCTATAATTAATCTGTTGTTAGCTTATTGTTATGCTATACATTGTATTTATACATTTATATATAGGAAATTAAAAGACAATATTTTTTAATTCAGCAATAAAAATCAATATCATCTAAATTGGCAATTGAAAATTAATAACAGATTTAAATTGTTTTATCACAATATCAAGAAAGAAGAGGAGGATTGAAATCAATATAAATACAAATTTTCCTTCCCTTTGAATTTAACGTAGACGCAATTAATGTAATTCAAACGCTTGCCAGATTTATACATATATATTCAGTATTGAATTGATTTCAGCGCCGTCTACTTTCCCATGTACTTTACAGGCGATTAACTCGGTTAATTACAGGTAATTATCCCTTAAAATTGTACCTCCGTCGCTCGCATAAATTTATCCTTTAATCCAGCGTGGATTATAATGACTCGGTCTATCATCATCAGATCAGTCTCTCAAAAATTTTACTCGATTAAACGTCCTGTTAACGGTTTGTAACACGAATGAGATTTTTCTCTTCGATTCGACATGTCGCATATCAAATTGACTTAACGGTGCAATTAATTTTCCCTGCACTGTGAAGTTCTTTTTAAAGCTTTGTGTTTACGTTAAATGAAGCACGATGAATTTCATCATCTCTTCTCTTGGAAGATAGATATTCCTGCTGTTTATAATAGATGAAAATGTTACGCATTTCACGTAACATTCAGGTTACAAGTTTAAATAACAACTTAACCAAGCTTATTAAAACTAATGTTGTTTTCGAACGAAAGAACATTTTAAAAAACTAAATTGGACAAATTTAAACTTAACAATATTTAGGTTAGCATATACATAGGAGAATTATTTTTCACGCAAATAATACAGACAGCATGTGTGTGATGTAGGCAAGAATTTCAATTTCCATTGTGTGCGATACTGTTCTACATTCTTCTCACGATATCGTATCGTCTCTCAATAAACGTAACAAAATGTAACAAAACTCAACGTTGACAGATGCGAATGTCTCTTCAGTCATGAGTTTGCCGGCCAGCTAGTTGCAATTACTGTGCAATGCCGGTTACGAGCACATTGAAAAACCGCATAAATTTGCGCCTGGATTTTTTCGACGATGAATGAGATTTAACAAGATCCTTCCGAATAGAAGCCACGAAAGATAAAAAAAGAGGCGTGTATTAAATACTGTCGTGAGTCTGCGCACGTATTTCTAAAAATTTCATATCTTCAGTATCCACGGATATATATAGATATTGGATACCATAAATATTACATGGTAGATACGTTAGATAGAAATTGTATTGTTCACGTCGAGCAGTAATTACAATCCCTCCGGAGGAAAGAAAAGAAATTTCTCACTAAAATTCGAAAATAAATGGTAAAAACTGGTTTTTTTAAAATCTAATAAAAACAATTTTTAATATATCCTTTAGCATATATGTATCTATAAGTTTTTACGCAATGGCCTCTATACGTTTCATTTAAAAAAATTTCAATATAATTTACGAAATATACATCTGAAATTTAAAAACAACGACGAACTTAGTTGTTAAAATCAGGACAGTATTTTTCTATTTAAAACAGTCTTCTGCACACATAGTAACTTCCTGCGAAACCGCAACAGTGTTGGTGAGGTCGGCTACGTGAAACGGTAAAACAACGCCGTGTGAAAATGGCTCGTAAACGTGAGACACAATTTGAATCGGTAATGCTAGTGCTATTGAAAGACCGCTATAAAACTGAAGTCCACAATATCATAAAGCTTCGAAAATGGTGAGACATTTCAACATTATTTCCTGCGAGTCTTTTCGAGCTAAATAATATAAATATGATAGGAAGTATATCATCGTGCTCATAATGAAGCTTTCGTAAAATGCGTATGTACTTTAGACGAGATAAGACTAAAAAAGATACGATTATGATATTACGTGCAGCCACACACGCATTGTTTCTAACTTTTATATAATATTTCCTGATGTATTTATTTAGTTTGTGAATTCGATTCTACTTAATTAGCGTTTCGATCGCTTTTGTTACACGCCAAGCTATACATATCCCATGTGGAAGAGATTTTCAGTAAAACCAATAATATAAGTGTATAGATTTTACACATATCGTACGGAATGCACAATATTTGAAGCGTCACTTGGTAAGATACGTGATGTAGTTTTCCAAACGGAGATGAAGTCCGTCGCGTTCCCGAAAAATTACGGACACGCTGGCGAGTTCTTATTAGAACTTGCGTGACCCGTACGTGACATCGATGTTCAAGGATTTATGGTGGTCTGGGGTACACGGATTTTCGACAAAATGACTGCAGCAACTGATTAAACCGGAACACCGACACTCTCGCGGCGCTCCCAATGTAGTACGCGCCAGTACTATCGGTTTTAGTCTAATGAATTAGAGTAAATTACACGCGTGGCCCCCCAGTATGCGGTTTATTCGGCGCGCTGAAATATTTAATCGGCATGGAATGAAAATCGCGATAAATCGATTTTACCCATTCCGGCGAGGATATAATATTGTTTCAGTACAACGTCGCACGGTATGTTAGTCGTACAACATTAATAAAAGCGATCATAATCTCGATTACTGATAGTTTAGTAGCAGTTAGTAATTATGTTAACGTAATTAAATTATGCAAATGCTTTGATCAATCAGTTAAGCGAATGAATACTTAATTATTTACTCACATATAATACGCTCATATGATTTATACACATGCACGTATATTCTAATGCTTGTTTATTTAAATTCGCATATGCTTCCAGAAATTGTATCATAAATTTGCAAAGATACGACACCTGCTTGTTTGTAGTAACATTAGTTCTATCACCAAACAAATTTATGTAAAATATCTAAGAATGGTTCTAAATAGACATACCCACACTAAAACACACTTATTAAAGCCGCTTTATTTTTTATAGATTTATTGGTTAATTCATTCTATTTATTTATTGGATTTATTCGATACTCTATATAGCACTCATAAATTACGCACATAGATTGTGTTTCAGAAATTATTTCTATACGTTCTTCTCGAAATATAATATGATTCCTCTTCATAATTTTTTATTCTATAACCCATGTACGATCGAATTCCTATCGTTGAATTTCATATCTACGACCGCCACGATCCAACGTGCTTTGTGTAGACGTAATACAATAAATCAAGCAATCACTATAAATGGCGAACGGAAAAGGGTCGTGAAGAGGGCGAAGGTATGGGGAAAACACGTACATGTGCGATCACACAAAGAGACCGCGTTTCGAGCAGGGATGGACTGGGAATTGGGGGAGCATACATCAGATTGTGCTCCATATATCCCTGGGTAAAAGATAACATTTTCATTCTTGTACCAACGACAATTTTGCGCACCAGGTCGGCGGTAGCGTGTGACGTGTTATTTATTTTTCCCCTTAGAACGGGCGACAAACGTCAATCAACATTTCCAGTCGCGAACTCAAATACGCTCTTTGAAAAAATAATGTGGCAAAAACATTGGTACTTGCTCTTCGATGCAGAGAAACGTCAATATTTTCGCATATTACTTTGCAAACCGCAAGCTCGCAATGTGTATTTACGATGATTGGACGGATGAGTGAATCAACATGTTCAACGGATATTTTTCACAGTTGTATCGCACAATTGCATACTATTGTTTTCCTCGAAATTAGCTCGGCCAATTAAAATAAAGCCTTTTCATATTTGTACACATGTATACATACCGTTATTATAAATTACAATGTTACAAACTCAATATTGTGTGGTATCTTTTAAGTTCGATCAGCGCGATAAAATATGATAAAATATACAACTTGATAGCCGCGAAACACGCATTACTCGAACTTCTTTGATATAGATAGTGTTTTATACAGCGTCTCATAATCGTGTGCGATTTATTCGCGAAAGCTTCGACGCGATATCTCGCAATTTTGATACGATGATTTTCTATGATTCTCGAAAAAGATAAATGCGAAGAAGAGACATATATTGTCTGCGCTCACATATAATGTACCATCACACGCACGTTGATATATTATTTACCTTCCAATCTTCCCATTTTATAAAACCTCGAATTTATTATAGAAATGTAATAGAGATGTGCGAACTATTCGGATTCGAATCGAATCGAATCGAATCTGCTAAAATTCGATTCGATTCGCATTCGAATTCCTAGGGTTCGAATACGAAGCATTTCGAACATTTCGAATCGAAAATCATTTAACAAATCACGCACGTATGTGAATTTTCAAACTCATTCAAACTCAAATCAATTTTTCTTTTGTACTTTTAAGTTTTGCATAATTTTGCATTATGTATTGTTACGTATTTTTAATTTCTTAGTTAGTATGAGTTTTAAAAATTTAGTTGCTTCTCTTATTTTTGTTTATTTTTAATATTTTATCTAAAGGTAATTTTTTTATATTAGATACGAATTGTGCGTATCCTTAAAATAAAGAAAAATTTTTATTTTATTTATTAAAAATTTTTATTTTGTAATTTTAATTTTTGCATAATTTTGTATTATGTATTCAATACATAATATCCAATACATTGTATTGGTACTTTAATTTCTTAGTATAATAGAAAATTGTATTAAGATTATTATATTAATATGTGATATTATGAATAATCATATGTAATGGTATCAATAAATTTTCTTTGCACATGCTGTGGACTTTATCGATGTAACAGGTTTCATTAATTTTTATTGTTAAGTTACGATTCAAATATATACGGAAAAAATATCTTTATAAAATGTAATATTTAAATTAAATAATATAATACTTATAGTTATCAAATATTAATTACAAGAAGAAATTTTTCTTTATTTTAAGGATACGCACAATTCGTATCTAATATAAAAAAATTACCTTTAGATAAAATATTAAAAATAAACAAAAATAAGAGAAGCAACTAAATTTTTAAAACTCATACTAACTAAAAAATTAAAAATACGTAATAATACATAGTTTTATTATTTAATTCGATTTACTTTGATTCGCTTCGATTTAGTTCGATTCGAATTAATTCGATTCGGTTCGACAAAAATTTCTTGATTCGGTTCGATTCGTTTCGACATAAAAAATTTTTGATTCGCACATCTCTGAAATGTAATGATAGTAATGATTTTTAATGGAATGAGATTTTATTATAATACGAGTAAAAGGCAGATTTTATAACTCTAACATATAATGTAATCATGGAAGATTAGATTGTTAAATTGCATTGTCAATTTTAATTTGTGTTTCAAATATTAACGTTTTATTATTTCCTTGATATTTGCGCATTGCAATTAGATAATTAATGTAGCTTTTGATATAAGAGAATCTATTGTTCTTTAAAAATGAAGTCTTCGTTAATTAAGATCATGATATTATTTATGAGGTTCTAATTGATATTTTATTTATGTATTTACTGTCATACATATTAATTATTCTTTACACTGTGAATACGATAATTGATTACATATGCGTATATATGTGCAAAAGTGAGAATATGTGTGTACGTGTTAGTGAATCTCTTTCCCTCTCTCTGTACGTGCGTGCATGCGTGCCGCGCGCGCGCGCGCGCGCGTGTGTGTGTGTGTGTGTGTGAGAAAGAGAGAGAGAGAAGCATGGATTAATTAAATGAAGTAATTTTCCTAGTATAATGTACATTGTAATAATCAATATAATTGTTCAGTGAGATTTATTTACCACCGAATTACGATTGTCGGTGCAATCAGTAACCGAATAAACAATTAATATGTAATTAATAATTTTATGATAATAACATCTAGAATGGAAATACAAGACAAAATATTGATAACAAATACTTTATTAAATAATAAAGTTGTAAAGAAACATAGAAATAATAATTTTATAGTGTCTGGCACATAAATTATTTTTCTACATTTTTATTTATTTTGCTATTATACTATTTTATTTAAATATTAATTTTATATTATTATTATTTTCTTTATAACTAATTAACAACTCTTAAAACCACTTAATTTAGATATTTTTTCGTTGAGGTCCTTTTTCCATTTAATGCACATCTTATTTTGCATTTTCTCTCTCGGGTATCATATATTGATATACATACATACATACATACATACATACATACATACACACACACACACACACATATACATATATATATATATATATATATATATATATATATATATCGGAGTACTCGGTAGCAAGCGCGGTGGGCATACTGATATCGACATTTTGACGGACGACCACGCGCAAAGAGGAGAATATTTGGTAAAAGGTATAAACAGTTAATGTCTTTGGCGATCGAGATCGTTTCACGGTGAATGCGGCCGATGCTGTCCGCTTTGAAAGCAAGCGCTTTGATGTACTTTGACACACTCCTGCACGGTATATCACCGCGGCTCGAGGCGAGTATCCCGTTTCCTTTAAAAGTCGAGCGACGTTGACGAAGTGTGCTGTATGTACATGCCAGGTACGCCAGCAGGATTTAGCCAATATTTTACATCAGATGCATTGAAATACATCGGTAGTATTTTTCAATTTCCGAAAACGCAATAATCTGAAAGCTAAAAAATGTAATCAGAAAGTAGAGAAAGTTAATATATGTAAATTAAAAATCAAGAGAAGAATAGGCTCTTACATTCATAAAATAGCATTAGAAAATCGTATATATCCTATAATCCATTGTTACATTCATGGTAGTCATTGTAAAAATGAAAGTCAAGGAAAGATGTCACAAACGACTAGTAATCTCAATTATAGAATACATGCATAATATGTTACAATATTGAATATATTAATTTGTTTTTTTTTTATTTAACTAAACGATTATTTTACCAAAGGTCTGCGATGGAATGATATTTGATCTACCTCTCGAATAATACCATCAAAGATTGAACTTGCGTGTGATACGGGGTTATATACTTCGATACTGGGTTATATCGATCTTGTGACAAGACTTTTAATTAGATATTATTTAAATTTTTTTGTTATACATTCAAATTTTTTTGTCACACTGAAGATGTGCCAAAACGTACGTACATTTGGTAGAATAAGTATCACGAACAAATAAAAATCAACTCCGACTCTAAAAGTTTTGATTTTCTAATTACTATTAGAGAGAGAAAATATAAGTTAAGATCGGTGCAAATGAAATTATTGCTTGTATAACATCATTTTATGCTCTTAATAAAAATAACATCACAAAGTCGTTGGCAGCATGGACATTTTTTTATTTTACATTACCAATTATGTAAAATTGACAAATCATTATACGAATTATTAATATACTTGACGAAAATGTAGGATAAAGTAGCTTTTATCGCGGCGTTGTGATCTAACAATAAGTAAAGTTTCCAGACACTTTGTATTTCATTAAGAGGAACACGATATAAACTAAGCATTGCGTGGTCGCTCGTTATGCTCTAAGGATTCAATTAGGAGTCTCGAGGGAGGAGCACGGAAGGCGTTGATCGATGAATTAAATCGCGAGCGGCATCGCAGCCGGCTTAATTCATTGACTTTGGAAACTAGTTGGTGAACTCCTGAAGGTAAATTCGGCGGGTCGCCAGGAATGGTCGATTCGCGGCGATAGATATCCTTCTTCGCCTCTTCCGCGTCGATCTTATGGACTAATACACGCTCGCGAACAAAGCCGCAGCTTATGAGGGTGAAACTTTCCCGTTGCCGCGAAATACCGGATATATATGTATATATAATGCGTGCATGCGTGCATGCGTGCGCGCGTGCGTGCGTACGTGCGTGCGTGCGTGTGCGTGTGTGTGTATATGTGTGTGTGTGTGTGTGTGTGTGTGTGTGTGTGTGTGTGTGTGTGTGTGTGTGTGTGTGTGAGATAGTACCAGAGAATTTCTTTTCTCTTATTCTGACGCGATGTAATTTAGAAACTCGATTTGACCTCATTGGTTTCAAGTAACAACGATTTAAGTCGCGTTTACAACATAATGAAACGTGCGCGAGTTTTTTTGTGTGCGTGTGTGTATGTGATGATTGACATTACAGTATCCCTTTTTACAGTTTTTTTAACTTCTAAATTATCGCATTATTTGAAACTGAAAAATACTATCGGTGTATTTTAATGCATTCGATGTAAAATAAGTATGTAAAATATTGATGATTGATATTACTAAATTTATTAATTTATTGCATTGAAGGATGTATTTTATCTAATTAGAAAGAAAAAGAAACTAAGTTATTATTAGGTAATATAATGACGGAACAATTAGATTGATGCTAATGTATAATACGATAATTATTAGGAAGATAATCCTAATAATAGGGAAGATATCGTTATAAAATATAAAAAAGTAATTTTTAGTAGCACAAAAAGGACAATATTATCAGTCCTTTACAAAACCGACAATTGTTTTACAGTTGATTGAGCAATATTGCTTGATTGCCACGACAGGTAGTTCAATAAATTCGCGATTGATTATCGATAATGCAAATATGCTAGCTTATCCTTCGTTACTGGCAATTTCGCGCACCGTAAAATGTGGGCGACGTCGTGTAAGTAATGTCAGATGATGCATCGTTGTGACTAAAAATATGACATTTTTTGCAATACTTTTCTCAGTTTTTAAAAAATAAGTTTATTATTTGAAAACTGTAGTTCAGTATTTTTTGAAATTGTTTAAATTCTTCATAAAATTTATTTTTTATATTTCCTAAAACGGAGAAGCAATTACTATAATAAACTTTTATAGCAAAAAATTAAATATTTTTTAAGATGTAAAAGACTTTACATTTTTATTCTGTATATAGGTAGATATCTCACAAATTCAATTTGACAGTAATTTCCAATTGCGTTTTAAAATTAAGGATTTCTGAAGTTAAGTCTTCTTAAGAAAACTAATTCTAAAAATATACACACACACGTACACATACATACATTATGCGGTCCTTGCTTTCCCCAGAAATCTTATAATAGCCATCATCTCCCTTAATAATGCCTTAATATACCGTACTAGAAATTGACCTAATTTTCGTACATTGTCCAAGGAAATCTTTGAAAATTTTCACTGTAAGCACGTTTCGCTTTCACGTTGTGAATCGATAAACGACGTATATATGAAATATTAGTCACCATATATTCTCATGATTACTATTAATTCTACGAGCTCTGCGGAAAAATGCAGCGCGCACACAATTGAAGACGTCGTCCATTGCACAACGTTTGCGCGAAGTTTTCTCATGAAATAAATGACCCGTGTATGATTTTTCACGGCACTGTAACGTATCTCCCCGACTGCGCAGCCTCGAGTTCTTCCCTTTCCTTCATCTCTGTTTTGTATATCGGTAGTTTGAGCCAGTTTCGCTAGAAATCTGGAAAGATTGTACAGAATGCAAATAAAACGGATGGCGCAGGAAGGCAAAACAGAACGAATTGGTGAGAGCGCGACAGGGAGGAAGGGACGGGGGCGCGGATGAAGAAAGCGCGGATTCCAACGCGATTCAAGTTTCGTAAACGATGCTACTTAGGCGATAAATTGAGCGCGGAAACTTTTATCCCCGGTAGCGGCTTTCTCGTTTTGTTAACTCTTCGTGATGTGTTGCGAGATGTAGCGCGTCTCGGTGACGCGCCGAAAGATCGAGTTTTAATGATACAACCTCTTGATCCCGTCTGACGCGGGTTCGTTTTTGAATTTCACGCGAGAACGTCAAGCTATCTGGATAGTTTTTATGTTCTTTGACTTTTACGTTCTCCCGTTCAGTGTTCCGTAACGAGGTGCTTACTCGTAACGACGCTATCTCGAGAAGCGTCTCTCACGATCGCAACCGAACGATTAGGGTCGTAGGTAGGTGACCGCGTAGGTAGGCACGTTTCTGCATCCGTGCTGTGCACCGCGAAGATGTCCGTTTCGCCGGGATGTATTGCCTTCGCGTCATTATTTCTACGCAATTATTGAAATATTTTTCGGTGGTGTACGGCATGTCGTAACGCATTCCCGAAAATTAACTGTCAGGCAAAGACGTCGGTTCAGGAACGATATGAAAGGCATTCATCATCGAGACGTCTTATGCAAAACGGCCTAAACTCTCACGCGCATCTGCGCGTAAATCTCGCAGCCATTAATTAGGCATCTATGTTGCATCAACCCTTGTAATTAGATGCAGTTAATAGTTGGCTGCCGAGCTCGGGGAGCATCTTGGGCTGGAAGTGAAACTCTGGTAATCCCTGGGAAATGCTTGACAATACACGTACGTGCACACGAACGCACACACAACTATTGATTTCGCAATCTGCGTGTATGTGTATACAGGGTAATACATTTCAACTTTTGATTTTGTAGATTATTTAATTAAAAACTTGTGCTAAGTAAAAATATGTATAAATAAACTTGTGCTAAGTAAAGATGTATAAACAAATAAGCGATTTTACAAAATATTGTTGGATAATTTCATAATTTTTTTTTCTAAATTATAATGATTCAAGTGCAATCTCATTGGATTTATAAAAAAAATCCTATATGTATCGGAAAGAATTAATGGATAATTATTTCGCCAAACTTTTTTAACTTATGAAATTTAATAAGTGACAAAATTGTGTATGAAATATGACAACCAATATTTTGTACAAGGTTTGCACGTTGTGAAAATTTGTATTGTAACATTATCATAAAACACAACGTTGTTATTACAGTGATTACGATGTGGACACATCCTGTATATTCTTATGTATTGCTACAAGTAAAACTGCGACGAATATGCACACTCGTAAAATTCACACAGATACAGAGGGATTCAGGCTCTGAGAGTTACCTATCTTCGTATATCCCTGATTTGCTTTGCAGAATACAGGCGTCCGTATAATTAAGTCACTATTTACAGAGCCTTCTCGTTTGGCTTCCCGATGGTACTTTCGCCAAAACTGTGTAGCTTGGTATCTAACGATGGGATTCTAAAATAACGGGAATTTTAGTTTGTACTCGCGAGACGAAGGTTATGCGTATAAACTTGTGTACCACGGATATTGTAGGAAAATGCATTAGTAAATTGGTTCCTAACAGAACCAATTAACAATATTTTACATACCTACATATAGGTGTGTGTACGTATATACGTATATATATTATAATATATGTACATATACGTAAACAATATTAATAACTTTTCTACACGAATTGAAGAAAATCCTGTACCATTTTGCGGTTATGACAATAAATAATAAGTTATTAATTAATAAAGATCTGCGAATCGACGAGAAGAGACAGTCCAACATTACGTTGCTACGCACGCTGTGAGATATTGGAAAAAGCGCTATGTAAATAACAATGGTTACATGCACGAATGACGCGTGATGATAAACCGCCGCGTGCATAGCGATCAGAAATGCTGGGGGGCTATTTCTTCTCACTGAATCGTGCGAACGCATGTTGATTTGTAGAGCTTTATTAATTAATAATTCGTAATTTATATGTTACAATCACAAAGCGGTACAGGATTTTTATATTCAGTTTAATCCACTTTACCTACTCTCTATGGGTATTATGCTTTTTATCAGACCTTGCATATAGGGTAAGTTGAAGGAAAATGCCATAGTTAAGAAATGTTATAAAAATGTTATAAAAATGTAACCAAACCAATAGACACAATGCTTCCCAAATTTTTGCAAAATGATACTTAAGCTTTCACAGAGCAGTGCTGAAAATAATCACTTCTAAAAGTTTTTGTAAAGTGTAATATGATCATGTTTATCTCTGCAAAACTGACATCTTATCCGTGTACCACCTATAATGGGAAAGTACGCAAGTGCTGTGAGGAACACGCAGCTGTTAATAAATGAAGTGTAGTACAAAATTGATTTGTATTTCCTTATTAACAATTGGTAAATACAATTTTCTTAAACATTTTTCGAAATTGGATAAATGGATAAATAAGTTTCAATATTGGCTTCAACTAGTCATCAATTTTGTTATCACAATTCTTAGCAAGTTAATTATATAAAGGATTGTTTTTCAGGATTCATTTGATTCAAAACCACAATCTTCGTGAAGATTCTTCATTTTTTGCATGTGATACACCGGATCTAATCACATTTAATCTTGTCATAGAAATGGCTTTTACATGCAACAGAAATCGTCGTTCGCATGTGTCTCTGTCACTAAAATGCGTCCTATATTGTCATTTTTTCATTTTGAGAAGGTTTCCTTTTCATATCAGTTTAATTGGTTCGATCAGTTTTCTATTGTACAATAAATACGAGGCATAATCTATAAAAAAAATTAGTATTTTATATATATATATATATATATACAATTGAATATTGCAGTTACTCGTGATATTTAAAAAAACTAAAATTTAAGATATAAAAATTTCACGTTAATAAAAGCATTGCAATTTATGAGATAATAAACGAAATATTAACAAAGTGCCAATTTCGACCCACTAGCATTTCACTCCATACGTGTGTCTGTGGCTGTGTGTGTTTTGTAAATCTTTTTACGCATGTAGAATGTAATCTTGTTTTACAATATTATTCCACAATATGTAGCATTTAAGAATATTGATATCAAATTCTGAAAGTATTTCCGGTAAATAAAATGAAGGACAATTTCTAAAAAGTAATTAACAAATCTAATTTAACTGTGGCTGTATATTTATGTAACTAAAATTAAAGGTAAAATTACTGGTTACTAGTGCACGATATCAAACGTGTATAATAACTTACATTGAGTTATATCGAGTTACTTGAATGTTACACATAGATATACATATACATATATATATATATATATATATATATATATATAAATAAATAATATGTATATATATATATATATATATATATGTATATATATATGTATACACGAGTTTGTCGGATAATAATCGAGTAAGCCTCTAGGGGATACACTGCTTAACGATCTCGAAGAACTAACAAACTAGGTAGTCTGAGTATGTGTTGGGAAATATAACAACAACAACGACGACGACGGCGACGACGACGATAGTGGTTGCTCAGCGGTAGGATTACGGAAGAGTACTACGCATTCAAAATTTTCTCGTTGAGTATAGTGTACAGTTTCATTGCAGAGTCGTTTAATTATACTGTAGAGGCATACGACTCTGAATGAACGAAACGTTGAGCTTTTTATCAAAGCAATAATTCTGATCTGCCCGGTCAATGAGACATTTTGTCGTTAAAAAGCTAAAATATAAATCTGCTATAATTCCGCTTATAATTTAAATGTTTGTGCAAAGATATAATCATTTATCATTTATAAAAAGAATTTGATAAATTATATATATCTTCTCATTAATTAATATACGTTTTAAATTGATAATATTGAATATAATTACATGGAATATATATATTAAAAAGAGCATCTTCTGATTAACCCCAATGCTGTTAATTTTATCCTTTTTTCGAGTTAAGTCAATTCATGTAAATGCATAATCGAGAAATAATTCAACATAACGGAAATTATTATATTTCTATTCTTTCACGAGAGTTTTTATTCATAAAATTATGTTTTACTGTCTGCAATATTTCCGTATCGGTTTTATGTTATTTTTATCGCCAATGTCATCGTAAAACAAAATAAGGCGGGAACTCTACACCGTCTTAAAAGTCGCAAAGCCTTTGCACGTTCGGTGGCAACATTACTTACTTCTTAAAGCAACTACTTCTTCTTAAAGCAACCTTCTATAAAGTATTTTATTACCAACCATCTTGTTCGAAGGAAACACGTGCATAGAAAGGCGGTGACGCTTTTATTACTTCATAAAATTTTTGAACCGCACAGTATTCAATCTATTTGCATTTAATTGTTTTATCTGTAACCGATCTTTTTGAAGTGTGTACCATGTATATCTTGGAATCAATTCAAGAAACTTCCAATAAGATATTGATATTCGATAATACAAATTTGAAAAGATAATTAAAAGTATTGGTGAAGAGATGTTACGTTAACCTTTCTCTCTCTTTCTCTCCCCCCCCCTCTCTCTCTCTCTCGTCTACCGCGTTCGTTGTTGATCATCAATCTTTTACGTAAAACCGTAAAGCTTTTTTACGTGACGGGGCTATCGTCTCTTCGAGTTACTTCTGTTTCTGACACGATTTAACTCGTACATTCACCACCGGCAGCATCGGGAAGGAATAACAACGAAAGATCCACTCAACGCCTTGAAGGCGTAATCTGGAGGCGGCTCTGACGTATTCACGACATCGCTTGCTTCTGTTACGCTCGGTAAAGCGTTCTTTTTACTACTGACATAGCGTCATGGGACGACAAGCCGGGCTTACGATTATTACGTCGCAGCTGCAGTCTTTTCCCTCGGAAAACGGTGGAAAGCACGGCGACGTTGAACGCGTCCGGATCTCCATTATAAATGCCACAGAATTCATTCGCCGTCATCGCAGCTACGAGGACCTCGTATTAGGGGTGAGGTGGGGTATCGACCTCCGCATTGTTTCGACGGAAAGTCGTTTCGTCCCGGGAAAAATGGCTTGCGAGAGACGCCGTACTCGTTATTACATAATTCACCAGATAAGGCGACTGGGTGATTTGAAAGGCTCGTTGCCTCTTAGAGATAGGGTTACGTGCGAGGGACGAGCGTCGAGAGTGCTACTCGGATGGAGGGTTATTCGCACTGCGCTTTACGCTAATGCGCGTCGTTTAACCCCCTCTCGTTGCGGAAAACGCATATCGAAGTGCATTCGCGGGAAGTACTGTTCTAGATTTCTCTTTGCACACGAACGCGAAATCGATGGCACGATGTTGGTCACACAATATTATTGCAATTCATACTTTATGTAGGAAAAGAAAATTATATCACGCAAATATCGCCTGATTGCAAAGCGACCTGTAAGGAGTATAATATTAAATCACTTTCGCGAATAGTGAAGCTGACTCATTCGCATTGTAGGTCGTAGAAGATGATTAATACGTGAATTTTGACCCCTCCTGCGTGAAAGTACAAAGATTCGAGGATATAAATCTTCGAGCAATTTTCTGAAAATTGGCAATTACGTTATACCCATTAATCCTCTGTCTCCGCTTTCTTATTAGAATATTGCAGTAGCGTCTGCAACTAATTACTTTTGCAACATCCGGTAGTCATGAACATCGCGTGTTGTATAATGCGATGATTAATGGAGATATTATTTATTTCTCGAAACGCAATATTATGTTGAGAGCAACAAATGTACTTTAAGGATACACGAAGTTGTCACAAAACTACCATCTTTTTTTCCCCTGACTTTCGTTAAATTTCCCTCCAAGTCGATATACCTTTAATTCTCGTTCTCCTTACGCTGCTAAATATAAATTGCGAAATTATTACGATGGAAACTCATTATTATAAACTTATTATTATAAACTAGCAAGGAATGGCTACATTATAATGTGCATAACTTACAAGCGTGCAGCAGTTGCATTAGTCCAAATAACGTGAGAATCACGCTACGTATTTATGGAATGCAAAAAATCTACGTTCCATGTAAATCATATTAGAGTTAAAGTAATAGAGTCGTTCATGCGCTATGTAAGTTGTCTACTTACGTATACAAATATAGTTTATTGTTTAAAGAAAATTAAAATGTATTTCTTGCATATAAATATATAGAATACGTAAAAGAATATTTTATATCTTTCTACCGCACAATTTTAAGAGAAATAATATATTTATATATTTTATTAGAAATTATGGAGTGTGACAGTGTTTTACTCGCGGTGCAAAGTTTTCGAATTTATCATTTTGAAAACAAATCCCATGTGTCGCCAGTCTATATTAACCGCTTTTGTCGCATCAATCGAACAGAGGGGACCTCAAAAAATAACGGTTGAATAATCTTGCATCATACATCATATAAATATCGCGTCTCTTTATTGAAATCGACAAATAATTGCGTTTTCGCAGAGGAAGTGCGAAATAAAGAAATGTAGGATGTGACGAGACGCATGTAACTCACGCAAATAAAACTTTAATCCGTGCCTCCGCAACGCAAGAAACAAAACGGACGATGCCGCGTCCTACGGTTTCGCGTGCGCTTTCAGATCGCGGGTGGATAATGTCGCGGCGTAATCTGTATTAATTTATAACTTCGCGTACACAGTGTCGGGTGCTCGCGTCGCGCCGGTCTCGCCGCGAGGACTTTATCGCATCAGCGCGTTTATTCCGCTTCCGCGCGCGACGCAAGTTGACGCGGATCGCGAACAACAACGGCACGAGCGGGAAGAGAAGGCGGATGAAAACAGCGCGAGCAGGATGGAGGTCACAACAAATCCGCGGCGTGGTTGGGAGGAAACACGGCGGAGGCCATCCCAGTCCGTTTTCACAATAGGGGAAAACGCATTTATTCCGCAGTCGCGTTTTTATTGTTCCGCGAAGGGAGAGATTCGGGCGGATTCGACGGAAAATGGGTGGCAAAACTTTGATAATATCCAGCGTTCAAGTTCGTCGACTGCGGCGGGGACGGAGATGGGGACGATTCCGCTCGAGCCTTAATTGAGTGCGTCAGTAAGTGAATATGAAATACGTAATGTCTTCCCGGCGGACCGGCAAGATAGGTATGTCGTGACTTTATGGCGGCCACTTTTCAAACATATGTATCTGCTCGCATATTACTCCGTGGTTTTGAAATGAGACGTTTCTAATTATCAGTGAAGCTGTTCTTATCAACATTTAGGTATTTGCTACAAACCAACCTCAACCGTCGATATAAATTATTTAATTGATTCTTGGTTTGTTAGATAATTAGTTAGTAAATCCGAGACTTGAGCGCAAACAGGATAAACCGTGGAAAATGAATCATTATAAATTAGTTATTTTATTCCGTTGTTAGCATAAATTAGCTACCGTGTTAAAATTCGGTATGTCAGACCGGTTCGGTGGATCGTAGCTATCAGCAGTCCATTACGTAATCCGTTTGTATACTTTACCGAGGTGTTTATCAAAGCGACGAATGTAATTAAATGTATTAAAACCGGTTACGCGCTGCTAGCACTGTTGCGTAATCAACCGTGGCAAAATTGAATGAAAATGCAGCGATCGGCCATTGCCGGTGGTAAATGAAGCGCGAAATGCCAAAAATATTCAAAGGCCGCTGTTCATCGATTATAAAGATCGGATGGGAAAAAACCAAGCGTAATCTCGTTTGAAACAATATTTTATCTTCTTTGCCCGCAGGGATTTATTTTACATAATTCAGATAGCAAACAGTTATTGATGAAACACGGTTTCGTGGACGCCTCTTTATAATCGTATATTTAGCAGTATTCATTAACTCGATCGCTGGCCGTATTGCACGTTGAATGGCAGGAAAATTGATTAATAATCGTACGATGAGCTTTACCGTCGATGATAAAAGTCTGTTATCAATAATTTCCTACGATTCGCGAACGTCCGTTTAATGTGCTCGGATTTACCAAAAATATGGACGGATGTTGCGCTACTACTGATAAAAGTATCGGTAATTTAATGTACTTCGAATGCTTTTGTTAAAGTGTGTATTGATTTGCATCGATACACGATATGGCACACGGCTTATCGACAATTATTACAATACGACTCGAGCGTAGAAATCATTTTATTTCGCAAATATTAATCCAATAAATACCGTTAATTAATTGAATCGTTAACACTTTCTAAATCGATGCAAATATGGTACTTGGCACAAATATGGTAATTCAAGCTGTCGAAATAAATTTTTTGAAATTCTCGATAATGTATTCTTTAAACAAGTCAAACATAATGAAACACAAATTCATATAATGCGATTTACACGACAGCTACTAAGTAAATTATCAACAAATTATTCAATTTATAATGACACTACTCGGATTTACGAAGAATAATTTGTAATCTTGAAATATGTTTGAGTAAACTTTTACTATAATAAATACAAGAAAATTCCAAGACTATATATGAATCATTTATATATATTTTTATATTTGATAATTGCGTAATAAAACAAATGGAAAAACGAGCAGACGTCATAGAACATGATACACGCGTGTCGGTTGATATCATTGCCGATATCAGATCATTGGTTCTTTGAGAGAGTATAAAGAAGAGCGATGAGGGAAGCTACGAAGAAGGATCACCTGCCGCTTATCGCTTGTAATGAACTGTCTTAAATCTAACATTTTTTTTTATTCTTGCGAAATACAGCAGCAAGATGTTTCGCGGAAATGATTTCCTACAAAGAATTATTTTCAAGACTGTTCGATTGCACGGAAGGAAAGCATTGTTATGAATGCATTGGTAACATTCTCTTTACTGCGTTCTTTCAACGCGAATATACGCACTTCCACTTTCATAAAGTTATCGGCTACAGCGTAAATCGCTTAATCGCCTTTTCTTTCATGCTAGTTTTGTTGGCTTAAGCCGGAGCTTATGTTCTTCGCACAGCATTGTTTTCCCACTTGCTGTCCTCTAAGCGAAGGAGCTCACGCAAAATTTACATCTCACCGGTGCCATCGTTTGTGGCTCTTTCAGCGAGGACTCGATCGAGCGAAAGCGTGGCTAGATTATCCTTCATAGCTTCCCTTGTAGTTTAAGTATATTTGCTTGCTGTTCAGCAAAATGAAGTTCAAACTTCTCTGTAAGCAATTTATCGTTGTAGTCAGCACAAATGCGTTGTTCAATCTATATTACTGATTACATAACAGTATCTCTAACTTTTAACATAATTAATGATATTTGTCAAAATTATACACAAACTTGGTCAAGCCCAATTATAAATCGTACCATTTGAAAAGTCTACAATAAATAAAAATATTAAGTGACATAGTGTGATAAGCAATACTATTAATAGTTGCAAACAAACTGTAAATCTAACATAGATTAAATGCCACATCGGTTTGATATGACTGACAGTGAATGCGTATTACTTAATGATACGTTTGTTGAATTAACCACTTCATGTATTTCTATCAATATTAATTATGAATATACATTAATAAATAATAAAGTGAAATGCATTGGAAATATTCAACCGTAATTACTTGGTATATTTATAAAACATATATAAAAAAGTAATGAAATTATCAATAAATTGTTATTTATTATAATTTATAGAAGCATGAAGAAATACATTTGTTTCACCATGACAGTATATTGAAATGGCGAAGTAAACCCCAAATTACTAAATAATGACGGTGAAATTCTGGGCGGATCATGATGAAACTAAAATGAAGATAGATATACGGGAAATGGTAACGTTCTAGGATGGAATAGTTCATCCAGACCAGATGGGTCATTAATTCATCATAAAGTCGGATTAATTAATAAAAATTACTTGCAAGTAATCGCCAGTTCAACAAAGCAAAAGCGCAGAAAATGGTGCTCAGGCGACTTCAGCCGTGGATTTAAGTAAATTCGCAACGTTTTACTTGTGAAATGAAAAATGACTACGTGTATATTCACGGTTTTACGAATAAAGTTTAAATTTTGAACTTCAAATTAGAGGCTGCAAGTAGATGAGAATAGTTTTATATGAATAATTTAGTATATTATATAATACATAGCATAAAATCTATTTAAACTGATTATCGAGATATCTGAATTATGTGCGGATTAACATTGAGACCAATGTGTAATATAATAGATTAGCTTCGTTGCGGTGATCGGGACATGACCGAAATAGATCTATTTGACGCTTTCGATATACGTTGCATGCTGAAAACGATCACGATGCAAGGATAATTAATTTTAGTCGTAAATTGCTTCGAAAATTTTCCTGTGATTAAGTTACAGCTACATTACTTGGGAGTAGGTCGTGACGAAGAGTAATGACGTATTGTCGCGTGCCGAGGCGGTTCGGGAGTGCGGTTGCATTTTAAATTCATATTCGTCCTTTCTATGAAAGTACAAGTTAGTACAATATAGAACGACAAGTGTTAACGGCGAATAATGTTTCGAAGTTCTCGGAGTAAAGTAGCTTTGTAGGCGTGCGATTAGGCATATCTATTTATATTCATATCCGTTCGTATCTGCAGACCTATATATTTGCGCAGGCAGCGGTTAAGCCGCTCAGATAGAGCCAAGCCAATTGCATAATCCAAGGTAAGGTAGAACTTCCCAAGTGCGCAGTTATTATCATTTCTAACAGCCATATCGACCGTTTTCGCAAGGGAGATTAGCCATTACCGCACGATCGGATCGCGGAAGCGCGCGCAGTAGCACGGCTTACTTACTTATCATCGATTGAACAATTCGTAGCTGTGATCAAAGGCATGGTTATTACAATAGGAAACGAAACGAGCGGCGTCGACTTTCATCGTAACTGCGTTATTGTAACTCTTTGTGGGAACCGCGTTCATCCACGTGCATTCAGCAAAAGAGACTAATTAATATTTTTCCGATACGTAAGACTGCGAAGAATAATAGGAATACTAACTGACGCGTGCACATTTTATTCCAATAGCGAATTAGCTCCTTTCTCCACATGATATACCGAACTCAATTCGTAGATTGAAGATTTATTTCGCGATATTTCTTTTTCATTTCGTTCAAAAATCTCAGGTGACTGCCGCGTATTTTTACGCTACAAAAATTAATGCGAACGAAATTGACGTAAATAGGGATAATGAACGAGAAATTTCGTGATCGATGCGCGAAGTATCGTTCTGTGTGAACTTTTATGCGCGCATTTCTGCCGTTTTCGGAAGCGATGTTCCATCACCTCAAATAATGTTATACATGTGATCGAACAGGTCTAATTAACTTTTATCTGCAACGTTAAATCGCGGATGTCAAGTGATACCTTGTGTTTATCCTCCAAGGGCTAATGCGCAACGGCACACATTATTTCCCAACGCGTCAGATAACGCAGACTTATATACGCGTGAGCAATGTATTACGATATTATCACCCCTGCACCGGAGAATGCACATCCCTATATTCTATAATAATCGTACATTACGGAATTTGTATGCATGGCGTACGGAAGAAGCGGCGTTGCGTTTTACGTGAACAGAATACTGCTTGAACGTTGTACTTTTCTTCTCGTGAAAGAAACTCGCGTGCGTTTTTTCGCGTAAACGAACGTGTGCTGGTATGCACACGTTTTCGCTGACGTTTTCGGCGACTTTACAAGAAACGATGGCTTTCGTCCTACCCGTTGACCCGATCTAAACTATTCTGTTCCGCAGATCGATAGTCTAAACCTCAGCACCGTGGCATTTCGCGATTCCTACCGATTCGTTCGCGTCACCCCGACTTTGGCTTGTGTACGAAAATTGTACCTCGCAATGTGGTAGCCCCGGTCGGGCAGGAGGGCGTAATCCGTAGACTAACGTGCACAAACGCAGCGTGCACAGACACAATGGAACCAAACTTACCTAACGACTGTTATGCTGCAACCGCACATGTATAAACAGCGAAGCGGCTGCCTTCCAAGCACGGCCACGAAGATACTTCCAGCATCTATACCGACCTTCCGTCCTCTCTCGCGTTTTGCTCTTCACGACTCCAATTACGCCACGCCGAATCCGCCGCTTTCTGTTTCGTCGTATCATCCCGCCGCTATCATCCTATAAACAGAGCATGTATCACTCGAGCATGGCCAATTATGAAACGCGCGCGGATGCGCGATGTGTGCTTCGTACGTATAATTGGGTGACGTTGTTACACTCTCGATGCAATTCCTACGAATTCCTACGAACCTCCCCCTTCGGTTTTATCTGAATGCAGTTAAGGCCAACCGTACAGATTATTTTCAATTATCACCATGAGAATTAACTCTTAATAATCACACCTCCAAAAAATTCAATAATAATCACGTGGGGTCAAATTGAATCCAGCGACTTTGAACGCTTACTGCACCAAAACTATGCAACCTATTGACATCAAAAAAATTCCTAGACATAATTTGAACCTTGGAATATATGTTCTCATAGTTTAAATAATGAGTTTTCATGTTTTAATTAAGAAAAATTATTGAAAAAATGAGAAAAATGTCTATTTTCTACTTAAAAATTCATGACTCTCTTAATTTTTCATATTTTTACGTAAAAATTTAGAGTATTACTTTTGAGTATAATAGTTTGAGAAAAAAAATAGTTTGATACAGAGTGCTTAAAAAATATTTATTCTGAAGATTGAATTCGAGGATTTTGGGGTAAGAAGAACGCAGTGATTTATTAGTGAAAAGCGTGTTTATTTAAATTTGTGTGAAAATTTAATAATAATAATAAACATGTAAAAATTTGTTGGGGTCAGCTTGACTCCAGGATTATTAAGGGTTAAAAAAATCGGTGTTGTAATATATAATGAACACATACATGCACGCTTTAGAGAGCGTTTTTTTTTTAATGGAAAACAAGTGTAGAAGCATAAAATATCTTTACGTTATGAATGTTAACGAACGTTTATGTGCGTTAAAATTAACTCAAACAGGTTATTGTTAGAGTAATAAAATTCGCGTTTAAATTTCAGTCAAAAAGAACTTCTCGTTTCGTTGTTCGCACGCATGTTTACGCACACACAACATAGGTGAAATTTGCACGTCCGCAAACATTTATGAAGTTACATAGTTGACTGTGAAATAAAACAGCGTGTACCATTGTGCGATGTTGCAAGTTAACCGTAAAATCTCTGTACATTAGACCCCTGAGTATAATACTGATGCATTTATTTACTTTGCTTGACTGGCGGGGAGAAATACGACGCCACAGGGAAAGGATGGCAGCGATTATTCCAATTTTCCCAAAAATTTATACACCCCATTACGTGCGTAATGATATCCCTTAAGAGGTGGAGATCGAGAAGTTAACAAGCCACTTTCCCATGCCTATTTTTACGGGGAGCGAACGGCGGCACTTTTACGACATCGATCCAATCGTGTCTGCATTACTGATATTGGAAAACTGTCCGATGATTTTATCGACGTATCAATACGTATATATAATCTTCGTACAGGCAATCGGCGATCCTTTATATCGGACGGAATTCAGGCGATTGCCCGTATGACCGTGCTGTCGAGTTAAGCGAACCTGCGTGACTGTACGCGAGCGCGTGTATTTACACATATCATGCTCTTTCCGTTCGGACAAGCCGTGCTATACGGTAAAACCGCGATCCCGCAATAGGACCCGGTCCCGGCCCGGCCAAAGCGATATAATGGGAATACTTCTCCCGGGTGCATTCTGCCTTTTGTACATTAAACAAGTGCGCGCACGCCCGCGCTTGTGTTTGTTGGAGGGGACGGGAGCGGGGGGATATGGAGGGACAACGAGGCTGGTGAACGCAGGCAGGGTACCGCACAGGGCGAGCACCATGTTCGGGATTTGATTTACACACGGCGCGGACCGTGTCGCTTTTACGTGGCTCTGAGGTCGTTCCGGCAAAACTACGCTTACCGATCCGGGGAGTTAGAGCGTATGCATGTAAACTTGGTCGATGCCATATAGAAAGAAGGAGGATGAATAACGTATCGCTCTCGCGATACTACAATCCGCGCACACGCACCCCCGACTTTCTTATTTAAGCGAGCAATATTTATAACGAGTATGGATTTATTATGACGGAATTCGCGACAAGTCTCTGAAGCGATAAACTTTACCTATTTCAGCGACAATTATGAAGATGTCTAATCGAGAGAGATCGCATGATTCATGAGTTATTGAATCTAACATAAAATTAGTCAAGTAACATTGTGAGATAATCCTCAAAATAAATTTTAATAATATATAGATTGTTCTCTCTTTCCAATTTATTTTTCCGGTTTTATATAGTACAATATATTGGAAACATCTTTCTTCGCGAAAATATTGAACGATGGTCTGCACGTTATTCTGAAGAAAATATATCGCTGGATAAAGTCTTATATTACAATATTGTCTGAAAATGAATCAATTGTCTACAGTAAATTTGTGCATTTCTTTTATAAACTTTGTAATGTTTATATGACAAAAAGAATTTATCACAAAAAGAGAGAAATGTCGAATATCTTTACTATACTGCACACACATACACACACATATTGTAGGTGTGATTATGTATAAAATAAATGAATTCCTAATTTAATTAACAATATATAATATAAATCTCTGTTTTCCCTATGCAAAAGGGAAACGTAACTTGTTATTTCTTTTGCCCTACGGTGTATTTTTTTCAGAAAACATACGTTGCCATACCTCTGCTCAAGCATTGTGTAAGGAATATGATTTATACAGTGCACGCGTCGCTTTTACATGGGTCATGCCGACAATGCTGTCCTTTCTGATTCGGAACACAGAGTATGCATAAGTTAGAAACATAAATTGTTATACAAAAATAAAAGAAATATAAAGAATATACATATATGTATATTTCACTAAAAACGATATGTTCATAAATTTGATATATAATATATTAACAAATCCACTATATTATAACAAATCCATTATTTTAATACATCTGTTTGGATTTTTTGACATATTTGCTTGATAATTAAAATCTTTATTAAAATATATCTTTCTTAATTTAAACTTTTTACTAGAAATTTTTACACAAAATTTTTTATTTGCTTATGTTTATAAATAGTATGTTCGTTTTTATCATCAATTTCATCATCATCATATATTACACTTACGAGTATCGCGAAATCATATTGTTATATCGAAGTAACAAATAGATAATTATTAAAGTGAAGGAATGAAGAGTGTACAGGGGATAAAATCATTAATATTGAATACATCTATATAATGCTGCATGTATCGAATTATTGCATTAGAAGTTTCTATTTCACTTTGTATTACTATTATCCACATTGATTAATTCATCTATAGAATTTCATATTTCACTCACTCACTCACCCACCCATTCGTTCATCACATACACATACACACAACACACACACAGAGACGCGCGCGCGTGCTCTCTCTCTCTCTCTCTCAATTGTGCTACTTCAATTCTATTTCAGTTAATTACGTTCAACATGCGTGAAAACTTAATAATGTCTACTTAACGTGATTCTCATCAAATTACATAGTACATAACTAATTAATTACATCAATTAACAAGCAAAATAGATCCGGTTATCACGAAATTAATGTGTCTGGTAAAACCATTTATTTGCTTATAATAATCGATTTTGCATTAATAGATATCAGATATCTGTAATATTTATCAGTTAACTTACGCCGATTGCCTAAGCAGAAAAACCTCAAGAGAAGTAACGATTATTCAGTATACGAGCCTTCAATCCTGACTTTTCGCGCTAATTAAATCCATTGACGAATAGCAGAAATGTCAAATGTGATTGAATGAAGAGAGAAGACGTATAAAGGTCGACCTTCATCGTGTTCAAAGGTAACACAGCAAAAGCCGTCATCATTAGATACGCTAGACTGCGGGAAGCATCGTATGAGAGGGCTACCCAATGTTTGTAATCAGTCGCCTAGGTTGTTTGACATCGTACGTACCGTTACGGTTGGAGCGACCACGAAAGTATCCTTTTCAGCAGGTCCGTAACCTCCCTTTTGAGACAGGTGTGGATAACTAAAGCAAATAGTAGTGTCTTTAATGAACTCCTATAGAGTTATCGCACCACGCTAAGAGAATAGATTTACATTCCATGTTATCATGTATAACGTTTTGGAGATAATTTATTAAGTAAAATAACAAAATTTCTAAGAACCGCTCGTACAAAGCAAAACTAACGATCTAATAACGATCACAATCCGAGCATTAATGGTTGTGTTAAAAAAGAAAAATCATTTTTACTATAATATATAAAAAATTGGTGAACGTTTCGGCTTTACTTAGCCTTCATCAGCACTGTAACTTCAGTTCAAAATTACTAAACAAAAATAATTTATCTAACATTAAACTAGACAGAATTAACATTACATTAATTATCTGTCACATTACATCACAAATATCAACGCGTACAAAAACTCTCATCAAACACATCGACAGTCTGCTGTTCAATATTGCGTCCTGAAAAAAATTGGAGTCCACTTTGGATGAATCCTATTCCACTTAATTCATCGTTTGCAAGCGAGAAATTTGGTCTGTTGTTTGTTTTTATTATCCAAACAATTGGCATCATTGTAATCAAGTTTTAAAAAATCAAAGCAATCGGCGCTTCAAGAAACTCAACATTATCACCGCAATAAAAATTGATAAAATTGGAGATTACTGCGAGTGTCAATAAATTACATATATAATTATAAAAATAACGTCTTTTGTCATATAACATGCGACTGATTAAAGTAAAATTCTCTTCAAACTTCGAATTGATTTATACTCTAAGAAATTACAATGAAAAGAAATTTTATATTTTTTAATTAAATATTCTTCGACGGAAAGAGACAATACACATAAACAATCAATTTTTAGACAATCCTGATCTCTTTCAATTATTTTTTAATAATCTTTTAGAGAATATTTAATTGAGAAGTATAATTCCTTTTTTTTCTAATTTCTTAAAGCATGTACACACATACACACACACACACACACACACACACACACAATTAAAGTAAAATGAGATTCTTTTATACATATAGCTATCCTCTCATCAGGATAGTAGTAACTTGCGGAAATAGGATAGCGACCGGAATAAGAGGCGCGTACTGGAAGAGGGGATTTAATCAACCGACGAAAGTTTTCACAGAATGTTAAGAAACTACAAATTAAATGACCTTTTTAAGCAACGTTAAGTGGGATCACGAGAGATATCGCAGTCGATTTCTTTCTTCACTGTTTTTGGATCTTCTATAGTGCCATTTAAAGAACGGCTATGTTGTGAATCTACCACGGGGTCTTTTCGTCGTTGAGAAAATGCATCAATTAACCGATCGTTCGCCATCTGGCCTCCATTAGACAGCACTGAATTTTTGCTTGTATTTCCTTCCGCATCAAACTTTCTATTTATATATACATGGTATATTAATTTAGATTTCATTAATGAGAAAAGCACGTGAAGTTTCGTCTAACTCTACTTATGATATTACGAAGTAATAGTTAACATAAGAATACCAAATAATTATATTTATCATTATTCTACAATTCGAAATGTTTTCGAACTGCAGAGTAAATTGAAGTTTGAGAATAATGAATACATTTTTGCCATTCTCCTCGCAATGCATTAACTCCATGTGCCTTAATTACTACAATTTGCAAAGACCGTTATGAGTCTATTAACTATGCCGTTGTACCGTACTATGCAGGCAACTAGACTAGAAGCACGGAGGGTAATGCCAACGCGTTTTATCGTGTTTCCATCTCTTAAACCGACTTAACACTTACTTAGCTTACTAATTGCTTCAATAAAATTTAATTTGCGGGTGTGCTACCTTGATTATGCGGCCGTTATTTAAAGAAATTGTTGGTGATATTGTCGGTATATCGGGCACAATATATTATGTTTCTCCAGGTTAAAAAAGTTATTAAAATTTTTTCAGTAAAAAAATGTCGAACTATTATTGTTAAATGTTATTATATAAGGATTATATTATTAACAATACTGAATAAGATTTAGACTGTTTATTGTATCAAATATCAGCTAAGACACCCACCCCGGATAGTCGGGAGGTTCCAGGTTGAATCCTGGCTACAGGTAATATTTAATAAATTTTTTACAAGTATTTCAAATGTGAGACTTATTAACATCGAAAATTAAATCGATTTAGAATATGTGGATTTCAGTTCTCAAGTAAAAATAGCTATGTTTTAAGGCCGACAAACCAAGTCGGCGCATAGTCTATAGGTAATTGAGAAAAGCGTATACCATTCACATAATATTAATAGGCTATACTAAGATCCTAGCTGGACTGAATAAGACGGATTATATTCTAGTTTGATATTTGATTATATTATTAATCCGACTTGGCGACGTATTCTCAGGGAATGTCATGCACCTGTTTGAGACAGCCAATCGACTGATATCCCCTAGGTTGATGACACATGGATACGCATCTCTAATATTTCATCGGCGGCATACCATATCTGAGATCAAACGTTTTCTAGGTGTCCGGAAATTACATGTCATTGCCAGAGCACAGAAAGAACGTAAGGAAAAGTATTCTACATCTCACATATGCTGTTCGAGCTGCAAATCTGGCGTGAAATTAATTCTCAATCTTCTCTGTGGTACAAGTGTTTAGGACAAATTTAAATCTAAATGTTAACGTCACACGTACCGTCGCTACGCATTACGCATGTTACGAAACGGATAAATGCGATTTTCTTTACGCGCGTAGATAACACAGAGAATCGTAAAGCAAGCGTCAAGCGTGATTCAGCTGTAAAAGACATACGCGGCTGGATTTTATTTTGAGCTAGAGATAGAGACGAGGTAATAATGTCGCGATCGATCCGAGCGATAAATGACCCGGGCATGCAGAAAGGCCAGGAGAAAACGCACGCATAGATGGCCACGAGAAGTCTCTCAATTTCGCGTCCAATAAATTGCCCGTAAAAAAGAGAGAAACTAGGAATGCATACGGTAAAGCAAGACGCGGTTCCTGCGTACGGTTGATGAATTTCAATACTTTTTTTATGGATCCTTTTCCAGGCACATTCGCGAAAAGAGTCCCGCGGGAACTCGTCGACGACCGTCGTCTCCTTCGAATCGTCGAATCAAAATTGAAAAGCACATTTCGCCGCCTTGGCTTTCACTGGCGCGGGAATCCATCGTGGAAATAAACGTGAACTGGTGTTCGTGAAACGCGTACAGCGCGCGCCCGCGTGCTGGTATAACATTTGCATCGTTTGCGAGTACATTGGAAACGCTTTCGAAAACATCGTTCGAAACGTCCCTAAGAGAGCTCTCAATGCGTTCGGAAATTTTTCATGTAGAAATTTTCAACGAGTACTCACAGTAATTTTATGCTCTCGCTGCTTAAGCAGTACGTAGCACAACTTTTATGTGCAGCATATATATTCATTATTCGTTTCTTTTGTCGCGTCAATTGTGTGACGTGATATAATAATAATACATAATATAATAATACATATATAGTACCTAATAATATATATGTGATTTGCGTGTTCTTGGCCAAGATGTGTCACCAAGTTTGGGCAGCTGTGACTCTTTTACTTCTTTCTTTTCACTTAATTTTTTTGCTCAACATTAAAAACGAAATTTATTACCACGTCGAAAACGTATTTTACGCTCGATACCGTATTTCTGCAATGCAATAATATACACTTCTTCTATCGCGACATAATTCTTATTTCACGGGAGCTTTCAAGCTGAAACTTTTTCCAGCCGCTTATTATTCCCTCCCGAACATTCCATTTAGTGGCTCAAATGTGCGAATAGCTACCGTGTCGCATAAATTGCGAATTTTTCGCGGACCGGCACATTTGTGTCATGTTTCCTGTTTATGTAAATATGAGCAATAAATCGTATCCACTCATGAATCGTTTTCTTTTGCTCGGCTGCCTTCCCAGCAGGATCGAAGAAACTGAATTTTGTGACCGGAAGCCAAACATACGTCAATAAAATTGCATTTGGAAAAAATGCTACGCTTATCTTAAAAAAACGCCCTAAAGTATTAAATAAAGTTTAATATGTAATAATTAAATATATGAAAAGAGAGAGACATCATCCATTGTAAATAGGAAAGTAACGACAATCACTTTTGTCAAATTTTAACATTAAGAGAAAAATGCGAGAAGAGGAAACGAGATACATTCATAAATATCACAAACTTATTTAATTGTTTTTATACTTCAAAGCGATAAACGTCCAGGAAGATGTTTATCTAACGGAATCAAATAAATTCACGGAATCATATTTATTCGTATAAATGTTATTTGTGCAATATATACCGTAAACGTCGAAGGTAGATGGAAAAGCATATTTGTCGAAAAGAGGCAACCGAAGTTGTCCAATTTTCTCGATGCGCCATGAGCATGACACGCATATTGACATTGAATTCTGTAATGCGTTGCACCGCCGCGCCGCCGCCCTCGTCTTAGTAAGAATAGTAAATCCGGGCGAACACTTCGGCGGTATCAGTACTCCCTGAACCTCGAATTTATTCAAACAACGCAGGGAGCCCCGGAGCTTTCAAATTTCCATAATCCTCCGCGTATGTTGTCGACGAAGTTACTCCGCAGGTGGGACTTTATCGTTACAGAGGAATGACGTATTGCGACACCGTCGATCTCGTTGAAAATTGCTTTCAACTCGAATCACTTGTCGCGGCCGCAATTTAAATCGCAAATTTATGTAGTCAAATATTTATTCATTCATCATCGGTAATTACAATTAGTACGTGATTACGGGGGGGGGAGATCATATTAATTATACTTATATTAATTTATCTTTGCAGAGATTTTACACAATTTATCCAATGCACTTTTCATTGTGGACAACCGCATTCTGCGGCAAAAATGTTTTAAGCAAAAATTATTCTAAAAATAGCGATGAAAATTCGCGTATCGCAAAATCCAACCTTTAGACCGTAAAAATTTCTATTTATTCATCTCGAGCGGAGGGAGAAAGAAAATAGTTTGCGGGAATAAATCTGTATCGTGTGACAAAAAGGGTTTAAAGTAATCCAACACCAGAAATAGCACGCAGCATGCACGCGGACACTCACCATCGTCAGAATACATCGCATGTGTGTGCCAGCAGTCATCTCCCTCTCGATTAATCCGTTACGGCGATCCCTCGATGTTCATCGACGCACTCGCAATGTACTCGCGATGCTCGAGCACATAGCCGAGCGAATAATGCGAAACTCACGGAATAATGCGACAACGCACGCGTCAATACGTCATTTCTATGAGGCGATAACGATCGATATTGGCGAGCGCATATCGGAAATATCGGAAAACGCGTGCGATTTTGATCGGACAGATTAATTGATTGCGCCGTAGATCTCTTCGTCCTCTCGTGCTCTCGCGTGAAAACCCGTCAGGTTGCGCGCTATCGGCGATTCGAACCGTTACGCGAATATTCCATGGGCGAGTGGAATCACTTGTCTCGTCTAATGCGTCGCGACGTGCCCCATCGATGGCTTCTCGATGCTCCGGATGGCGCACGGGACGCTCGTCGAGTATCGGGAAAGGGAATCTTTCGACCGGACGCGATGCGACGAGTAAATTATGGATCACGAAAGACATGCCAATCGCGGTCACGCAAGGTAATTACGGTTACCGACACGTCAAGATGAACGCTCGTCGTCAAATTCGACATCCCCGACATTGATTTACACTTGAGACGAGCGAAAACATGCGGAAATCCGAGGCAGCGAGGTCTAGACTATATACCGATAACCAACAACGCGAATTGTTCGAGATTATTCCTTCGGGACGCGACAGCTTGAGATATTAATGTGTGTGTGAGACGTTGCTAATTTTTTATATAATTACTTATATAAACTACTTTTAATATAATTACTTATCTTTATAGCAATAATGTGGATCATTTAAGTTTCACTCATTAACCTCGATATTGCATTTTGACTATGAAATATAAATAATGTTCATCAGAAAAAATTACAATTAATATCAGTATTGAATAATTAATTTAAAGTAAATAATACTAATGATGTAATAACTATTAATATACTGATATTGAATAATTAATAACTGATATTGATACATCAAAATCGCCTGTCATCGAACTCGACATTCCAGATATTTATATTCGAAATTCGGAACAAAAAGAACGAAAACAAACGTCTGTCGCTACATTCGACTACTACGTATTGATTACCTTGCTTTCTTATTTAGTATATTTACTTTGCACGATTTTGTATTACTAAAAATAATTTTGTACCCTGTGCCATTTAAGAAAAAATCGTGGCTGATAATGTAATACGAAGCTAGCAGAATAAAAACAGTTAAAAAATAGAAAATAACGGTAAATTTCATCAGTAAAATTCAATTGTACTAATTTGTACATTTTGTATCATTCAAAAAATGTGATGGTTATAATAGTTAATATTAATTTTATTAGTATTACATTTTATAACTTAATGTTTTATGATGTTTTATGATTCAATTACATCTTTTAAATTGTTATCTTTTTTTTAAAAAAGTTCTTTTAAAACTAACTTGTTTTATAGAGTTTTACGGTACAGAATGTAACGCGTTTGTGTAGTAAATTATACTTTTCTTTAAAAAATATATTAAAAATGTATTTAAAACATTTTAATAATACTTTTTTTTTAATGCAGCTGAAGAATAGAGCAATTAATTTGATGTTAAAATAGCAACTTACTAAATTGTTATTTAGAAAAACTTAGAGAAAATTAAAAAAAATTTCTGATTAAATAGGAAATTAAAAGAAAATGCATAATGAAATTACGTGTTTATATGAAATTTTTCATCACATGATTTTTCCAGTTTCACACGATTCGAGATAACTCCTTCGCAACACGACATTTTAAGACATTAATAAGGTGCTAATATTTACTATTTAATTATTTATGATATATAGTTATAGCAATAAATAGATCATTTTAAGTTTAGCTCGTTCAACATTGTTCTTTGACAAAAAATGTAAAATGCACTTAGTACATATATCGGAAAATAGATTGTTTCGACGAAGGCTATTTGTTCGACGTAAAATGATTAGATGTGAAATGATTGATGTAGAAACATACTACGTGATTAAGTAGAGTAATTAATACCATTATTGAGACGACCGGCAGTCGTCGAATTCAACGCTCCAAATGTTCACGTAATTCACCTGGGATGAACGAGAAGACGCAAAATGCGAATTGGTGGTGAGGCTCAATTCACGCACCAGTGACGCGAACTGAATTGCAATTTCGATGCGCGAACACGTGACAACGCGGGAAAGTTCTTTAATGAGGCGCACAGTTTTATTAAAACGTAGATCGATCAATTAAGAAAGCATAAAGCGATACGTGTCGCTCTTGGAATTTGTGGTCGATGTAAATTACGGATATCGAATAGATCGACATTGAAAACGAATCGATATCGGACAAATCACCACAAATCTTATACATACATTCGCGATGGCGTATGCAAAGTAAATGGCAGTCGTTTGCCGCAGTCAGTTCCTCCGGGCTGTATCTAAAAATCGCAAGAATAATAGGATATTCCTCTTTCGGGATTGGAGTTATGCGCAGTTAAAATATTGGAGTTAAAATATCGAAAATATGGGAAATAATTTTCAGGAAATTACAAAATATATGAACGTTGAAACGCGATAGTCGAGCCGAAAGACAAATTCCGGATTATGAGAATCCGGTGTTCATCGATTTTTTTATTCGTGGAGTTATTTAATTTCATTCGACGGTTGCGAATGTTCAAATTTCAATTTATCAAATTAACAGCCTCAACTTTGCACGTCATCTCGTAAAACAAATATTTCGATTTCGTTTAGAAAATTATTATTATTCCACACGATGTGTCGTATCTAAAGATATGATTTTTTTTTTTAAATAACTAGGAGTATTATGGACGTATTCGTTTTCGCTGAAAGTGATATCGTGGTGCTTTAGGTCTGAATATTAACGAAGGCAGCAGTAAGTTAGGTTGGATGACGTTCAAAATCACACCACCTGCTGAGCAACGGCGCCGAGCCATTAATTTTAATGCTGGTCTTGCAGAGAAGACCACGTTATACTCAGATATACAAAGTACCCCAGTATCCACTGCGTTTGCCGCGTGGGGGTTTCCGTAAACAGAGTTTCTCGTGTTGGACTTAGGGGGCAGAATTTGGAGTTTTTATTTAGTGAGAAAGTTACACTCTTGCGCTTGCTTTTCAACTGAATGTGGGGAGAAATATTCGTCTACGTTATGAGACGGCACGCAATGAATAAAGCCCTCCCATCGGAGCGATTACCATGTAAACTTTTTTCATGTTCCGCGATCGAGCTTGTGGTTTCAAGTGAAAAATTCAAGTTCCCCTTTGAGTTTACTGGAAATTGAAACACATATACGCAATTAGAAACTTTTTCACATAAATTAATTATGTATCCCTGTGCTTAACATTTTTTCTAAAATTTTCATTTTAATGAAGGCACTCGTCCGCGTGCGAGTTTCAATTATATCAAATTTTGGTAGATATATATCAATATAAAATAAAAAACATGTGATAATAACACGTGTTACAAGTATTTTATGTATGTTGTATATACATATACCTGTTTTATATGTGCTTTAGCTGTTGGAAACTTTAACTAATCTTATAAAGCAGACAACAAAAGGTCAAACTGCTAAAGGAGATTCCTCGCATCAACAGCGTACGTGCTAGCAGGAAGATGCACGTATACGGCACTCTTTTACGCCCATTTTTCATTCTCAATTTAAATTCACAACCTGCACTATAACCATGTGATTTGCGATAAACCAACACGAGTATCGTCAACTAGTAGCATATTGCTACAGTTTTATTCGTAAAATGCAGAAGTAATAGACATGCGTCATCATCATCTCAATTAAGAGTCACGGAAGAGTCACTAATTCAAGTCTTTAATTAACGCATATTTTTCTTGATGCTATGACCTTTAACAGACATTTAGATATTTTGTGTTTATCATGGAGCGGGATGTAATCATGTTTCTAAAAGATGATGAGAAGATGAGCTCGCGCATGGTTGTATGTGCGATTTACCGTCGCGAACCAGAAGTCGGATAATAAAGGGAAAAGGTGGAGTTATTTTATTTGATAAATGCATGGGAGTATCTGACAGCTGCTGTAAGAAGGCTGGCTCTTCTGCGTCGTCTCTCTCTCTTCGCGTTTCTCAATTCTATTTTCCAACTTAAGTAGGATGCGCGAGGGGTAAAAGCGGGTGTCGAGGATGGCTGGGTCGAACTCGCCACTTTGCCTCGGCTTAAAAGGACACCCAAGTTGGCGCAGCCGAAGCTTCTTTGGGATGTTCGGAACTTGCTAGTCGTCACGAGAAGGTTGTCGCTGATACTAATGTCTTTTCTTAACGAAGGAAGAATTAGTACTCTTGACGAGAGAGTTGTTGAAAGAGTGAAATTAGAGCACAGATTCTTATTTAATAATTAATAAAATAAGCTCCTCTCTTTCTCTGTTTCTTTTACGAATGCATACTAGAGATTTATGTATGTTATTTATTTGCCTCGTAATTTCTCTTTCCATACCTTTTTCAACTGATTTTGCTAATATCAAATTTATATACATACGATAAGTTTACTCGTGTCTCCTGGTTTGAAGTGTAACTCTACTTGACTGGAGTCTTGTGGGATAAGTAGGCGATCTCAAGTACAATTGCGTTCCGTGTTGCAATTTCTAATCGTTATATTGCTCTGTCAGGTACATTGGGATTAATTTGCATTTACAACTCGTGTCCTGTTGCATTAACTGTTATAATAATTTTATAGAAATACAATTATCTAAAATTACAGAGTTCAAATTATAATTGATTTTGTATGGATAACTAACTGAAAGTTATTATAATATAATTTACTTAGAAAACTTTACTGAATAAGTAATTCAATATAACTGTGTGAGTACTTAAAAAAAAAAACAATGAAAAATAAGAATAAAGAATTTGTCTTTTAAGTTTTAATTATATCAATGTTCCTTTAAAAAGATTCTTCTTAAAAGATCTCTTCAAGATTAAAAAAGCATAAATAAGTCACAAGTTAGTGTATTCTTAAATATTGTCGTATGTAACAATAATATTAGTGAGTACTACTTTGATTCTTCAAGAAAGTTCTTCAGAAAATTTCTTTATAGAAACTAACTTTGTGTAATTATTTTAAAATAAAACAAAAGGAAATAATATTTGTTCTTCAAGTCTCTCAAAAATGTGCAAATGATTGCTTATGAAATTATTATAAAACGATTATTTCAGTATTTTACACACAAACACACCCACAAAATATCATATATTATACATGTGCAACTAGCCAAAGTTAACAAAGATGTCCAATTGAATCCTCCAGCAAGACATGCCGAGGGCCGTATTTCTCACATCCGATCCCAGACGACGACCGATGCGATCCCCTTCTGAAAGCCAGGTAACTCTGTTTTCTCAATCGTGAGGTCATGCCGCGTACCAGAGGAGTGCTTCGGCAACGAACCAGCAATTGCCGGATCGATATTTTGCGGTTCGGTTATATATCGAGTTAAAGACGGTCCCCCGCGGAGGAAAGCGATGGCGACGAAGGAAGGCGCCGACGTTGGTGGCGTGAAGGGGTGGAAGCCGCTGAAATTGAGATGCCTTATCTCGAGGATGAGAAAGGAGCTTCCGGATGGAGTGCAGTCGAAGTAAGGTCTCGCAAAAATCTCTCGGGGAATAAAAGAGGATACTGCTTGCGGGAACACCAAGCAGTTCCAGTGGTTCGAACCATTCCTGTCGTTCGTACTCGCGTACCCGAGATTCCACGTCTCCAACTAGAATTCCTTCACGTGGAAGTGGGAAGTTGAGAGTGAGTTGAACAGACGTGCGCGATGTAAAGTTGCTGGCTAGTCGGTCTCCTTGAATGACATTGTTACTGTTTTTGGCTAATGCAACTTAGTCCTATTGCAATGTTCCCGTTTTCTGCGTGCCTGGGAAATCAACCTTAGATATACTACAAGAAACATCTGTTTTGACTGATAACAAGAGAATTATATATCGAGTTAAAGGTATCTAACGATTCCCTAAAAGTTAGTTTCAATATATTAGTAAAAGGTTGTCTATATATTAGACCAGTGTTTTGAGTTTTCTTAATCCATACCTTAAGTATTCAATTAAAATGCTATGTAAATTTTTATATTTTGTGCACTTTTATCAGATAATATTATATCTTAAAATACAATCTTAAAATACAAAATTTTAAAATATAAATGTTACTTGTAATACATTTAAAAATGGAAAAATCAAAATTAGGTAAATTGAGAAACCAGTTGCCTCTCTAATTTAGATCTGAGAGAAAAAACTATGTAGTTATAGATAAATAGATAGCAAAATAATAATTAATAATAAGATAATAAAAATAATAAAAAGGTAATGTCCTGTAAATAAAAAGATGGCGTTACATGAACACACAAACTTAAGCATTAGTGTTGTATAACATAATTAGTAGCTAATAAAAAGTACTTGTAAAAATGTACTATAGAAAATTTGATTATTTACTCTTATTCTATACAGCAGCTTAAGACCCGTAGTACAATAATTATAATACAAACTATGAAAACACAATAACGATGACTCTGCTTAATAAAATAGTTTCCGCTCACTAGTGTTAAGTCACGTGTCTACGGATCATCAACGAGTAATACCTACTGAATTATTTAAAATACCTGGGTATCGTATATGTAATTTTTCTCCCTAGGGCGGAATCGTGAAAAGTGAAAAATTTCACGTGAACTAGAAAAAGACAACATGATACGTGATCGTCTAGTTCAAGTTCTCGTGGAGGTTTTCACTTTTCATGATTCCGCCCTAGAGGAAAATTATGTACATGATCGATACTCTGTATAAAAGGAAAAAACAGTAGTCCAATTTCGCATATGTTAGTTAACTTTCAAAATTTCTATTATTTTTGTATGATTATAAACTAAGGTAAACTCTTGACTTTTACAGATTTAACTTTTTAGTAAATCAATTTTAATTAATCTAACCTTAATTATAATTGCTAAAATATATGTTATTTCCATCTAGCATTTATGTTTATCGTATCTCATACGGTCTCGATCATCATTTTAAACGTAAAATCGAACTCGTGAAATGTCCGTTGAATGTGTACCGTTCCAACAATTTTTGACACCTGTGGTCGCTGTTATTTGAACTCTTTAGGATGAACATATTCTACTGTTTTGAGTAGTAGTAGAGAGAGAAATCGCTTTGCTTTTTTAGATAGAAAATTATCGTGGTGACACATCCCGTTTCGCGCATAAATTTCAAAATGGTTGTCCGCGTTTGCTATGCTAATGCTAGAAAAATTGACATAAAGGTGTTTTATGAAATTATCTGGTGCAGTCTCTTTAGGATTCTTCGCACTACATCGCGATCGTGCTCGTTAGACGTCCCGCACGGAACTGACCTCTATCCCTTGGCGAAAGATTCAGCCCCTATCTAGCACCAGCGGGAATTTCAGCATTTTCGCATAGATACCCTGAGGTAATGCCCCGAGTGGCGTACCTCCGCCCTAAGATTCCCTATAAAAACAAATTGCTCCAAGCCGGCGTATTTCTCCGTTTTCGCGAAGATTTACGAAGGTTGGAGCTAGGAACTAGGTTCGTGGATGTTTGGGGAGGAGGGAAGGGCGGGTAAGGCGCTGGTGTTACTGGACATCTCCTACTGGTCACTTTTATGTGTCGGATCGTTATTTTTACACGACCAGGCGCTCTCGGCTCTTTGTTCAATCATTTACTGCCTCTGCCGGAACCGATCCGGTTCTTCAGATGACGTAACGGGACGCGCGACGGAGTAGAGTGATGAAAACGAAGGGCTTGCAAGTCCCGAGGGCCTCATCCTTCGCATATAACGGCCTTCCGTCAGGTTGTGTCGTCTTGTTGAACGTCGATCCTGTGTTCGACCCGATCGATTCGGTGCGAGCAGCCGCCTTTGTCAACCTGACGTGATAAAATATAAGACGTGAACGTAAAAGTTTGATGTAACTCTGTTTGAGAAAAAGGACATAATATAAGAAGCTTTTTTGAAACGTTTTTTATACGTTTTTTATGAGTAAATAGTCGGATTGAAATAACAAATGTTTTATATATATATATATATAAATTATTATGTAACTTTATTGTTTTATTTAAAACGTATTTTGAGGATGGTATAAATATATAAGCGCGTTGTCCTTCTGTTGCATTATATATGTGTATAAGCTCTGTCCACATGCGGAATTGGTTTTTCTATCTACTTCTCGTTTAGGATACTACTGCTTTGTATACTCAGTTATTCGATTTAAAAAAGAAATGTAGTTTTCTTTTATTTAAAACGGAAGAGACGTTTCTCCTGCGAAGCAATATTACAAGTTGCAAACTATTTCGTCTTTTTCAAGATGAGAGAAAAAAATATCAAAAGGGTAAAGAAGATCTGCAAAATCTAATTAGCACCTTAAGTTTTCCTGCCGGATTAATAAGTTTACTTTGGCTGATTACTTATTATAAACGAAGCTCTCTCAGGAAGTTCTTAAGAAGTTTCTGACCCTTGCACGATAAATCAAAGAAGAGTGAATAGATAAAACTGCATAAATTAGTGAAGTGTGTGTGTGTGTGTGTGTGTGTGTGTCATATATCGAGAAAATACAGAACGAACCTTGGTGAACGCTCGTCTCTTCAAAGACATCGCAAGAACATAATTTTTATGATCATTTGCCGGTCAGAATACATGACAAAAATTGCCGACGTGCAATTTCCACGAAATGGCGAAATTTGCGGGATGATGACCGGCGAAATCTCTCGCTACACTTTACGATTTACTAAATGCGCGGTCAGATCCTGTGCGAATACGGTCGAGAGGATACATAATATGTAACGATCCATATATTCAGCGAAGCAGATTGGTGTTTTCCTCGTTAAAACTTGGGCGCGAAAGCCACTCCCACGGTACCACGATAACCCGAATAGAGGAATGGGCGTTAAGGTAAAGACTGGAGGACGGGAGGAAGAGAGATTGAGAAGAGCTATGTCCCGGCGTGACCTCCGGTTTGGCCGGAAATGATTCATACCCGCGGGACCACTGCTGAACCTGCTCTTTCAGCGGATTCCGCGAGGTACCCCGAACATTTCGTACATTCGTTTCCTTTAATAAGACATCTGGGAAGGAGCGCATTCGCGTTTTGTTACTAATATCTCACGCCGGCGGGGAACGTTGCGGTTAACGAGAATGGACGGAAGGAAGCTCCTTTTATGACTTTCGGATTTCTTTTGAAATATTGAATGTAAATAATAGACCATTAAGGATCTGAAATACTTTTATGTTATTCAAACTCAAAGGTTTTTCAGGTCGCTGAATACTATGAATCTGATGTCAAAGTTGATAAATTGAAAATGGAGCTAATGTGGCAGATATCAAAAGTAAAGATTCGACCATTTTTAATTAATTATAATAGGTATTTCTCGTGTACCGTATCGTACCAATAAATCAGTGCGCCTTGCTGAAAGTAATTCAATATAATGTTTTTTCAAATTATACACAAAACATTAACGAAAACATATTTGAATTTCTGTTCTTATATCGTGTAAACGAAAAAAAAATTGTTTGAATTGTTTATTAACACTTTTTTTGTCATTTTAATTTTTAATTTTCGACTAATATCGTACGGCCCTATCAGCATACATTCACATTGAGTGTACATAAATAAGCGCACACTAACGTACATCAAACACTAGCATAGTTTTTAATTTTTTTCTCGACAACAGTACGTCAGAATACTTATATTTTTTTGCAAAAATAATCGTTACATTCCCTTTTATTATTGTGAACTTTTAACAAACAATCGTAAGAACCGTTTTTAAGTTATCACGGAAAAACGAATTTTTAACGATTTATCATTGGTTTAGATAGGGAATTAAGTAAAAAAAAGAATTAAGTAAACATTGACTGTTAATAACTCAAAAACTAGACGTCAGATCGGTTCCATGTATAGAGAAAAGTTGTAGGTTTTGTTATTATCTACGATGTAAGCACTATTTTTTTAAAAATCTGAAGAAAAATAATTTCACACGAGAAATACCTTAAGTCACAATTTTGACGCAATAGATTCTATGTTGATATCTTTTTATCGATAAATATAATCGATAAACACAACGAATTCGGAATTTTTAACAATAACTTAACACTAAAGCCCTTTTTTGTATTTTTAACAAATTTCTCAAAATCGTGATGCGATAGAGCAGTTTGATAAACGGGATCGTATTCAACGTTTTAAAAAGTATGGGAAATAATTATTCTCGTTCTTGTGCTAAAAAAGAGCATTTTTTTTGTTGAACAGTGTAATCAACAATTTTATGGTAGAGAGCAAGAGAATTGGCTTCGCGAAACTTTGTACATAGAATCCGGGGAGGAGAAAGAGCTCAATTTTAATATCGTAGCAACCGCAGACGCAGCCGCGACAAGTGCAGGAGGAATTTAAATAATGGCGCGTAGCATTGAATATTTGCTGAATGAACTTTGCAGGAAGACCTCCGGCTCGAGTCAATATTTCGCAGCTTTCACGAATCCTTCCGGCAAATAACGACAGATTGCTTCTGGTCGATGGCAGCCCGACCAAAGCGGATACTTACGCGTACGTCTCATTCCTTCCGGTTTGGAGTTCGCGTTCTTGGCTCGTAGCGTCAACCTACGGGTGTAATATCGAAGGTGTAGGTACATACGACGTCGCCTGATCCGTCTCTTCGAATACCGAGCTATTCGGGCATGGAGACAGCCTAGCAGCGAGCTCTGCTGACTCTAAAGACGAGGGGGTGGGACGCGTTCAACCGTGTATAATGTCGAGAGCGTTTCCGTAATAGTATCGACGAGCCATGTCGAAGCTGTGATTCGTGACCAGGAATTGTAGTTCGAAGATTCCTCTCTGAGTAAGTGCGAAGTACGATGCAACCTCCTCAGCTATCATTGGTAATACGAAGTAGTACTTCACAAACAAATGCAACGTAAAATATTCCTGTTTTTAAAGCATAGACAATTTTCCTTCTCAGCGTAATCGATTTTCTATTTGCTGCAAACCAGTACAGTGCCGATCTTGTTTTAACAAGCGAAGGAGCAGAAAATTTCAGTGAGACATGACCACGGAAGATCCTAGAATCACTCATGAAATTTCTCCGCTAGAGTGTTCAAACTTTGGTATCAACCGGACTGGTTACTCCCTTTATATACATTTCCTCTCAAGTTGCGAGGTATACCTAAGACGACTTCCCGCGTGTTCACCGTGCACCTGGCCATCTTATGAGATCTTGACGAGTAGCGCCGATCGGCGCTTCCCTAATTTCGCGGATGTAATATCATCCGTAATATCGGGCTTAATGTTAGTTTCAGACTTCGGGAGTTCGAAGATTACCGGCGAATCGTTTCCGTAGAATTACTCTCGTATTCCTTACCTTTGAGGCCGCGCGGCTCTTCATACACTTTGTGCATTGGTGCAACTTCGATGTGCCATGTATTGCATCTATATATTGGTGAACATCCATTCGGACGAGGGATTTCTGCAATGTAATTGGTTGGCGGTTAACTCGTGCGGCTGGTACTCATTGAACCAGTCTTTTGAATCATGTGCCGATGGTACTTCGTTAACAAATCCCATCGGCAGAGGGATATCGGTGAATATATAGCGTTAGTTTACAGCTAACACTGTGGGTTTCCAGTAATTTCGTTTCTTTTAGAATCGCATTTTTCGTCTGTACAATTCTCCCAGTCACGAGTAACCTGCTAACAGTTATTATTCAGTATTTCTATATCTAAATTCGCTGTCGGTCATCTTTACAATCCACGATACCAAATATAGAAATTTAATTAAAAGATTTTATTTTTTGCGATTGCCGTTACAATGAAGTCTTTTGTTGGACTTTGTGAACTCAGCCACGAGACATTCAGCTATGGATCCTGTATGACAAACGACAAGCGCTGCAAATAATTGTACTTGGACTAATTAATCCTTTTGCTCAGACTGAATTGTTATCAGGATTCAGATAATAGGAGATTCTGATTTTTACATTTTTCTTTTGTTATCAATCATTATTTCTTAATTGTATGTTAATTATATCATTATCCATTATACCAATATAATTATAATAACAATATTAATATTTATTCCTTTTTTTAAACGTTTTTAATTGGTCGATCTTTAATTAGCGGGTAAAGTATTTTAAAAGTGTGCGTGCGTGCATGCGTATATTATATATAATGCTAAAGGCTAACAAATTTGAAACTATAACTGACCGAAAGAACAGTGATGTGAATGCGAGTATATTATTCGTAGATTATATTCACGTTTCATAGATTGATCTGTGCTAGATACCATCGCTCTTTCAACCATAATGCAAGGGAATTCGGCATGTAATCGAACAAAGGTTAATTGATGTGGCCTTTTAGTCGTTTGATGAATGTTACGGCTATTATCAATGGCATTTGATTCATTTCACCGATTACGTCCTTAACTAGAGCGAATATCTCTATGTCCCTCCTATGAAGAGGGAGATAACATTATCAACCATTATGTTCCCCGTTTGTACTTGCAAGCAAAATATTATTTAGCTTTGTATCTCTCTCTGAATTGTAATATTGCGCATTTCACGAATTATACACGTGGTAATTATAAATTTAATTTTAAGTACATGTGTTATAAATCGTTCTCAATTCATCTCAATCAATTTCATAAATGTAATATGCTATTTTTGATAAAAAGTTACGAAATATTGGTTTATTTTTTCCCACATTCGTATAATACACATTTTTTAAAAGTCGAAAATCGTTATTTTATTTAAATCGGTTTACTGAGACATATTTTAATTTCAAATTAGCCAACAGCTATTTTTCATTAAATGGATCTTTAAGGCGAAAGTAAAATGAGGTTGCGAAGATTGAAAATAGCTAACTATCGAGAGACGATAAATTAAACCGGCTCGAAGTCTTTGCCTTACTTGGCTACGCCAGCGGGCGGAGTCGCGAGATAAGGAATTTCTATCGTGATTTGCATTTTACAGCAGTACAGATCGACTGGATAAGAGCTCGAACTTGTGTAGTATCGGGCGCCAGATGTCTGACTACTCGAGACACATTATCGAGCATAAAGTATCTTTTTATTAAATCTTATCAAATCATATTCATACAGTTATTCTGTACAATTTTATCATAATTTGTAAGTAACAATTGTACACAGATATGACGTAGGTATATAATAACGATCTTCCTCGTAGAAACCTGATAATTATTCATAAATATAAGCCGAAGATGAAGACATTCTTTCATTGCAGCGACCGTCGTGTATTTTCGTGGGAAAGCACTGATTTAATATTTTTTAAACGTCGTTTCGCGAAGTGAACGGTTGGGCAGAAATGGAATTTTTATCAAGTCGATATCGATACGCTGTAGATCAGGTACCGGCGCGATTTTTGCCTTACGCCGGAACTGATCAGCCGGATAGGATCTCCGGCTGTAATATCGCCGGCGGGAATGTTGCATCAGTGACTGCACACGACTAGGAATCGGCAAGGACTCGGTGCGCGCAAAGATCGGGCTATACTGAGAAACCTAAGGCCATGTCACGTCTCGGCTTTGACCCGGGCCACCATCTCTCGTCCGAACACACGTCCTCGCTTTATGACACCTGTTTGCTGGCGTTGCTTCTCGCGCCCGACCGCCCTTTTCCCTGAAACCTTCCCTGTCCTATTGCCACCCATACCCACTATGTCGACACTGCTACTCGACGTCGCAAGTTGTAATATGCTCGTCAAATCAATACGTTGCCGTTGCTTTCGACACGTTAGATCGTGAGGGGGAATATTGGAGAACGGTTCCTCGTTTCTTTCTTCTCTCAAGTTGTTGATGTATTCGCTTATGAAGTACAAAAATTGTTTAGAAGATAGAAGGACTCCCTGATAAACTGACATACTGATAAATTCGACGAAACTAACTTATCAGTTACATTTATTCGCTTTAGAGTGTTTTCGCGATCGATACTCATCGGAATGCCGATTTTATCTATCGATATATCGCCTTATCTATTTTAATACTCTAAGGTATCGGTTGATTAAATCGTGGATTTCAACATTCTGTGGCGATGCATTTTCGATTTCTACTTTCTACGCCCCGGACTTTGATGTTTCACGTGAATGAATTTTCTCGGAATTTCTGAATTTCTTTTACGGATCTGTCGGTGAGCTATGAAGTATCGGCTTTTTGTCTATTTGGAATCTTCTCTATTTGAATTTACAATATTGTTGACATTTTTATTTTAATATGTTCATCACGTCTTAAAAATCAAGTATTATGTTGTAAAAGAAATAATATACATGATTAATTACAAATCAGTAGAATAAAATAACTTTCATATTTTTAATTTACATATACCCGATCTATATTTTATATAAAATATTTTTGATAATTAAATTTTTATATTATTTTTGCATATTATTATTTTTCAGAAATAATATCCCTTCTCAATAAGTATAATACATATAATTAGATATTTCTATCAATTTCCTTCTGTCTTTAAAGACAAACAGCCCATTTTCAACACGCACACACAAAACCATCTGTATTATATGTCTTAGTGCTTAGAAAAAGCGCAAAGTGTTTCCATTGCGAAACCAGGTACGAGATATAGATTTTTCTTTAGTTTGAGCCTTCTTCTGTTCTATCTCTTTAGTTACACCAAGAAAGTATACTGGATCGAGCTGCTGTGCACTTCCGCAGATTGAAAAGTGCATCCAGCAATTTGTCGGATTTGAGACTATGTTTTAGTCTTAGGAAAATAATTTTATATGCTTTTTATCGCGCACATATCTAAATATGAAGATTAATTAATCCGTAAAAATCATTTAATTAAATCTGTATTATATTATATGACGTAATTACCTATACAGAAAATTTAAAAAATTTTTGAGAAACAAAATAATATATAACGCAATATCAAAGTGATTTATAAAACTTTCTGAAAAAGATTGCTAGGATATTTCATTTTTTAGCAATTAAAACATTGCGAAAAAGTACGATACCAATCGAGTTTTGCCCTAAAACTTGGACTTCGCCACGAAGTTTGTAGTTAAGGAAACCTGCCAATATTAACCTGTGTTATTAATAAGATATACTAGTAAAAATAGTAATTAAAAGTTTGAAGTCTTAATAAAATACCGAAATATTTTGTTTTAGCAAAGAAATTTCGTTTTTATCGTCGTGTAATTCCTAATTAATCCTTGCCGAGAGTAAGTCAGGGGAGTGCTTTTGAAAATCGTATGATTCTGTAGCTGCCATTACCGGGTATAAAACCGAGCTTCTCCTAGTCTGCTCGGCGCAAGATTTACAGGGTGAAGCATCAAGAATAGAGGGGCGTTACGTAAGGAAAAGTGGCTTGCTACTGTAAGGCAGTGACACACGACAAATTGTCTGGCGTTTCGACAGGAATCTAAAGGCAGATTTATTGCTCGCCAGTGTAAAGGCACTCGTGGGGGCCGTACCTTCGCACCGCCTTACAATCTGTGTCGTTCCGCCTTGCATATCCGTCTTGGCGTCCGTGAATATTCAATCGATGTACAACTCAAATATTTGGCGACATTAAACAAGTGCTTTCGAAAAGAAGAAGGAAATAGAGTAATCTGTCAGATTTTACAGAAACGCTGTATTTACAAGTTTCGAATTAACGAAAAAACAATGGTTTTCTATAACAGTGGTTTCCTGACAGAAATTTTCGCGTTGTGAAATGTTATTAACGGGAGGCGGAAATTCTCTTATTCCGGCTTTTAGCAGGAGTAAGGAAACACCGTATATAATTGCAGCGTGAGTGCGGTGGTGGCTCGCTTGCTGTACGGATAGAGAAGTGAAGAGAGAAGGAAAAGTCTCCTGAGCGGTCTCCTGAGAACGGTGGTTAAAGGAGGCTTTAGTGGGCTGTTGGCCCGGGTCTGATATTCTGCGCGTTGTGGATTACGACCGGTAATAACATTCCTAGGACGATCTCGTACTATACTAGAACGCGATCTGAAGTGAGATCAGCTGGATATGGGAATGACTGTTGGTGGGAAGCATGTTGATTTCCGACGGTGGTCAGGTCTACGAATTCAGATGGTTTACTTTCATGACGGTTTTGACTATCTCCGAGTTATCTGATCGTGATAAGATATGGTAGGATCGAAATAATAACCACGCGTTGGTAACTCGGACGGACAAAAACTTGATTATTAAATTTGCGCGATGGGACCGATCGCGGCGAGTTTTTTCAAGACTGATTATTAACTCGAGAAAAGTGGGTAAAAAAAAAACATTTGTGAATTAAACGAATTTGATAGAAGAGTTACGGACTTGGATTTTCCAAGCGTACTTACCAGGTATACTTTCGACTCCGGTTGCATAAGTGCAAAAAGCAATCGTGCTTTGAAGAATCTGGATCTCTAGTAAATACTTACGTCTGTATGAAACTACGCAGATGCAATTTAGTGCCGCGGGGGAAGATGGATCATCTCGCACCCGAGGCTGGTTCATCGATCTGCAGGCTGTGTATACTTTCCATCTCTCGGCTCTGCCCGAAAAGAAAAGTGGTCGCTGAAAGACGCGGCGTCACTCGAGCGTGGCATAGACTCAGTGAATACCGCTTTCTTATTTGGATGGAAAGAAAAACTGCTCTGCGAGAGCGTACGTCGACTTAACTTTCAGGTTTCTCGACGAATTGTTTCGTTGAACGATTTGTTCGTTGAATTCGAAGCAACGTTGATTGTTTTACGATTATTTTGTGTAAACGATAATCTCTTTACATCTCTTTACATGTTTTGGACGGTACGGCTAGAGAACACAAGTCGATTCAGAAGCTGCAACATTTTATTGCAAACTGGGCTTGCGTTTTTTTCTTCTTAACTTGGAAGCAAAAGTTTTCACGTGAAAAATGCGCTAATGTTACTAATTTCTATAAAGTAGTAATTTGTAGTGGTAATGACATGGATTTCGCAGCATTTCTTTTTATCGATTGCAAAAGCGATTTAAATAAAAATATAACGCAGAGTATTTAAAGCCGCGCTCTGGCTGGAAGTTCGCTTGATTGGACATCAAGATTCTTTTACTCGGTTAGAAAGTGAATTCAGTGAGACGTAAGGACGGAAAAATTGCATTCCTTTGATAAAGAAATTCTCAATCTTGTTACTGCGAAGTAATCTATTGATAGATAAATGCATTCTCTCACGTTTAAGATAAAACTGCTGATATTAAATAACGCTAGTTCTATTTATTTAAAAAATTTATTCTAATAAACGAATATAATTTTCATTGCTTTGTATAAACAAAAAATTTAAAAGTAATGGTATATTACTTTTAAGTACATAAATTAAAGTAATAAATGTAAAAGTAATGTGTATACATATTTTCCTTAAAGCGTATAAGTTTATCTTAATATCTTAAAACGTAAGTTATTCACAAAACAAAATTTAAATGAAATTCCGTAACCATCATGCAATACTCAACCTTATAGTGGATTTACTTTAATTTTATCTCACTATTTACCTATCGTCTGGCAAACGCCAAAGAGATTTTCTGTACGTAAACTTGTATTGGTACCTTTGATGTGCATTTAGCTCAAGCTGTGACTCCTGCAGTTCCATTTCCTTTAATCAACACCTTCTAAAGATTAATGGAGCATGCAATGTAATATTAACGCTTCAATTTCACATTATGTATAGTATTGATGTTTTTATAAAAAGAGAAAGTAATAAATTGTTTATCTTATGTTATTAAACACAATTTCTAACAACCGATACACATAATAAATTTATTTAAAATGATCAATGATTAATTTTAATAAAGAAGCCAAAAGAGACATTGTCATATTTAAATTAAACAATGAATTAAATAAGTTAGGTTTTCTATTAGATTTGATTTTTTATTATTTCACAATAAAATATTATATATTAGTGTTATATTATATTAGAGAATATATCAGAATATAAATTTATTTTTGATTAATTTTTATATGAGGATTAGAAATGTTATTTTAAGTACACACATAGCGAGAGATGTTAAAATATCGTATAAATTTGCATTGTTTGAACTTTTGCGCATTTGAAAGACATATTGCTTGTACGCGAAATTTGTAACGTATTACGATTTGGTAAATCACGTAGTGCTACTCGAGAAATAATTAAAATACGGAATTAGTTGACGTCGCTGAGAGAGCTAGCGGAAAATAACACGCCTAATTACATTTGCGTCTGGATTTACGAAATAATTCACGATTAATGCCACCTCGCGTAGCTTTAATATCGAATAACTCACGTAATTTTTGATATTATGCGGTTGGCTCGCATTACTTGCTTACAACTGAATGCGAATTTATTTGTGTATGCGGAAAATGTCTGTTATTTCAAAAGCGGAAAACGGTGGATCATCGATTAGTCGGATTAGCACGTTTGTTGTAGGATCGCGTAAATCCATCACGCGCTATGCCATTCTGTACAGGTTCACGTATCGAATGGATTATCCATCTGATTCGTTGTAGGGTGAGAACGAATTGTATTCCATATTTACATTGAAAGTGAGACAGCAAAATTATCTGACTACTGTCATTTACAAACATTTCAATGTAAGGATACACCTCACTGAATATAATTATGTAACATACGTACGTGTTGTATGCATTACATATACTAACAAGAGATAAGCTGCAAAACACCAAAACCGATTGTCACGGCTAGGACGCGATCATGACGACATATATACATATGTCGTCAAAATAAACTACTGAGTTATAAACGCTACACTGTGATCTGATGCTTCGAAATAAGATTAAAATTGAAATTCGAAAAATTAAAAAAATGTGAAAGAAACATCATGTTATCTCAAAATTAAAGAGATCATAAATACAGAATGCATTTATTTCTAAAAGCTAGACCTTATTATTAACGCTGATTAGATTTTGGAAATATTCATCATACTTTGTATCGAGCTTTCGAATTTTTTATCGAGTTTTATGTAGTTTATCCATTACTATTTCTGAAGAGGGTGGGATAGTAAATAAATAGTTTTACTTTTTAATCTTTATTCAATAAATATGACATGTATATATATCATGATTAATGCATATGCGTCAAGAATAAACACCTGTGGAACGCAAAATGCAAAAGATTTATTTTTGTCGTTATCTGTATGCCAATTTTTCGTTGAATTATAGTATTTCGAAAATTTGGTACTATTCATGAAGGAATATTGTGTACATTTTTTACTTGTGATTTTTTGCTAATACAAGAAACTGTATGAGTTTGAACACAAGTAGTATCAATACTTTGAAACGTGATACTCCACCGAGAGAAATGTGTGTACTGATCCACACAACCCCGCTACTAAATCAAATCAACCAATCACATATTGATATAATCATCAATATCTTTGTATAAAAAGATCGCAATGAAATAGTCTTGGTGTCGTTCGAAAGCTAAGACCCTAGCGTCAATGATTCGAGCACAGATTGCTTATCTCGATCTATTAATTTGTTAGATAACGATTAATTACGAAAATAAAATTGATTTTGCTCCAAAAATTGATCTCTATCTCTCAAAGTAGGTATTTCCGAAGATGTTTATCGATATAATACCGATAGAATATTTTCATACAGGAAAAATCGATAAAATTATAAAAGTAAATTAGAAAATTAAAAATACAGACGAGTATATATGCCTCCAAATATTGAAAGGTAACATGATATTCAGTAATATAATATTCAGAATGTTTTGCAAAAAGAATGTAATTATAATAATCTGACTTTAGTTCTCTTAATGTAATACGAGATCAAATTGATGGTGAATTTCATTCAAAGTTCATCTAGTAGACTTCTCGCTGATGGCTGAAAGACGTAGCAGATGGACGAACATGGTCGCACGTAATGCGTTCCTCTTGTTTGCTCGTGCTGAAGAATGACGACAATCGAAAAGCTTTGTCAGCAACAATTTTACTTGACAAATAGAGCTGACATTTTGGTGCGCCGTTGTCTAAATAGTTTTAGTTTGAAAATTGAACAAGCACTGTTTCAAATAGAAAATAATGTTATAAATTTAATGTATAAATAATCTGTAATATCAGCATTATATTGAATTTTGTTGGATGTTTTTATTGATTTTTTTACAAAATTATAGGTATAGGTTTAAGAGAAAATATCTTCACAAAATAATTTGACATAATAAAATGACTGTTAATTAATTAATTTCTACTCAATATTATATATAACATGTTTTTTTTTAATTTTCATAAATAGAAGTCCAGAATAATAGACATTCGCGCTGAAAAACATATTGTATCTTAGGAAATTGTAAATGTTTATTATAAGTCAAATTGAAAATAAGTCGTGTACAATAAAAGACGATATTGTATTGCGCGATACTTTTAATTTAGTCTTACTTTCCGTTGGTCTACAATAATAGTGTGAAATGATTTAAAGTGCGGCGCCACAAAATTTGCTTCGACAAAATATCGCGGTAAGTGTGGATTAACTTTGCTATTGTACGAAAAGGTCATTTTCCTCGGAAACTAAATTTGAGCACAGCCGAACGCAATTTCTAACTCGGCTTGATATGCAAATGAACTATTGTGATTGTTATTCCTGGCATAATTCTACACCAAACCGATAAGTTTAAGAACGTTCTATTAAGTTCGTTCATTTCTCGTGCGAATTGTAAATTTTCTGAAAAGATTCCGAAAGTAATAATCGCATACCAACTACCTATCTTTAGTGTCATGTCATACGTAATTTGATGAATTTTTACGAGGCAAAAACTTTTCTGTAAACTGCAAACTAATTTTCCTTAGTAGATCATTCTGGTATAAAATGTAAGAATGTTCTTTGTTTCTCTCAGTCGGCAAAAATTGGATCATTTTCACTCTATATGTTATAAATCTATAATTTATCACTATGTGTAACATAAATCTGTGACGCGAATCAATAAATCTTTCGCAGAGTTCAGAAATCACGAAATAGAGATTTTCATCTGGATTTATTGATATTAACACTGTGATACCAAAGAATTTTACAACCTATATTTTACACAGAATTATTAATAAAAATGTGAAAAAACGCCAAGTATATTCTGTAGTATTTTTTACCATAGAAAAAAAGTGAAATAAAAATGTTATTTCAAGTATATTTATTAGAATAAATAATATCGCGTAAAATTATTTGTGCAAAACCGAATTTAAAGAAATACATACATATTTTAGGGAACTATCTTCTAAAAAATTGCAGTTAATTTAATATCAAGAATGTGGACATTTAAACTGTATAAAATGCAGAAGTAAAATGAATCATGATTATTAAATGCTATCGATAGCATAATGAGAGACAGAGAAAAATAAAAAATAAATAAAAATGACAACTCAAAATCGAAAACAAATCTTACGAAGAAGACGACGATGGCAACAATGATTTATGTCTAAATGACATAAATCGGACAGAAAACTGCATTCATATATACAAGTGCATTTATGTACATTACTGTTGTACCATTGTATCGGAAAAATCTATAGTATCCTCAGTATCTTTCGGTAAATAAATCTTCATCGATTTACTTAAAAACGTATAATGGTTTATTTCTAGAGAGAAGTGTATTCCTTCTTGTAAAAGATACGCTGTAGTGTTTTGATCACGAAAAAATGTACATTATTACAAAAAATATACTTGGCGCGAGACGCTACCGTATTTCTTGATTTATGTAACAGATATAATCATGAACAATGTTGACTTATATACGAACGATAGAAACTCTTGCTGTATGTGCTAAATATCTTTAGAATTTATTTAGTTTTTATATAAATAATTTTAGAAGTTACTAGATAATACATTTTTTATATTTGATCGGGGTTTACGTGATTGCAGAGAATTCAATTGAAACGAATTTGACTAGCGTCAATAGTAAATATTCGGAAAAACCGTGAAAGCTCTGTGTCTGTGTTTACTTTAATTAACTCCGCTAATTCACGATTCTGTTAGTTTTATATCACAGATAATGCATGATAAATCAATTACCAAATTAGGGGATTATTACGTAATAACACAGCCGCCATTGGTACATGCTACTTTAATTTACACGCGTTAATATTCAGGATGTTTGTGGTTGAACAAATTGTTAATCATTGTTTATAAAATATTTTCCCTAACGTTTTCTTAAAATTAATTACTCTCAACATTAATTAATAATGACACATTTTATTTTTTACTTTTACATTTCTAATTATGTGTTTTAAAATTAAATTTTTAAGTGCTAACACATCGTCCACATGTGCTTTTGCAAAATTTAATATCAGAATTTGTTGTGGAAACAAAATATTTCTCTCGCAAAATATATTGAATATATCGGAAATGATTGAATCCATAAAAATGTCATGGCATTCATTTATTTATTTATTTGACATTGCAATAGAATGCATCGTAGTTTCAAAGAATGTTCAAAGAGCAATTTTCAAATTGTTTTCTGATTTTTCCATTTTAAACATTTTTATTTCTTAAAGTGGAAGAGCTTCTTTTTTTAAAGGTAATCTACGGCACACGCGGCACGGAAACTGTCGGTGCGTATTCAAATCTTCAATGGGATCGGGAGCAACGGATTGCATTAGATAGTCAAACGAATTTTCCTCCTCAGAATTCTTACGGCGTTTAACGTCATTAAGACCCGCTCGATATCTTAAAGAGACGTCTCCGGATACGCGAAACGTGCCCGTTGTCGTTGGGCGATCGTATAATGCAACGTAACGGAATTTTTCATTAGATAGTCGAGTTTCCGCCAACTATTCCGCTAACTGAAATAGCGTTAATGCAGAAAACCGATCTCCGTGCGTATTTAATTACGGATTGCGAAGAAAAGAAAGTACCTCTGATTGAAATTAGACTGATCATTCGTCCCAGAGTATCCGTTTCAATCAACGGTGCACCGTGAAATGCTTTATTTAAATCCAATCACACACAAACTGTTCATTAGCATGTCGTAAAATCAATACAGCGCGCATTTATTAAGGGTGTGATATCTAAATAAGAGTTAATCATTGTAGTAATTTAACTGTAAAACTTTGCATGCGTCCAATGCGGGATTATTTATACAATAAATTTTGCTGCAACGGCAGTTCGCCTCGTGCGCGTTGGACAATTAACTGAATATTTAAATTAATCCTTTCCAAACAATCATAACTTGCGGTTGAGGAGTAATGTAAATGTAAAATATCTAAGGCAAATACCGAACCCTTCCACGATAATATGGAGCTAGAACAGAGATTTCCGCGTAACGTGATATACACAATGGAGCGCAAAAGCTAATTAATTAAGTGAGTATGCAGGGTAAGCGAATGGCTCCCAACACGTCTCACCGCAAAACATATTAACAGAAATGGTTTACGCGGCATTTACCGGTGACATTCAAAGGGCCATGGCTCTACTTAAAGCGGAATAGAATACGGTTTAACGAGCCACTTCGGATAATCTACTTCGACTGGCACACGAGGGAGTATCATTAGCCGGCACGTATCCTACATTTGGCAAGTTTCTGAAATGACAGAGTCGAATATTACGACCGACGTATGGAGTTTAGGAAACCACGTGACATACGTAAACGAGAATAACGGAATATTAGAGTTATAATTATCAGCCTGGTATATTGTAAACTACAGCTATATAAACATAAATTATGTACGTATGCTGCTCGCTGAATTGCATTCGTATGATATTCTTGTACGCAAAGTCAAAAGTTTTCGTAGGTAGGTATATTCTATTAGGGAGTATCGTTACTTATTCGACTCTAAATAATAAATTAAAGATATATGTAAATGTTTTCGAGATGAAAGTTTTATAGAAAAAGAATCGCTACATTGTCAAATAAATAACATTGTAGAGTGCTTATGTAGCTCTCGTGACAACATTGGATTCTGGCATTCTGGATTAGATGCCACTACACTACTATGGTGAAGTTTAATCAGCAGTATGGCATACGTGTACTTTGGATTGATAGTTTGTCGGATAATCGTGGACATCGCCTAGCTAGGTGTCGATTAATTCCGATACCTGTCAAATCAAGATATGCAGAGCGTGGCGTGTCTGATATGCATGTAACTAGCGCGAAGCGTTGCGAAATTTGACTCCTTTGTAGTCAGATTATATTCGTATGGTTGAAGGTAATCGATGAAATATACTGTTTCCATGGCATAATGTCAACGTTTCGAATTTAACGATATGAGCAATTTTATAACGTTACATAAAATTAATAACATATCAAAATTTATCATGTGAAAATTTATCATCGCTTTTACGTTTAATTGCGTGCGCTTTGGCGGAAATCAAAATAAGAGTATTAATTCCTGTTGATTTACGTTAACACTTACTTTTTCTCGGTGCCTGGTGATGCAACGCATTACTCTTCTAGAATAATAATACCGAAAGTTTCGATTGACTATCGTTTATATTCTAGTAGCTTTTATCGAGATGCCATTTGAACGAATACAAATTTGATTTGATTTTATTTAATTAACGTTCACCTTCGATTCGAGGAGTAGAGTCCATTGCGACGCTCTTACTTTGAAAGTTCTCGTGCATTGTACACCGGCTGTTTTCCTACAATTTGGAAATTCTGATGTCTCTTCCTCAAGCGGTTTCTCAAGCATTAATTGAACGCTGAGTGTCTATGAAGAAACACTTTTCTTATTTATATTAAAAATTCATTTTAAATCAGACTCATCCTTTTTAAAAATCCATGTGATACGTGCAAGAATGGGCTGCTCGGAGACAAGAAATTAATGAGATAAGTGTCTTTAAAGTGTCACATAAAAGCTGGCTATTGAAAATTAAATGTAACTTATCAATATAAACTTATATCACAGGGCTATAAAAACTTTAACGGTTTGATACGATTGACCCATAAAACTTGAGACTTCAATTTTATCGCGAGACATATAAAATTTTCTTTTCTAAAAAATTCAATACAATGCGTTTTTATTAAAAAATTATTATTTTATTGTATATTAATTAATACGTCTTAAAGATCGAAGTACATAAAATGGTAGATAACTGCTCTCTTTATCACTCCTGTTCCTTCTTTATCTTACGATTTCTTACGATTATCCATAACAAAAAACATGACTCCATTTATTAGGAAATATATTAAGTACTTTCCATAAAAGTGCTTTGAATAATTGCTTCGCTGAAGTTGAACTTTATGGTACTCTTGAGAGAGAGAAAGAAAGAGAGAGGGATAGAGAAAAAGAGAAAAGAAAAAGAGAAAATAGAGATCAGATACAAAGCATGATATTTTTATGAAACGTAAGTTGGGTACACGTCGGCCTCATATTTTACATCAGTTTTGTGCCAGAGAGCGCAGGGTACAAAGGACACTCTACGCAATATTTTTATGCAACATCCAAGGCAAATTAATTAAAACCAACTTTTTCATACGCAACAGTTTGGAAGTGAACGCATTATGCTTTTATAGCTATAATACTTATTGAAACACTGGCGGTTTAATATAATTAAAAACATTTAAAAGTGACAAGTAAAAGCTCCGCTTTTGAGTCAAAGAATAAAATTTAATTGATGAAAGTCTTTCATTCACTCGGTATTTCACTCGGAAATGTGCCACAAAATTAGTGCGAATAATTATGTCATCGTAGTTTCAAGTTGCATACCATTTGTATCCGTAAATTACCGTCAGTTCGTATGCTCGGTTAATATAATATGTCCCAGTGTGTACATTTCATTACCCCTAGGGGTTATGTCTGCTATCTATTTCTTGATCTCGACCCTTTATTAGGATAATTATTTAGGATAATTAATATAGACTCTCGAAATGAATCTCTTGATTAGGAAACGTAGGATTGTACATATACGATCTCAAAGATTGCTGCGATAACATGTGCTTGATAAAATTTAGTCACTACAACGTTATATTACATCATTATTGTTATATTACATTATATTGTTATTATTATCTATTACTGACATTTATTGCAACTTCTATCTCCATCCTCCTTTTTCAACTTTTTTAAGAATTAAAACCAAACAGTATTAGAGAAATTGGCATTATTGTGTTTTATAAATTACTACTGAAATAACGAATTATAAAGCAATTAATGTATATTAAGAGAAAGAAGGATGAGAGAAAGAGAGAGCGCAACATGATTTATTAATATATACGTACTACAAATCGTGTGAATGGTTATTACGCACGCGATACTATAATCACACAATGGTTACGCGCTGAAAATGTTTATGATTTGATGATGTTCTACGAGATATACAGGTACGCATATAGCTTTTGAAATAATTCTATTTCAAACAAACAATTGTCTTTTTTAATTTACATATTAAAGAGCCTATTTATGTTTATTTATGCATAAAGAATACGTTGTCTCTCTCACAAGGTTATTATAATATCATTACACACAAGCCATTAAAACTTCGTTAAAATTCGTTTATATACATTTATGAATGAAAGATGATGTATGTACATATTTGTTTCCATAATTCTCCTTTTGTGTCGGCATAGCTGTAACGGCATAAGCATTTGGAATGACCCTCGGACGTTTATTTTCTTCTTGTTTGCTTTTGCCAGACTATCAAATTATCACCTTTCCATCAAAATTATCTACAAAAGGTAAGAGGTTAAGGATTTCTTTTACTTTTCACTTTATTGATTGAAAAGTAGACAATCCTAATTTGTCGACTAAATTGCTGTTAATTCTTCTATATTTGAATCTCTCAATACAGTTATTTAATTATCAAGCGACATACAGTTCTATGCTAATTTATTGCAAATTGCATATTCAATAAAATGTATAATCAGCGCGGTATATTTCATATATACACATATATTTCAGCAATTTGTTCGCAGCAAAAATTGATTGGACAATATTCACGTATATCGTGCGGGATTGCTATCGTGTACTTAACAACATGCAAGTAAACTATAAAATATTTAGAAAAATGTTTTCATGCCGTCTCTCGCCGCGCGTTCTGCGTTTCGGTTTACATTGCAGTTTGAGCACTTTCTCGCGCTCCGGAATGTTGTTCCAATTAATCAAATTCAACAGTTGAAAGTAATACGTGAATGGGCAGAGAAACCGAATAGAGTGGTGGAACTGGCGGTAACTCTATCGGTCTATTTGGATCGCGTTTTCTATATCTCTTTTATTTTTTTTTTCTACTCACAAATAAAAATGTCGTTCCACGCCTGTGCGTCAGACAAATGCTGGCCGTTCTAAAAGGAAATATTTTCCAAGCCGGCTATTTCAACAGTTTGTAGCGATTCTACGAAAACTCCAACGAATATGGATGCATCAAATTCACATTCGCTTTATCTCGTAAGCAATGCACGTGGCTTTATCGCCATGAAACGGCATTCGCTTCGTTCGAGAAATAAATTTTTTGAGCGTACCCTCGACAAAAGTTTAAATTCGCTCTTCTCTTTAGCCGAAATTTTGTCTCGCTCGTAGCTAGTAAATCGCGTGCATCATGACATTTATATACAACACGATTCTTTTTTTCGACCCGTACCAACATGTACTCGTGAACACGGGCGGTTCGCTGTTCGAATCAATTAAAGCTGATAGAAAATATTACGAACGCTATTCTGAGAACGGAAACGCACGTCATCATAGGCATAGAATAAAGTTTGGGTGCAAAAACTCATTAACTCTGCTTCTTTCTATACTACGATTATTTTTTGCAGTTTTTTAACGCGGAAGAGTTAACGTAATAACTTCGGCAAGTAACATAAAAAAAGCAATTAAGTGAAAAGCAGCGGCGATGGGATTAAAGCTTTTTGAACGAATCACGCGTACCGAATGACTCGCGAAATAATGCGGGCGGAAGTAGTTCGGGACAAGAGGTTCTCCTCTTTCTTCCCTTTTCTTTTTTTTCCCATCACGATTCAGCAAATTGGCGCGTCGTTTTGGCCCGTATCCGCGAGAAAAGCGTTTATCTACTGGTCGCGATGGGAGTTGCAGGATCGAGCAGACTGCGTCGCGACCAGTCCGTCCTCTCGCCCGGAAATAAAACAATGCACGACGAACGAGTGTCGAAGTGACGACCAGACTGCTGGCAACAAGAGGCCGGTGCTGTGATTGTGCGTGTGTCATTTATTGTTGTCGCGACACAATAATTCTATTCCGCCGGAGCGCCCCGATTAATCATCGAGTGGGCTGCGCGATCACTCAATGCTGTTTCGAATCTATTTCCGCTATTCAGTCCTCTAGAAGTGACAGAGCGACGATGGCTGCGATCTCGCGCTGAATAGAATCGGATCAAGGCGTTTGATTAATTTTCTGCATTGTATCCTTCGGATTCTACGCGTGTATCTCGACAAATACGAATCTTATGGACGATAAATTGAGACTGTGCACAATGGCGGACCGTATAAAATATTTCGCTATTGTATCACGATGGACGAGCAATTTTTAAGTGTAGTCGAAGATCGATGGCTCGTTAAAGCGAAGTCGAAGTGTATGTACACATTCTAATTATCGCGTCCTCGGCTGCTATTAACAGGATATTTACCAATCTGTAATTACCATTCTGAGCGATTCTGAGGGATAATATGGTCCGCAATTTCATTCTCACTGGTCTGCCCTTGATGGTACTACATGTGTCTGCGAGTACTCGACCGACCCGGGCTAGCTTTCCTTGCTGAATTCAATTTCCCCCGAGTCTACAGCGGCGGATCGCAGGTGCATCGAGTTGCTTCGATTGGTAGAGATTGCATGTTAGCGGACGGAAAGAAAGTTACTGTAGTTTCTGGCTCTTGATCGAAACGACGTATCGCAAATTGCAGATTTGATTTCTGTACATTGCGGTTCCGGTTAATATTTTATAGTACTTTCTTTAAGTTCTATTATTTTCACGTAACTGCTTCTGAAGTGTCCGACGAGTTACGTCTGAAAATTTACACGGAGGGGTGAATTGATATACACGTACTTGTAAAAAAAATATTCAGGTGATCTACGAATTTATTTTAGCATTATTATTTATATCTGATTACGGCAAAGTTGTGCAATATTCTAAAGCGGAAAGGATTTGCAATTTTTTTCTAATGCATAGCAGAGTCCACGAAGTGATGAGTATGTCGCGGTAAGAAGATGGACTAAAATTGTCCGCAGTCGCTCCAGTTCTGAGCTAAACATAGATGATCGAAGGCGTATCGATCTACCAATTGTCAACGACTGCGGAGTATCGCGATGAAGTCAATAATCCATGATCCGCTCAACTTGGGAACAGCTCTATTCCGACGTGTAATTGAGATCAGTGCTTATCTGTTGGCGCACACCGTGTTCTAGCCTCGATCTCCTCGCCGTTTCGCCTCGCGCACCCCTTACCTTCTTCCGATATCGCCTTCTTCACGCAATACGTGTGTACCGTGGCAATATTTGTTCCGAGGATTAAATCATCGCAGATCAATTCATTACGATCCATCTGATTGATTTTCATCGTTTAGCGCATCAATCAAAGGCGACTAATTGATCTCTTTCTTTTGCATGCGAAATTCCAAGTAGAAATTTGTCCGGGCGTTCTCATATTTAATTCTGGTCCTGTATGGGCATCCAAATAATAACTTATCACTCAAATCCATTTAGGACCTAATTAGGACTTATCCATGTAGGATTTTTTTCTAGGCTGTAATCGGGCCCTTTAAAAGCTTCCTTACATTATTTCAAACTCAAGCTAGGACGTCCACATTGGCCCATTTTCGAGCTTTATCGTTTTGCGAACTTGGGCCAATAAAAATTTTAACTTGGACCAATGTTGACTTTGTAAATCGGGTTCATATATGTACGAGAAAAACGAGAACGCCCGGAGAAATTTCTAATCAGACACACACACACACACACACGCACGCGCGCGCACAAGCTCACATCATTATTATTTAAACATTAGATCCATTGAATCCGTCACGTTGAACATTAAAATTTTGAAATTATGAGGTCAGATTCGTAAAGAGTGGTTCAAAAATCAAAAGACACATTGCTGCTTTAATTTTAATGATAAAATCTAGGAAAAATTTCTACAGGGGTATGGATCAATATTAAATATGAGATAAGAGCCCTAGATTAAAAAAACGTGACAAATTGAGATTGAACCAAGGTGGGCGCCTAACTTGGGTCTGAAATAGTCTTTAAAAGGCCCGTTTACAGCCTAGAAAATTTTCTACCCGGGAATATACACATACGTTTGTCTCGCGGTGAGCGGATGAGTTGTCTTGTCCTGATACGTGACATAAATAGCTTTGTTTAAATAATCTCTGTCACCGCGAAAAGAATGGGACCGGTAACGGCGCGGCGAGAGGGATGTACGTTGCAGACAGGATTCGAGCAGTAACGACGAGCGCCGGCGTAATGATATTCAGAATTTCCAGCGAGACGCGGCGCGCTGTCGAGAAACGTGAACATTTCGGGATGGATCCGGAGACATATTTCAGCGCACACGTGCCAACGTTGCTCGCCCGCTGCCGCGTGTGTGATGTGTCGTGCGAAACCAAACTGTTTTACGTCAGTAAATTCTCGGCAGCATATACTGCCGATACAGCGAAATAGCGGAAATAAGTTACTTACGCTACGTGCGGTGTCATGCGTCATCTGGTTAGGTTCTGAGAGATTTTTTCTCGATATATAATATTGGAAATTTCATGTTTTTTTTTGTTGAATCAATGTCGTTGAGCCGCACGCGATATTTTGCATTTCGTGCTATGCATATACCAAGTCACTTGTTTGACGAATGATTTAATAAACAATAATAATTAGTAAGAGTCGGACTACTATTGTATGAAATAACAAACTAGAATATAATCTACCATATTCAGTTCCAGCTAGGATCTTGGTATTAGTTTTCTTTATAAGAGTTCAGACTTGTTAACACTTGGCATGCGGGCAACGTATTTTTACGTTTTTTTTTGCAGTCTGTCACTGGAGCGCGGGTCACGTAAAAATACGTATTTAGTAGATTTGTGGTGGATACCCGCTAACCACCACAAATTATACCCGCATGCCAAGTGTTAACATCAAAAATTAAATCGATAAAATATGTGGATTTTAATTCTCAAGCAAAAGTGGCTGTGTTTTAAGACCGACAAATTAAGTCGGCGCGTAATCTATAAACTGTGAGAAAAGTGTATAACATTTCACATAATGTTGTATTATTAAAGCTATACTAAGATTCTAGAACTGGAACTGAATATATATGACGGATTATATTTTATAATTTAATAAATTGCTAATTTAAGTTTAATTATACGCTCTTTGATAATATTTAAGTTCAATTCATTATGCTCCTTGATATCGTACTAATCATAATTAATTGTATTACGTAATAGAAAATTTAGTATCACTGGTCCTTTCGGATTATCAGACATGATCCAATGTCGCGTTTCTGCCGGAGGCAAACGTATCCCACCATCGTTTGATAATTAATTTAATTAAGTGTTAATTTAAACTTTCAATCATACGAAATTTATTTGAGGATGTCACGGTAGTCATAGATAGTCGCGTAAATTTAACGATAAATTTTATTGTTGTTGAACATGATAATCTTACGCTATCTTACCGCTTTAATAACGTTCGAGTGTGATCAGACGATATAACGAAATGTCGTTAATGGGTCACTTAGCATTTACCGTCGCCCTGTTTCAGAGGGACCGAGCTTCAGCGAACCAATAACAAACGTGACGGTCCCAGTGGGAAGAGAAGCTATCCTCTCCTGCGTCGTGGCGAATCTTTCTACGTATAAGGTAAGCTGCCAAGCACACGACACCTTTTAATTTTGCACTACATCGATTTCGTTACGGAAGAGTCCATGCAAACGATACCGAAAATACTTCTTATCCCAGAAACGTCATGCAAATAATTGACGAAATATTTATGTGCGAACTCGAATACAGTTCATCGAGAAACAATTTGTATAACAAATTTGAAAAAAAAAGCTTAAATAAATTAGAGCTCTTTTATTTCATCTCGAACGATTTGCGGGCATGAAATGAAAACGGGAAGTATCTAATGCAATGTGGAGCCCCGCGGAGTTCGTCGAGGTAAAAAATGGAAAATCGTTATGGACTGATAAACAAAGTTTAATTTAGCTGCCAGTTACAACGGGCATAGCCCGCAGACTTCATTGCCGCGAATGTATTCCTCGGCACGCTGCAGAAACGTGGACGTGCACGAATGGATTCCACGGTGTGACAAACATCGTTCACTGTGAGTCCGCAAAGTCTGATGAATTAAAGTTCATTCATCATGTGGGAAAAATTTATCTGTGTCACACATCGTTATGTATCTCTCTGTTGTATTGTACGGTGCAGCTTTACAAATAGAGAAAAGGATGCGTTGCATAGCTGATTGATCGGCGCATAAAGTTGTAGAACCAAAAGATTTTCAAACAATTATATCTCTCTATTTATTTTATTATATATTAAATATATACTATATATTTAATTAATATATATTTCATTTTTTTTAATTTCCTATAAAATGCGCGAATGTATTTGATGTAGCAAATATGTACATTCACTCATTTTAGGAAATTAAGAAGAATTAAATTCTCTCTGTGAAGAAAATATTTTGTGTATTTTGGGTTATTGTTGAAGTATTTTATCCACACATATGTACACACACACATATATATATATATATATATATATATATATATTCTTCGCGTGCTGTTTTCGTTAGTTTCGTCCTTTCTGAAAGTATATTGCCAGAATTCCATTCTTACTTCGAACTTTTCGGGGAACGTCAAATAATGCGAGTTTCACCATTACGTGAAAAACATTCACCGAATTCCTACGATGTTCACATTCTCAAGGCGTTGCGAATTCCCGCCGGTGGATCACATATTTCGCAATCCAGCGGCGTAGTTTTGGAAAACCTCTGCTTCCGTGGTGCGGCGAGAGTATTGCGTTTTGCAAGGTGATACGTGCGGACATAATATTAAATGCGTGCGCGCTGTGTACGACGATATAAATATTCGACCGTTGTTCGTACGGTAGCGTGCTCAATTCACGTGATCTGTCCGTAAACTGCATGAAATTTTAATTTATTCTTGAATATATGTTCTCAAAACAGACCGGAGAATTTTATATTTTTTGAATGACAAGAAAAAAATAACGAGAGCATGAGAATCAAGGATATTTATTATAAATTCACTTAAGCAAAAACATTTGGAGAACGATTCGTTTGACAGACTTAGAACAAAGATTTAGCTTAAGTATATCAGATTAAGTAAGGATGCAATTACGGTTCGCAGAGAACAAAAAGCGCTCATATCGTGCTCGCGCGCTTCCTTCGTAGCTTACATAACACTATACTATAACACCCAGAATAGCGTTTTAATCTCAAAATATATTATTCGGAAATTAAAGGGGCTCGACGAGGTGAGCCGCCACTACGCGGTAAGGGGAGCTTTTAAGATCGTCGAGAGGAAACTCGTCGTAATTATGCGTGATTGTGCTGCAATTAGCGGGAGCGATGTTATATTTTATTTGTTGTAAAATTCAAAGGAACGATTTTAAACTGATAGTATTCTGCAATATTATATAGGAGTATTACATATTACAAGTAGCGTGATATTATTAACGGATGAGACATAAATATGTTTATAAACAAATTTCAATTTTAATGAATATATTTGTTAATTTTATAGCGTGTTGTTTTAACGCGGCACGATATTCTTTATTTTTACTTCAGTTGTTTTGTATGTGGAAAATATCAACGAGTCGCAGGACACGTGAAATATTTTTCGTGCTCGTTGCGCGTTTAAAGCCGAAGTAACTGTCGCGTCAGCGACACAATTAAACGTTCCCGCGCGTTACGAGTTTAACCGTCAAATTCTCGCGAGTCTGCCTGTAACTTACGTTACCTAGTAACTTTATTCTTGGACTGTAATTCGACACAGCGGAGTCTTAAACGGGCAGCCTGGCGAAGATTTGCGGCGCCTTAAACGACACTAAGCGGCGAAAGTTTATTGCATGGAGGCAAACTCCGCCTTCTCGTTCCATCATGCGTCGCTGAGAGCAAAACAGAATCGGCCGTTATTCTCTTTCTTTCCCCTTCAGGCGCTCAAAGTGAGAGGCGTATCTCACTGGACGAGAATAGAATTTATTAAAAAAAAAAAATGTGCGGTTCTCGACTGAGTTTAATCATCGTTGAATCATTGTTTTTGTGACAAAGACGCGCGCAAATTCGCGTCAACGACTTTTTCAAGGGAGCTGTACCGCTGAATCTCTAGCATAAAAAAAAAATTGCTGACAAAAATTCAACGATGATAATGAAGACGATGACGAGTTTCAGTACGTTGCAAAGTAAGGAAACAAAATTTTGATTTTCAGCGCTGTTGAGAGTGACGCTGCTGTTATAATCTTAGCTCAGCTTAATGATGTATCGTCGGGAAGTCGAAGAAGGCCCGCTTAGCAGCAACGGCCATGATGTTAAGAATAATTTATTTTAATATGTCAAGACAGCGCCACGTCACGTAATACCCTAATGTAATTTTGTGTCACGTATTATGTTGGCCGGCTAAATTTCGTCGCAAACAAGTTCGCTTGCGCGCGGGAGGCTTGTCCGCATCACGAGGCAGTTATGAGTAAGTGGCGAGCAGAAGGGGATGAGCATGGAGGTCGACCCTGGTGTGTGATGTAGGGCTCTCTGCGTGTTGGTACACGTGAATGTTAATCAGAATGGGATTTACATATGAGGCTCGTATTACCTGGTAGTCGGGCAGATGCACCGGGAGGAGAAGATAACGGCCTCTAGAGAGAATGGAGAAACAGAGAGAGAGAGAGGGGGGGGTGGAGGGTTCAGGAGGTGAACGGATACGTTGGTGTGCGGACCGCAAGAGTCACACACAGCCTATCTGTAATAACGTGCCACGTAAGACGTAATTATATATCACATCGGGATTATTGTCGCATTTACACTCCGCCGCGCCAACAATAAGGATTCGACAATGTTCGCCTCGGTATTACGTAACTGGAGAGGGCGCGCGATATAGTTCATCATTTTGCGCGACTCGATTGTGCGCGACGGGGCGGGGGGTGGGAAGGGATAACACGAATTATCTCTCAGCTGTTTTGCACGAACGCCAGCGGAGATAACAGTTATATAGCCGCGGTCGCGTAAAACGTGTTACGATTATTATCTCCTTATATGTGTTAAGCGTGTCGACGTGGCACTTGCATGTCAGCTGAAACGCGATGTCATCGCGATGAAAAATTGTCTTCTGATTACGCTTTAATCGAACTTGTGAATTATTGATTGGAGTTTCATGCAAATTCGGAGTCCCATAATGGTAGCCATCAAGCGGTTAATCACATTTTGCGCGATCGATACTTGCCGACTATTATTCGCCGCTCTTGCTATACTATCGCCGACCACGACTAATTTCGTTGGAATGGTATGGAAAGTGCACGATGAAAAAAGGGGCGCAATCATACGGTCGATGTATAATTACGCTATGAGGCTCATGATTGGAGACAAGGATGATATCTATGCCATCCGATACCATTTGCCTCGACTATTGGGTACTATTGTGTTTGTATACCATCTATGCACTACCGCATCGCTAATGTGTTGCGAAATTGATCCAGCTGTAGTATAGTATTTACTCAGATGTACTGAGTTTCAGTTTACATTCGCAATTAGCAGAACCAAGTTTTTCGCAATCGCGGAATCCGTACGTAAATTGCTGTCGTAAATTTTATCGAAGATCTTAGTAATCGCCCGGAAGACGGGCGTGCATTCATAGAAGAGAATTCTACCGAGACACAATAGATAGTCACGGCTATCCAACGTTATTACCATTGTCTGCATATTGTCACGCTCCCAGCCTCATTCGCTTGAGCTTGCTACTAGCACCAGTCTCGGGCACATGCCCGCACCCTCACAATCACTATGACGCAGCTCAACCCTCACAGCCGAGGAAGAGACTTTAAAGTACTGTATCTGACGTCTGGTCGTACGTCGGGTGACGTCGGGTAACTTATGGAGCTTTCAGCGCTTCTCGCGTTGCAACGGACGTAGATTTCCCCACTAGGAAACGTTCTCGTAAATTATTTCGCATTAGCGGATTTCCTTAACAGATCGATGGGCTTTTCTATTTTAGTTCTGTTGCGAGCAAGCCAGTTCAAGAGGTACTACCGCGAAACGGAATCTTTAGAATCTTGTTTGGGACGGAAATCATGTTTCTTCCTGACACTTGTTGGAAAATGAGAACAATTCAAGCCAACGGCACGCTATACTATTTTGCCTACTAGATTTCTTACGAAAGCCAATAAAGATGCAGAATTTTAGAGCAGATGATTTAAAGCTTAATCTTAATCTTGTCAAGCAAACAAGTAAACAAAATGGTATCATGTGTCGTTGGCGTTAATCTCGTGTTTTGGGGAGTTTCCCTTTTCGGGAAACAGTGGAAACGAAACAGTTTTTGTTGATTGATCGAGTGTGTCGAGTACGATTCCACGTGGTCACTTGCCGCATCATAGATCACATTTCGTACTCGTTCGCGACGTGATAATCGTGTCAAAAGCTACAGTGTGTCTTTCAATAATAGCCGTGAACATTTTCATGGCCCTCTTAAAATCGAGCGAACATACTTGGGCGGGTCACTTGTCGCATTGGTTAAGTGAGTTTACGAGTATGTGCAGGATTCCATCGGTCGTGCCGTGATGGAATTTAGGAGAGGTGACCGCTGTCCAGGAAAATTACGTTTGAAAAACAAGTGCGCTGAAGTATTCATCACGCGTAATGGAAGGGCGCCAATAATTCAACCACTTGCTGGAGGACGTGTGTACGAGCGTAAATCTAGGTGGACGTGTGCGCGTCTGTGTAAGATATTGGCTCTTCTTGGCCGATTCGCGTGCCCGAACTTTATTACGATCACAGAATTAACGGAGCTGTTGCCCCGCTCTTCGGATTTTTTTGTCCATCACAAAACTCTGCCTAACGAATTGCACGTAATTCATTAAATGAATTACGACGAATGATAGGGTCAACGTACGTGAGGTACAATCATATGTTCCACCGCGGGGAACTTGCGTTTAATGGGTCCATTTCCAATTATCTCTCATGTTTTCTCAGAAAAAGCAAAAGATGTGCAACTTTAATCCCTTCGACGAACATCCTGACGCAGCAGTATCGTTATTTTAAATCGGCCTTTTTCTAGCCCGATGAATTTCATGAGATATTACAGATTTAGAGAAATAGGGTGCAATAATTTTATCCCGATTTGAACTTACTAATGAAAAGTAGGTCGACGGATGTTATATTAAATCTCAATCTATCATCTTTCTTGTAATGCGTGCATATCCGATATATAACTGTGCTCTCGCATGAATGAATCGATACAATCACTCGTCTTCACGAAAAAAAAGATTAGTTACTATAGCAAAACTATTTGTAAAATATGAATAGCTAACTATTATTTACAGCGAGAGCTATAATTTTTCAATAGTAGCAAAACCTTTATCAACTTTAACAAAAAGTTTTGCTAAAGTATTGACAAAGTTTCGCTGCTATTGCAAAATTATAGCTCTCGCTGTAAATAATAATTAGCTATTCATATTTTTAAAATAGTTTTGCTATAGTAGCTAATCATTTTTTTCCGTGTTCTTTTCGCTTTTTGTATCAAAGCTTGTTTCGAATTTAAATACGTGTGTGTAATTATTAAGATTGATAGATTGGCTGAGGTGATATTCTTCGCAACATGTTCTTTGTAATGCAGAGTTATGGGAAGGGGGGATTTAAAAGATACATATTAGTATCGTTATTGTTAAATTGATAATGAATTTAATATATGCTCGCACATTTCTAGCTTTGGGCTAAATTCACACAAATAATATTATATAGCAAAGTAATAATATTATTACAAAGATCCAACCTGATCGTAAAATGGAATGTTATTTATTTATTGATTATTATCAGAATTGATTACGATTTCTCAAAGATTTAAGATTAATAGAATTTTATACAGTTGTATATACAGTACTATATTAAATAATTTAGAAAAAAATTATTACATCATGTAATCCTTGTAAAAAGTTATATGTAACATTTTATCGTATTGATAATTCTAATAATGAAAAATATTTTATTATACATGTTAAACATACTTCGTCTTTAAAAAAACACAAATCGAAATGGAGCAAATGTTTTATTATATCGTTTATATTTTTTTACCAGGATGTAATTAGTCAAATTGACGTGTAGCCGGAAAAATAAAATATTGTTTCACACATGTGATCGTTATTTCAATGGTATCGTTTTGGTGCAATCGTTATTGTTGCATTCGTTATAGCGAGTTGATAAAATAATTACTGAAAATCCCCCCCCCCCTCTCCCGCATTTACAGCGACACATTTGATTGTCGACGATTCAATTGTTTCGCTTTCCACAGCAGGTATGAGATTATAAAAATAATCCAGCAGAAGCATGTCGATGCTCGTACGCACACGTGTGGTAATTTAACGTTTATATCCCTCCATTATCTCATAATGAATACACGCGAAAATTCTCCCGTGCAAACGCACGATACAAAATATACTAAATTAAAATTAAAAGCACGTGTTATTGATCGTGTTTCACATATCCCATTTGAATTTAATTTGACACGCATGCCGTTTTGTGGAAACAATTTCTCTGTAGATACAAATTTAATAAGAATTGAGAGAAAGTAACGACTGACCTAGAGCGTTAATATGGTGACTCATTTCTCTTAAATCTGACCTTAATTGTTAAGGTTAATTGTTTCTGGCACGAAACCGAAGATAAAAATCGATCGCCTCTTAGGTAACTCCAGCTAACTTCCGCTTTATTGTTATCGTTCCGATCTGTTCGACGGATGTTGGCAGAGTCGAACCAACATCCTCGTTTGAGTTTCATTGCGCCAGGATCATGTAATATGAGAACGCACTGTTTTAAAAATTCAAATTAAAAGTATATCGCAAATATTTTCTATTCGTATATATTAATTATATATTAATTATATAATTAATATATATATATATATATATATATAACAATTTATATGTAGGATATCTTAATTGTAAAATTAAGTATGGAGTGGGACATTTTCTCTTTGGTTTGCGTTGCGACGATCAGTGGCACGGCGACAGCCGCTATTTTTAGAAGAGGTGACTCCCGGTCGCCTTTCTTTTATTTTGACAGTGTTTTGTTTACGATTGTGTTCTGTTGTGTGTTACGATTGGCTTGGATTGTGGAGGCAAGTGCAAACAGGTGAAGGCAGGTTGTTGCTAGCCGTCCGAGGATTCACATCTCGTCTCCGCTACTGTACTTCGATTAATAATTTTAAATAAACTTTATATCTAATTTGATCCCATATACTTTGGGGACTTGTCCGGGATCACATCCTGAAGTATAGTAGCACCCGAAGAAAGATTGTGTGCAAGTACGAGTCAAGTTAAGAAGTAAACTATGACGGAACAAGGCGCTAGTGCTAATGTTAGTGCTGGTGCTAGTGCTGGTGCTGGTGCTAGTGACCAACGACGATCTAAAGACGAAGTTGACGAACATGACGACAGCCCAGTTGAAGCAAGAGCTGAGAAAACGCAAGCTAAAGACGGCGGGGTTGAAGAATGAGCTAATTCTTCTGTTCTGGCTACTACCGTTTATGCAACTCGAGAGTGAACACGGTGAAACATGTCAGACGATCAAAATCAGAATGATGACGAAGACACCCACGGGAAACAAGACGGCGATGAGAACGACAGCTCAGATGACGAAGATGAGCCAGTTCCCGAGAGAAGACAAAGTAAAAAAAATCACCTTCTGATAATTAAAAATGTGGAAGAATCTTTGGAAACATTTAATGGAGATAACAAGGTCGACGTTAAAAGGTGGATCAGAGATTTTGAAGAAATGGCTGTGCTGTGCGAGTGGTCCGATATTCAAATGGCATACGCGAAACGTCTTCTTCGTGGTTCAGCGAAGCTATTTGTTAACTACGAGAAAGGCACAAAGACATGGAAAAAGCTATGGCGAGCATTGCAAGAGGAATTTGCGGATATTATGGACAGTCACGCAGTACATCAGGAACTATCGCGACGAAAGAAAGCATCCGATGAATCGTACCAAACCTATATATATAAAATGCTTGAGATTGCCGCGCAAGCCAATGTCGATACACAATCAATTATTCAATATATTATCGAGGGAATTCAAGACGATCCGGTTAACAAGACACTATTGCGAGGAGCAAAAACGATACGTGAATTAAAGAAAAGATTTGCTCAATATGAAGCCATTAAGAAAGAAGGAAAACTGAAGATGAAGTCAAAGTCGGAAGAGAAGAAGAAGACAATCCGAGGAGACCTGAGCGCGACAGAGAAGAAGCAGTGTTTTAATTGTGGCGATAGAGACCATGTGGGTAAGGCGTGCCCAATGAAAGACAAAGACATCAAGTGTTTCAAGTGTAATCAGTACGGACACATCGCAAAACTATGTAAGGGAACCGTAAGTACAAATACGAAAGAAATCGCATGTACAATTGCTAAGAGTCCATACCAAAAACAGATAAAAGAAGTAGAAGTCGCGAAGCAAGATTTTGTTAGTATCATAGATACCGACAGTGACTTAAGTTTAATGAATCGAGATTGTTACGAAAAGATAGGTCGTCCGAAGTTAAATGATAGCATAAAATTCGATGGATTAGGCGCATTGAATAATAGTACGTATGGCTCTTTTGTGACGGATGTTACCATTTATGGCGAAATATATAAAATTATCTTTCATGTTGTCGATAATGAAATAATAAAGTAGACAATCTTAATTGGTGCAGACTTTCTGAATTTGATTGAATTGCATTCGGTAAAAGGGCAGGTAACGATTCGAAAAATTCCTGAAAAAACAATAGACGCGAATAATTCAGATGTTCCGGAAGTATTGAGAGTCGATGTTGTAGAAACAACTGATCCATTTGATTTTTTTGCATATCTCCGATGAAAATAGTCGACAGGAAATAGAAAGTATTGCGAGGAATGAGCTTAAGAAAACACGTCGGTGTTAAAATGACTCTAATTTTAAAGGACGATGTTCCGGTATATCAAAGAGCCCACAGGTTATCTCCGTCGGTTAAAGAAGAAGTCGAAAGACAGTTAAAAGTATGGTTAGATAACGACATTATCAGATTTTCAAATTCCGAATATGCAAGCCCTATAGTTTTAGTAAGAAAAAAGAATGGCGATATAAGAATCTGTGTAGATTTTCGCAAATTAAGAAAATTATAAAAGACCGCTACCCGTTGCCGTTGATTGAAGATCAGCTAGATAGATTGCAGGGTGTAAAATTCTTTAGCGCAATCGATTTAGAAAACGAATTTTTTTCACGTGGAAGTAGACAGAGGGAAGCAGAAAATAAACTTCGTTCATTGTTCCTACAGGCCAGTACGAATTTATACGGATGCCTTTCGGCCTATGTAATTCTCCTGCTATATTTAAAAAATTCATAAATGCCGTGTTTAGAGAACTAATTGCCGAAGGAGTCGTTCTAACGTATTAGGTGTACAACTTTGCTTCCGCCGTTTTTTTCCGAAATTCGAGGCTTTATTGTAAAAAACTGGTTACATTTATGATTCAAAGTATTGTCTATCGCTGGCCATTACTTTCTCCTATCTTTTGGACAGCGTACGAATCCCGCGTCGAAAAAACTGGTCATCTTTTGAGGCGATCCACGAATCGATCCAATTTTTTACTTCTTCATAAGACCGGAAGTGCTGGTCAGCCAGGCCGTGTGCCATTGATCGAAACAAGTGATAGTCAGAGGGAGCAACGTCTGGAGAATACGGCGGGTGGGGTAGGACTTCCCATTTCAACGTTTCCAAGTATGTCTTGACCACTTTCGCAACATGGGGTCGAGCATTGTCATGCTGCAAAATCACTTTATCGTGTCTCTCGTTGTATTGCGGCCGTTTGTTTTTCAATGCTCGGCTCAAACGCATCAATTGCGTTCGATACCGATCGCCTGTGATTGTTTCAGTCGGTTTTAACAGCTCATAATACACTACGCCGAGCTGGTCCCACCAAATACAGAGCATGACCTTGGAGCCGTGAATATTCGGTTTGGCCGTCGACATGGAAGCATGGCCGGGAACTCTCCATGATTTTCTGCGCTTGGGGGGGGAGGAGGTTATCGTAATGAACCCATTTTTCGTTCCCAGTCACAATGCGATGCAGAAATCCCTTCCGTCTTTGCCTTTCAAGCAGCTGTTCACAAGCAAACAAACGCCGTTCAACATCTCTCGGCTTCAACTCGTACGGCACCCAATTTCCTTACTTCTGAATCATTCCCATGGCTTTGAGGCGTTTTGAAGTGGCTTGTTGAGTCATTCCCAATGATCGTGCCAATTCTTCTTGATTTTGACACGAGTCTTGATCAAGTAATGCCTCCAATTCTGCATCTTCGAAAACCTTCTCTCTTCTACCGCTATGCCGGTCTTCGACATCAAAATCACCGTTCTTGAAACGTTGAAACCACTCACGACACGTTCTTTCACTAATAGCGGTCTCACCATAAGTATTTGAGAGCATTCGATGAGCCTCAGCCGCAGATTTCTTCATATTGAAGCAGAAAATTAAAACCTCCCGCAAATGACGAGAATTTGGCTCGTAAACTGACATTTTCAATCGAGAATAACTTTATGATGCAGACACAAATCGACTAATGTTTTTATGGGATTAAGTTGACAGATGCCCAAGTTTATTGTATGACGTTTATGATCTATTTATTTCGACCACCACTTACCACTAAAGCCATCTATAGGAAAACGACGGAATCAAAGTTGTACACCTAATATACGGATGATTTAATTATTCCTTCGCAAACTGTAGAACAAACGATAGATAATTTGAAACGCGTGCTAGAGATATTGAGTCGGTCTGCGCATAATTGACGTAAGTGTCGATTTTTACAAACGAGAATCGAGTATCTAGGGCACGTTATAATAAATAGAACAATAGAACCCTCAAAATGTAAAATTAAAGCCGTTATGAAGTTTCCCGATCCGAAGTGTATTAAAGACGTGCAAAGTTTTCTCGGTCTTACGGGATATTTTCGCAAATTTATTTATCAATATTCAATGATAGCACGACCGCTGACGAATCTTTTGAAAAATAACGTAGAGTTCCGATTCGAAAAAAACGAACAACAAGCCTTTCAAAATTTGAAGATTGCATTAAGTAATAAGCCTGTTCTGAAGTTATATAAAGTCGGAGCCGAAACGGAATTACATACAGACGCTTCGAAGTTTGACTACGGCGCGATTCTATTACAAAAAGATTCAGATAATGCTTTTCATCCGATTTATTATGCAAGTGGCAAAACTACCCCGGCGGAAGAAAAATATACCAGTTATGAATTAGAAGTACTCGCGATTATTAAAGCACTGAAGAAATTTAGAGTATATCTCTTAGGTATTCATTTCAAAATTATTATTGACTGCAAGGCGTTTACATTGACAATGAACAAGCAGGATTTATGTGTTCGTGTAGCTCAGTGGACTCTCGCATTAGAAGGAATACAATTACGAGATTCAACATAGATCGGCGAAAAGTATGATGCATGTAGATGCACTGAGTAGACATCTTTCAGAAACTTTACTCATTAACGAAAGTAACGACAACCTAATCGCTAGATTTAAACAAGCTCAGCGTACCGATCAAGACTTACAAAAAATTATCAAGTTGACAACACTCGGTACAGCTGATGGCTATGCGTTGAGAAACGACTTATTATATCGAGATGATAAAGGCGAATTGTTAGTAGTGTACCTAAAATGTTGCAAGCTTCAATAATTAAACTAGCACACAAACACTTTAGTGAAGAAGACGGAATGCTTGTACGTAGAGATTATTGGTTCAAGGGTATGCGGTCGAAAATTGAAAAAATTATCACGAACTGCATAAATTGCATTCTGGTGGAACGCAAACACGGTAAACAAGAAGGATTTTTAGATACAATTGACAAAGGTGACATTCCTCTGCATACGTATCACGTGGACCATTTGGGTCCAATGCCAAGTACGAAGAAAAGCTATCGGCACATTTTTGCTATAATCGATGCATTCAGTAAATTTGTATGGCCATATACTGTCAAATCGACGGACACTGAGGTAATTAAGCATTTGCGCAAACAATCAATTGTGTTTGGAAACCCTCATAGGATTATATCAGATCGTGGAACAGCATTTACATCCAGTGCGTTTAAAGAATATTGTACCGAGGAAAAGATTCAGCATGTTTTCATAACTACAGGAGTACCTAGAAGCAACGGGCAAATAGAAAGAGTGAATTGTACACTTATACCCCTATTAACAAAATTGTCAACTCTGAAACCAGAAGAGTGGTTTAAATTTCTTGATATTGCTCAGAAATATCTAAATGTCACACCAAGTCGAAGCACAGGCCGTACACCGTTTCAATTAATGTTTGGTGCTTGCATGCGATTAAAGGAAAATCGAGAAGTGCGTGAAATGATTGAGAACGAATGGGTAAGAATGTTCGAAGAAGAGCGCGACGATATGCGGCAGGAAGCTAGAGAAAAGATTGCCAAAACACAGAAAGAGAACTCGAAGGGCTTCGATAAAAAACGGAAAATGACACTAAAATACGCGGGGATCTTGTTGCGATTAAGCGAACCCAATTAGGTCCGTGGCTTGACTTTCGAAATAAGTTTTTAGGTCCGTATAGTGTATCGAAAGTAATGCGTAACGATCGATATTTAGTTACAAAAGTAGGCGAACACGAAGGCCCTCAAGAAACGTCTGCGTCAGCTGAGCATATGAAACCTTGGTTGTGCTCTGATACCGCAGACGAAATAGAAAGTGACGTTGAAGAAGAAACTAATCAGGAAAAGAAACACGTAATAAATGATTGCAAAAATTAGCGCTCGAGGGCGAATGCACTCGGCAGGACGGCCGAGAATGTAAGATATTTTAATTGTAAAATTAAGTATGGAGTGGGACATTTTCTCTTTGGTTTGCGTTGCGACGATCAGTGACACACCGACAACCGTTATTTTTAGAAGAGGTGAGCGCCTTTCTTTTATTTATCAGTGTTTTGTATCAGTTTTGTTTACGATTGTGTTCTGTTGTGTGTTACGATTGTCATGGCTTGGATTGTGGAGGCAAGTGCAAGAAGGTGAAGGCAGGTTGTTGCTCGCCGTCCGAGGATTCACATCTTGTCTCCGCTACTGTACTTTGATTAATAATTTTAAATAAACTTTATATCTAATTTGATTCCATATATATAAGTATTATATATAGTGTTTTGCGAGCATTAAACTCTATCGTGCCTATAATTCTTGTATCTTCTTGTACGGAGAGTGATTTACTGGCAATCGATTTTATCTTGATCAGCGGCGAGACAAGATATACGATCGGTATGGAGCATTATACAAATAATTATAGCCAATATACGGACGATCAACGATGTCTAATATTTGCGATAGATTTAGCTCACTGGCTACTGGCTAAACATTGAACGCTAGGAACGATTGTCAATTGCTCTCACGTCACGGATATTTGCCTGTGAATAATTAATGGGATTCCCTTTCGAGCTGAACGCGTGCACGGATTTAGATATTTCGAGATAATATGGCTTGACAAATTACCTTTATTTGTTCGATTCTTCTTCTCCATTAGAACAATTGAAGCACGTCTGTCAACTCTCTTTTCATATCATTCGTATCAATTTTGCATGAAGGTGATGATGTGCGAGAAAGAAGAATCACAATTTTTAAGGTAGATTTAAATTCTCGCGTATAAATTATTCGCTAAAACTCTCACATGTTTTGTCTTCTAAACTAGTATTTTTTCATTGGCGTAGGATAAAGAATGTTTTATCTCCTCGCCGTTAACTTTAGAGCAACCGTCTGACACCATGCTAAACATAGTTATCTCGAGATAAACGTTAAAGCGCGTTGCTTAAGAGCGGGAATTTCTAACACTTTCCGTGATACTCAAGAAGATGTTACACGCGTACGAAGCACTTCGGCCGGCCATTTTGCTAGTTTCCTTCATGGTTGCCTCAAATTAAACTGAAAGCACGGAGCTTCAGTGTGATGCTTACGAGTGGTCGAAGTGCAATTTAAGCTCGAAGAAACTTAAGCTTTAAGGAATGGGCAACGCAACTGGTAAGAGTCTTACGCTCTTCGCGAGCTCTAAGCATGCAGTAAAGAAAGACAGATCCGCTTATAGTAGCTGCTACGGACATTAACTGATCCAGCACATGCTAATAATACATTCTTCCGTGAATGCTTTGAAGTTTAAATAGATGTACTAAAGTTCTCGCACAAACGCGAGAATGGAGTAACGACACGAGCATCGTATTTTATACAACGCATTAATGTGCAATTATACAATTGTCCGGGAAATAACAATGTATATTAATGACAGAGTTTTGGGAAAGGGAAAGCGTTCACAATAAGAAAAAGAAATCTATGTATTTGTAACAAAAAATAATAATCGCGATGCGATTACGCGTAATTGGTTTCAATTCCATTCTATCTCTTCATTCCGCATAATGAAGTAGTCGTCCGTGATGAAAATCGTTTCCTTCCTATGAGAGCATTTAAGCATCCACGAAGGGAAATGTCGCTATATATTAAGAAGGAAATGAAAGGACCTAGATTGAATCATCCGTTCCTTAGACCGATCGGATGCTGCGATGCAAGGTAAATTATGGCGGGAGATACCGCTTAAATGGTTATTAGAGCGTAAGATAAACCATGTCGGATTTACATACAGAATTTGCATTTAGAATTTGCAATTAGTAAAAATGGTCTCATTAATAATAAGGAAAACGTAAAAAAATAGACTAAAAGAAAAAATGTAGAAATTACCCGTTCAGTACAGACTTCCAAGGGACGTCCTTAGAACATTTTACGTATGTTCTAAGAACGTCCTTTGGAGGTTGTGCTGTATAGATATGTCACAGCAAAATACTACAGCTTTAGAGACTAGTGAATTGTCCAAGTCCCGGGAAACTTTTAGGTTACCCTTTTGTGGTAACTCATTGAATCCATTATCACACCGGTAGACACGAACGATACTGCGCCGGTATGCATATACAATATGTTTTCTTATATTACGCGGTATATATTTCTCTACGGTGGTACACGCGCAATATTTGCACCGGGCGATAGCATAGTCGGTTATTATTTAACAGGCTGGCGCAATGTATCGCGCATTTTGACACCTTGCTGGTCCGTTTTTGTGAAATACGGCTGTAAGATCCGCATTGCGCCGTTTTTCGTATTTACCGTGGGCTTTTTTTCCCGTAACGCCTCGGCGCCGTAGCGACAATATTCGACGCCGCTTCACGCGATTATACACCGTAATGTGGAGTTTGCTTCGCAATATTTATCGCGTTACGTTATAAAATATATAGATAGTGCGCGCTTGATATGCGATAGTTCGCATCGCGCGACAAAGTCGGAAGAACTACGCATTGGTCACATTAACATTTTTTTTAGTAATTAACCATTCTTAAAAATGACTCCTAAACTTCTTCTTTCACTTGAGATACTCGCGGAATATTCGGAGCACCTCGCCGAGAATTTAATTATCTGATAGTCAACCGATCTATCTCTCTGTCCCTCGAGGAAATATATGTGCTCCTACAACTCTGTGCGGCTGAATTCGGACCGGAAGCACTGCCGCCGTACTTTTCTACGTGGAAATAAGAAAAATTTTTATTTTGCCTTTTCGTTTCACAGATAGATTATCTATACGTAATTGACTGTCGAGAAATATTACATTATCGGACGCTGATATATAACATGACATTATTATAAATTAAACCAACGAACTGTTATATATTCAACGTCTGTTTGATGACAAAGATTTACGAATGCATATACATATATTCTGAACGTTTTAACGTGCTTTCGAAAAAATAATTGTATTTTTTTAAATAAAAAATACGGTAAAAAAATACGCAGAGATAGCTAAAGGCAATTTGTTCTTCTTATTTATTAGCCGGAAATCGATGCTATATCGACTTTATCAATGCGAAAATATTCACCATTTCCATTTCATTCTTATAAAGAGATTTGATAACTGATCCTCTGAAAATATTATTTCCTGATCAACGGGGTTGAAGGTAGCTTGATATGACTCATACAGATACGTATATCTCAATCGTATCCTGGAATTGGAAAAAGAATTGCTGAGGTAAAATTTTTAATTACGATTATCGTACGCTTATTTAAATATAATTGTATAAACGTAATAACTATATAATTAATTTTTTAAAAGAACTGCGATTTATTAAGCGCTGTGATTTTTATTAGATTCTCTATTTTACACTTAGAAAATTTTATAATTTTTGCACGAAACAATTATGCAGAAAGGTTTCGAGGTAAAACAAGCGCTACCTTGGATTTAATTCAGTCTTTATTGAATGAAATGTTAAGCACGGTAACGAGACTAATTTCCACCGCTGTAAATGTCAGAGGCGTGAATGTAAAGTGGCGTCTTACAGGCATTTAATCCGATGACAACGGGTCTCAAGGAGTAAATAATTACGACGGGATCACGCTTTGCATTTTATTCTCAAGCTATATTACAGGCCATCGCCTTGAAGTGCATTGCTAGTTTAACATCGGATTTCCATTTAATTTACACAGAAATCGAGAGTTATTTCTCAAACGCAATATCTAATGCGTAACGACAAGTCAAACCATTAAGTTTCATTGCCATTAATGTCGCACTAGTCGCAAAGACCGTTTGCTGTTACTGACGCGCCCAATTGAATTCGTTCATTGCTCTATATATACGAATAAACAGTTAATGAGCCAAGAGCGCACGTTGACTATATATCGTCGGTAGTTGATGTATCCGTTTGCCTGCAGCTCGCGTGTCTTCCGATTAGCGAAACGACGCCGGATGTATAAATTCCCAGTTGGTTGTGCTGTAATAATGGTATTTATGGTGCAGCGAACGCGAGAATGAAGTACTTGATGCGCAACGCTACGATACGCGTTTCACATGCAGATTATTATGACAAAGAACATTATGCGCGAGCTGAACGTGTACAAGTATAGCTTCGCGTTCGATGTTTATTAATCTGCCAATTTCGTCTTTCAAAATTTATACGAAAGGGAAGAGACACGAGGTACGAGTGCACGGATCATATGGAATTCGTGAGCGTCCACGTATCAGTACGTACGGGCTAGATAGAGGAACGGCGGGGATTACCAAATCGATATACTAAACGGGTTTAACGGGGCAGGAATAATTAGGATGTTGGCACCGAGCCCGACAGAGCTCGCAGAACAGATTCGAACTGAAGAAGGGTCAGTGCTCGTGCTCCACCTATTACACGCGTTGCCACCCGTGCCTCCGTGTGAGTACGCCGTGCGTCTGTACTATATCGAGCAACGCGTTTAAAGTGCTCACCAGCCGTGCTGAAGAGTCTTCGTATGTCCCGTCACGCGTGTGATTAGAATTAGTGAAAGGGATTTTGTCCTGTCAGTCGCCGGGCTAGATCGAGCAACGACGAGGATACCTGATTGATATTAAACGCTAAATGCGTATATACCGTATTATACCTCAACGAATAAGAGAATTTTAAGTCCGTTCTACAATACGTAAATAACGTAGTCGTAGGATTGTGAAAGTAGTAGCAGTAGTAAATGTTATACAAGTTAATCTACAACGAAGTAAAGATACATCGTAACTTGGTTACGGCAATCAATCGGAATCCAGTTTTGCATTTTGATAGGAACGATGTTGATTATGATGGATAAAGAGAAAGTGCTTTTGCTACTATTATTATTGTTACTACAAAGTGAATTTTTTAATTCATATAAAATTTATATAAAAATAAAAAGTATTACAAAGATGGTGGGTGCGCCCCCCTTCAAGTTGAGTATTGCACACATCAATATTTTTCTCGGATTCCATATTAGAATAAAATAAATTTAACTTTGAGAATTGTATTCATGTTTATTTCCATGTACTGACAGAAAGACTGATGGCGACTTAGATACGTGACTAAAACAGCACTCTTGATTGGTTGACTTTTACGTCGTACATCGGTCGTAGTTGTGACAGATAAAGTTAAACAATCTTTCACAACACGTTTTGTAAGTGCGATAGTACTATTTTTTAACTGTGTTTTACAACACTGTACAATCACTTATGATTACGTTTACGCTATTGTAGAATAGGCTTTAGAAAAACCACTCTATTGTAACATACACGCTGACCGACTCGCGTCACTCGCATCCTCTTGTATCCTTTTTTCAGTTTTGTTTAACGAAACAACGATGCCGTTATGCGGTGAAAGAAATTGCCAATATTTGGAAATTGCCAATATTTGGAAGTACACAGCTGTTTCATTTTTTTTCCTTCTATTTTTTTCTAGACAAGACAGGGCTGCCCTTTGCCATTACAGGATTGGTAGAGAGTGGTCAGTTTTATTTCCATATTGACATTGTCAAATATAAATAAACACCAAAAGAGATTTATATTTATTGGGGAAAAATTGTAAATATCTATATATTTTTTATGTTTTTATATTACGTTGGAATACGTCAACGGACAGGATACACAGTTTGCAATGCGTCGAAGATAAAGTATGACGTGTCGTCAAGCATCAGCATCAATCGCTGGCAGGTGGGCGGTCATAAAATTGCAGCATTATAAAATATCTGGATTTATGATTACCATGATATCTTGTGCAAACGCACGTTTCGTTCGTAAAAAATTCAATAAAAAAAGAATTATAAATATTCCGATAACACAACAATTCATATCAATTTCATCGGTACACCACGAATGTGTGAACTAACACAGCTGGTCCGTTTATGTTGTTAATCAACACACAAGTTAAACAGTTTCAACAGTTTACTGATATTGGTGCATTTAGGGAATAAGTTTTTTATTTTATTTTGGAGATCGCATTGTGTCTAACAGTATTATGTTTCAATTAAAAACAGCCACGAAATAAAACATAATACACTGTAATTCTCGCGTAACCGCGAATATTGCTCCCGAATTGCCTATTGCACTTTTAATTGTTTTTTAAAATATACATGGTTGGCGTTTAATAAATGGCATAACGTCCATTTGGACATCTTGTCCATATTTTCATGTCGTGTTTTGTTTCGTCGATATGTATTTCTTTGTTTGCAATCATCTGTCATATTAAGTAGTAATAAAGACTTCCGTCTTAGGAAAATTAAAATTTTATTGAAACAGATGTTAAAATATGAATACTTAAATGTAATTAATTATTCTCAGCATCTTATAAGACGATCAAGCATGCTTTTCCTTTTGCTCTGACTTATAACTTTAGAGAATATAAATCAATTTGTATAAGCTTCTGAACGAGAATTGGAGGAGCCCTAAAGAAGATTTATCTCGGCGCAGTTTTGGAAGTAAACAACTGTGATATTGAGGATAGAATAAATTAAGCAGTTCAAGAAACTCTCAAGGATGTATACAGTGACTGTAAGATTTTGAGCCTAAGTACATTTTGAAACTTCCTCTGTTATCGTATCTAGTGACGCATAATCGACACAGCATTTACATAAATGCATCGAGCGAGTGCAGTCAACCGCACTAAATTGAACTCTACCAACCTCTCGTTCAAGATTGGATTTTCTGGGCCGTTATCCAGTCTATTACCTATCGTCTATTTATGCTCTAGTCGGAATTATTAGGCTTTATGGCGTTGGAGTTGATCAATTCTCGCACCTTCCATCTACTTTATGCGTTTATCGTCGAACAATTTCCTTTCCCTCTTAAGTTAACGAAACGCGACAAGCGAACTGCGAGAGCCGCCGTAAATTGCATTTAGCGAACCATTTCGCGTCGAAAGAGCAAAAGGAAGAAAGGGAAAAAGTAATACGGAGAACGTTTTCGTTTTTCCCCGGTTCAAAATGAATCCGCGCGAACCCGATTCCAAGACTGCGGGAATTACTTACCATAAATTATTATCGGAATACGCTCCACAAAATCTACATACTCTTTCAGATTAACCATTCTATATCTAGGGTTTTGCTTTTGCCTCGATATAATCGATATAAAAGTTTTAATCGAAAGTATGCGGACAAATTCAGACACTCGTTTTGACTTACAAAAGGGCACACGAGTCCGAAAATTCTGATTGAAACTTTACACACATGTAGGGGGAATGTATGTACTATACAATGTAAGGAAATCACTCTTTATGTGTAGAGTGGCTTTCTTGCTTTTCTCAAAAATTTTTCGAAAAATGTTTTATGCAAAAATTTTATGGTAAAAACACCTTTATTTAACCACATTAATTCTTTTTAATACTTTTAAAAAATTTATTTTTGCAAAATTTTATTAATGTAGTTAAATAGAGTGTTTTTATCATAAAAGTTTTGTATAAAAGATTTTTCGAATAATTTTTTAGCTAAATCGAGAAAAGTTTTACATACTCGAAAAATGATTTCATCCTTTAGAATCGTTTTTGCCTAGCAACTGAAAATTCTCCTAAATTCATCTATTTACCCCTTACATGCGTGTAAAGTTTTATCAAAATTTTCAAGTTTAAAGTTATACTGCCGAAGTATGTAGAAATAATCGACGAAACTGACGTGTCATGATATAAAGGTATCATGAACATCTTGGACTAACATCTTGATTCTGTCTGTGTTGATTCCAAAATATCGACTGTAATATCTCCTCAAACGACTATGCCAGTATCAAGATGTCTATCGATTCGAAGTGAAATGTTACGTTATTATTTTTCTGGTGGCGCGCCAGCCGAATGTGGAATTCTGTAAAAATAATGAAAATTCATCCCCAGAAATTTTATTTCTGGATCAACTACATTGATGGCGCGTTTTCGTTTAATTTTCTTTTGCTGTCAACTTCTCTATTGCCCCTCGGATACCAAATGCGTTGATATGGTAACAAAATTCATTTTTCGCCATGTAAAACGCGTGATATTCGATTTGTACCTGATAAAAATTTCGCTTTTACACGCCGGATTACAGAAAAATGCGCTCGCAGGAACAACGAGGATACACATGCAATCGGCAACAGCAATTAAATTGGCGGACATGGTGCACTACCTTTTCTACCACGTTTTATAGTTTCAATATCTATTTAATACGTCGAAGGTACACGAGGTACTCTTTAATTGTCTGGCTTGTAAAGCTTATGCGAAGCGCTTCTTTTAGAAAGCAATAAAATTTTACGATCTCCCTCTCTCTTTCTCTCTCCCTCTTTTTTTTCTCTTTTGCTCCCACCATCTATCCTCGCAATTTACTTTATGGAAGTGATCTTCTTACGGCGTAAGTTTTATGCTTTTGGATCACTCATTATATATCGAAAATAAAAATTTACTGGAGCGGATATAGGTATACCAAAGCACACCAGATGTCTGTCAAGCACGATGGAGGCAAAGTCACCGGAATATGGCGCCATATCTGAATTTGTCTTATTTCTGCGCCGTTGTTCTATGTACTAGCATATAGCGTTAAATCTTTCCGCCACGATTGCTGTAAATGAAATATAGCTGTTTGTTAAGTATCGAGTCGCTGAAGAGTACTGTCCATACGCCTTCAGGAGTCGGCGCTTAATTCGTTTCCTCGCACTTCACTTCTTCCATTTTAATGCTTTTGGAGTTTCGAGAATCCAGTTACGTGCAAAGTTACAATCCCCCCGTTATTTCGCATTGTCGAGCAGAGGGAGAGAGAGAGAGAGAGAGAGGGAGAGGAGGAGGATAAATGTGAAAAGATTTTCAGGCGATAAAAGAATGCCCGTCCTCTCTTATTAATCGTTAATACAGAGTACGGAATTCTTTTTTCCGCGTCAATACTTTCCCGCTCACGCGAGAATTCTTCGGCTTTCATCTCGCTACAATTTTTTTTCTTGCTCCATCAGCTGCCACCGTACAGCGATGCGCTTTTACGTCGCGGCAATTCATCCTTACCTCCACTAACACGACCGAACGAGACTGAGCATCTCTTGTGTGCTACAGGCAAGTATCATTTCCACAAAAAAGTAACTCGAAAATGAAAAATCGAGTGTCGCCGGGCTGACGTGTTATTTTTCCGAGAGTGGACGGTATGTGTGAAATGTGTCAGAAATACAATACTGAAACGCTAATTATATAGCACGACGTATGACACGTAATAAAGGATCGTAACTTAAGATACGTGAAGAATAAGCGGCTTAACGTAAGAAAATGAATCTCATTAGCGTGCTCTTTATTGTCTCCTAACAAAAATTTTTATAAGAAATTATGAAAGAAGATATAAGCGAACGATGTTCCAAATGGATGGACATTTTCTCTAGGGGATTATGAAAATAAATATTTAAAAGCATTGCGATTCAGCATCGAGTGATATCCTTCTTTCAAGCGTACGAGAATATTAAACGAACAAACAATATTATATCCATCATGGAGCAAAGAAATATTGAAATTAAGTGACAATAAAGTACGATTTAAACACACATATTGTTTTAATTAAGTAAAATGTACACTTTAAGCAAAAACGATTGTTTGACAAATTTAAAAAAATCTAAATCAAGAATGTAAATCAAGAAGAAGGGAATTGTATAAGTAACGAAAAGTCTTTAGTTTGGAGAGCAGCACAGGCTAATGCAAAGTAAACATATTGTTTTAATTAAGCAAAATGTGCGTTTTAAACAAAGGTGATTGTTTGACAAATTGAAAATAAATCAAGAAGAGAGAAACCGTATAAGTAACGAAAAGTCTTTAGTTGGGACAGCAGCACAGGCAAAGAAGCGTCGTTCACGGGTTACGGTGGGGGATTTAAATGAATGTCTTTTAATTAGAGGAGAACGAGACTTTACAAAACGTGACATTGCACTCCTGGCTTCAATTCTCAAATGTGTAACGCGACGCCCGTAGGATTTCTTTTCTCGTGTTCATCAATTTGCAAGGCAACCGTCGTCGTGAGCATATTTGCGTACGCACACGGACAAAAAAGGCCAGCGGCTATTCTCTTTAATATGTTTCCACGATACTTGTGGATGACATGCATTTCACGTAGCCGTCATAGCTGACGTAAGGGTTTGCCATAATAAAAGCCCGAACGATCTTCTTTGAGCCACTCCGCGCAGTAGACGTAATCCAGTTTAAAAGTATAGCAGGAGAAAAATAGCATGGCGCATTTCGCCCTCACCAACATCAGTGACATTCACACGGTTGTCAAGAAAAATCTCGCACGTGACACACACAGACACACATACACATTCTTGCAGAGGACAATGACAATTTGCGCTCGTTTAACGTGTGTCTTGAAAAAACGAACCGTCTTTACCTTGATGACATGTAAATAACGTCGCGCATGGCTCTCGATGAAATTAATCGCACGAATGCATCAATGCCTCGAGGCGAGAGGCAATCAATCGATTAGTAGCAGTACCGACGCCGGACGATGGACGCAGACAAATTTGCATTCTGTCGCCATCGACACAGCACGGAAAGCCGAAAGAACCAGGGACTAGATGGAAGAGGAGAGGAAAAAAGAACGCGCTGAAATATTTAAGGCGCAGTCACCTTGTTAGTGCCTCTCGGCGTAGGAGAGGATGTGATTTGAGGGTGAGTGATTGACAGCGCTTGCAGTTTGCGCATAAGGGGACGAAAGTGGCGGCGGGACGGAACGGCGGCAGCGGAAGATAATGGAACGCTGTTCGCTTACGGTGATGTCATAAATCGGGACGTAGCGGGCGAGTTCGTCCCATGTAAATCATGTTTTATACGCTAAACCAGAATTGTATACATGCATCGTACAGTGACATATATGCACTTACGCGCTTGTTAGCGTACATACACATGTACATATAGTGCGAAATCCTATTTCATTAAATATTCTTTTTTATCTTTTCCTTCCATACGTGCGAAAATTTGTTTTTATATTAGACTCAGCATTCTGTTTTCGCAGGAATACCGTATAAATGTCAGGGCAGATTAGCCGGAACTCATACATAACACTCCTCGAACGAAAGAAGATACATATTGACCGAAAAATACAGAGAGAAAGAGAGAGAAAGGGAGAGAAAGAGAGAGAGACTTCTGTCTTCTGTCATTGAATAATTCGTATGATTTCCGTATGATACACGTGGACTATGCTTAAAGAATTGAGAAATTCGCTTGGTCGACGTGCACGTCAAATCCGATAAAGGGGAAAGACGCATATTTGGCACGTGGTTTCCATTTTGCGCGGTCCTGTGATCGCATAGAGTCACGGACGTTAAACCGCCACGACCACACTATGGTAGACAATGAATTTCAGACGCTTCGTTGACGCACTCTGCACGAGTATTTCATGGCTGACTATACTCGGACGTGAGACATATTGCCGTTCTCGACCGGTGGATTTCAATGCAGATTTTATGTTCGCGCGGTGAACACGCATCAGCGATTTTCGAAAAACGCGTCAGATATCGGTTAGCCGAGATAGGTGAGCGAGTTTTGCTGCGGAAAGAGAGAGAGAGAGAGAGAGAGAAAAAGAATAAAATACATTCGAAATACAGGGTAAAAAATTTTGAATGTCGAAAAAATGTCGATGCGCGTCTGCATCTTTCATATTACAAAATGAACTACAAAAATTTCCGTTTTTTTATAACCCACTGATTTGTGCAAAATATGCACGTCAGTTGTTTTTACTTTTAAAGTTTGCTTTTAAAGAAAATGTATTATAATAAATTCAATATGATTTCTCGCATTTAAAGCACTTTTCTAAATAAAAAACAAGACCTATTTGTAAAGAGAATTAAAAAACATAAATATTATATTCTTTTTGACTGTAAATTACATAATAGTAGGAAAAATATCTAAAATCGCCAAAAGAATTAAAAGACTTTTAAAACGAAATATCACTCGGTTATCATATTTACGATTCTTGAAAGGTAGCTACTTTAAGGGTTATTAAAGGGTTAAAGCAGCACGGTTGAATTTATCGTTATATGTATATTTTTTTTAAGACAAAATTGATGTGCGTTTCGGCATATTTTTAAAAAATTAATTAGTTGCAAAATGATGGAAGAAGTTTCCATTGACTCACCCTAGCTGTATAACATGTATATGTTTCTTCTTTCTGCTATATTTCTCTACCATCTCTCTATTATTCCTAGAATTTTAGCGCATATTGAGGAAATTATAATCTTGCCGGCTGCAAACGGACTAAAGGCAGAGTCGTATTTAAACGAGGGCAAGAGAAATATCTGCGAGAGAAAGTGTGTTCCTTTGTTCGCCTGTTAATCGCTCGCGTGACGATTGCGAGACGGTCCGTTAACGCAAAGTTCGTGAGCACACAAACACACAGTCGCTTGATTAAATACGGCGAACGTGCCGCATTGTTCTCGCGCGGCCGCAAATGCAGCTCTCAATGTCAGCTCTCATGTCTCGCAAGTCGTTACGCGCACAAACGTCAACCGTGTTGATCGTTCGATGCATACGAAGAGTTGTACGAAACGTACGGATTCGACTTGTTAGCAGTAACGATCTATCCCGTGAAACATTAGCAAATTGACAGTCCTCATTAATCTCTTTCTTATAAATTTGGTTAAAGTATTTCCAGCGCAATTACTTTTCCCGCGACAAAAAACGAAACTTTCGAGGACATGATTCAGTCATTAGCAGAAGCTACCGTTCGTTCTTAATAGCTAACGTCAACTAGATATTTTCGTCTACTACTATTTCTGATTTCGATAATATAAGCTTTTTAGGGTGGGGTATCAAAGCTGAAGTTTTTATCACGCATAAAATAAATTTTGGTATTAAAAAACGTGTGTGTGTGTGTGTGTGTGTGTGTGTGTGTGTTTAGCTTGCATTAGTATTTCTCCAAAGATTTCAAAACAAAAAGTAAAATTTTACTTTGCATATATTTGGTAATATCGAATCAAACGAATCCACGAAATTGCGTGTACTTTGTATTATGATTATTCTACAAAACAATATATTAAGTGGATTACGAAAACAAGAATTAAGCATAGATCAGACCGCAAAATAATTCCTCCCGAAAAGAATTAGGGAAAACTATGCCGGGGAATCGAGTAAAGTCACGATAATCCAATTGGCGGCGAACAAAAGGAGGAAAGTGTTGTAATGGCGAAATAGAAAAATATCGGATAGCGGTGGGGAACAAAGTGAAAGAAGGAAGGTTTCGAAGAAAGATTAAAGAGGGGATTTTGTAAGTAGACGCGAGAATTTGCTCCTGGTCTGTCGGGGATAGTGGAGCTTCTCTGAAGGGAGAGGAGGGAGAAGCTTTGTCGGACGAATTCTTGCGGTTTCGGTGCAATTACCTTGACTGAACATTAACGACGGCTCGTAAATCAGGATAGGACGAAACAGAAGTTATGCTATCGACAGGGAACACGATGAGATTCATCATTCGAGGACGTAGACTAAATCTCATTTCCAAACACATAATGGCATATATTTAGAATAAATTATATTATACATACGTAAAATTGTATTTCTATGTTTAATCTCAACGAGAGTTGCTATTATTCTTCCGTGATTGCCCCAACGGCTTTTCTTACGTTCTTACGTAGGAAATTTATTGCGTTTCTATCAAACATTCTATCGAACATTGTTTTGTTCCTCTCTATACCCTTCTCGAGCAGCTGACATAAATTCTGATCGGTGGCAAGCTGCCAAGGGTAAGTTCAAAGATTGTGCGATATACTTATACAATGCTTGGACGTGTTTTATCCCAACTTTATTGTTATATCAACTGGGTTATACTGATTTTTCTAACTTTTCAATATAGTTTTATCGATAAATTTTACACATTTTTTAAGTCGCTATTTATGGAGGTACATTTGCGCTAATAAGTACTCAAACACACAAGTGTTGTTAAAACAACAAGCCGTCCTAAAATCATATTTTAAAGAAAAATTTTGCTTTAAATGAGACATCTTAAAGATTTTACCAAAAGACATTCTAAAGATGTCTTTTTGAAAAGACTTTTGTTAAATTATGTTAAGTCTTTTATGAAACATGTTTTGAAGTGTATGTATAATTATTTACTTAATACTTATTGAGTAAATATATATGGTATAGTCAATTTAGATGTAACATAAAAACTCATAAGAATGTCTATGAATGTGATTGATAGTATTTTTTTATTATTTTGACATCACGACACAATTAACACTTCGCCAACGGCTAATGTTGATATGTTGACTTGCAAAATAGGCAAATTTGGTTACAAACAAAAATATTTTTAAAATGACTAATAAGATCAATATTTTATAATTAATTTGCGAAATTCAACTTGTGTATTTGATTAACAGCAATCTTTTACATGCGTGTCTGAGTAGTTTTATATGCATATATGTTGGTAAAGTATTAATATGAGTATTATAAACATCATATAAATATCTTTCTAATAACTTAATAAGACATCTTCAAAATTTTAAGATGTCCCGAGACAACTTCAAAACATCACATGTTCTTTAGATACAAGATGTCGTCTTTAAAGTAGAATCAGACATTGTCACCTAGATAAATGAATAGGCAATGCACTGAATCGTCTTTGTATACGCGACAATTCTAGCTTAATGCAAAATGCACGTGCAATTGTAGATTGACAAAGTGCTCGATGGTAGGACTCATCCGATGGAAACTCGTCGGATTTGAGGATCCAATGACGCTTTGTCATTAAAGTCATTACGTCATCCATCAATAGATAGCCTCCTAAGCCTGCTGGGTCCGCAATTCAATGCTAACAAAGCCGCATTTACCGATTGTAGTACGCCTCACAATAACCGACTATACAGAAACATTTGAATGGCAACAATGTCCGACTACGGTTTGTGGACAAGTAGCCGATTTCCACGTTACCGCATTACTTGACCCTAAAGTTATTTTATCGGATCGAAATATATTCCGTTTTCTTTTCCCGATATATTTCAGATTTTTTTTTAATTTCACGATTTTTGTGCTTTGTTTCTAATTTCTTGGCATTTGTAGTTTCATTGTATTTTGCAACGCAGCGTCCTATTTCCTTATTGCTTCTCATTCGTACGATTATTCTGTAAATGGTACGTTTATATCAATATAAGAAAATTGTATTAAGATGTACTAATGAAGTTGATCTTCATTTCGAGCAAATAATAATGCTTAATTTTAATTGCTCCCCCTTTGATTTTTCGAAATGTTTCGCATTTACAAAGGGGGACGAACTTGCGCGATGGGAATAAAACATGGCTCAGTTTTTACAAATACGAAAGATTTTCAGCGTCAGAAAGTTCTAATTGCCCCGTAGCGTAACGGATTACACGCGTTTTCGCGGTGTCACATGACACCGGTCGCCGGCCGGGAAAACAAAAGGCCGGAGTGATGGATGGGTTCCAGACGATTGAAGCGGCATACCGGCTTTCTGTTTCAGGTGGCATGGCTGCGGGTGGACACGCAAACCATCCTGACGATAGCCAATCACGTGATAACGAAGAATCACAGAATCGGCGTCACGCACAGCGAGCACAAAACGTGGCTGCTACATATACGTGATGTCCGCGAGAGCGACCGAGGGAACTACATGTGCCAGATAAACACTGACCCGATGAAGAGTCAGATTGGTTATTTGGAGGTTGTAGGTTCGTCCATTGTGCCTCACGCGTCGAATTAATATCACGGTAGAAATCCGGAGGCTGTACATTTCAATAAAAGAGAGAGAGAGAGAGAGAGAGAGAGAGGGGAAGAGAGAAAATCTTTGCTTTTTTTTTTGAAAATTCGTGTTTGTTTCGAAGGTTGTAGGACGAGTGGCGAAATCAAGTTTCGCTTTTGGGCTCGGCCCGTGGCATCGCTTTTGAGATTGTCTGTCATATATACATATATATTGTAGTGCCTTTAAATCGCCAAACGATAGCATATCGAAAATTGCTTCGCGGTATTTCGTGAAATGGAAGTTGGCGTTACAGGTTTTTTGTCGTCGATTCGCTCTCTTTTTTCTCTCTGAACGTTGTGCGCTTGCACATCGTTCATTTTTTATTATTCCGAGATATTTCTATCCTTGTGTTATTTTTAAAGCGCAATACGTGTCCGAGTAAATGTAAAGGCTTTCGGATCTCTGATTAGAACTTTTATCCAACAGTTCCACCGGATATTTTGGATTATCCTACGAGTACGGATATGGTGGTAAGAGAGAGTAGCAATGTTTCGCTGCGTTGCGAAGCAACAGGGTCACCGACGCCAAACATCACCTGGAGGAGGGAAGACGGCGAATTGATTATTCTTGGAAATAGTCAGGAAGGTAAACTACTTACGGGCTGTCTTATATGTACAAAAAAAGTTTGATAAAATTTATATAACAACATGTTTGTTATATTTTTTTTAGATACACATATATATATATATATTTATACAATTTTTTATAAGGAACAGCGCGCGCGTGTGTGTGTGTGTGCGCGCGTGCGTGCGTAGGATGTTCTTTAAAGACTGCCCACTAATTACACGCCGTTATTTCTCAAAAATTGAATCGAAAAATTCTGAACCATTTTTTAATAAAGTAGTAATACACATAAGTAAAGTCAATCCAATCAGCACTGTTTTTTAGTTGAGCATATGTAGCCCATTAGAGCCCAGTAGAGCTCATGCCCAGTAGTATATAGGATTAACCACTGTTGCTACATACATCTCCCTACACTCCGCCACTCATGCTGAACCAGGCAGTTCGCTGATGTACGCTCGGCTAAAGGACGGCGCTGATTGGATTGACTTTTTACTCAACAATTACTAAGCATTATAGAGAAAAATGGTTCAGGACTCATTTTTTTATAAGGAACAGTACTATGTAATTAGTAGGTGGTCTTTAAGAAACTCCCTGTATAGTGGCGACCGCAGAGTGACGTGTACTTTGCTTGAATCTAAAAATTCGAGCCAAAAATCCGAGTTCAAATTTAATTAAAAATTATTGGTTTTTATTCGATTGCCATGAACAGCTCAAAATTGAGCATAGTGCGATTGACTAATCATCCGGTTAAAAAAAAAAAGATTTTACAATTATGAAACCTCGTGATGAACATAATTCCGAGATTTTTTTTAGAATACACAAATATTTTAGAATACGTATAATATTTTGTACCTCTTATAATTATATTTCTTTCAGGAAATTTAATTTGTATAAAACAAATAACAACTAGTGCAATAATGCTAGAACTAACCGTTCGATTGCCTGTGATATCATACGCGCGACAGACTATTTTCCATAATTCGCGCACGTAAAGCGCCAGGTGCGCGAAAATTCTCGACCATTTTCGACATCGACTTATTTTATTCGCATTGCTCATCTTGAAAATCGTCGTAGGAAAAGCGCCCACATTCGCACGCGCACAGCTGAAACACCGGATTCACTCAACGCCGGGGACGACGATTTGTCATTCCGCCTCTCGGACTTTATTCAGCCGACTACGTTGCGTGATGCAATTGCATTCGAAGCTGCCGATGCGACCGTGTCGGTGACGTCAAAGTGAAATATACGTTTTCAGCTCTTATGCGTCTCATACAATAACGCCAAGGAAAATCGAGCGTTCCTCGTTCGCACCTGTTCGTACAACTTTATTCTACGAGTACAATAACAATTTATCACTCTTTTGTTTTTCAAACTTATGGAGTCGTCCGGCCTCTCCATGCAGTTCCGTTAAATATTTGCTCTCCTTTGTGTGCATTTTATGCATCCTTACGCGAAGAGTCCACGATAATTTACAAGTACAAGCGACGATTCTTTTTTGGCCCGTTTCAGCACTTTTTACAGTTTGACCTTGTTCTTTGCAGAGATAAATATACCCGTTTTAGCAGCGTTATTTATTTTTTAAACTAACACAGCTTTTGTACAAATATTGCTTTAAATATAATATAAAACATTTAATTCATAATATTTACAGTTCGGTAAAATAATGAAATCGATTTTTATTTTATAATAATCTTTTATATATTTTTATTTTTTATATATTTTATATATTTTATATATTTTTATTTTATAATAATTTTTTATTTCAATTTTTGATACATTTGCATTATATTGATGCTAGAGAGATGCACATCGAATAAAATAAAATAATTTTTGTCATAAGCTTGTTTTTTAAAAGTAAAATTAATTCATTGTTTTATCACTGGACTATATTGTCATTAATAACAGTTATTTATTATTCACGTTGCTCTTATGGCAACATTAAGCGATTTGCACGATTTCGCCTCTTAATTTTTCATTTTGTTTTTCGGTTCATGTTAATGCCGTTTAAATACACCGCCGCTTCTCATAATGATTCGCTTGACGCGGATACAATATCTATTTATCATTCCTATTGTTTCCCAAAATTTATTGAACCGTCGTTTTGCATAATGTCGTTTTGCTGACAACGAAAACGTTTATTCCGCTACGCGTGCAGTTTATTCGTGCGCTTCATTTAATATCATCTGCCAACCATTTCAAATGTCCTATTGTAGAAATTTATTATGCTTTTGATTACGTTTATCCCATATTATTTCCATGATGACATATTTATTACAAGAATTTATAATATTGTTTAATACTCCGTCTTGTAACTTATCTCGCATTTCACGCATGTCTGATTCACATTTACTTCTCACTTCGGAAAGATCCAGGCTCATCTTCAGTAGCGTGATAATCTTTTCATTTGCATGAGATTTTTCTTTTCTTTAACTTTCTCGATTTTTTGGTCAATAAGTAGTAAGTTTCTCTTTCGCAAGTTTCTTCCGTCTTCTTGTTTAACTTGCGAACATGTTCAGCTTCTTTTGCGACCATGAAAATTCTCTCTTGAACTTCTCCATCATACCCGGTTTATTTCCATTTCAATCTTTACTCTATGCTTGAACGCTTCCATCTCTTCTCATTTTTATTTCTTAAAGAAAAGTCGATATTCTCTCTCGATTTTTCAAAGGCACTTCTAACACGGGTTTGCTCCTCTTTAATTCACAAATATGACTTCGCGCGACTTTTTATTTCTATTTCCCCTTTTCTATCTTTGTCCTTTCCGCCACCCCTCTCCGCTCTTATGCTCGACTTTTTTTAACATTCAGGTACTGTTTCTAGTGCTCCATACTTTAATTAACGAATTCTTTTCCATTCCTTTCCTACTCACTCGTGTACCTTCCTACTTTCTCGTCCAGAAGTCACTACCTCGCGATTACCACAATTTCCCTCTCTTTTTTACCCTCAAAAGTCTCTCCTCTTATTCTAGTCTTTTTCTCAAGCAATCGCCAACAGTCACGGCAATCCACCCTTCTCTCGACCCAACTTCTCACATTCTGCCATCCTTTTTGAGTCCACTCTTTCAGTTCTGTCGGCGACCTTTTTCACTCATGAGTAAACGCCCATACAGCTTCTGTCGTCACGCACTCGCTCTCCATCACGGACGCTCTATTCTCGTTCTATTCTCGTGTATGCGTGAACAAAATCTCAGATAAACCCGGCAAATACCTATTTGCGGGAAACTGTCCGCAAATACTAGCGGGGGAAATAAAGTTTCACCGAGGTTGCGGGCTAGTGCGAAGTTTCGGGAATCTTTGTGTCGTCGATCGTTGTAGGATACTTTTCAGTCTGCCAGCTTTCCCAAAACTTGGCCAAAGCACTTGGCTATTTTGAAATATTCGAATGCACACGCGCATTTTTATACATCAATAAATATTTATCGGTGGTTCAAGTAGCGAAAATTGTTACGAGGAAATATGGTTATTCAGAATTGCGTTAGGATCGCCAGTCATCATTACGCCGTGAATTATTACAAATTTAATCCGCATATGCATTCATTATGCAGAGAGTTCATAAATACAGCATTCCCTTGAATTGTTATTAATTACCTAGATACTATCCATTCATACGTAATGACTACAATCGATTTCGTGTTGCCGAAAGTGACAATTTATGTCTTCCGATATAATTCCGGAACTGAAGCAGCGCAAGTACTGGAGATCGCGAAATATTCGGTGCACAGTAAACTGTGGTCGATTTAATTACTTCATTAGTCGAAAAAGCCGCGTTAGCTTAATTCCAAAATCTGATACACAGGGAGAAGCGTAAAATGTATTAAACGTAATTGGTATTATCGACTTCTTTTTTCTCTCTCTCTGTTTTTTTTCGCTACGACGACAGCGTATAAATTGACGCTTGCAACTAATTAACTAAAAGAGTCCGTACAACGGCTCGTACGACTTGTACCGTCGCTTTACAGCTTATCTCGTATGCAAGTGATTTCAGACCGAGTCAGCAGGCGTTCCAATAACATAAATCGCACAAAGATTAAACGGCGAAGCCGACCAAGTTGTTCCTCAAAAATTTATTTCCTTTGAAAATATCTTTTTAAGAGCTTTTTGACTCTTCGTCATGAAATTTATGTATACTCGTATTGTGCCTTAGAAATTATCTCCTTGATTTTCAGTATCGCAAATAACTACCGTAAAAACACGTGTGTGTACGTGAGACGATCGTTTGGAGTAGATATGCAACTTTTTGCAAATTTAGTGCGACAGTTTATCCAGGTATATTTCGCGAGCCAGACACGGGAATGTAGGGAACATGAAAGTTAAGGATAACAGGCGAGTTCTAAGCCACGGATGTTCAGTGCCATGACTGTAAACGTAGTAGCGGAGAAGACGGTATTCGGCTTACCTCTTAAAACTTAAGAAATGCAAGCGGACGAGTCGCAGCAAAGGCGCGACGTCTCCCAGCAGTGAGATTCCTTAAGTTCTAAATTTTACGACGGACGTTTTGTTCCTCACACGCGACTCTAATCTACATCCGTTAACTTCGCGGCTTACGAATCCTTCTGGTTTCCAGAATGTCACGGTTTTTCACTGAAAGCAGAAACATTCTGTGACTATCGTGAATAAAAAGTACGGTATGTTTAATTAACAAAGCGCAGCTGCGCGTTCTCGAACGGTCTTTCCCTCCCGCCCTAAAAAAAGAACGAAAATAAATTCATTGGTATGCAGTATTCGCGCACGTTTTGGTAAAAAAAAAAAGATTTTGCATTAAATTGAATTTATTTCGAGATTATAGTAGCATTGTTAGACTCACTAATGAACTGTAATTGCAAAGTGGATGAAAGCCGATCGTACTTCAACAATTACATAATTTTAATTATGTTTGTACTGCGAATATATATATATATTTCATCATGATAGCCTAAAGAAGACAATGCTCTTAGAGTCGAGAGTTACTTGGCACCACCGAGTACATTCGTAATATTTGCAACTGAGAATTCAAGTAAGATGTACACCGGCAAGAAACTCCTCGACAAGTGTTTCGCACCTCGGGTGCAAGGTGGGTTTTGCGAATAGTTTGTACGAGGTGTGTAATGTTAGCGGAGATTAGACCACGCGGCAAAAACAACGGCGCGGTGATTAGTATCGGTTACGCAGCGCTACGAAGCAACCGTACTCGACGTGTATTAATTCGAATCCCGATTGCGGAATTTTTTGCTCGGGACTGATGAAAACTTCTTGCTGAATGCACTGAATTCGTGTACCACGTCGTGGTATTCGACTTACTAATTCAAATATTGTTTATGAACAAATAAAACACATAAAGGGGATTTAGAAGAGAGTTTGATCTAATTTTGTAATATTTTCTTTGACATTCTACAATAGTCGTGATCGATACGATGTGAGATATTTAATTTTACTCTAACATACCAATTGTTGTTAGCAATAACGGCTGCGTCTAATTTCGCGATTTAAACGGCTTAAATCGTCTGTTGCAGTGGCCAGTATTGATGGACCTGTCTTTAATATCACTAAAGTGAATAGGTTGCAAATGGGAGCGTACCTTTGCATCGCATCCAATGGCGTACCGCCAACGGTCAGCAAGAGGATTATGCTCGTTGTACATTGTAAGTAGCTATCTCGAGATTTATCTAATTATTTAATTTATTCGAACTGTACATCATTCTTCTCTCACGTTTAACTCGACGTTGACAGTTACTCCAATGATTTGGATCCAGAACCAATTAGTGGGCGCTCAAGAAGGTCAGCAAATGACGTTAGAATGTCATTCCGAGGCGTTTCCCAAGTCCATCAATTATTGGACGCGAGAGAACAACGTCATTATAGCAAACGGTACGTTTGTAAAGATGAAATTTATTTCCATAAAAATTGATATTTTTTTTTGTTCAAATTGTGTAGTTTATATCAGCACACATGTAAAATTGTGCATAAATTAAATTATTTGTGTATAAACAAATCTGTGTAGCTCACGCAAAAAGACTTGGTGATGCAAATGAAAGCTCGCGAAGCAGAGCTCATTAAAAACCTAGAGAAATTTGTATTGTGAGTACTGTTCAGAATAGAGAAGAGACCGGAATCGATTGGAATTATCACAGTGATAGCAATAATTAGAGAGCGTCCGCCAGCAATGACGACATTAATTTGTTCAATGACAGCGCTAATTCTTCCAACATCAGCAATAATTGCAGCAGCAGTAGCAACAATAGCAACGGGTCTATAGATCGCCACTTCTCTGCGCACCGCATGCGCGTCCGTACCATAATTTAATGAATGGTAATCGAACTCCGCTTCGTCGACATACTTAACCATGCTTTACCAGCCAACAACGGTCACAGGTTTGCTCATCGAATCCATTTATGTCGGTAGGCCAGGAATTAAAGGCTGGTACGAACGAATCACGCGTCCTGATAAACCTATTTGTCAATGGCAAACTGCATTCTGTCTTCCAAAGCACGAAATATTTCAAAATGTCCAGCTCGAAAAAATATTTCAGAAAAGAAAAACGTACGTCACTGTAATACCACGTCGCATAATCAATCTCGTGATAAACCATACGCTCGATATTATTCGGAAGAGCCGCGAGATAAGTTCAAGAGTAATTACACGCGTTCCCACGACATGATAATTAATTTGTCTGGAATATCACGCAATTAACAATCAACAATCTTGTCCAATGCAGGAAGTGATATTTGCGGCGGCCGCAAATACACAAACCACTTAGGCGAGATGTGGCAAATCGGACCTGATGGTGCACGCGATGCGTCTGGCCGGTGCGTTACCGAAAAGCGGCGCGGTCCACACATGTGCGCATAATTATTTCGGATAATTAGACACGACGCCGCGCCGGGGTAGCAGGCGCACGGAGTAATGCACCCCCTTCGGATCCATTAATGCACGCGGAGCCCAACCAGCTCCACCGTCGGGGCTTCCGCTGCGCGGATGTGCGATGCGCGGATAAGAACGGGCGACGTCGACGGCGTCCGCGCGCCATCGCCGTCGCCGTCGTCGTCGCCCGTGTCTGCAGCTGCTAATCGCGCAGCTAATTAGGTTAATTTCGGATCGCTTCTGCCGGCGCACCTGCGGCGCGACACCGAGCGAGTGAGCGGCGGCAGCGTTTTGCTAGCGGTGATCGATGGCCCGGAAACCGGTACGATTTCCATTCCGCGACGCCGACGGAGATTAATCTTTGTTTGCCCGAGATTTTTATTTTACAGGCTGGTTTTTCGGGGTGAAATGGCAGGGCCGCGCTCCCCGTGGCTGAATAGTTTCCGCTTATCTGCGACAGAATCTGGTCCTGAATAAACCACGTTAACAACGATCACTGGTGACTTATGGGGACGTCACTTTTTACCGTGGAGTGACAATGCGCGAGGAATGCTACTATATACGCGGCAACACGTACACAAAGTTTGTTGATCGCATTCCTCGGAGAGAAACGCATTAATTATATTCGATTGAATGCAACTCGTGATTTTGTGATTATTTGATCACATGAAAGTCAAAATTAGCTGCGATTCAACATTCGCGGGAAAGTTTCCGCGGCCCCTGCGAAGCGCAAGAACTGTACGATATTACCAAGATTAAAAGATACTCGAAAGTAGCGAGCGAGTCGGCGTTTTCTGCATGGCTCAGCACCGACTTTCAATCGGATCGGAATGAAAATCCCGTGAAAGGCGATCGTTTCGCGGCTTATCTGCCGGTTCCATAGCCGCAGCTCGGATGGAAAGCATGCGAATTACGAATGGGCTAACTGTCAAGTTATCTCGCATTATATTTCCCGTGTCAACCGCACATACCCCCCGGTGTTTCGCCGTAACAGTTACGACATGCTCTACGATTTAACGTTTCCGCGGATACGCGCTGCCCGCTAATGCGAATTCAGCGCGCGTGACTCACGCACGATCAGATATCGGGCGTGGAACGGCGCGATGGATCCCGCTCGTCATCTGCGCGCATTGATTTTCGCATCGAATCGGCCATTCATCGGTAACGCGACACGTGGTGAAGCTGGACCCGATTCGAATATTCGCTCGGCGGAGATTGTTATTCGGCTTGCAATTTTCCTTTTTTTTTTGCGGAAAAATTTGCCGATGGGACCGTTACGCGCTCCGGAGGCATTCTTTTAAACGACACGATAACGATATATATCTGTGTTGTTAGAGGTAAAAAAACGCACGCCCAGTGGGTTTTAATGCAATTCGGAACGAACTGACCTGCAGTTTGCAGTTCAATCGTAAAACACGATTCGCGCATTACGCATTAAAGGAAGGGCGTGTCGCGATTATGGGGAAATCGTGATTTGAGATTACACCGTGCGAATCCGACCGGAGCATTCAAATTTCCGGTGGAATGCAAAAGTTTTTACCGACGTCATTGAAAAAAATTTTATCTCTGCTGCAGAACGTTGCGCACTTATAAAGCTTTGTGGGAATATTCGGCGTCGGGAAATTCATGAATTTTCCTATCCGGGACTTTGCGCAAATTCTAAGTTTCACCGAGCGTTTCCAGTCACGCAGCTACTCAATCGACAGAAAGACGCTTACATACAGATATCGCGTTCGTGAGAAGGCAACTCAGGTCATAAAGCGGAAAGTACAATTTTATTATGCCGCTGTATAAGGATGAAAATAACCATCTCGTGATATTGTTCTCAGTCTGGCAATGCGATATATGAAATAATATATGAAAGAATAGATATATGAAGGAATAGTTATTTTTTTAAACTCCAAATGTATATTGCGATCTGTCTCATAAGGACAATTAACAATAGGTGTGCGATTGAAAAATAGTTATATGAAGAGAGAAATAGATATATGAAAATCTCCATATATTTAAACATTGTATAAATATATTAATCTCTTTCTCTTTTTCTTGCGACTTTAATTTGCATTTTTCAAATAAATTCTAAACTGTGTTTTTAAGATAAATCTTTTAAATGCCTTGAGAGAGAGAAGCTTCTTCATATATCGTAATGGTTAAACGAAGATACTCTTGCTAGATAATTATCGAAGATATATATATTTTAATAGAGAATGGAGCTACAAGATTATTTTTATATTACAGAGTAACATGATTATTTTGTAATTGTAAATTTAGAGCTGTTCGAAGGAGATTTGGAGGATGCGATCGGGATCGTTGACAATAGGATTACATCGTAAATCAGTGCCTTCGAAAACATAATCTGTCAGTGGGCAAACACGCGTTATGTCGACACGTCGACACACCGATTCATTTTCAACATTGAGTTTCCGACGGTTGGCAATTACACGATATTTAACGTTTCTCGCTCGCCGACGCCGGATTTGTGTGCATCAAATTAGATCCGTCGGCGTTAAACTCATTACAGGGACTTTGCATTTTTTTATGTCCACGACCGAACTGCGTACACTCGGTCTGCTTTTAAAGGAATGCATTCCCGCAACTCTTGTACTCTCCACGTGACAGTTCTGGATATAATTTCTCTCTTGGAGAGAGAGATTTCATTTTCAGCGTTAATTACATTTCGGACACTTAATGAATTAAAATTAAAAACCTTGACAAAAGGATATCCTTTTTGTGCTGTGGAATTTTAATGGGAAACTCTTAACAGAAGATTTGCAATGTGCTCTTGTGAATAAATCTTTTTGTCTGCGTTATAAGCAAACGTGCGTTATCAGTTGTATTGTACTATGACCAAACACAAAGAAGACTCGGTAAGCTGAAAAATCTGAAACTTTGTAGAAATAAAATACATATGTATCTAATTTTCTAAATAGCCCCAAGGACAAAAACGTCCCTTTAAAGACAATCTGACTTTTTGTCAACCATTTTATGAAATTGTTCGTTCGATCGGCTCGATATCTAGTTTATTTTATTACACTAGAATTGTCTCTTTTTTTTACGACCTCACATGCATCAAACATAAAAGCTGGATTGCGTTCGTAAAAGTCGCGAAGTATTGCATGATCGATGACGGGCACGTGATCGCTGGAACGATGGTGTTAGACGAAATTAAGTGTGAGCGATCGCCGCAGATGGAAATTACGTCGGCAGTTTGAGTTTCCAAGTCAGCGTGATTCATGTCCACATATGGCGGACCCGCCGACGACATCCGGAGATACGAGTAACACAAAATATCGGTCCCACCGTCGACTTTTGGGTTTAAAAGCAGTTTTATCCCCGGCAGAATCCATTCGCGGGCCTCTCCCTCTCCCCGCCGCCGCTCGTGGTAATGCTCGGCACCGTAGTTCAACGTCGTTAAACTTTTTCATCTGCTTTTCAAACTCAAAGCCGGCCGAAAGTTTTTCTTCCGCTTGTGGGGCTCGAATGGTGCCACTACATAAATGCATTCTACCCTCCCTTATTCCACCTGCTGGTTTGCTAGCTCGGCTCCTCCATCTCCGATCCTCGCTCTTTTCCCCCCACACATTTCTCTTTCTCTATCTCATGGAGAACGTAAGTTTTCCTCCCGGCTAGAAAAATACTTAGTCTCTGCCTTGCCGCGGGTCATTACACCTATAGATTTCACTCTCTTCCGAATGCGCCACCACCTCGAATTGTTAATCAAAACTTCTTTCGCGTGCCCCGCCTCGGTCCTTGCTACGCCACTTTTTATCCACCGACGCTATGGAGAAAAATCGAAACGTTAATTCTCCTTCACCGACTTATTACCGAACCATTGATCGATTATTTTACGGTTATTTACTCTTTATTTTTGTATGGTTCCATGCTCTTACGGAAAAGTTTTTTTATTATAGAGATGATACGCTTTCAGAAATAATCGAGACGTGAATATCCGATAAATAATTGTGGCTCGGCGAGTTATTAACGAGTTAAAAAAAGAAAAAATTCATAAAGTGAACTTGTTGGAAAGAATAAGAATGACCGAGCCACACGCGTCGTTTAAGTCCGGCTTAAGTTTCGCCCTTTCACGTTTCTTTACAATTATAAGCATCATATCGCAGATTTAGTCACGTGATCATGCATAACTCTCCGATTTCACTTTACTCTTTTGTCCAAGTAACGAGTGGTTGGCGTGTCCGGCCACCATCTCGTTTTTGGTTCAGGCCAAGCTTTCTCAGTGTTCTCTTCAAGAAAATACAATTTCAGTTTTAGAAATATAAATTTGAAAATATAACTGTGACTCTTGTGTAGACCCACATATTTTGTAAATTTAATAAATAACTTATTAAAAGGTTGTTTAGATTAACAATTTTGTTTAAACTGTATGTTGATAACTGTTATGAACTCTTGCTTTATAAAAGACGTGTTTTGTTATTAATTACTGAGAAATTTTGTCGAGGTATATTATTCGAATTATGTTTTAAGATTTAATATGAAATAGAGGAGAAGGTGGTAATGTGCCCCCCCCCCAGTTCTCGTTTTTGTGTAATAAAAAAATTACAAGACATTTTAGAATCAATCGAAACATGTCATAGGGTTCTCTATTTCATTAATTTGTGATATTATATTTTGGATTAAATAAAATACTAAAAGATTTGGAAAGAACATATATTTTTCAGAACACTCCAATATGGCACATGAGATTATGTGTGGGTAATTAATTCTATGGTGGCCATAATAAATGTACTAAAATTAAAAACTTACAATTAACAATTACTTAAACTCAGTACAAAATCAACATTTAGCGACTAAAGAAAATTTTTAATGTAAAATCAACATTTAACGACTAAAAAATTACTCTCTTAAAAAACAAATCAAATTTCTAATACTGTCAATATATAAACTGTATATATATATATATATATATATATATATATATATATATATATATATATATGAGGCGTCCAGTTTCAAAACTCGCTAAAAGCACTTTTCTCATTTTTTTGAAACGGGACTTTGAAGCAGTAGGGGTTTGAAAATGAATGAGTTTTGGAACTGTAAAAACTTTTTGATGCAAAATTTGGGCCATTTAAGTAATTTTTGAAACGTCAACAATTTATCATATCGTAGTGGTCTCTATTGACAATCGATTCCTTTTGCCAGCTCAAAAATTTTAAAAATGACTTTAGCGAGTTTTGAAACTGGACGTCTCATATATAAAATATAAATATAAACAATATATGTAAAACATCAGAGCTACTGATAGTGTAGCCTTTCTCTTATTGCGCTGATTGTGACCACCTCTAGCATGACTACTTTCACCTCGACCTCGTCCACGACCACGTCCGGGACGAATTTCTGACCATTTTAAAGATTCTGCCAATTGATTTTTGTAGGGAGAAGATGCACTGTTGCTGATGCTAACTTCCTTCCCTGATTGAGATCTTTCTTCCATTACAAGTATCATATTTTCATAATATTTCCAATATAGCCTCTGGGGCTATAATACAAACAGCAAGAGGGCCGCATCAAAAGCCGCATATCATCATGTTTGCAAAAAAAAGCAATAACAAAATATAAGCAAAAATATCGAGATTTTACCTTTAATATATTATACTCAAGACGGGATGTTATTTTTTAATTTTAACACCTCACAGTCACTTAGAACTCAATTTTTTAATAGTTTATGACAAAAACTTTCGATACGTTTGAAATTTTAATTGTTGCGTGAACCGACAAGTGTCAAGAAATGACAGATGAATTGTCAGACAACGAAATCTAAGGGTTTTTAATTGTCACTGTTCTAAGCTTTACATAATATGCTAAATAAATTTTAGATGACGTTATTAGTTAATTTGATAAACGAGGGGGCCAATATATCAGCAGGGAGTCACATTATCACCTTCTTCTCTACGTATTACACGTGTGAATACGTATGTTCCTCGGAATTGGCAAGAATACACATATCGATTTGTGAGGAACGTAAATAACGAGGTGAGAAACAAAGCGTTTGGAACAATTTAAATGGATGCAACGTATGGGCGCGCGCGAATATGGAGCTGAGAGCAACGTGCACTCACGCGAGAAACCCTAATGCTAGTTTTTCTGGTTGACAGAGCACGAAGCACGGTGGACCGTGAAGGCGTACCGGAAGCGCGCGATATTGGCAAACACATTTTGGAATATCGTTATATTATATCCCGTCCAGTTGAACGGCAGATCGAAAACATGCGCACGTTCGCTACTTTCAATTTTCTACGATAATACGCGCCATCGATATAATAACGATGTAAACGTGATAATGCGAGCGCGTGACATATCGTCAGCTGTACCGAGCAGTAATCGCTGTGCGCATCATTCCTGTAACGCACGTTTTCCAAAAATTGGCCCGCGTCGGCGTGATACGCAAGTGCGATAGCGCGGGTAACGTAATTAAGCTTTAAATGAGGTTGCCTAAAATGATGAGTCATATTTTAATCGAAGTTTATCGAAGCAAGTGTGTCTTGTGGCGATGTAGATACCGCCCATGTTGGATGAAGAACTGATGCTCGGTTTGTGGGCTAAGTGCGTATGTATTATACGAGCGATATATCCCTGTCGCATCAGCTCCAGATTTCCCCATGCAAAACGTCCTAGTTTCAACGGAACCAGCTTTCACCGTAGATTAAAACTAATTCCATAATTTTAACGAGAACAAAGAAGGCGCGAAGCATCTTTTATCTCGCTTAATATTTATTAAGTTTCCGCAGTCACGAGTTTGCAGTCTGAAACTTAACGCGTGTAAAATTTTGCTCGTTCTAACGCTCCTTTTTCGCCAAGAAAAAAATATATCGTGTATTAAAAGAGAACATCACTGTGATGGGTCGAAAAATGATCGATTTTTGCAATTTTTTTTTGTTATTTAATTAATTATTTTTTATTTGAGGGAAAGATATGTAATTAAGGATACTTTGAACTATGTTCACAGAAATTTTTATTAAAAAATATTAAAAAATTACAAAGTTATCTTATATAATGTAGTGGTCCATAAAATAATCATTTTCACATGGTACATTCGATCTCGGTAGTGGTTTATCTGTGGAAAAAAGAAATTGTGATTCCGTATGACTGTAGCTACGATTAAGTGTAGCCGTTTTTTAAAATCATTTTTTGACAAAATTGCGGCACTTAAAACAATTTTTTTATTTTTTTGGAAAAATTTTTTTATTTGAAATGCCTTAAAAAATAGTAATTTTTATAATATTAAAAAACGACTACGCTTAGACTTAGCCACTGCGATTGCGAAAATTTTCGTGAATAAAAATTGGAAATCGAATTATTAGTCTTCGAGTTTTCGCATGTACCAGTTTGAAAAAAGTCATTTCGAGAAAAACGTAATTGAAAATTTAAGAGAATTCCTTATTTCTCTATTTATTAAATTTCATTGATTCCCGAACTATAAGATGAACCTTCCCCTGCATCGTTGTTATTATGATGGTCCATTTTTCATTTTTTATGGCCATTATTAGCGCGATTGTCAGCGATTCTCACGCGTTCTCACCTGCCTAGCGTGCTACCTGCCTCGACTTAAACGGTTGTAACTTAGTCAATTTTCAATATTTTGACTTAAAAATTGTTGGAGATATTTTTGAATATATGTACTTTAAGAAAATGTAAAAAAAAAAAGATTTTTTTTACGAACCACAGTGATGTTTCCCCTTAATTTTACGAATAGGAAAGGAGCGTAACGCTGTTTGTTCAAATTACAGGAGAGAAGTACGAGCCATCCTTCTCGGACAATATATACAAAGTGCATATGAAGCTCATGATACGTTCGGTCACGATGTCCGATTACGGCAGCTACAAATGCATATCTAAGAATTCCCTCGGCGAGACGGACGGCAGTATCAAGCTCTACCGTGAGTATGACACATTCCCGTCATTTAAAATACTTTTATTTAGCCAGCGGGCATTGTATAATGCGAGCCGGAAAACGCGTTTATATTCTTGTCCGCATTACAATTTTGTAATTTGCATAGATTTGCAAATTAACAATTCTGTCCGTTTTAATCCAAATTAAAACTTACCTCTCAATACGTTCAACGTATAAATTAACATTCTCAAACGTGTTTTAACGTGGTTACGAGTCGACCGATCGATAATGTTTATTCTTCATCCCGTCAACATTTTGATAAATTGTACATTTTAATCGTGCACTTCGACATGCATTATCATCCCTATTTTTACGCATGATTAATTTCCTCGTTATTCTACCCTCTCCTCGAGATTTTAGCCCTGTTATTCCGATTATTGAGATTATCCCCGCGAAAGATTCGACAACCACGTCAACCCACGTACGGTCGCGTTATATTGTCAAATTGATCGCACAATTTGCACGAGAGCGATCAAAAAGTGATTCAACCAAGTTACGATGGTAATATTATATTAACGTGATATATGATTTATCGCGAACGTATATCTCGACCGCGGAGAGCCAATATCGATTCGTGCCGGTTTTCGAACATTTGTCAAGCGGTCTCTTATCGCTCGCGCGGTCGTCGCACTTTCTTTCGTTTCTCCGTGACCCCGCGCGTTATCAGAAATCGTTAATCGCGCGATGAAGAACGTATCCAGCGGATGAGAAATTAAGCAGCCGATGCGAGCGAGTTAAACGACGCGATAAAGTGAGAACGCGGTTCTTTCGCGAGGAACAACGAGCAAGATCTATCGGGCTGGCGTAAGCCGGGAGGTTTGAAAAGTGACACTCCGATGGCAGTGACAATCGCTACTCGCCGATAACCGACGATAAAGGAATCTCCCCCGGAAAACGATGAGACCGAAGAACATTCGACTGGATGCAAACGGGGCGCGGAATGGAAAAACCACGAGAGAAGTATCGGAGTGTCGATGTGTTTTATGGCCGACGCACTTGTGCGACAACGTCCGCAGAGAAATGCGGTAACGACACTCGCCGAGTAAGTCGAGGAAAATGTCGAGAACGTTATACTGAAGAAAAATTTTATTTCCGCAATCAGATATGATTTGATCGCGTATAACGAGGCGTCGATCGAAGTGCGCCAGCGCGTTTCTGCACGACAGGGTGCGGAGGAATCTCGTATCAATCATCGTCCGCGGGCAGATAGTTCGCCTCAAACTTTTCATTGATTCGGTATCAAAGGCGGGCTCATCCTCGGCGCGATAAGGAGCGCCGTGAAAGTCAGCCGTGTCTGTCTCCCCCGTAAATCCGCATTTCCGGGAAATCGGTGCGAGCCGGTGAATCACCGATAACCGCCGATCTGCGTTCCCCAACCCTTTGCCCTCTTTTGCGGTAAAAAGAAGCCTCCTTCTATCTATCGATCAGTAATTGTAGGTTTTCGCCTTGGCGCGCCCGCAGATTGAACTTCCTAGCTTTGTGCTTTACTGCGACCGCCGATCGGCGGATTACTGCTAAGCCGCTTAAATAAGCGTTCGATTGTGTCGACGATTTAATACGCATTAGCATTTTAAACCTGCCTTTCAATCCGAGCCGAAAGTTGCTACAATGGCCACCAAGCATTCGCGAGTGCTACTAGTTTTAATTGCTTAACTTATCTAGACGAGGCGGAAAAGGTTTTTTTTTTCGTTAACACGATTTGTTATTCGCTTTTAAGTAAGAAATTTGAAAGCAATGGAACGCAAAACAATCATTACAATCAGTTATTTAAGCTTTTCATTAACGTTAATTGTTTCGCATTGAACGATATTAGAACAGCAGCTTAAAATTTATTTGCAAATATCAATTAAATCGAATATTTCGCTGCAGGAATGCAATAACGTAACTCGGCGAGGTATTGTCCAGCGCAATTTTATTCTATTTTGTTCAACAATAAATCACGTAGACTACACATTGTCTATACAGTTTTTCACTTCTCCCTATTTCGCTGTGTTTGCGATATCTAATTTTTACACGAAAAATTTATGAATGTGACGCACATGTTTCCGTGTGTTAGTGCAGTTTTGTTTAACAAATTTTATAGATTTATATATCCAATAGAAGAAAATATTAATGCGTTACATGTTTTAACAGACATACCAACGCCCACCACGGAACCAACGACAACTAGCACAATGCCCGTTCCTACTACCGTGGATCCAGGTAAACTTTAAATAACAAGTTAAAATAGGATAGCCATATTCGGTCCTTGTTAGAATCTTGGTTAGCTTATTAATATTATTTATTTTTAAATAAATATTTCTTTTAAGTAAATATTATATATTTTTTTCAACAATTCGATAGACTGCGTGCCGACTTTTTGTCGATCTTAAAACACGCTTGAAAAGTCTAACCCACATATTTTTAAATCAAATAATCGATTTCATTTTCGATGTTAATGATATTATATTTCAAATTCTTGTAAAGAATTATTGCAAAAAATATCACTTCAATCAGGATTCGAACGTGGATTTCTCAAGCGTGGTGCTGTGTTTTACCGAATATGGCTGTCCTATTCTAACTTGTTTGATGACAATTGTGGCCATACTCTCACTTATTATTTGCTAAACTTTAAATAATTTAATGTTAATGATTAAATAATTCCATTTCTAGGTGCGCACTACTTACTTAATATTTTAAGATAATATATTAAGATACACTTACTTAATTAAGATAATTGTTCTTAAGATAATCATTCCAATCGTGCTCTTCTTTACAAGCTATACTAACGATTATGCAGATAACTAACAAGAAAAATATTGTTTTCAGTGGAGAATATCCAGTGGTCGCGACAAAAGCCCGTGCCCAGTCTAGAGCCGAGCTCTAATGAAATAACCGACGCATCTTTGTCGACCGTCGTGAGAAGCGAAGGTACGCTCGGTTTCCATTATTCTCTTAAGCTTTCTTTCTTTTACTGTTACTGGCACAGATTTTCGCATTAAACGAGGTTGAAGCCTCAGGAAAATATAAGATTAAATAGAAACGCATTATACCAACACAAAGTCTTCACCTAATTCTATTTATAATTGAGATTGAAAGAAACATTTTGCTTTTGAGTTTACCTTATAAATATTAAATTAAAGTTCTAAAGTATTAAGAATGTCTTTGTCCAATGTAAAAGGATTCTATTTATAATAATATGCGTAATATATGTATAATTAAAAAAAAAAAAACTTGAATATTTATTATGAAATAATCGATAGTCTCGACATCTGCGATGAAAATGCGGGGAGAGAATAAAATTTGAAGATTTTGATTTTGTTACACGCGCTCGTGTCATATAGACACATAACGAGTAAAAATTTGTTTGTCCTTTCGTCATTTCAATACGACAAACGTTATAAGTGGCAATCCCGACTCTGCATCGCCGTCGTTACAATTACGCGCGCCGCCGACAGTTGCAATGTTGTCGAAACAAGTTTGAATATTCAAAGCTACGACTGTGCAAACCTCACGGAACTTTTACAGGAAACAAAAATCAGATTAGCCGACTGTGCGACGAAGGTGAGATTTGACAACTGCACTGGGAATTCAGTGGAAACCATCCGCCTCGAGAGGCCTGGATTGCAGATCTCCACTATTCGCCAACTATGATTAACATCACGCGTAATAATCTGGTCATTTTATTCTGAAATAATCTCGATTAAGTCCTACCTACGTTACAAAGATAATATCTTCGTACCATGACATGATCCGTCCGTGTTTACAAAATTTAAATTTCTTTCCTCGCCAGCGAGATGAAATTTATGTGTATCGGATTTATGTGTCCTGCTCAACGGTACGTATGGCCAGACATTCGTAATTCAAGCAATAAAATGTTGATCTATGCGATCAGCAAGAAGGGACGCTTGAAAACACGTCACCTTCCGCAAATACGTTGCTGCGACCCGAAATTCGCCGGGATACGTCGTCTTAAATCATCGCCCTCGACGTAATGCGAGAACTTACACGCCGCCGGGCAGTGGCGGAACTTTCCTGCGGAAAGTTTCGCGGAAGGCGCGAAGTTTATTCCGCAAAACTTCCAGCAACGTGCCACGCCGTCTCGAAGTTGCCCTCCCTCCTATACCCGAAGCCTCTTCCTTCTGCCGTCCTCCACCACGACAAACGTTGAACTCTCGACGGGATTTTGATGAAATCCCATGCGGTTTATGAACTACCGTGCTCGGCCCAACTATGGCAAGTAATCTGCACCCGGGACGCCAGTATCTGAACTTGTTTCGATTATCATGTAAACTGGAGGGTATGAGCGAAGTCAACGGCAATTCAGAGAGCAACGAGTTGAACGCGATCTGGCTTGCGATCTCCACGGACAATGAGAGTTGCATTACTGAGCAAAAGATAAACGCGAAAGTGCAATATCGACGTCTACTGTAAATCCAGAATACACGGAAAAAAAGATTAGCTACCATAACAAAACTATTTGTAAAATATGGACAGCTAACTATTATTTGCAACGAGAGTTATAATATTTTGCAAGAGTAGCAAAACTTTGTCAATACTTTAGCTTTTGTTAAAGTCGACAAAGGTTTTGCTACTATTGCAAAATTATAGCTCTGGCTGCAAATAATAGTTATCTGTCCATATTTTACAAATATTATAGTTTTGCTACAGTAGTTAATCTTTTTTTCCCGTGTACGTAATATACGACAAGATTGGAAAGATTCGCCGCCTCTGCTGTTCTGTTGTTCCGAAGTAAAAGGAACTATAATTTTTTTCCAAATTCTCTCTTTCTCTCTCTCTCAATTTTCGTTTTTGAATATTCCACGCGACGCAAACAGACGTCTGATCTCATTGTTTGAGCGTAATACAATATCGAACCTGCAGTAATGTATATTATTAATTATTTTCAGAAACGCGAGTCCGTGACAGACCGAACCACGAGGATAGTCACGAAGCCGAGAACGTCATTAACACTAATAGCCATAAAAGCGTCAACAATGACGTCGGACAACGGAGAATCGACACGGCTCAATCGATGTCGTCTAAAAGCAGCACGTGGGATTGCATGACACGATCCAGCGTGGTGATTTGCATAATCATGCTCTCCGTTCTGTCGTAGTCATTGCGGAGTGAGAATGATTGAGTCGATATTCTTCTGGCTGTATAAGTTCTGCGATCTTTCCTCAACTGCGCAAGGGATCAATTAATCGACGAATTAAGGGAGAATAGTGTAAATTCGAAGGATCCGCAACTATTGACGGCCGAACAGGAAAGACGATTATCATAAGGACTATAAATTTTTATTTTGACTTGGGCGATATTACTCGTATTAGATCGTATTAGATCGTTATATTATAATAAATTACGCTATCCCTTTTCTCTCTGTTGTTCAGTTTTTTTTATTACAGTGCAAAAATAACATGATTTGACAAAAAGTTGAATTTATCACAATTATATATTTCCCCTTTAAAAATAAAATTGACGGAAATTAACATATTTTACATAAATCAATAGGTTACAAAAAAAAAAATAGGATGGAAAGTTTTCAATGACTCATCTGGACATATATTTTAAAAAAGGGATGAAAAGGAAAAGTAAATTAATCATTTACATATTGTAATTATGTCGAACAAAGTCGCAGAACATATTGTGATTGTAACAAAGTCACAGAAAATTTCAGAAAATACACCGTTAGAAATTTGATTCAAAAATTGCGAACCCCAGTTGAAAGTTAATGTTAAGTTTACCTGCAATCTATAAGAATCAGTTCCTGACCAAAAATAATAAATGTAATTTGAGCGATAATGTATTTAACATATTGACTGCCGAATATAAATTAACTCGCAGTTGGCGATCTATGGTGGGCGTCAGTTATTCTTCGATTTGATGTTTCAGAAGAAGGAATAAGAATTTGATTATGAGTTTTGATACAAAATAAATAATTAAGTAACATATTAAAATAACATGCTGATATAAAAATGGGTGTATAATTATGGGGTATATATAGTTATACCTAATACAGTGACAGTCAACATGTTAATGTCTGCGACACATCAATATTAATTATTGTTTTATTCGTTTAAGTCAAATGTGAATCGTGTGTTTACATTTTTGTCAGAGACCCTGCCTTCTATAAAGGATTGATGATTCCGAATCTCTTCGACGTGTCAGCGGATTTTCGAAGCTATCTGACGTATTCCAGGAATAACGACGTGACGACCATTTTCGTTATCTGATTCCACCGTCACCACTAAATCCTTCTTTCCAATCTTTCCTTTATCAGTAGAGAGGCTTTCAAATCGCGCGCATCGTTAGCGAAACGAGATCTCCCAATTTCCCTCAAAGCAGTCGGCTGATTTTTCTTTATAGGCGTGGGCTACTTATCGGAAAGATTTGATATTCACATCCGAATCGTAATTATGTTGCTAGGAGATTGTATTATGACAGTATTTTTTAAAAAGTTTCAAGATATCTACCTATGTGTCGCGCTTTTTTTCGTTTATGTCAAAATATTTATCGTATTTTCGTATCCCACGGATTAGTACAGTCCTCTCTCTCTCTCTCTCTCTTTCTCTCTAGTAACTACTGTAAAGAAGATATTATGTCAGAAACACGAAAATTCCTCTTGTAAGATATTGAATATTGCATTAATCACACTGTATCCATCGTTTATCTATATCGTTTGTATTTAAACAAAAATTCGGCCTACTCAATTAATAAATAAATAACTGTCGTCAGTAATTTGTATGAATGCGTTCAAGAAATTTTTAATTAAAAAATAATTTGAAATATTATATGATTATTTATATCGATTTTACGTAGAATCTCAATACTCCTGAGCATACCTACATTGAAGTCATTTCCTGAGAATAATTTTCATGCAGTTGACATTGTATTTAATTTTACTTAATATATACAGAAAATAGTTATAATATGCAGAAAAATGTAATCCTTTGCACTTTTATGCTCCTTAATAAGTAGTAACACGTTCACTGAGGAAGGTTAGACCCCTTTTTAATCACAGAGTCGTTGTATTAAAACGCTCGCTACGAATGAAATATTAAAGGACAAATCGGTTGATGGCTTGTGGATCATGCATAGACGATGAAGCCCCAAACATGTGTCGGTCATTTGTGATTGACGTAGCAATCAGTATGTTAACGTTTATCGCGATGCACTGGCAATTTTTAAATTATAAAACATCCGCCAATCGATTGTTTTTGATTGTACATGCCACCTATTCTAGTCATATCTGTGTTCGAATGTAATTGTCAGTGCAGAGGAATAATCGATCTATTAAGCTAAATGTGTAAATTATAGTATGTAAGTCTAAATTAATGTGACGTGTGTGTGTGTGTGTGTGTGTGTGTGTGAAACTAGATTGACCTGAATACAATGCATGAAATGCAACGAAGTAACCGAAACTTGTAAATTTCTGAGGATTAATCACTTGCATATATTTGTAAATAATATTACGATCGTAGGGATATTTCCATGATATTAATGCTGTACTAATTGTAAGAACTGATGAGAGCTGTTTTGTATATATTAAGTCTCCTCGAGCGCGTATAAAGTAAGAGTGTGAGTAGCTGTCGACGTTTTTATATATGTGGATGTTTCTGCAAATGAAGTTATCCTCGACACGTATCAGGACGAAATTCCAGATGAGAGAAATATCTAATCCTGTTAATCTACCTGAGACTAAGTGAATACTGTTTTGAGTTTTATAACGGAAAACGTAACGTTTTCTACGTGGTTACGTGCAATCAAGCGCGATTGTTGAGCTACTCTTTAAATTCGTAAAATAATTTATGTATATAAGAAATTTATATTCATGAAATTAGTAATTTTTCTTGTCGAAAATATCTGAAATATTTTTTTATTACTTATATTTTTTTATACTGTTAACAAATGCAATTCGATAGCAATTTGAAACTCACGGTTTCAGAAAACGCCGTTTGTGCAAGCGCGACCTTTATGCTGCGCAAGCTCTTTACAAACTTTCGGAAAAATGGCGCATTGTTTGAAACAGCAAGTAATCATGGATTTGTATATTTCTGTATTTATATTGACGTAGGAAAATTCAACATCTGCTCAATAATATAATCAAATTTTGGAAATTATCATAATTTATGTATTACATACTCTATACCAATTAAATTGCTCGATATATGTCACAAATCTCAGGAACTCCTGGAATCCAAGTGTAAATATTAACTACAAGATTATGTTACAATTAAGTACTGTAAAGTGAATGGAATCGTTGTAAATATTATAATTAAAGCAAGCTTTGTATGTTGTTATAAAGTGATACACGATCTATTATGAAAGCATAGCTTCTCGTATATTGATATTATATATATATATATATATATATATATATATATATGTATATGTATATATATATGTATTTATTATAATTAATATTATGAGTAATATTAATTAATTGGAAATTTCAATTTTTTTTAGTTTCTTTATACATCAAATTTCAAAATTATAAACAGCATTTAAAAATGTAATGCCTGTGATTGAGAACTAATTTAGAGAACCTAACATTGATATACAAATTTAAAGTTGTGTGTATCGTAGTATTTGATTGAATGATTATAAATTATTTGCGTTAAATCCAAATATCGTGTATCACTTAAAACTAAATTTTTGTTAAGTAGCGTCAATGAAAGAAAGATCAGTGAGCTTACTGCTTATAGACATTATAGACATAAATATTTACAGAATGGCTTTAAATAAAACTTTATAGACAAAAAAATCCCGAAATGCATTGTAAAAAGAGTTGTTTTTATTGTTGTAATAGTAGAAACAAATCATGTAATTGAATGAACGAGTGCAAATGGAATGAATGGATATCGAATGTTCAATCTTGTATAAATCCTATTTTAGTTTTATTAGTTTATGAATTTCTGTTCTTTGATAGAGTCTTTTGTAATAAAATTAATTGGATATTTATTAAATAAATATTATAAAATTATTGTGTAATCTCAATATCAATATAAAATTAATCACACAATTTACCTCCTTCGCTTTTATTATTCCTCTTCAAAAGTATAATTTATCTGCATTGTTGCATTTAATTGTATAACGATTGTTTGCGAAGACTGAGATCAAATTGTGTAGTTAACCTGTTCCGCTCTTTTTAGATTATAATTTTACTTGTACTGTAGATCAAAGAAAGATATAATAAAAAAGTTGGAGTTTTTTGGAATGCAGCTGAGTTTCTATTTGTGGCACTTCATACTTTATTTTTAATTTTATACCGATTTTTGAAATGTTTATTTAGAAAACTTTGCGAATTTAGAAATGTCCAATAATTTTGAGTATTTTATTTTTATCCCTTAGATAATTTTGTAACTTTTGATGATTTTTGGGAATTTGAATTTTCGTAACTCGATTTTATGACTAATTTTATACTTAAAAATTTGAAGGATTTTGGAATCTCAAATTCATAAATTAATGTAATGTAAGTTAATTAAAATGTATCTACTTTAATATCTTGACTCCGTTTTGTTTTCGATACATTAAAATAATAATTCGTGATAATGCAATCCATTTTGATGCGTTTGCACATTCTTTTGAGAAGGGAAAAGTAATTTTGTGTTTATTGGAAAAAAATTGCTGTAAAATATTGAGCTCATAGTCCAAAGTAAAAGTATTATTGTTAATAATTTAATTCTTTGTTTGCAAAATAGATTTATTTACAAGCGATTTCACCAAAAGCAACTTAAAGATAATGGATGAAGAAAGATATGGATGCTACGCATAAATATTGTGAGAAGATATCATTCAAGTTTCTTAGGAACTGAGATAGATACGATAAAAAGTAAGTAATAAATCTGTATTTATTATGTATACACGGACATTTCTTCCTGATGCTGATAGTGCTTACAGGACTAGATCACGTGCGAGAAGCACGGGCAGTGGCGCAACCAGATCGAATCCAGTATCGCAGCATAATTACCATATAGCTACGCAATTAAACATCATCGTTAATCTATGTTTGTTTATTGATCGACTAACTTAATTAACTAGTTACACACTGATCTATACCAGTATTATCGCGGAGACATTCATGACTTATAAAGTCGCCTTTTTGAAACTTAATGTTAGGTATGTTAGAGATAAGAAATAAGTGTGCCTCTTACTATCATGTAAGTACAATTTGTTACAGTTTTGTTACGATGGAAACTTCATCGTAGCAAAATTTTGTGAAATGCAGTGACGTCGCTAGAAAGAGAAAAGAGAGAGAGAGAGAGAGAGAGAGAGAGAGAGAGAGAGAGAGAGAGAGAGAGAGAGAGATCCCGCATTTTTATTACATATACAGAAATATATTATATAGTCACGCCACCAATTAGCACAGATAATGCATTCTATCTGTACACACTATAACATTTTAATATTTATTCCTTATATGACCACATGATTCCTCGCCACTTAATTGCTACTAATATTTTATTTAACTACATTTCGTATTATTCTTTGTTACAAATTCTGCATTTACTCTCCATGATTTCTTATACGCATTCTGTTTAATGCGTTTGATGTATTATCTACAATATCGATGATACAAAAGTAGTTGCTCTGAATATCTTCGATGTGTGTGTGTATGTATGTATGTGTGTGTGTGTGTGTGTGTGTGTGTGTGTTGTTTAATTGTCGCAGTTTAATTCGCGAACCCCTAAGCATAGTTGCAACGTGAAATCCCATTAATGAATGCTACTCGATACGCAATATGGCATAATGATCCAACCAAGGCGTCGTTCTTAAGTATAAAATACACATATGTGACAATGATACTTAAATTAAATTGAATTTAGATTCAACTAAATTAATCAAAAGTCATTGTATATTATCTTCGTCCCATACTGTCGAGCATCATAATTTTACATATTTTAAAATAATGTTTAAACTTATTAAAATTTTTAAGTTGATATCTTTTGCAAAATCAATACTTCATTAATTTGCTTCCAGAAATAATGTGTCTTATATTAAAATGATTTATTTATCTTCTATTGAAGGAATATAAATATTGTTTGATATGTCTTCTTATATACAATATTTTGCAGAGATATGTACAATATTCTGCAGTATTATATCTTTTAAACATTTGTCATAATCTTCAGAATATTCAGAATATTTATTCAACTTCGAATTATTATCTATGTCCACACTATTCTGAAGTATTAGTTTGAAGTATTTAAACTTGCAAAGTCATCCTACTTACAAAGGTAATTGCAATCAAAAAGCTGTAATAATTTATTGATAAGGAAATTACATTCCACGGAGGAAACAAGGTAAATTTTTATCAAAGATAAAATCATTAAACAAAGATAACTTGCTAATTTAATTCTTTCTACGCGGAGAGAGAATTGGTCAATTCCTTTATTTCTGTGATAAGCTATTCTCATATGCTTGTGTAGCTCATTTACAATTTCTCTTTTGTTTTTGCAACGCTCGGATATCCTCTTTCCAATAATAAGAACTCTCTTCTTTCTTTATTCTTCTATTGTTCTTCTTTATTGCAGTCTGCTTAACCTATTTCAAAACTCTCTTTCATGGTCGATATTCAATAATAAGCTCTCTATTTGCATACGTATACATACATCAATGAACGAAAACACAAAGCGCCATGTGCAAGCTCCGCATCGTGATATTGTACTATGATTCAGACCGTACAGGATGTCCCAGTTTATAGAATGTGTTATCCAAAGCTCTGACAGCTTAAGTGAAGCCCTACGAATATTTGCATCGATCACGACGCAAATATTGATACATTGCGCAACGTTAATAATTAATGATACGGAAATTGCAGTTAATATATAATAACTATCGTATACTATCATAACTTATATATTCGTAGAATAAATTAATACAGTCTTAATAAATGACAGAGGTCTTAGTAAATAATTCACACTTTGCCGAACGTATATTAAATGAATCATTTCATGAGTTTGTATATTGTCGAGAGATTCTATTTTATTTTACGAAAAACGATATTCTTCGCCAGACCTGGTATTTCGATGTGACAGTGGTAATATGAAATTATCAGTCTATTCTGGTATGTACAGTTTAGAGAGTAATAAAGTGAGATCTATTCACACGCAATACATCGAGCACTTGGAAACTATTTAAGGACACCAAGAGCTTCCTCAGTCTTGTACTTATTACTTATATTTTATATATATATATATATACAGATTATAATATATCTTTAACATTTCTACTTTGAGAAAAATAGGATTACTAAAATGTTAAATACTCTTTAATATTCCTCAATTTAAAATTGGAATTCACTTATTTTAAATTCTTGGAATAAAAAAAATTCATAAATAAATAACTATTTTTACTTATGATGAGTTACTTAGGCAGGATGTAAGAATAGGATAAATATAAATTATTAATTTGATGTTCCGCTAGGAGAAAATTGAAGAAATCGATATGGCATAACATATACTTATTCTCTATATGCGATATCTATATATCAGTAATTATGTACTCTTATATACTCTATACATAGTATTATATATCAATATATTATACATGGTACTATACAAAGGGTTATTATATTATAGAATATAGGTTACAGTTAACGCGAATGTCTATCTCAGTAAAAATTCTGATAACAATTCAGGATGACTGCCGAGGTTTTTGGTGCGAATATTCAAGCGATAACTATTAATATAATGCGCCTCGGGTATTCTGTGAGATTTAATGCTAGTCACTCTTTATACACAGCAATCGTCTCAAGTCACAAGTCAAGAGTTATGAAAAGTTATGTGTAACGACGCCAATCGATGTCACTGCGTCAATGCAGCTTTTAAAAAATTAATAACTTATTTAAGAAAATTAACTTATTTAAGAAAGCGCAAATAGTTTATCGAAAAAAAAAATACATTTACGAGGAAAGACAAAACATTTTCTAAAATAAGAAGTAAACACACTATCGTCTTTTAAGTATTGAAAAGTATTAATACGCATCGTAAAGAAATAAAATTGAGACCTGATGTATAAACTTAATTGCCTGTATAATTAATACAATAATAAATAAATAAAAATGTACATACAAACCTTTATATCGTAGTTTTTCCTACGTGCGAAATATAAATTATTTTTTAAAATATATCTGATACAGTTTATGGTGAAAAATGCAGCAGAGTATGTACAAGAATCGAAGCTATTCGAGCAGTTCATTCTTTACTTGAATTGGACAGCTTGGCTCTAGCATAGAGTTCCTCTAATAAGCGTCTAGACAGTAACTGCCTTTTCCAGCAATTGGTGTAGCCACATCGTCGCGTTGCATCGTTTGGCCGTCGCTTCGTAATAGTCGTCCGACATTGGGAGATACACCGTTGTCCAGATAGCCAATTAAAAATGACGCGAAACAGTATAAACTGCCCATCGTTCGTTGCTCCGCTTTTTCGCACCATCCATCTCGTTTCAATGGACACTTTTTGTTTACCGGTCGTTGTCAGAATCGATCAAACTTTGCAGGGTGAAAATACGTGCTTTTGATCGATAAAAGATACTGCTCACACACTTATTATTTCATGAAGAATTTATTAGCTGTTTGCAATGTTACCTCAATTACATAGAATATCGCCTAGCTACAATATAAAGAAATGAAATTATTGATATTGATAATGGACAGATATACAAGCTTTTTTTCAATTTCGAGTTCAGCTAAATAGAGGATGAGAATTAAGAACGAGAGTAGCTTAGAATTTGCATTAGAAATAATTAATATCTTGACGCTGTGATATTGTTTGAAATTCTGTGCATTTCAGTTATTTTGCGACGCTGCTAACGCAGCCCTAAAATAAATCAGATGTTCCCCAACATTGTAACGTGATTCCGACCGCACGAGGGTAGATTTGCACGCCGAACTCTAGTTCCGAAACTGTCCGTAGTGACTGTCCCTTAAGTCGTAATCCTCCCTTAGCAAATTCCGCCAGCGAACGACACATTGGCGGGCCTGCCATTAATGCTACTTATAATATTATTATCCTATTGTTTTAAGGTTAAAGTGGTCAACGCAGTCCTCGACGATATTCATCCTCGACGGAAGTCCCTGAGCGATGGATTTACAAGTGGATGTACAAAGTTACGATGATGATGGTTCGATGATCGAATTACGCGTGCAATGGCGTGCAGGACCGTCATGGATATATCTCAGGCCGGATGCAATGTTCGCATTTGCGGATGATGGTGGAGGCACAGGCACATCGCGACAAGGATCACTAGCACCAACGAGCTACCGTTGCTGGTAGCACTGGATTCATCATAGTCCGCTACTTCGCCGTTCTCCTTACGACCTCGTAGTTTCAAATCTACAAGGACAAAGATTTAAATGTATAATTTAGAACAGTATTATAAAAAAAACTAGAGGTCTGCATTTGAAAACGAATAAATGATTTTTGCGATGAAGAACCAAAATCTCTCTTATGTACATTTGATGATATTGGAAAGACTAAAGAAAAAAAATTGAAATTATCTTCGTATGAATTGAATTTCTGATTTAAATTTAATGTGTACCTCGTTCTTTTAGCATATCTTGATTCCCCTCCAGGATGTTATTGTTTCCTGAATTATGCCTTGCTTTACCTGCAAACAGAACGAGAGATATTGAACGATATCGTTCTTCGAAGCAAAGTTTATGTTTTGATATTGTCAATATTGTCTGAATAAATATTTACGAGTACTTTTATTCGAGCTACTCAATTATGAATGTTATGTTTATTCGTCTTTGTTCAGTTTATGATTAATTTTCTATCGCTATTAACTTCGTTAATTGACAATTGTTGACAATAAATTCATATTCCAATTAGCAGGATTTATTTAATAACTTTTACTCTATTATGTAAGCATGAGAAATTCAATGTCGGTCTTCCGTAAATTTACGAATAAAAGATTATTCAATTGATTATTTCAATTGTTTTCTCATTCTGTCTTCTTTGATTAATTGGTGGCCCGTTAAATGTCATTCAAGTAATTTGTTTCGCGACGTTCGGTTTCGGATAGTATGTCACGAGACTACTAACAGTTAAATCAATTGCCAGAGAAGTAGCAATGACAGTAAGCACGAAGATAGAAACGATTTATGAGACGAGTTTATGTGACAGAATAAATACATCCGATTTAAATGGGTACAGATTGTGCTCCCTTATACATATCGGATACGGTAACTTAATCCTGCTATCTCTCGTAAATAAAAAACGTTCCCGAGTCTATTCCTTTCCATAAAAGTGCAGTCAAATTTTCATCTTTTGCACAGAGTTGCGGCGAGTTTAACGTTAAACAACAACAAAAAAACGATGAAGTGAACGGCGAATGTTCTGCTGCTATTGGAAAAGCGATCTAGCGTTTTACTCGCGGTGGGAGCGCCAGTTCGTTTGTCTCCGTGAAAAATGCGGCTTGGACCGTGTGTTTTCTCAAGTAATGAGAAGAACGAATGAGAACGGAGCCGTTGGTACTCGATAGAGCAAGTCCAGCGCAGATTGTGGAAGGACTTATGGTATGACCAACGTGTGTTTGCCTGCACGTTGTTAAGTTCCTGCGCGGGGTCTCAGAGAGGTCGCATCCTTACTTTCGCGTGTGCCGGAGAATTGACTTTATGTGCGTCCATGGCTTTATCTGCGCCTCTAATATTTTCGCCAGGAGAACATTAACCATTCCGGCACAATGAGAAAGATAAAAAATGGGCGATAAATCCTAATAAAAGTTAAATAACCGAACGAGATGCTAAATCAGATTTGTCTTTAACAGAGACATCAATAATACCGTTTCAATTTTCCATTATCACCGAGGGGAGTCGTATTTACACTGTTTCGCATTTAACAGGCGAGGCCCGTATCGGGACGTGTACATATGTTTAAGTGCATGTGGCGAGGTGGAAAGAGTTGAATAAAATTGACCCAGGACGTTGAAACCGGTCTCTATAAATCTTCCCTCGCGCAACGTAATGTCGCCTCCCAATCTGTTGGCATCAAAATATTTTGCATATATCGATTTCCGGTCGCCGGGGAAACGGGAAGTCGAACCGAAGACGGGTCAATAATAAATCCCGGATTTTTCATTATGATGGCGCGGAAGATACTCGATGAAATATGAAAGCGAGCTGCCTTTACGAACGACTCGCGCTGACATGACTTTCGCGTACAGATTATTTATTACTGCTAGCAACGCGCAGCACTACTAATTATAATGACTTCTATGTGTACGGTTACATAATCGTACATAGGTTACATGGGTCGAAAAATGTCGTTTCAACGCGAATGCAACTAAAATCCGTCTGGTGCAGTGTACAAACATAACATTGCGACAAACTGATTTACGAAGAGACGATATAACTGCTATGTGTTTCGAAATTAATAATTTCAAAATTAATGTTTATATTGCGTTCGTATCTCGTTATCTTGTACGTCGCTATGCGGCGATTGCATAAAGGCTCGCGATGAAATCGTATTCGTAGCCGAGAAGAGTCCGCGTGGCTATAAAAACATCGATTAGCCATAAAACGAAGACGGGGCGAGATGTTTAAAGTTTTCTCGTTGCGAAATGAACCATTAAAGCAGCGAGCGAAGACTCTCAAGCGTCTTGGTTCTATATCACGACCGACGAGAGTGCCTTAAAGCACGTGCTTCAAAAGCTGGGTTTTATATTGACGTTTTTCCTGATATAGTACGCGTACACGGCAGTTATTGTATTATAACAGTATGATCAAGAAGACGCGCAACGGCGCCACAATGTCAAGTAAACATTTTCACATATTTGACTTTTCAATCACCGAAACACGATAGCGCGATTGGTAAGTCACGATTTGCGAGAGACATTCAAAACATTTCGATTCTCAAGAGCTTAAATAGAGAATTGGAAGTTTGCAAAAATATAGACGAATGTATATTGCTCCTTTGTGCGGTGTTTCGACGATGAATACATTTTACGGCGGAAAGAGAAAAAGCCCAACGTAGATAACAAAATACTTTACGTGCGTTTAGTTAATACTCGGGCAGAGCACAACGAAATACAGCGGAGCACGGTACGGCACGACGCACTGACATGTAATTTACCATCTCCTTTGAGGAGCCGATGTATTCCACAAAGCTCTTCCCGTATTATTATCTCTTTGAATACATCAGTGTACTCGAAATACGTCGAGAGACAAGAGGGCCTTTCACGAATTGGTACTCTAAACGTCGGCCTGCCATTTTGTTCCCTTCAATACTCATTTGCATACTCAAAATAAATCCGGTACTATTATGTTCATTATTGTATTAAGTATACGTTAAATAAACATAATATTATTAAGAAACCTGATAAAGTTTTTTGGTGAGATGATAAGGTCAAATTTTTTCCTCAATTTTCAGATATATACAACTTACTGTTATCACAGAGCGTTAGAGCAGTAGTTCTTATAACCTTTTGTTCTCTATAACGAATTTAATATTGTTTCATCAGCTTCAAATAAAAATAGAAAAAAATCTACAATAAAATATTTAGATATTTTTTAAATAGAAAGTAAAAATATACTGGATAATTTGTAATTATAAATATAAATCTCCAAAAAATAATTTGTTACACTTTGTTTTAATTTTAATAATTTTATTACTTAAAACATTTGTCTAGCTAAAGTGCAAATTTTCTCTCGCAGCAAAGGAACAGTTTCTTTTCATATTAAATTTAGATGAATTTAGATAAATATTTAAAGAATTCAAACTTGTTAAATATTTAATCTTGTAAAGTATAAAAATTTTTAATTAAAAAAAAGTATAAAATAACAGGAGGAGGTGAGAACTTTATGTCGAGTCTAGCTCGACATTGAAGCTGCTTGAACGAAATATTATGTCGAGTCCAACTGGATGTTGGAGTTTCGAGAGTTAAAATCTCATAAAATTTTATGTAGAATAACGTATTTACAATATAATTATTGTACATATAAACTGTTAGAGTCATAACTTGCCAAAGTATTACTATCATTCTTTCTCTCTCATTTAAATTTTCCCGATGGAAATTGACTATTTTTTTCCAAGAAATTTCTATTTTTTAATGGATATACGTGAGGTTACTTAGAGAAAATTACCTAGAGAAAAATATGTTATATGCGTAGTCGTAAGATATGTTAACGCATAAGAGGAAAACCGAAGGAAGAGCGACGAGTCCCTTTGCAAGGAACTTCAGTTTTGCCCTTTTTCCGCGATGAAAAGCAGGTTGGCGCGATAGGTGCAAGAGGTGGCCAAAACGTTATTCATCCGGGTCTCTTTAAAAAGTCGTTTCTCTAAACGTCTATCTCCGCGGATGCATGCGCGCGCGGGTCTCAATGCATTCTGCACGAGTTTGCATGAAACCTAGCGCCGACTTTTGTGCACGTTCCTCTCGCAACGGCGACTTGTCGTGCAAACGAGATAGTCGGTCGGTCGGTCGGTCGGTTCGTGAAACTCGACACGACGATGGCTCCTATTCATCCACGATTTCATACTGAAATAGTGCCGACCCTCTCTTAAAGCCTTCACACTCGACGATGGAGAAACTCGAAATTGGTCGGATGGAAAACTTGAAATGCTTTAACAAGCGCGGGTGACACAGATTCGTGCAAATATATGCTTTTGTTGCGTTTCCTACGGCGAGCCGTATACGCTTCCCGTTATGAGTTATTGTTAATAGAAATTACAATCTGGAAAATCGGAGCGATGTTTGAGAGCGTACCGGAAAATAATAAGCATTTGCACTGCCGCAGCTACTATTATTACAGATTACATCTTGGAAGAAACATTTTTATCTTCTTTTAATTACTCATACTTTTTGCTTTTTTTTGTCGCGAGTAATATGATCTATGAAATGCAATGTTCTAAAAGCTGGTAAAAAAGTAATAAGTATTTCATTAAAGTGGGGACAAAAAATTATTTGGAAACGTAGAAAAGTAGATACAAAATAATGCAATGGATACAAAAATAATGCTACTAATAAAGCATACACAAGTGTCCGACTTGTTTCTTCTTGAAATATCAGATCAAATATCAAATATCAAATATCAAATATCAAATATCAAATATCAAAATATAAGGGAATATTCTTTTATACGTGCTCAATCTCCAGTTTAAGAGATATGCTTAAAAGTTTTATAGCTGAAATTTTTTTCGGTAATATCTTTCAAACTATCTATATATCTCAAAAAAATGTTAGATAAAGTTTATTTGCTTTTTATAGAATTAAATGTCAATAATAAGATTTTTATTTATTATTTCTTTTATTTTTGTAAAACTTACTACTATTTAATTCTATAACAAAGGTAAAATAAACTTTATTTGAAATATTTTTTTATGCAATAAATAGTTTCGACGATAAAAGAAAATGTAGAAAGATTTTTGTCATAAAAGCTTTCAAGAGATGTTTTTACTCTTTAAACTTGAGATTGGATATAAAAAATAATGTACAAAAAAATTAATGTCTTTTGAATTTTTATGCTTACAATATATTATATTATATGGAATACTTGGACAGTGCTCCTTGTAAGAGCTTGTACACGAATACAATGTTAAACACAATGTCGAAAAAGCGTATTTATTTCTTTGGTTTGCTTCAAACAGAGCGTACGATGCGCGGATTCGATCGCACAAACTGACTACTCGATCTAATTAATCAGCGACCCGTTCGTCCGCCACAAGTACACTACGCTTCATCATTCAAAAAGTACCTCTCAATACAAAGCGAGCAGTAAGGGCGATCGATTTATATTTCGTGCAACGAAATTGAAATGAAGCGGTTAATTAATTAATGGCTTACTATCTCTACGAAGTGGTTTCGTTCACGATTCCATTGAAATTCATAAAGCAATTTCAAAATTAACTCGCGAGTCTCTTCATCTCATTCGAAAGGTTTCCCTTCATTAGTGCAAAATACGCGGCGTATAATTTTTTTTTAAGGGAGCTTGCTACATAATACACTGCAAAGTCTTGTACGTCAATTTTTTGCTGAATAGAGAGTTATTTTTCGTGCAGAAAGGAATTACTCTTTCAACCAACTGCTTAAGTAGGAAATGCTACTTACCTTTGTACTTGGTGCTGCTGGAATTGGAGCTCGATATTGCTGAAAAGTAAATAACAACGTTCAGTATTATTCAAACGATGTTGCATCGTGACTTCAAAGTGACGTCAAATATCTAAAGCGCGAATTGAAGGATTTCTCGAGTCGACGGATCTTCGAAAGAGCCCGGCGGCTGTAGCTAAGAAATAACGAGGCGAGCAATAACGCGGATAGTCTTTTCAAGTCACACTCTCTAACTCGCGACTTTGTTTACGCGTTGCCCTAACTCGCGGAGGTTCTAACTCCTTGTTATCTTTCACTTTACGGGTGCAAACAATTTCAACGGTTCGCAGATACGCCTCATACTTCGCCTTCGTTTTCAGGAACGGGCGATTCGCACACTAGGATATTACTCGCAACTGTAAGTATAGCGCAACGGTGTCGCGCGAGCACGCCCAAGAACTTTCCCGAGTCGTGATTCCGAATCGGAGGCGTCCCCTTGCAGCCGCCGGAATATTTTTGCGAAATATTGTTTTATTCATAAAGCGCGAGCGCTTTTAAGAATATAAGGTCTGGTCCGCCTCGGATTTCAGTCTCGCGCTATCTCGGTAGAAAAATTCCAACTATTTTAACACAGCTGCTGCTTAATAAGCTGCAGCTAGTGCATGCTATGCGAGCGAACCGGCGCTACTTTGTCGAATCCGAGCAGCACGCCTCACGAAGTATCTAAGTATAACAGCAAACAATGCGATTTTACTACAATTTATTCTTTACGGAATCTCAGTCGTATTCAGCTAGACTACGACTATTACGAGGATCATTAATATATGTCGTGCAGTGAGGAACAACAGAAAAAATTTTAGAGCCGAGATAAGCCATAATTATATACTTACGATAAACTTTAATGCTGCCGTCAGTGTCGCCCAGTGAGTTCCTGGACACACATTTATACGAGCCGTAATCCGCCGGACTAACAGAGTTTATCGTCAGCTTCATATGTATTTTGTACGCGTTATCTTTCAGCACCGGATCGTATTTTCCTCCTGCAACAAATCGCAATCCCGTCAGTAATACGCACCGTGCAATTCTATTTGTCGTTATTTTTTTCATTATCGTTAAACTAAATGATAAATTTGTCCACGGTGGTCGCGTCAGATTACATCGAATTAGAGCGGTCTATCTGCTTTCTAAAAAAAAGGGAAAAAGAAATGATATGCGCACATTATAACCGCGCCCTTCGTCCCAATTCCTGAAAAAAAAATCACGCTTAAATCAACCAGACGCGAGCGCGCGCATACTGAAATACAAAAAAAAATTAAAAAAAAATACGAAAAAAAAACAAACAAAAAAAATATTCGTTTTTCTGTCATGTGCTGTCAGTCACGTTTGCCCGGGGTTACCTGTCATTCCCTTGACGTGATTTACTCTTTTGGGTTGAGCTTGAAAATTGAAGTACGACCGGATCGGGGTATTTTTATCGAAATATGCGGTAATCGAGGGCTTTTAAATAACCGTCTGTCCTTCACACATCTATGGTATGTAGGTCAACGGCATGGTGACAATACGAAAAATCTCATAGAAACGACTCACTCACAGTGGGCCTTCTGAACAATGGCAGGTACGGTTGAATGAGAAAACCGGAATTTAACAAAGAGATCTGTTTCCTAATTATTTCCCGCTGGGGAAGTCGGTTGAGCGATTTAATAAGTGGCGAGCGCGATCTATTTGGACGTCACTTGTGTCTCGTGAAACTTTTTCTCTCGTCCCGTGATTGATTTTACAGACGTGGGTTTTTCGATTCGCTCGGAAGAGACTGTCATGAAAGTTTAAGCAGCAATGCAACAAAACACATACATTTTTCATTGCACATAATTAAATTTTTTTCTGGTAGCAAAAGATTGATGTGCGATTTTGTTCGAATATAATCGATAATTATTATCCACCTGTCACTTGTTTGAAAAGAAACATGACTGTAAATTTAAAATTGCTTTTGCCGATATAGCGAGAGAGTTTACGTACATAAAAACAGATAAAGAATCGCTAACATTTTCTATCGAAATGATACACCGCGATCTGATAATGTTGCAAATATCTATTCTTCCAGTATCTTCTGGTACAATTTGTCAATTTACGATTCTCATCGAATTGTAAGCGATTTCCTGTAAACAGATCGTAATAGCGTGAAATGGTGAATATCAACATTCACGATCGCGGAAAACGCATTATCCGTTCCAAGTCCGTTCTGAGGCGAATCTAAAGTACGCTCAGTTCACGATTGTATCTCTTTTATTGTTCCGTTTTGCATTCCGAGCCGACGTGCGACACCCGGGGACGTCGTTTGGAATCTCCTGGGCCGAGAACCGGAAGCATCGTTGAATAGTGCTGCTCGAAACTGAAATCACGTTAACTTAAGACCGCCGCGCATCGAATACCGAAATAGTCGCGACGTACGGCACTACCATCTTCCGACCTGATTGAACTATTGTGACGTTACCTTCGACAACCACGGGAATTCGTAAACTGTCGATCTGAACGGCCGTTTCCGACCCGAAATCGAACGTCATTTATTACAACGCCGATCGGCAGAGGCGATTCGCCAGCCGTTTTGATAAGACGCAGGATCTCAGATGTTTGGATTGATTATGCGAGCTATGTCACACGGGCAAATGTGAGGCACAGAAATCGTCTGACCCTCGATAGCGACGACTGCAAATTGTAGCTTCGGATTCGAAGACGATTTCCGGTGTCTTGAATGGAATGTAGATGTGTGCGGAACGACTCGTTGGAGGTATTGAAAAGTGAAAACTATAAAGAAAAATGCGAATATGTCTACCGCGAGAATATCAATCTTGAAAAGTAGGATTGACTCACGTATATTCGATCAATTCATTGAATCATCATTAGTCTGTTCAATAAAATAGAGAATTTCTGACTATTATGTCAACAAACTCCTATATCGAGAATTTATGAAAACTGCAATTTTATTTAGCTCACAAGTGTTTAACATTTGGTGAATATAACAAGCAAAGCGAAATAACGTCCTTTAATATTACTCGAGCCGGCCGAGTTTTCTCTTTAAGAACTCTAGCAAATTGCTGCAAAGTCCTCTTGTATGAGGGTGCTTAAAAAAGAAAAGACATAAAACTTTCTTTCGTACTGTTTCGTAAATAAAAAAAAATTATTGAGATGACAAATACTTTTGTAAAAATTGCTCGTTCTGATGTTAGAATTTGGCTGTCAGTTTGGCTCCGTTTGTTTCCGAGGGAAAAATTCCATTTCTATTGTACGTGTTATTGGCGCAAATGATTTAGAGATTCGATTTGTATAGAGCAGAATTAGAGCAAAAATTATACAGAGTGAATTGGCAGAAAATATAGTGAATATTGAAATCGCCTCGGTATAAATAGCGCTATGAGTACTCGATTACCTAATAAAAAAAGTTGCATCTGTAGGTCTTTACCTACATGTGTTATCATTTTATATTTCATTTGTTAAAATAAAATTAAATATAATTCGAGATATAATTAATTAATATAATTCAAAATTAAATTAAATATAATTAAAAAATTACTATAACCGAGATTCGACATATTATATTACATTTCATATCACATAAAAATTTGATTTTTTTACGTACGCAAATTTATTGTAAGAAAGATATATAAAACCAAATGATTCACTTTCTCACTTGATTGACCAATCGTTTCTCCTTCGGAACACCACAGTATTTCTAAGTTTGACGTCGCCATCAAGAACTATTTCCGATCTAAAGGCGAATTCGATGCTATCTGCCGTGGCATCGATCACAGTACGTCTTGTTAAAACGCGTGAAATCGCCTCCAATCATTTTTCTAGTCACGCCATTCGTACATGCATCCGTGTGCTTCCTCCGCTCGCGATATTTCTCACCCTTCCTAATATAATCGCCAGGACGAATATATTACCACATTGTTTGCGGCGTCTCTCATCGATGTAATCTCGTGGAAAATAACTTAACGGTTCGACGACAGAAACAAACGTCAGCCCGTATTAGCTTTGATCACGTTCGCAGCCAATAGCCGAGTGCAAAAAAGGAGAAATGCGGGACGAGCAATCTCTTCTGACATGAGGCGGCCAAAAGCGAGCGGAATGAAATTTTCACAATCACAGTCCATTCCGCCGGTTCTGTTTATTTGAATGCTTTCAATTAGACGCAAATGGAAATTGGCCGAAGAAATGAAAGAAAACACTGGATGCACGGGCGTGCAATTCACATGGAACATTTTCGCCCCAGGCTAACCCCGGCCGTTCATGCCAAAGTGCACCACACTGTAACGAATATGTAACCATAAAAAAAGGACACATAAAGCAGCCGTGCTATTTAGTTCTCTCAAAAATGTACAACATTCTTTTGAAATAACTTAATTGCCGCAAATCCTAAAGTTCTTAGATGGTTTTTCGTTACTTATAACGCATACGAACCACTCATTAATTAAAACTTCATACTATTTGCTTGAGAAAAAAATGCTTCGCTTTTCGTATCACACAATTTATTGGATGGGCGAGTGAATTTTATATGCAACGGTGTTTATGTGCTCAAAACTTTTACCTTCCCCGTTTCGCTTTACGACTATTAATCCTATTACTATTGATCAGCGCTCAGTATTACATAAAGAAAGATATTTTTAAATACTCCTATGAATAAAATCCTTTAATGCCATTTTATCTATTAATCTAATTTAAAAGTTAATTCCTTAAATGAGTTTCCACGGAGAAACACGGCGCAGCTTTTAATTTACGCGGCGGTTCGACCTTGTATATCTTCGAAATAAATGCAGGAAGGGGGCAATATGGCGATTACAAGGAGCAATCTAGTTTTTAATACCGTTAGATTTATTTATTTAAGCAGTATCAGCGCGTACGCGCGCCAACATCTCGCGCGGCTCTTCTTTTGGGTCGTTTATTCGACCGGAATTAGCCTCTGAATAATGCATGTGAATCCCGGTTGCACGTTAAAGGTATAACACGATTTTATCTGGCATTTATGAGGAAGGCTAAGGACACGACGACTATGTATATGAACGCCAAACACGACTGGGATCGCCCTTTTCTACGCCGGCCGTTATTACATCGCCGCTGTGGTTAGCATTTGCATCTGTATCGAACGCAATAATGTTGCGCACAATGTGAATTTTGACCCCCCGATCGTGTTAACGCGTAATCCCGCGTCCGAAGATTTCTGTCAACTGTTTAAATGAAAACTGGAAGGCCATAAGCATATTTCGTACACCTCTACAATAACGCAGAATAATTATGTTTACCCGCAGAGTGTGTAACACATTGTGTGTTTACACATACTGAATACACAGCAGTGGAGAATAAAATTACAAAAGGCATACAAAGGATATAAGAATCATGATGGTACGGTTATAGTTAATTTATCGTTATGCCTGTCGAATGCGTAATGAACGCACAGCTATTACGTCGCGTATCTCATAATATAATTAAGTTAATTCTCCACCGTAAAAGATGGCAGTTTCCTCTGGTGATTGAATGCGCTCGATGAAAGCCATGGGTGTGTGTGCATCGTGATACGCGAAAAAGATACGGATCCGAAAAGGATCGATGGAAAGTACTAAAGCCGTCTTTTACAAGCGGCGCATAAAACAAAGCGAAAACGCTTATACTCGCGCTTCGCCAGTGTGCGTGTTTATGCGTTCGGTATGAAGCTTTCATTATTCAGAGGGTTCGTTACAACCAGTTATTTTCCTTTCTCGCGAATGCACACTGAAGGAATACGCGTCGAGGGCGTAATTCTCCCCCACTCTCTCTCACTCTCTCTCTCTCTCTCTTTCTGGCAGCGTTACATGAATCATCAAAAAGTGCGATAGATGCGTGTCGTGAACGATGCATATAACGAAATTGTAAAGTCATTCCACTTTCCATCGGGTCATGACTATTTCATGAGACGAACGAGTCTTTCGTCATGAACAATCGCGAACTCTTATTATGTTCAATTATAACATCGAGTAGTAAAGCATCGCTCGGTAAGTTCTTGTTACGATTTACCGGTGATCGTGTGTTTTATTCACACTTTGTCTAACAATAAGCTGAATTAAAATACTATTTATCGGAGATGTGTACTCACCTTGCGGCACAATCTTGTCCTGATCTCTGGTCCAATAATTGATAGACTTCGGGAATGCTTCTGAATAGCACTCGAGTGTCAACTTTTGACCTTCTTGAGCACCGACTAACTGATTCTGAACCCAGATCATCGGTGGAACTGAAACAGTTAGTATGGTGGTGGCGTGTACACAACTTTTGAATTTCAAATTTACGGAATTTTAAATTCACGAACACTTGATTATTTACATTACTTTTTTTAAAAATAAATTGTCTGTTAAATAAATTGTCGAACACTATCTTAGCATGACAACCGATTAAATTGAAATAGGTGAGACTGAATTTCAAAGTAAGACATTTAAGAAATGAACATACGTACAATGCACAGTGAGCATTATTCTTTTGCTGACAGAAGGAGGCACGCCATTGGATGCAATACATAAATAGGAACCCATGTGCAGCCGGTTCACTTTCGTGATATTGAAACTCGGGCCGTCCACGCTCGCGACTGAAATCAGAAGAATAATTATAATGAAAAATCATATAACAATAGAGAAGCAAGATACGTATATATAATAAATATTGATATTTAATTCTAAAATAGAAACGTGATATGATGGTCAGAATAACAGTAACATCGTGCTATATTGAACGTAATATGAAGATCATTCTGTGAAATATTTCTGTTCGGAGGCACGTTCATTAATGTCAGAGAGAAAAAAATTTCATTTGTCGATAAATAACAAAAAGGGATGGAGATTTCGCCGAATGAAAGGGATTACAACTGCAGGCTAGAAAGGTATCAATAAGTTTGCAACGAGAATTTCCGTGCGAAATATGATCGATGTTATCGATGATAAATCGAGGTAGATGTAACTTTTACGCTGTGACATCGAATGCTTTTGGTGTCAATCGATTTTTCCATGAAACATGGAACGTCGGACCTCAGTGAAATTCGCCAAATTTTTGTTTTTTATTCTCGGGGATGTTACGGTTTCCAGGAATTTCGATAAAGTTATAGCTATAGACAGTTTGGCGCACGGGAAAAGTGCGTGATGCCTGATCGACGGGCCGCTTTGACGTCGATATTTTTATTAGCACTGGCAGTCCGGAACTGCAGAATTTCCGAAAATCTTCGGGATTATGTTCCGTTGAAAAATATCGTTTTCGCTTGTAGCATATCGTTTTGTTGGTTGGTTTTTAATTTTCGATGATGTTGTAGAAGTATGGAAATAAAGAAGAATAAAATACTCGTTCAAATAAAAAAAAAAGAGAAACAGTTAAGTTATTCCGACGCAATTCTATTTAATTCGATCAGTGGCACGAATAACGCCGAGATAACGTTTTTCCATACTTTGCATTGGAAATTTTACCGAGTCATATTTTTAAACGCGTTCACCTCCAGCGAAGTTCACGAAGTACATTCGTGCAATTTTTTTTGACGTCAGTACCGTCGCACGCGACACGACGGAAATTGGTTGCCGAAGTTCCATCACTTATACGTTTCAATTTTAAAACGGATTGAACGCATTTAGGTTTAGTGCATACAAACGAATGCAAATCCTCTGTAAAATTATTACAATTATTACGCTTGTGAAAACGAAAAATATCGCATGCGAGAAAAATGCCCGGCACTGATTCGCACACAGAGGCAGAAACTTTACGCAAACTTTTACCATTTTTTCAATGTAACCATTATCGTCAGCGAAGAAGGACCACTTTTGTACGCTAAAATGTACCGGGAAAATGTGCAAACTGTTTTGACGAATGACCACATAATGCAACAGCTGCGGACTCGATTGTGAACTGCTTCGCGCGTATGTGTAGTCTCTATAAAGCAATTTAAATTACACTAATACACTGACAATGCACGATAATAAATAAAACATGCTGTTAAATTTTCTGAAATTGTTGAGTATCTCATAAATTCTCGTTATTCATAAAAACATATTCGATAAATGTAGCTGGTAATGAAAAAAGATACAAATATTATAAAATTCTTTGAATATTTAAAACATAATTATGTTTAATTAATTTAATTTAAAAAGTCAAAGCTACAAAAGTATGAAAAATTGAAATTGGTTCATATCTTTCCTATCCACACGCGTTCGAAATTCAAATAGCAATTTATATACGGAGAATCCGTCAACTCTGGCAACACACGTTCGGAGACTATTTGCATTACAGGGCGTAAATTCAGTTTATCCGAAAGGCTGAAGGCTACCTCTGTCGTTCCACTTGACCGCAACTAAATTCGGCAGAACGTCTGTGCGTCGATGGCAAATTAAATGTTTTACAAGAACTAAAAAGATTATATCGTAGGTAAAATACGCTAAAAGCAGTAAAAAGTACACAGAGCAGTAAAAATTATGCGGGTTGTGATCTGGGAATCATAATATTTCATATGACATGATATCAGAAGCTAATGACGCTAACTCTCTCAAATTCGAGACCCGTCGAGACAAGATTACGACGTGTTGACAAGATTACACGGAAGTTCTGATTAATCCAATAACGCTCCGCAATAACAATGTCTTAATTATTATGTCATTAAGATGTGTATTATACAAGATCATTATAGAAATAATAACTAAAATCAACTTCAAGGTATTTTGTAATGCAAAGTAAAAAAAAGATAATAAGATTTACTAGTAAATCGTAATTATCAGAATGTTTCGTGCTCACTTCATCAGTCGAAAATCAAACCATATAAAAATATAATTTTAGAATTCTAACCAAAATATAAAGAAAAGTAATATAAAATGCGGATGTCATTACGAGTCACACAACATCAGTTGAACGCAGTGATCGAGAAAACACAAAATTACACAAACAAAGTAATAAATATGAAGAGTCGATACATCTAAATGAAATCATGATTGCGCAATGAAGTAAAAATCCAAGTAAAATTAAAGGTGTGGTCATCTGATGAAAGAGTCTATAATCAATTCGTCGTCAGGAGGTGACACTGTATTAAGTCGGAAGTTTAAAATGTGAAAAAAAGTTGACAGAATGTGTAAGAGTTTCCTTCAGTCAGAATTGTAAGTTCAAATTAATTGACAAATTTTTAATAAACGAATCTACATACATACATATTTAATAATTTAAAAGATAATCAAGTGAACAAAAAATTAACCAGAATTCTGAATTTACGTGTCAGAGATAAATTATCAAATGAATGCTATCGATAGAATGTCAAGGCCTCTTGTTCGTATCATTACATGTGCGCTACTGAGCAAAAAATACATTGGCTTAAACATGAGAATTCCAATGCAAACAAACATAAATAATAACAGTTATGTTTAGAATTTATTTTTTATAAGCTCATCTAGAATATTGAAATAAGATTTGTCAAGCAAATTAGTGTAATTAAATTGATTCTTTTGTTTTTTGATGCGTATTATTTCAGAAATAAGCCTCTTGTGAAAATTTGGTTCTGAGTTAAAAATTTGTACGTCTTCCCAATTAAAACTGTGATTGGAGTCTAAAATATATTCAATAATGACTGAGTATTTGTAATATTATTTTTGTGCTCCTTAACATTCATTATTGGATGAAAAATACCGTCACGGATTATTTAAATTTAACGTATGTCAAGATACCTGCGCGAAGGACTTGATATTTGATTTGTTTTCTTTGTTCGACAACTCATCGTATCTTTTCTTCGCCGCGCGTTGCTTTGTTTTCTGTAATGCTTTGTAATAAATGTGTTGTATTATGATTGGGTCACATAATGACAAGACGAGAGAAAAAGACCACCTCTGGCGGGGCGATCGGAGAAAGTTCCTCGAACGTCAGAGGAAAAAGGTCGACCGCGTTTTTCGAGATTATTTCTGTGTATTATATTGAAATTAGAATTAAATCTTGTTAAGTCAATTTAAATCTTGCGCTTTCCTCTTATTACTTAATTTTCAGATCATCGATCAATCCAGCGGAAATAGAAAGCGTACTTTTAGTTTTTTCTTTTGCATGTGTTGGATTCATGATTGCTACTTGTCTTTTTCTCTCTGAACGTGTGTGCTTTTATATTGTAACCTTTCTGTACTCGTCTGCTGGACTCAATATATATATTATTGGCATCATACCTTGAGTCAGTTACTTTAATAAATCTTAACAAGAAAAAGAGAGACTTTCTTTTAACTCTTTCTTTAATCCGATTTGTCCTACATCCAATCCTACATTATATAGGGTTGGCAACTATTAATATATAAATATATATTGAACAATTATAGGGTTGGCTAAGTAATTGCGAATTTTTTTAAGAAAACAAAAGACAATTTTTTTATGGAACAAAATAACTTTATTCAGTAATGTATTGTCCATTTTTATCAATGACCTTTTGTCATCTTTCAGTCAGCATTATAATTCCACTCTCATAAAACTTCTGATTTTTATCGGCAAAAACTGAACAGTAGAAAGCCGAGATTTTTTTTTCTAATGTCGTCTAACATTTGCAGTGACACCTTAAGCTATTACGCGAAAGTATTCTTTCGAGAAGCGACCAGGTGCAGAGTACCCATCCCGAATAAGCCGGCGACCCATCACACTCGAAGCGTGTCTCGCGGTGTCTCCCTTCTCGGCGCCACACTTTATCGGATTAATGGCGTAATAGCGGAACTATGGATAGCGTAATCGTAGTTTAAGGTCGGTCCGGTTGTTTATTGTCCCTCCTTGCGCCGTACATAGCGGAGCCGTGCATGCCGTACCGGAGTCGCCGTATCGTGCGCTCGCCGTGTGTTTGCCAATTTCAATGCAAATATAGAAGACCTTCCTCGGTCTCTGCAAACATATCACCTCGCTCTAACCTATTGGCCTTGCCACGCGGTGTGTTTGCGCTCCCGAGCGACCGCCGGCGGCCCGGGCTTGATACGGTTCGAATGCACTCGCGCAGCCCGAATGTATCCTCCGCCACTAAGCGTAAATCTTTTTTCAGGCGGTGCCTTTACGGCCGGAGCGCGTAACGGAGCGAGCTTTTGGCGCGTTGCCGCCGCGTTTAGGGACGTTAGAGGAATATTTACTCGATCCGAGCTACTCGGATTTGCGAGTCGAACCATCCCCCCAATGATATCTCCCGAAAGCTAGGCGCCTTCATTTATCTTTCACGAGCGAAAAATAATCTAACGAAATACGCGAAATTTGTAAATATTTAAAACTCGTCCGCGTTTTTTCAAGCGTTTATCAAGCGAATTAGATTATATCATTTTGAAAAGCGTTGTACATATCGCTTTTGCAAGTCAGCTATGAAAGTTGCAAACTTCATAAGCAAAGTTCTACTTTTGTATGCTTACATGTTACGCGAGTTCACAGCTCCGCGCGTAAGTAAAAGGAAAAAAAGAAACGGATGAAATCAACGTTTTCATAACGGAAATATTAGTAAAAGCCGGTACACAGTGGAATATAATGTAAAAAAGTTTATAAAGGACCGAAGAGAGAAACTAAACAGCGCGCGCACACTCGCGTAACCTTCCAAGGCGAACACGGAGTACAGAAACGCGATCGTTCAGCGCGGAACTAATGACACATAAAATACTTGGTACATTCCGGGGCAAACGTTTAAAAGGGAAGGGAAAGGGAGAGATGAGGTAAAAGCGCAATCCCGAAAAGGACCGCATCGTGAAACGATCGCCGAGTGCACTTCGCCGAGTACCAAACGCCGCGTCTTTCGCTCGTCGTATTCGATTAGCTTTCGCCGTAACGAAGCGGCGGAGATGACAGAGAAACCGAGTCACCTTAATTCAGCGAAATTTCCCCGGCTTTATTACCGGCCCGACTGCGAATTACGCTCGTTCGCGAGCAGCTCGTTAAAACTCACCTTCCTCCCCGTTTCCGAGCTGAATTTGCTGACCGTCCTCGCGCCGCCAGGTGATGTTAGGCGCCGGGGAACCAGTTGCGGCGCAACGCAGAGTCACGTTTCGTCCCTCCATCACCACCATGTCCGTGCTGGTGTCATAGTCCAGAATATCGGGCGGCACTGTCGGCAGAAAAGTGTGAAAATATCGTACGAGTTGGCTAATGCAGAACGTACGTGCGTTTAGGGAAAAAAGAGCTTTTGCAGGAGGAGAAGCTCCCCGTACAATCAAAGATGTGAATCACGCCCTTTTTCTGTTCATACCCAAACCTCGATCATTTACACACTATGATTATTTTAAAATCGTAATCACGATTTGCTCTTCGCGAAAAGCGAATTCATTTCGAAAATGGTTTTATTGTAGGTATCAAATAAAACATTTAACCGAATCACGTTAGAGAGATAGGAAAGTATATTAAATCAAGAAAAATCTCGGAATTGGATCACCGTTCTATATTTGTCTTTAATCCTCCTAATGGACGTGATCCTCACAATCATGCGATATCTAATAAAAGAGCTTACATTCGGATATCTGGTTACCAGAAATTAGGAGATCCCCGGCAAAACGAGCACGAAGTAGTAAATCCGGTCTTCCTGACGTTACTGATGTGGCACAAGCGCGCGCGCTTTCGTAATACTTACAATTAGCGCAACAATAACACCCGTAAGTTACCTCTCGCGAAGGCAGCAAAGGGGTGGACAAGTATATCTGCTCGTCCATAAATCAGCCGGCGTGGATTAACCCTCTGCGTATGCAAAGGGTGGAAACTACGAGCGGCTCCACGCCATTCACGTACAACGTACGGGGCGACACGTGCGCATACATGACGCGTGCAGGCTGCACGTAATAAAGTAGACAAAGATAACGGTGGGAACGAACGCATCCGCGTCATCTCCGGCGGAAGCGAGTCACCCCACGCACAACAATTCGCCCTACCAAATGTCGGACCTTTCGTATTCAGGCATTGAGGAGAACGAGCCGAGTTTCTCCATTTACCAGCTCAGATCCGGGAGGAACCAAGGAAGTTTCGCGAAATTTAGGGTAGCTCGGAATACAAGCTCGGGCTGTACACGCATACATACACACACACACACACACGCGCGTACATTATCGCTTCGCTTCGTCATACTCGTCATCAAAAATTCTCAAGTCCATACATCGAGTCTATACGCGACTGACGAAATCGCCTCGCGCCCGAGATCCAATTTTTCCGAGAACGCGCGCGCGCACACATTAAAATCCCATGTATACAAATGCGGATCGTTGAAGCTTACCGACCGCACTACTCTCGCCCTGGCTCTCGTATAAAACGGCAGACTTTACGATCGCGATCCAGAAGGAATATCAACGCGCGACACGCGCGCTCTTTCGCGGAAATCATAATCCCGAGCGTGGCCCGGTTATCCCGCGGCCAGGCTTTTCCATTTTGCTACACCCATTAAAGTCTACCCGAGCTCTCTTCCTTTATCTTCTCCTCCTCCACCTTCTTTTTGCGCTCTCTCTTTCTCTCTGTCTTTCTCCTCCTCCCTCACCTTCTTTCCGGATAAACATGTCCCTTGCGAGTAATGTCTTACTAGGTTCGCCTACATGCGGATCGAGATCCGAAGGTTGCATCGATTGCCGAAGAGAGGAGCAGGACGAGGTTGACGGGGTCGATTTTATTCCACCCTACGGCCGGAACTCGATTTGCGGTTGAGTGCCAGTATGGGTGATGCTGAATTGGCGGGTCAAAGCCATCTAGAATCTCTACCGGCCACCACGAGACCCCACTTCTCTTCCGCTGGTTCTACTCGCCACACAATCGTGCTTCGAACATTTGTTCGTTCGCTCGTTCGTTCGTACGCATTTATTTGGAGATCATGAATTATGGTACGAACGCAACTCAAGACGCGCAACGTGCGCTATTTTATCAGCAATATTCGACCGGAAATATACAATACGGAGTATATAGGTATACCAATGTATGTTGAACAGTATAGAAATACGATAATATATAAGAATGATGAGAAACTTAAACGTACAATCCCGATAGTGCTCATTAATTAATAAATTTATAATGTTAATGGCAACAAATACAATAATCTCGGAAAAAAAGATTTTTGTTGTCATATTCTACAGTGGTGTGCCATATTATTAGACCCATGCACAGAATTTCTCAAATATTTGTTTTCTTCGTGAAAAACTAGCATTTAAAACTGAATCCAATTAGGCAAAAACAATTACGAAGTTTTTGGCAGACAAAAATATAAATATTTTGGATTGGCCTGGGAATTCCCCAGACATGAATCCTATTGAAAATGTGTGGGAGCTGATGAAGCGAGAAGTCAGCAAATCTGCTATCACAACAAAAAAACAGCTGATAGAAAAACTTATAGACGTCTGACATCACAACCCACACCTTCAAGACATAATGAGAAGCTGTGCAGAGAGCATGCCCCGCCGAATTGCAGCTTTAATCGCTGCAAGAGAAGGCCCTACAAAATATTATTTTTTTTTCGTCTTTTTTTTTCGTCTTTTCGTCTTTTTATATCTAGTTTTTTTCTTAATGTACAAAATTTATAAAGCCTAAATGTCTTTTTTTAATCAACAATTACAAATAAATTTGATAAAAAAATATATTTCCCACATAGATCCCGTTTTATGGTCATTGTAGCAATGGTTTCACCGAAATTGTGTAATTTTTGCCATGGGTCTAATAATATGGCACACCACTGTATGTTTATATAAGAAAATTATATTTATAAAATATAATTTTAGCTTGAGAGAGAAAGAGAAAAATTTATGTTAAAATATTTCTTATTCATGATAATATGATGAATGCGGATGTACATAATTGAATAATATTTACAATATTATTATTATTAAGGGATATGTATCATGTCTATTTATAAATATAAATAAGAAAAATTGTAAATATAAATACAGAACATATGGTAACATAAATTTACGAAAAATTATTCAAATGTTTTTGATATAACTAACTAATTCAAGCTGAATTACAAACCAATGATTTATGGACGATTTCTAACCGATTGCTCAAGCCGATGTATTCAATGAAAACTTTAGAACAAATTGGGCATTACCACGACTGCAATCCGCTTTCACTCCTCCATTCCGCCTACTATTCCGTCTACTATTCTACTGTGTTTTGTAACCTCACAGACGTCAAACTACGAAACAAAACTCAGCGCAATCGCTCATGCGGCTGCTACTGTTTACCGCCACATCAATTTAGAACCAAATCTTAACTCGTTGTGCACGACTGTACACGAAGCATTATTTCAATACCAATATCTAATCGAATTCATTTTTTCATTCAGATCTATATCAATTTTTTTCAGAATTTCAGAAAACTTTGTCGCGCGTGAAAGGATTCCTATTAGAATTACACGTAGCGATAACGTATGCAATTGAATCGGAAAATTTTTTCAAATATGGAAATGTATGTCCCATCAAGATTAGATTATTTAATCTCGATCAATCATTTAATATAGTAATGGGCGGCCTAGTTTCAGTCATTCTGCACGTTCGTTTTATGGTTTCTATCTCGTGCATTACGCGTCGCACACATTACGGTAAGCCATTCCATCCCGTCCATCCAGCGTCCATCATCCTCACATCAATCCAGCCTTAGTGCTTTATCACTGTGACATCGTGGATTATATTGGTATAGGTATATGAAACAATTTGAATGCCGAACTTAACGCGTGAATCTTCCATCTTCGAGCGAACAATTATTTGACGTGAATTCATACGTGACACCGTCGTCTCGATGACGCGCGGTTCTTATCCTGCATCATTCGTAGAATGATTATCATTAGTTGAAGAAAGGAATGTGGAATCCGCTGTTGACATGCGATATATCGGTATCTTATAATCATATATAAATGGACCTTAGTCGTTACAGCGTTGATAAACACCGCTCGGAATTGATATACGTCCACGATATGGTATCTCCTGCACTACAGTTTATTCGCATTGTTCTGCATGCTGTGTCTGGTTATGATACCCGACCGCACGCAGGTTGCAGAGAATTCTATATATATATTAAAGCCCCGGGTATCGCGTATCAACCTCAATCCGCCTCGCCCATTCTGTTTACCGGTAACAATCCCCATTCGGAGTCCTAGAAACTCACCACTCCTCAGCGTGACTATGCACTTCGTTTCATCTAACGTTATTTCTGCAACGCTGAGGTGTTACCAAACGAGAGATGATCTCGGCTCGGTAACCCTTCGGATTTAACGGGTAACGGGCAATTCTCTCTTGAAATCTGCTTTACAATTTCCAAGCGTTTCAACATTAGATCGTAGAATTTAACATCCTGTCAAACTATTTTTTCCAGTTTCACGCTTCGACAGAAAAAAAATCCGTAACGATATATGTACGTCGTACATGTACAGGGCTTTCTCTACCACATTTTTTCCGTTTGCCCTACATTTTATCAACCAATCGATATTCGTTTACCTGACGCTATGAAAGAGGATACTCGTGAATTTCTCGCTAAATGACAGCAATCAGACGTCCCGTCGTATTCCGTGCTTTTTGCGGCACAGGAACCATCCCCTTCTTTGAGCGGCATTGGCGCAAAAATCCTCGAGCGAGGTAGACTTGTATCAGGTATCAATCCAACTCTATCTCATCTATCCTATCCCCGTAACAACCTCCACCATACCAGATTCTCTTGGGCTCAGCCCTGACCAATGGCGCACTCGTTTCGCGGAACGTCGTTTCTACCGATGCAACTGACGTTGAGTAGCGTGGGGTCGGGTTTAAAAAAGTGCAGTGCATCGGACGAGCGCCGCAAGCCGAGCGTGGCTTAATTTCGATGCGTAAATCGAACGGCCAGCCTGGGAGGAAAAAGGAATGGGAATGGGCAGCGGGGAACGGGGAACGTTTACCTCACGTCGAAACACGACATGCCACGTAGCGAAGTTGGGAATTCGTTCCGGGTGCGGAAACGACGTTGTAACGAGTGCCGCCTGCAGGGCTTATCGGGGCGGGTCTTAGTAAATCAGCTGGGGAATAGACCAACGGGGAGAAAAGTTTGGCGAATTTATCTGCGGATTTCCGGCTAACCCTGAAGACTACGCGAACACTCTTGACTTTGCAGACATCATGTACGAGAGGTTTAATCGCTGAACGAATCAATTTCAACTCGATATTACGATCATCACGTGGATAAATTAATTCGTCTTAATGCACAATTCTTTTTTGCCTTATTATCTTCTTTTTCCCTTTATTCATACTTTTTTCTCTTATCAGCGAATCTGGGTTTAATTTCTCACTTAACTTTTCTAGGACGAGAGCGTGATATATTAGTAATACAAAAGAGATGGCGTTGTACATTTTTATCGAATCGCTGCAAGATGCGCATAGATTCAGCGAAAGAAAGTAGTAAGTTCTTAACGGAACTAAGCTGTGCGAGAACTGAGCGGTAGTATCGGCGCTGCACTTTATCACAGATAAAATATGCAGCTTACAACTTTACTACCGCCAACGAATCGAAGCGTCCACAGGGAGATATGTAGCGCGATTGCCAGAAGAGATTGGTTCGCAGAATTCGCTAACAGTAACCCAATATTGAGCCTCGGCAAACAGCCTAGCTTGCTGCTGAACTCGAATAACGTATTTAAACAAAAAGGATATCATCTGACGAGTTATCGATTGTTGGATAATCATTTTTGTCGCTTTGAAACTTTCAAACAATGAAGATCGCAAGACCATTCGTTGTGTTTTATATAAACGCTATTCCGCAAATGCACCAATACAATGTTAGTAATTTTAATTGTATTTATCTGAAAAGATAGTTAATTCCAATTGAAATTGTCGGCTCTTTGCGAGCTGTTTGCGAATCCCGGCTCTTTATACGAAGAATATAAATTTAAACTGCGTGGCCCCACGTGGCGGTTTTTCACAAACGCATTGAACGTTAAACGTTAGCGTTCAATGAACGCCCGGCATATTTTATGAAGCACGCGTGTTCGCGGGCCACCCAATCAGGGACATCCACGTCGTCCGTTTGGAAAATATTAAAACTACGCTCGCACAGACAGGCATTCCTGCGTGCCGAGTGCAGCTAATTGGATTTATAACTAAATCGCTTAAATTTATTTTCACCGCGCGAGAGAAAGTAGCATTCTGTTTTCGCAAATAGATGGGTAAAATGTAACTACTGCGAGCCGGATGAAAGCGTTCATGCATCAATCGCGACCTCGCCAGTACGGCGCCGAGAAGGGCATGACGTCCCGTGCCGGCGCGGTGTGGTGCGATTAACACGTATCGCGCGGGGCCGAGCGTGTTGCAATAACAAAGAGGGTTTTACCGGATCCGGGGATTTCACCCACTGGTTTTGCATGGTCCGAAGATATCCGTGCGCGGGGGAGCTCGGTGGACGCGATCAAAATAACGCGAGCATTGTACGAAATACCATGAGAAGACACGCACACGCTCCATTGTGATGAATATTAACGGCGGCTTTATTAAACAGCAATAGAAAGTTGCAAATAAGTATCTAAGCACATTAATCACGTCACAATTGTATAATTGTTAATTGTTGATTAAACTGAATTACGACTGGTTTGTCCGTATACACCCGGCGTGGTGAAATAGCTATACACTTCTTTGTACGAAAATTATTCATGAACCAAAACGTACACAGCGGCAAACTTATATAAATTATTATCTAATATGTACTAATATATAAAGAGAAAGCCTGTTTTTTTGTTACCGCATAACTCAAAAACTACTGAACCGATTTCCTCCAAATTTTGACACCATATTCTCATATACACTAGGACGAACATAAGCTATATAGCACGTCTAAAAATATTTTCATTATTCAGAAATTGATTTTTCAATTTTTACCATTTACGACTGTATTAACCCGTGTAGTACAGTAACGTCACTGCTAGGCGGCGCGCGGCTTCATCCACCTGCAAGCAGATTATATAAGGAACACTGTTTCCGAGTTTCTGTATTCGCGGTTTTGTTCGCCGGTTCTATTCGGTTGCCACTCGAGTACGATCAAATTTATCGAGATCTACTGCCCGTGCTCGAAAAATATCACTTCCAATACGTATGATTCAGTCACACTATTATCTCGGGCGAAGCCGAGACGAACGGGGGACTAGTAGTATATATAATTGACATAAACTTACATATATATGGCGATTGTACAGTTCATTCAAAATATTGTGCTTCGTTCTACAATGATACGATAAACAGGTAAACTTGGCCCTTAATTTCAGTGTAATATAAATAAAGGGCGGAACTTGCATTTTTATTTGCAGACTTCAAATAGCTTCAGAAGAATCAAGAAGATTATGACGTTATAATCGAGTTGAAGGCAAGCACGAAGTCAATGCGAAAAAGATTTTAACTTAGCTTTAACTTGCACCTTGTTAGTTTTTTTTATTCATTCTAAGCTTGCGATTCAAATCTGATATCGATATCAGTCTACATTTGCTTCCTGTTTCCGCGCAATTGCTGAAATAACTGTTGTTCTTGGTTGCAATAAAGCACAGACGCCAATCACAAATCTGCCGCGATAATCTGGCACTCATTGTGCGCTCATGCAGCTAAGTACGCGCGTATCACTCAGTTAAATCACACATTCGTGATACATATACCGACAAAGAGTATTATAGTTGACGTAGCTTCGGTTGCAATTTCGCGAGCCAGCAACGCGTGGAGAACAACTGACAACTCTCGGGTAGAATATTGAACAAAATTGATTGAGATGATCACGAAATTTTTGATGCCGGATTAGCGCATTGATCACGTAAAAAAGTTCATTTGCTGACATGGATAGACTACGAAATAAAATTGATGTCGACGGACTCGAAATAATATACACTGCTAGTAATACAGAAGAGTGTTACGTAATATTTAATGCAATATATGTATGCAGCGCTTCCGTATATATAAAAGTATACAATTATATCTTTTAGATAGTTTATTACTTATTATTCTGTTAAAATGTAGAAAATATTATTATGAATACAATATTCAATATTGTATATTTGAAAACTCAAAGTAATATTATATATAAAACGACGCGATACACATTTACGACGATCACAAAAATAATCTAAATAAGCGATAAAACCATTTTCGATGTTCGATAGCCAGCAACAAATATTTTTATAAAACAAATATATATATATATTTGTTTTATAAAATATATTAAAACGAAACAGTTTTGATGAAAACAATATTGTACACCCTCGTTAAAAGCATTTTGTTCGTTGCGCAACGTTATAGCTGCCAAAAAAATGGATGTAAACACTTGGATTTCATGTAAATTTCCGCAGCTTATCTATTGCACGAAGTTATAATCATCGGTATCACTAACAATGCAGTATTTTAATATATAATTATACAGAATTGAATATAATATGGATAGATTCCGTTTTCATGAAAATACACTCTGGCGTTTAATAAAGATGCGGCTACTTTTTGTGCCCAGTCAGTGTGCTTATTTTATAGCGTCGTTTCACGCACTCTATAAATTACGAAAAATGTGTATTCAATATTTAAACAGCTCTGTATAATTAAAGAGAGATAGAGATAGAGAGAGAGAGAGAGAGGCGAAAGTGGAGAGAGTCGCGAAATCACAAGCTGGTTATCGATCAAGTTCTTTCACTCACATTTTTCTGATATAATGCTATCTACAACACGAACGGAGCACCATCAGCTGATCAGGAGTTAATGCGTAGCTATTCTCACTCGTTAGCACGTGCGGACATGCAACGATTATTCGCGTGCCGGCTGGGCGCCTCGCAGTCTGAACCGTATCGAGGCTTTTCTACTGCAATTGGCAATCAGCCGACACGACGTTCCTCCCATAGTCGGTACAGCTTTCGTTCGCGCATGATGTCGAGGAACAATTGGGTCGAATGGAAATAAGAAAAACTATATGTAGTAGAGGAAATTTAATTAAAGAAACCAGCTGTGGGGGCAGAAATTTAATCGGGGCCTCCTAACAATCCTGAGATAGAGTGTAAACTGCCTTTTATAATGTGAAACTGATGTAACGCGAGATCATTTGAGAGCGAAGATCTTTTCAAGAAGTCAATGAAAAAAATGTGCCGTCTTTTTTATGCGATATGTTAAGGTGACGCTTTGTCTGTAAAATTGAAAAATGGCTTTGAAAAAAGCTTCGTCGCAATAATTGTAGCATTTTGTGACTTTTATTGACATATTTGCAAAACAAACGTGTACCAACATTTCAAAGAGCAACCTCACGCGACGACAGGTTGTCGGTTAATTAGCACGTGCAAGCTTGCCGCGGTTTCGTGAATAATTCATAGCACGTTGCGTTTCATTCGTAGAGCACTGAGTTAATCTTGAACGATCACACAGCATATGTTTATGGGGCATTCCATGCCAAATCGGACGGTTTCAAAAATTTTAATTTTTGATTTCCCCAATTTTTGGGTATTTTTTAGTACCCCTCAAAAGAGCCTTCTCAGTCAATTTTGAGATTTTTTTGATCACGGGTTCAAAAGATATCAAATTTAAAAAAAAACCGGTCTTTTCATGGTTTTTTGCCTATAACTTTTTAACAAATGGTTCAAATAAAAAAACACAGAATAAAAAAGTTCCGTTTTTCCATGAACTTTTTGAAAAAAAATACAAATAATTTTTCGGAACAATTTTTCCATGTGATTTTCGAGTTTTAAAACTTTAAAGTCGTTTTCTGAAAATCATGCATACTTCGATTTTTCTGAAAATTTGTGACAACAAACTACTATCTATTCCGCAACTTTTCAAGTGGTTCCGGTCGTGGGACATCCATGGCTACTATTTTTTTTCAATTTTTGAAAATTTGAAAAAAATTTTTTTCTCCACTAAACATTATTAATCGTTATTTTTGTCATTATATATTATTTCTCAGATTATTTTTCAGCATTTCTTTCGAATTCTACGAAATCAATGGATTTTTGAAATCATTTACTGCTCGTTTATGAACAATCGAAATGAAATACTATTTTATTTACGCAATTTTTTAAAAAGTTTACATATATATTCTTTATTTGAATTAGAATACTCTTTAGTTCTTATAGTCTCGTTATTAGATGGAATAATACAGTGAAATTTCTGTGTGCCCGTAATTGATTTAGCTGTTTTGTATCGTAGATCTAATTTTTCTTTTGCAATAGTATAGTCATTTGCAGGCGAAAATTTTACAGCAATGCTAGGTAAAGAACTCGGCTCAGATGCCCACTCATAGAATTCTTGAGGTGTTGTTATTTGATTGTCTATTGGCCGTTGAAGACTAGCTCTCGCTGCTTTTCTTTTTATAGTTCCTCCAACGCCATCACATGGTCCTTTACCGTGTGCAGTAGCAAAATAATGCCATTCAGCATCTAAATGAAAATCTTCTTTATGATAATACAGATTCACGAAATTTTTAAAATTTTTAAACTGCTGTGGAGCACCATCAGAAAAATAAAAAACTTTTTCTGCATTAGGATTTAGATCTTTTATAAAATCAGTGATAATTTTAAGATACACATACACTGCAACTGCATCATGATTATTATTGTCAGAAATAATAACTAAGCTTTGATGAGTTATTTCACCATTTTGATTGTAATAGATCACTGCGGGAAAAATTGTAGTTTGATTGTTATTCCAGTGAAATCCCGGCACTGCGTCTTGAATCACAAACGCATAATTCTCAGCAAAATCACAAATTACCAAGAACTCATTGTCTTTCAACGATTCTTTTTTGTTTTTCATAAAATTAGATTGTTCCTTGGCAATAAAATCATGCGGTAATAGATTAACAATATGATTACAAAATATCTCAACAAATTCCGAAGAACTTTTGGTGAGTGTTTCAAGGCTGCAACGAGGATTAGATATCCAATATTTGTAAGTAATATCATCAACTGCGTTTTCGTCGAACACGGCTTCTAATAACTCTTCGAGAACTTTGATTCCTGGGCAATCCGAACATTCCAGATAATAACAAGTTGATGACGGATTGGAACATAGTATGAGCTTAAAACAATCCTTATACTGCACCAAAGGAATCGTCAAATGACGAGTATGCGACGCTAAATGAGAACCTGTTAAAAGTTAAAATCGTGAGCTTTTACAATTGAAATTTAATTTTTATAATATTTACCTAACATCATGAGTTTGATGTTTTGATGAACAGCACACACACATACAGTATGAGTTCCACCAGATCCTGCCAATACACAATGCGAAGGTCTCAGTGATGCGAAGCTAGAAAATCCTATTCGGTTGTCCGGATTTTGTTCTTTAAAAACTTCATATAATTCTTTCAAATTACATAAAATGAGTTTTTTTTGGATGTGTTCCCTTTGGCCATCATCGTTTCGTATTGAAAGAAAATCTTTTTTACCAGGCAAATTGACACTTATATCATCGCTTTTATAGAAATCAATTACCTTGCATTTAATGTCGTTGGATAATGATCGTCCTAGAGAATTAAAATTTATCAAAGAAATTAAATATAAATTATAAAATAAAGTTTGGTGAAAGCCGTTAACGACTTTAAACCTTGCCTTTTTTTTTCTCAGGATTTGATAAAATTCCTTCTTCTTCCTTAAGCGATTTTGACAAGACTGCCATATGCTTTGTAGCACACATAACGTCGCAAATCTTGTTGATACTCCAATCACTTGGCAACAATGTCAAAATTTGTACCTTTTGAATTCGAGTAGTACTTTCTTCATTAAATTTAGCTTGTAAATTTTGTATAATGTCTTGATAAGCAGTGGAATTTGCATAATGGTCAGATTCACTATCTAACCCCAGTAATCTCGCGAATGTAGAACAAATTTCACTATATTTTTCTTTTAAGTACGATGGCTGATCTATCGCATATGTGTCTATAGGAGATATATTTAATAAAGGTAAAGCATTATTTATTACAGGCAGTTGTGTGTGAAGAAGGCTTAACTGTGATACTGTTGGAATAAGTTCTTCATCAGATAATGATATTGATCCTTTAAAAAAAAATTATTAATGATAATTATTTCCATGATGGTTATAAAAAAACAATCATAAACGATAAAAATACCTGAAGTAAAAGAATAACCAACAGATATTGGTTCAGTTGTTTCATTGTTATCACCTACAATTTCATTCATATCATCATCTTCGATAATTTCATTGACAACAATCTCAGGATCGTCAACAACAATTTCACTTCCTTCAGCATCACTAGCATTGTTACTCACATCGCTTTCACTACTCAAATTGGATGATAAAGATGCAACTGATTTTATGGAGAGAAATTTTTTTCTGCATGCTCCACACACATAATCGAAACTGCTCAAATTCCATGAGTTTTGTAAGTTTTTAGAGGCTCGTCTTAATCCCTGACTTTTTACGTGATTATCAATTTTCAATGGGTTACAACATTTATTAAATCGAAGTTTAGACTCCATAATTCAATATTTATTATTCAACGACGAATTTAAAGACTCAAAACAGGTTGAAGTAAATTTCCAACAATAAACATTACAACACATACGATTCAGGTTAGTTCAGACGGATAAATAATCGATACAGCTGTCGGTACTGTCGGAATAAAAAAATAGCAAGCAGCGCTACCGTGGGGGAAAATAATAAACTAATTTCAAAAGTTATAAAACGATTCAATTATTTTCAGATTATTTTTCTTGATCTTACTACTTATTACTTGATTATAATATGTGTTTAAAAATAAATAGATTTAACGGATTACTTCAAAAATCCATTGATTTCGTAGAATTCGAAAAAATGCTGAAAAATAATCTAAGAAATAATATATAATAACAAAAATAACGATTAATAATGTTTAGTGGAGAAAAAAATTTTTTTCAAATTTTCAAAAATTGAAAAAAAATAGTAGCCATGGATGTCCCACGACCGGAACTACTTGAAAAGTTGCGGAATAGATAGTAGTTTGTTGTCACAAATTTTCAGAAAAATCGAAGTATGCATGATTTTCAGAAAACGACTTTAAAGTTTTAAAACTCGAAAATCACATGGAAAAATTGTTCCAAAAAATTATTTGTATTTTTTTTCAAAAAGTTCATGGAAAAACGAAACTTTTTTATTCTGTGTTTTTTTATTTGAACCATTTGTTAAAAAGTTATAGGCAAAAAACCATGAAAAGACCGGTTTTTTTTTAAATTTGATATCTTTTGAACCCGTGATCAAAAAAATCTCAAAATTGACTGAGAAGGCTCTTTTGAGGGGTACTAAAAAATACCCAAAAATTGGGGAAATCAAAAATTAAAATTTTTGAAACCGTCCGATTTGGCATGGAATGCCCCTAATACAAATATACAATATATATATTGAGTTAGGAATGTTTTTATTTAACAAGTTAAAACGCTTCTGCAAAATCTAAGACGTTTTATTCTAATGCAAAATATATCTGAGGTGAGACAATTGATTGCGTAATGCCGTAATGGTTTCGACAGGATCGACAAATATTTACAGCTTGAACTGTAATTTACGTACGATTGTCGCATCGATAAATATGGAAACTAATGAGCCTACACTTATTAGCGCTTGACACCAGGATTAAGTGCGTTATCAAATTGATGAAATTGGTTGTGTCATCGCTTTGTGATCATGATATGAAAGTACACGACTATGCCCGATAAAACATCTCTCTCTCTCTCTCTCTCTCTCCTCTCTCTCTCTCTCCTCTCTACCTCATGGCAGTAATTCAGCGATCATAAATGTATAGCCGGCTAAATTATTAAATTGTTCCTGGCATTATTGCGGATCTGATTTGGGCCTGCAATAATTGATAAGACTCAAACAAAGAGAATATATTAATTTAAATGGGAGTTCACACATCAAAGTTCCTATCCCTGTCTTTATAAGGATTTTCTGAGGTAAATTGGAGTTTTGATATTTCAAATTGTGGATATTATTTGCGTAATTAGATATACGAGGATTTGATCAAAACGTCCGTGCAATTTTTTAATTTCCCGCGCTAGAGATGTCTGATGATTGAAATGGTTTTTTTGTAATATCGGTACATTTGATATACACATATGTCTAAATTTGTAGCCATATTAGATGTGTAGTTTATATTTGACAGTCAATTGAGTAAGTTGTGTTTTGATGTATTTGGTGATTTTTTAATAAATGACAAAAAATTTGTATTAAATTTTGTAAAAAATGAAATATTATAAAATATTCTAACATGGTATAAATGTTGCAGAAGGCTTTTGGTAAGAATATGCATCAACGAGAAGTTTACAAATGGCACAAACTATTCCAAGTTCGATCAATATTGTGTTCCATGAATTTTTATCACAAAGTGCTACGGTTAATAAAGAACACTATTTAGGAATTTTACGTCGTTTAGGAATTTATGTTTAAGAATTTTACATAAAGCTAGAAAACAATCAAATTTACAATTCATGGAAAGACAATTCATGGAAATTGTACCATGCTCACACGTCGTTGCTTGCTCGAGAATTTTTAACTAAATTAAAATCGTAGTGATACCGCCAATTCACTAACAACTAAATATACTTTTTATGATTTTTTTTCCTCTTCTCAAGAATGAAAAAACTATGAAGACATTTTCCGAAGACATAAAACAAAAATCGCTGAGCGAGCTATATGAAAGAGAAAATGCATTCCAGAGATTTTGAAAACTGGAAGAAACGTTAGCATAAGTGTGTTATATCCAATTATCACGAAGAGTTTATTATGAAGGACAACATACCTAATATTGATGAATAAAGACATACTTTTTCAAATAAGTGCAAAAATTGCACTTATTTGAACATTTGATCAAACGTTGTACTTATAAAATGTAACATATGTATAAAGTCAAACAATATACAGTTCAAACATTTTACAAACGTTATCTCAATTTTTTAATGAATGAGTTATACATAAACGTAATGTAATAAACGTAAAGCACGACAAAAATAACGATTATATAAAGTTAAGTTAAGTTACAATTAACTTCAAACACACGAAAAAGTACCAAGAAATACGTACTCTGAAACAAAGGTATCGGTTTATATGGTATCTTTTGTCGGATATCGCTCGCGCATTCACACGTATCCAGACGGGAAATAAAAATAGATGTATCAATTCTTCATAGTCCTGACATTTATAGTTTTCAACTTTTCGCGAGATTTATTGAGGTGAAGAAATTTGCACGGATAATTTTCTGGCGTTGATGCAAGCGCGGAAATTCTTTCAAATGGAAATAACATAGTGCGTTGTGTTACATTTCAAATTGTCCTTTGATTTAACTTGTCGACTGTCGGCTAGTAGTGTATGATATACATATATGTATAATCAGATCTATCATATATATAAATATACAGGGTGTTAGAAAAGTCTGGAAACGGTCAAATATCTCGAAAAGGAGAAGTTTTTCCAAAAAATGTTTCAAATAAAAGTTTTATGGTTTGGAGGGGGACATCAGATGGCAATGATTTAACCTTGGAGAGTCATTTGAAGGTCACGTAAAAGTCACTGTCAATTTCTTAAATAAAATCCCCTATTTTTTTATTGTATATTCTTATAGTTTATCTCGAGAGCTTTCCAAAACACTATAATAAAGTATTTTTTTATTAAGTATTTTCCGAGTTATAAGGCTTGAAATAATTTCTTAATTTTACATAAACTATAAAATATCTCGTAAAATATTTACTTTTCGATGATCTTACCTCAATACTTTTATGCACAGAATAATGAGAGAAATCAATTGATGTAAAGAAAACACATAGTTGTTTTTAACAAAAAATATGCAATTTGTAACTAACAATTACATATTTTTTCTTAAAACCAACTATGTATTTTCTTTACATAACTTAATAAAAATTACTTAATAAAAATTACTTAATAAAAAAATACTTTATTATAGTATTTGGAAAGCTCTCGAGATAAACTATAAGAATATGCAATAAAAAAATAGGGGATTTTATTTAAGAAATTGACGGTGACTTTCACGTGACTTTCAAATGACTCTCCAAATCATTGCCACCATCTAATGGCCTCCTTCAAGCCATAAAACTTTTATTTGAATTTTTTGGAAAAACTTCTCTTTTTCGAGATATTTGACCGTTTCCAGACTTTTTTAACACCCTGTATAATATACTTATGATATCTTAAAGAGATGACTCACAAATAAGTCACAGCGTATGCTTCTTCTAATTTTTAAGTATTTTCTATAAATTATAATGCAAAATGTCACATGTTAAATTCAACCGTATTCAGTACATATTTCCACTATTCAGTACAATTGAATCAAAGACAAAGTTTACACACATCAATTTGATCATATTAGGAGTTATTATTTCTACCTGACGAAAACTCGATATTAGAAATTATTTACCATCGAACGTAGTAAACAAACATAGTAAACGAATAACAAAGTTTATTTTTTTACTGAATCGAACGATTGTGTCATGAAACTTTTAACTTGACGTACAGATCGCAAGCTCTGAGGAAAGCTCTTAAATTATAAGAGAATTTTTATTGATTAAAAAGAAAAAAGAAATGAATCTAGATGGTATTGTTTGCCAGGTAGAAACTTTATACGCAACATTTGAGAAACATGTCGTCACGCTACTGATCAGGACAAAAACCACGAAAGATCGGTAGCGGAGAGGCAAGCGAAATGTTCCATTATGTATTTGTTGCTACCACTTCTCAGCGGCGTTACAAGATAACGAGGGGCGCACATCTCTTTTCTCCCCATCTCCCGTTGCCTATCTATCTGCTCGTGACGAGATCCGAACAATTTTACTCGACGGGAGAGATACTCGTCGTCACGGTCCGTTGCCATCTTGTTATCTGCCAGAGACCACGCGAAAAAAGGATGAGCAGTAGTAGGGACAGCGAGTCGCAATGGATAAAGAATGAAGATAAAAGTGTCCTCGGTATCGCGGGCGGGGTTGCAGTGGACGGAAACGCCGGAAAGTTCGGGCGAAGCGCGTAGTTTTGCTGGAACAATAGATCACTTTGTCGGGACACACGATCCGCAGGACAATCCAGGTCCCTAATCGAAATCAGTCGGTTCCTGGCGGCCGCGATGGACGGGCGAGAAGCGAGAAGCACCATGTCTCTCTCTCTCTCTCTCTCTCCCTCTCTCTGTGTGAAACGAGGATTTATTTACTCGGTACATAAAGCGGCTCAAATGGCGCCGGCAGGTATCGCCGTATCAAATTGCTGGCGGCCATCAAAAAGGAATATTCGACGACCTGTCGCTCGCACTTTCTTCCCTTGCTTCACTTAAACTCATGTGGTTTTGCACAATTTCGCGAAAATTCATGTACCAAATACTTTTTGAATTTTTAAACCACGCTATTAGTTTCTTAAGATTTTAAACAAGAATCGAATTACATAAAATATAGCGACAAATTTATGATATAAATAAAAAATGCAAAGAAATAAATAACAATGTATAAATATAATGTATAAATTATCTTTGGATCTCTGTATATTTGGTAGAAATCTGAAAATGTTATACACGACATATACATAAGGATATATAAAGTAGGGGATTAAAATTCTATTCTTATTTTAAATTATTTACAGGATGTTTTCAACACAGAGAATATGTGCGATTTTCAGTAGCTTTTTCAACACAGTACGCGAGGAAAATGAAAATCTGCTTTTTATCCCTCTCTTTATCCGTTTTTTTTTTAACTTTTCCTCACTCAAAGCGAGTTCATCGAGCCGGTCAAGCAGATGCAGAAGAGCGGAGCTTCTTCGCTAGTTGATACAGACAGACATTACATTCGCATGCAACTATTTCTGTAAAGTTGCTCTGAATTATGTATATGCGCTTTTGTAAATATACAGGAATATAGTTTAAATTGATAGTACTTAAGTAGAGCGTTAAATTCAACGTGACTTTTGTACTCATTCGCGTTTTATCGTATCAGGATGCACTTCTTAATGCACATATCTCGCGGTATGCGCGGCATTCGTTCTCACAATTTTGTGGTCACATTATCCCGTGGTGGCAAAAGCGCGGCTTACGTACTCGTATAGTAAAAACGAACGCTGCGCGCACTTGAAACACCATTGTCACAAAATCCTTTCAGACCCTTTGGACCATCATTGCATTTTAGAAAAATTACGAATTAGACCGCGTCAAAAATTTATAGTTGAAAAATATCAAATTTTTTAGAAATTCCGGCAATTGATAGATCTCGAAGATGTCATCACACAATGTAATACAATAAATGAAAGCTAAATAGAAGAAAACGCGAAACTGCAACACAAATTATATGTGTAAATATTAAAGTTATGAATATTGTGCTTGTCATAAATACGATATCATATCTCCATTATGATCACATATGTATATTTATATTTCTGTTATATGTATAATAAATATGTAAATTATAATTTGAAATGTGATAATTTCAAAAAGTTTAGTTAAAGTTTAGCAAACTTATGTGAGAGAAATTATTCTTCCCATTCAGTGAAAGAAAAGAGTAATCTAATTCGGCTATGTGGTTTGTGCACTCAGGATGCTAATGGAAAACGCGTCAGAGGAGAGAGAGAAAATTCAGTGTACGAGCGTACTGAATCCAAAATATCACTTTGCATAGCTTACGAAACTATCATGCTGAAAGTAATACTTAACTAGTTCTGATTCGTTTTGTCAACCCTTCTCGATCGATCTGGTACGATTGCATCTGCGATTTACCGCCAGAGACATTTTAACAACGCCAGTACGCAGTTAAAGCCATTTCACGTTTCTCAAGAGAGTTTGCAGGAATAATTTCGCTTGTAAGTACGGGATCTACGTGGAAGTAGAAAACAAATCTCTTTTTGTCGCCAAAAAGTATTACCCGATCGGACAAACGCGATTTTGTCAACTTTTGCGAGCGGAATATAGAACGCAAATGGGCAGTGTTGCGTTTTGCGCTGTTTACTTAATGCAGCAACTTCGTTTCAGTAGTATTCGAGTATAATCCGTAGAAAATACCCGCCACGATGTTGTCATTGTGACCGTTGGAGAATCGCTATTACCTCGCATTTCTAGTATCACGAAATGTACTCAATCTGGAGCAGCGCTGCTCGAGAGTCGCATGGGAGAACCTTTCCGATCCGCGGCATTCTCGCGGCGTTGTCGATAGCATGGAACTATGGATTGGTCGTTTTAAAGGCGCAAATACCATGCCCCATCGCGTCGTAAATTTGCCATAAACTCTATACTTGAGGCCTCTGCGCAAGGAGAGGAGAGAGAGAGAAAGAGAGAACCACCCGCTGCGATGAGTTCGCCGCAAAGTAACGATCTTATTCTTCGTTTATTTCCCGTGCGGACAAAGTCTATCGCGGAACGTTTCTATACCTCCAGCTTCTATTGAATTTCTCGCGACGTGAATCACAATTGGGGTAAATCCCCGCGGATACGAACATTCATCTTTTAGCCTGATTGTCATAATGGATTTTGCAATTATTTATTTGACCTCTTAGGTCTTCCAACCAACGTTGGTATATTTATATCACGGTAATAATTTATATCACGTAAAATACAATATTTAATATTAAAGAGAAAAAAAAAGGGAATTAATGGAAACTTCAAGAATGTACAAAATTTTGCTCGAAAAGCATTCATTACTTCTATTTGATAACAAGTATTAATTGTCTCCTTACTTCTTCAGCATTCTTCTAAGTAAATATTTCTATGTTTTAATAAGCGCGGAATATTATAAATCCGTCGAGACCGCGGTACTCAAAATTTCTTTACAAAGTGAAGAACAGATGTTTATCTTTCAGAAAGTGACCTCAGAAAAAGATAACTATCTTTCTTCTCATTTATTTAGGTTCCTGTTCCATCTAATTTGACTACCCCCCCCCCTCCGTCTCTCTTTCTCTTTCCTTCTCTCTTTACTTCACGCATAAGTTAGCAAGTGATCGTACAATGCTAATCTTTTTCGATGTTTCTCGCTTTTCCTTGGGTATTCTTCAAAATAAATCATTTATGAGAAATCATACGTTTCGATGCACAGCCATACCCCGATATCGATAAAGTTGAAATTGGTTTCATCGTGTGCGCGAGATGAAAATTCATTACGCCGTTTCACCGTACGGCGAGATATCGATGTAATTAATGAAAATTTGACGTTGAACGCGAGGCGCTACGAAGCTTCGATTACCACAATGGAAACGATCGGACGCGATGTCAATCGTTGTATTTGTAATATTAAATGTTACCTGCCGCATATTCATTAAGTATGTATATGTCAAATACGATATTTACAGAAAGACATTACAGAGTGTATGCGCGAAATCAGCTCGCTACCGCTAGCGTCGGCGTGCCGCGCCGTTCCGCTTTGTACTTTGCTCGCGCGGATAAAGATACCGGATAAAGGCATCGGAGAAACGGAAATGGACTTGCAAAGCGTGCTGCGAAAAGTTGCAAACTTCTGCGGCAAAATAGGCTACCACCGCTGTAGTCGAATTTAGAAGTGTATTCGTTCACGTTTGCACGACGTGAAAGACTTAAAAAAGCACGCACGAGTGCTTCGAAAATTGCGATCCGTATCCGGCCAGTCGAAAAACTCGTGTATACCGTCCGTGCACGGTAAACTACGTACCACATATGGTTGAATTTCTTGTGGGATATATAAAGCAAGTTAACTTTTCTCCCTTCGCAGATGTATGATTTCTCTATGTGCCACGGAATACTTGAGAAGTAATTCGATATGCATCGCACATTGATCGATCAATATATTCGTAAACGTACAAAAGAAGTGAATAAAGTATTAAATTAGTTTTTTACATATACGTATGTATATATTAAGAAGTAGATGATTAAATTTTACAATTATATAATATTTTTAATTTTATGATATAGTGGAAATAATAAAACACACAAAAGCAAAACAGTTATATTTATCATATTTCCATAAAATGCGGAAGTTTGAAAAATGATAGATCAAAGAGATAAAATAAGAGTCGATGCTTTTCGTTTCATTAGTTTATACGACAGACTTGAATTACAGGAGACAGTTAGTCGTCTCAATTAAATCAAAACTGGTACAGAGTAACCGTAGTAGTTTCCCACGGTCTGTCAAGATCCCTGAGGATATCATGCATTATGTCCATATATCGGCGGCTAACGTCAACGTGACGTGGACGTCCTGACAATGACCTGTACCGGATGCTGGCCGATAGCCACGTGACATCCTTCCCATCCTTCCGCTCGGAGGGAATGAAGCTTATTCCGGGGCATGAGCAAGCGATCTCTCACCAGCTTAATTGGACGATTCCAGAATAGAGAATCGGTTGATGTATAAAAGAAACACGTCCCCTCGCTTACAGAATAAACGAGATTCTCGCCGGCCTCAACGAGACGAAACGCGTTCGTGATTTACGAGCATTGTCGTCAAATGCTCGTGACGCAAGTACATCCGAACAAAGCGATCGATTCCTGCATCAGGTCCCGACAGTACTCGCGCAGATTACTTACGGCTCCATCCACCGTCTGGAAAGCTTGAACGAGAGTGACAGTCATGCGCAACTTGTTAAACGTTGTTACGTTTCGCTACATTTTCATTCTACGGCGATAAACGAACGCCTTATATCGACGAGTTAATTACCTCAACTTGGAAACTGCATTAATGTGGAAAAGGAGACAAAGCCGTCTCTACATTATTCTGTGAATTACACGGCAATGCGAAATTTCATTAAAACAAGAGAGTGCGTCGTCTCTCTTATCGGATCTTATAATAGGATGACATTAACGAAGATCAAAGTGTACTCCCAACGAATAAGAATCTCTCGATCTATTTTCTTCGTTTAATTCGCGATCTACCGATACCTCCCTTCTCTGTCTAATTAGCATTTTCTCTTCTAGATCGTATAATTAATTATGAAACTCAAGGAATTCGTAACAGTGAAAATACAGCCGTGTTTATACGGACGTTTATATAAGCGCTCCACAAAATAGCTATTGATTATATAACGATAATATAATTCTAATGCATACTTTTTATATTCGATGTCTAAAATAAACCCGAGAAATACCCGAGATACCCTTTGAGTGTCTAACTATACAACCAATGTCTATTTACACATATCGATGGTCCATTATGGTTGCTTATGCAATTCAAGATGCAAGAGGAGAATCCCAACAAATCTCATTGAAACCTGCTGAAAGCTCATTCGAGAGATCGTCTCGGTCCGCTATCGCGGCTAATTGCGGCTCGTCGACAAAGATCAAGCATTGGCACTAAAATGAGCATAGAGCCATGCGAAAGGTCTTTCGCGTTCGCTTAATTTGCAAGGCATTAACCTTATTATTATGGCGGTAATACGACCGCGAGTTTGCTGGGAACAACGTGTGTGGGGCAGGGAAGGGTGGTTGCACGCGAGCAATCTTTACAGCCCTTCTCGGAAATGAAAAGTCGTGTGCCTCCCCCTCCCCTTCTCGCAGTCGTAAGCGCACGACACTCGTTCCTCATTTTTTCTTCTCTTGAACCCGTGTGCTCCTCCTTTTTCTTTTTCTCCTCTCTCTTGCCATTCAACACGCTTCTCTTTTTTCTGAGTTTCTCCACCCGCCTCGACTGTACGTTAAGCGTAATTTTTAAAGCAACGGGTGGCAAAAATTGCTTCATTCTACAACTATTGACGCGATGCGGTCGTAAAATGCATGCCGCCATTCGCTACTGAATTGTTTCGCAAGAATCGATTTTGTAGCAACAATTTTTAAATGTATCACTTTGCATTTTTTCGAGCAACATTGATTGTCTACAATTTGCCATCAATATTCATAAAATAACATCTTTGATAGAAGACGACATGGGGTAACTGAAAGACTTTGACATCGCAAATAAAGAGATTAAATTTACTCGTGAGTTTCTCCGGATGAATCCACGTGCACGATACCGTCAATGTACATACAATGTATCTGTACATGCGTGTACGATATGTACGCACACGTGTACACCGACGGAAACGTTGCTGGGATCCTCGATAATTGAGATCGAAAACATTCTCTGATGAGTCGCATTATCAACGTGTATGAAAGCAGAGAGTTCAATTATGCACAATAAGACCATTCAACGGTTAATCACTGTATATTTCGCGGATCAATTACCGAGTAATGTGATTTTGTGCTCTCCCGATTGTAGCATTGTAAAGCTATTATATCATCGACGGAGAATTACAAGACGGGAAGTCTATTTAGCAACGGTACTTGCAACTGTTTTGCAACGTATTAAAAATGTGCAAATCATGATTGTAATCTGTATAAGCAAGTTACACAACTGCAGACATTATTTTCTAATTCATTGTGTTTACATTCGTATCAATAATAAAGATAATGTAGTTTTCTAAATAAGATAGAATAACATAAAACACTTTTAAAATGAAAAATGAAGCTGTTTAGTATTCACATCTAAATTAAAGATTCTAATTATGCATAGAGAACCTCTCCTGCCGAAAATCTGTTTCCTCCTGTGTACTCATGATATACTGCCAGCCACTCTCTTTCCTACACGCGAGAAGATTTCTCAAGTGTATTTGAGGTTTCCTCTTAAAGCTGACCTAAATGCGATTAATGAATATGCAGTCCTATAAATTCTGACATCAGAATTACAGTAACGATTACAGCGAGAATAAATAAGCATATGGATGAGATCGTCCGGTAGTGACTTTCTTGTCTATACATTTTTAATTTAATGAAATTTTGAACCATCGAATTAATTCGACTGGCAAAAATGTTATCAAAAATGTTCGACAACTTTACTAAGCAATGGAATCCTTCTATGGCCGTTTTAAGATTACAAACGTATCACGAGCCAGGAAGCGTGCAAACGAATTCATTTTCTGGGGACTATTCGTTCCGCAACGTTCCGTTGAACACGGTGCTATTTACCAGATATATAACCGTTCCGCTTCGCGAAAGGGCGAGTTCCCGAAGGAGAATCCGTTCAACCTCGATCTGGCTCTCGCCAACTGTGCCTCCTGCTTACTTGCGGGGGTGGCGCCTACTTACTTTCTTAAGCGACCAGAGAGACCGCGACGACGTAGCGCTCCCGCGAGTTGCGCCGCGCCGTTGAAATAGAAAGCGCGGCGGCAGTACATTTGCGGGGTAGCTCCCACTCCGGCCGGACGGAGTAGAATCGGACAAGTCAAGAGAGCGAGGGGCTGAATGATCTCACGAGGGAAACGAAGTTCCCGGTAAGTAGCCGGCCGGCTATACGCGCCCCGATTGTCGGTTTGAACCTCGGAAAGAGGGTCAGGTCAGGTCGGCGCGCGCGCTAGAAGTGGTGCGCCGCTGCAGCCGCCGCTGGAACGGACCCTGGAGCGCGGGATTAGATTGCTACAGATGGGATGCGAGAGTCTGGCCGTATTTCGAGAATGCCAATTTGATTTCGGTACGAAACGGCGGAAGACCGTGCCGGAAGACCATAAAGTATACAACAAACGCTATGGGCGCAATGAACCCTACATCGCGACCGAGAGCAGGTCCGATCTTGGAATGTTTCACGGATATTTCTTTCAAAGGGGAATGCGAAAACGCTTGCATTATGTATCCATTTGCTTTGGTGCATACGATACGACGTTATATAATAATATGCGTAATATTTGAATTACGATCTCTATATTTGTTTCCATGAATTGTTAGCACTTCGATAGCTTAACTGAATCAGACTGTCTCGTAGCACTATTGCCGTCAGCTTATTTAATTATCGTATCGACGAACAAACTCTGCGTATATACTCTGCGGATGAATGCCGAGAAGCCATTACAGAAAGTATAACTCGTGGGAATATCTTAGAGAGGGACTCTATTATGCATAGAGAGGGACATAGGGAACCCTTTCTTTTGACTTGGAGGCATGCGAAAAAGATTCGAGAAATAATGAGTTTTGAATCGCCCGCATCGCCGATAAGAGAATCTCGAGAAAAGAGCACGGATACTTCTTACATTTCACTTCAATAACTACGATGTGCTTTACTATAATATTGTATGATGTAATACGAGTTTTCTCCTTTCTATTGTTAAATGAAAAGATAGAATTTTTTGCTCCTCAGACATGTCAAACGCACGATAACAAACTCCTTTCCTTCTTCAAAATAAATAATCGCGTATCCATTTACTTTAATTGCACACTAATATCTATAAATAAAGTAAGATTTATTTGTCATAAAAATAAGTAAACACAAGGTTCGTTACATTTTACTCAGATCGAAGTCGAAAATAGTCGCAATATTCACAAGGAATGTCCTTATCATCTTGAACAACAATTCATTTTGCACTTAAGAAATGTATACATATACATTGCTATATCATTCAATATTGTAGCAGCGGCAGCCATGCTATTTAATGTGCATATTCGAGCTCCAACTCGGATACATCCTGCATGATCGTGCACCCACACAATCGCAATCGCATATCTCCGACGCATCATCCTATTTCCGTACAATTACGAGTAACATTATCTATGGAAATTGCCACTTACCCGCGCACGATGTGCGCAAGGATTAAACCCGGCGTATTCAAACCTTAAATAGACGGTTCTGGCAATGGCAGATTTCATCATTAATGCAAGCGACCGGAGGACATGGCAAAACCGCGGCTTAAGAAACTTCTTCAAATTGGACAAGGAAGGGAAAAGTGAATGGCATGGCATCGGTTAAGACGGCAAGATGAGGGAGTGAAAGGAGATTATGATACCGTAACACGAACGAGGGAAGAGGAGGAGAAGAAGAAGAACGGCAGTGAGTCGCCCAGTGATACCCGAAACGAAGTCTTAACGACGGAACCGATGAAAGCGGTCTCCTATTAGCATTCTGTATAATCTACTTGCAAGTGCATTCGAGCAGCGACGTACGACTAAAGCTTGCAGTTCGGGAGTACTCACGGCAGTCTTCGAACCGCGGCAAGAGCCACTTTGTAAGTTGTACCAGCCAAGGGGCCCGCAGACTAACTCGCAACGGCCAGAAGTTCGCATTGGTTTGGTGGATTTCTGATTCTAGTGTGCTACCTTTTCAACAAACTCACACGTTATTCCCACGTACATTTCGCATGTAATATCACGCTGCGATTCAACCGCATGTCGCGCTCATTCCTCGATATCAATTTCTTATGGTGCATTAATTGAATATCTAGCAGTGGAGCAAGCTACGTAAGAACGGTGGACGAAAATTGGTATCGAGAGGAAATGGAAGCGGCTTTACTTCTCTTAAGTCTATTGTTTTAATTAATTATATTAATTGTAGTAACGCTCGTTCTTTAATTTCCGTCAATACTGTTACAGCGATACAATAAATGAATAAGCTGTAATAAAGATAAGCCGGTCATCGCCCTAGTCAAGTGGGGAGAGGAACGAAACACAGAAAAACTATCGAAATCCTATGGGAATCTTTTGGTGAGGTGATAATGACAGAAATAATCAGCATAATTGCAAGTTCATTGATAGAGAAAGAGATGTAGTTTCTTTACTTACCGACTACTTCGAGATAACCGATCTGGCTTTTCATAGGATCGGTATTTATCTGACACATGTACCAGCCTCGATCGGACTCCCGTACTTCCCGTATGTGAAGGAACCACGTTCGGTGGTCGCTGTGGGAAACCGCGATTCTGTGATTCTTCGTGATCACGTGGCTCGCTATCGTCAAAATGGTTTGCGTATCAACACGCAGCCATGCCACCTAAAAAAAAAAAAACAAATAAAATAAATATTATTATGTATGCCATGGTGTTAATAGTGAACTATGCAGATTGCTTGATCATGCTGCATTAATCTCCAAATCATTAATTAATAGTAAGTTAATATTAAGTTTAATTGTTGACCGATTATACATGTATGACATATATGTATATGAGATTGAAATAAGCACTACGTCATGTGCATTTATTACATTACCAAATTATCTTTTACTATTGCAGCATAGATCTATTTTTGTGTTTATTTAATTTACTCTCTATTCAATAAATCCGAAACAGTCAATTTCATTTATTCCTAAAATCTATTTTTTTCGGTTTTTAATACATAGAAACCAGTAATTAATAATTAATATACATCTATAGCATAGTTATCTAAATCAAATTATCGTATTGTCGCATGAATTTATGAATTTCACAAAATCGTTACTTAAAAAAAAAACGAATATTTTAAAATTTGTATAAAATGTATAAAAATTAAATTAAAGTACGCATTTTAACGCAATAATGAGATGCAGTTATTAATCACAAGTTAACAATAAGTGTTTGAAATGTGCGTTCTAGTTAAGGAAAAGAGCTCTCTTTTTTCCGCGAAACGTTCCGCGGCGCGGTCGAGACCGACATCCTTTAATTCAAAAGTCTCCAGCCGACTTTTGTATTCCAGTTCAACGGACCGGCGATTCTTTTCCCGCCGTCTACCTTTCTACCAGCATTCGCCTTCGGATTATTCCCCCTCGGTTTCCGGTCCGTCCATATCAATTATAATTTTTCACAGCGCGGCCGTTCCGTTGGAGAAATAAAACGCCGCGGGATCATCCGGGCGGCCATTCCATTATTATATTATTCCAACAGTTTAATGTTCTTTTATTCGCGAGTTATTCGCACTGCGTCATGTATAACAAAGTTTCGCAGATAATTGCCCCTATTTTGGTTGCATACTGTTCGCGTTTAGATAGTCGATCGAGTAATTTATAGTAATTTAGCGAGGCGAGCGCGCGTATCAAACCATGGTACACGAAATAAACCGCGGTGAATTATGACGTTATAGAAATTATATATAAATCACGAAATTACAACGAATTATAGCGAGCAACCTAGACTTTGTAAACTCAATAACAGTTTAGTAATGAATCTGCGTATAGGTCAATACAGATGGTGTATCATCACCGATTAAGCATTTCCTTTATTGTCGTCGCTTTTTGTGAGATGCTCCGAGTATCATTGCCATTGTGTTTCACAACGTATTGTAACAACAATCGGCGAATTAATTAAGAAAAGTCTGTGTAACGCTAAATGCATCGCTACACGCCCTTTACATTACGCCGCCGTATGCACGCGGAGAATTGAGGCAAACGTTATTGACATTAAATAAATCGACGAAGCATTCTTAACATTTTTCCGCCATGCTACCGTTTGCGCTCGCCCTGCACGCTCCTCCCGAGCGTAACATTCGATTACGCGATCAGCGCGCTTTCTTTGTGGGGCGAGCTCGCGAGCGAAGGGGAAGGAGAAAAAAAAGAGGAGGATTGCTTCCGGCGTTCTTTAAAGTAATCATCTCCCTCGGCCGACAAAATGCGCGAGTCCGCCTTCGGGGCACCAAACATCACATGCATGTCATACCAGAAATTATAACGTGAACGGTATCCGGAATAAATGTTTGCGCATTGAAATAGCAATTCCATTATCTTGCGCCTTTGAAGATAGAGGATACAACAAGCGTTGCAAGCGCGCGAATATTACTAACACCACAAGAAATACACGCCCGGCTGTCCAGCTGCGAATATAACATGCACAACGTTCGCAAAAGGCGCACAAGAAGAAAGGCGCACAAACGTGCACAAACCGGCAAAATGCAACCACCTTCCCATGCCACGTCGCGTGAATAGCTCTCGTCCGGGCTTTTCAAGCATGGAATCAGATTTTCTCAAGGATCCGATTTGTACGTGCGAGGTAAAATTCGAATGATTGACTAGCTGGAATGGAATGGCTAACTGGCTCATTTGCGGATTTCCTCATTGATGGACTCGCTCGTCGCAATTTTAATCTGCCGTTTCTCTGTCTCAAGCCGAATAAATGTCGCGCCGGAGATGCTTCGCGCTGCCATAACAACGCTCAGATATTAACCTTTTATAGAGCACTAGAGTATGATATTTTATTTATCACTCTACGTGGCTGATACACGGCCGATGTTAGGATGTCATCTAGAAAGCGAGTGATACTTTATCACTCAAAAAGTGAAAAAAGTGGAAAATAGCTTTCTGCAATAAAAAGTATATGTTGCATATTCCTTCAATGTAAAAGTTTTTGAAAAAGCGTGAAAAATTTACTTGTGAGTAAAACACTTTCCACTCTCTTCACCAAGTAAGACAGAGAAAAAGAACAAAAAGAAGACAGTGAGATACCATCCATAAATCATTGAATAATTACGCGTCCATATATTTATAGTCGGTTATTTGTTTGAATATTAGGAAGAAATGGCGACTGAGAGAGTTAAAAATATTCTTTTGCTCAATGAGTTTGAATAAGTTTTAATAATTTTAACTCTAATAATATTAATACATCAGCCCTTGAATCTCAAATGATTTTACATCTCACATCATTACACGGATTTTCGAAACCACAGATAGTTGGCGGCAAACAATTTTTAACCAAGAAATTTGACTACCCCTTCCTCGGTGAACAACGAAGGATTTAGTTCACATTCTCCTTTCACATCATGCTAATTATAATTAATTTGTTTCTAATATTATTTTTGGCGATTTACTAATAAAGATTCTTGAGCCGAAACGTTTAAACTTTCTTTCATTTAACAGTTTATTTAATATTTGGCATCGTATTATATTACTTGCTCGTTTTGGCCTTACAATTTAGTTTATTTTAATAATTTAATTCTTCGTCAAAATTTTGTCAAATTATTATTAGTCTTCCTCATTAAAAAAAAATCAATTTAAATAAATAATAAAATGTGCTTATAAAAATAAAAAAAAGATCAGCGAGAGTAACGGCTGATACATATCATTAATTTGGAAGATACTCGAGAACGAAAGGAGCTTCATTAGCGAACCGTCTCTCAGCCGTCCGTCGACCTTTAATCCCACATTCGACCGCGTCAATTACTCGGTTAATTATCTCAGATGACGCTGCCTCAAAGTCGGTATAACGGAAAGTACAGGGGCACGGGAGAGAAATAGAGAGAGAGAGAGAGAGAGAGAAGATTCGGAACACGTGCGTCTAGTACGGGCGACTCTCGGATGCAGATATCAAGCCGGGCGCCTGTAAATCTGCCAGAGACCGGTGTGAAACGCTGGATGGTTGGATTAGGAGAGGAGGCAGAGGTCGAGGACTGGTCGACCACCTAGTCGGAAGCACCACCATGAACTATTGCATTTGATATCCACACCGATGAATGGAACGTTGAGCGCCCTGTCCAGCATGGTGCCATCTCTGACCACGATGAACGCGAATGCAGGTATAATGCCCCCGTCGTGCTTCCGCCGACTATGATAACCAAGTATTTACGGCCGCGACCATCGCGAGTTTCTGTAATTTACGGAGACTCCGAGAACCCGGCCCGCGTCGGCGACTATGTGTCACACTCTGCACTTTCCTCGCACGAGTGTCACGTTTTTTCCGGACGAAACTGCGACGAAGTTGTGGCTCTTGCTTTCTCACTAGTTTCCCCTTATCATGTACAATTCTTTAAAAAAAAAATTTCACAAAAAATTCAACAGTAGCTCAGTAGCAGGTTTCCTTTTTAATAACAAGCAATGTAATCGTGTCTCTTCAGGAAATGATTGTTATAGGTGATACTCTGTCTCTTAACGCGCATGGAATGTACCGTGCATCTCACTTTTAATAGCGTTAATAACATTTGTACGGTTTCCAGTACAACCACACTGCCAGAGAAACCCTAGTTCGATGTTCGTACACAGGCCGTACACACTGGTGTATCCGGCATAAACTTGTTTTGCGCGACAGCTTTCCCGACTTTCCCGACATCCGTGACGTATCCCAGGAAACATTCGGTTCAATTTCTACTTCTCAATTTCCAGCTCCCACCGAGTTACCTCCTCCAGAATCGTGGCCCATTTGCTCGCCGTTCCTCAACGACGGACCTCGAAGTTTTTGACAGGTCCACTCGGATGGAGACCCAAAGCAAAGATTTCGACAAACTTCGTTCGTACAAGCAAAGTCGCAATCTTACGGTCAACATAGTTATCGGGGGTCAGATTCGTAGCGAGAGAGAGACGAGATTAGGCTAGACTCGTAAGATTAATTTTCGGGGAGCATATACAATGTCGGTGAATACCTGGCGGTGACGACGACAGTTCAGAGAAAGGCACGTTTTATGATTTTACATAAGAAGTCCATCTCGGATCGTTTCCACACTTGTGACAGAAAATGTTGATAAACGCACTTGTTGGCAGAAAATCCTGTGGTTAGTGTTTTAAATCAGTGCCAGCCGTCTTTAATTCGTCATGGTAGCTGTATGATGAGGATTTCATAAATTCTCAGATGAGATACAAATTTCTTCTTGTTACGTTTTTTGTGTTTCTATGATTGGTACTCTGGAATTATATGGAGGATTGCAAACGAGAAAATCACAAGCGAAAATGGATATTCGATAAATATTATTCCAGTTACTCGTAAACATTGCATCGTTATCACAGAGGTCAAACTGTAAACATTTTTTCCGGAAATTTGTTTTCCATTAGTTTCTTTACGACGGAAAAAACTTTAAAATTTCTAGGTACTCGCACGCACATCATATTTTAATGCAAAGCAGGTATTAATGAAACAACTTTCAGAAATTTTTCCATCTCGCAACGGCGAGATAAAAAAGCGAGCTTAATGGAAATTTTCAGATCGCGCGGGACAAAGGACCTCAAGCCGCAGTAATCGTCTGGTAACGATCCGTCGTAAATTTGCGTCTTCACGCGAACATTGCGAGGAGTTGTACGTACGAATCCGCAATACCAAGTTCAAACAAAATAAAGCCGCAACAATTCCGGAATTCGGGCGCTTCTTGCTCTCGCGGAATATTAACTAAGCCCGCGTGCAAACAGGCGATCCGCGCGGCGCGATATAATTTCGTGCTGAATTGAATTCCAATACGCCACTTTCCCACCCGCCGTTATGAGGACAACGTTCTTTTTCTCCTTTTTTTTCACCAGATCTTACCGCGAGCGCGGATAATCGGCTCGAACGACGGAAATGCATTCCACGACGATGCACTTTGGGGATCGGGATTTCATCACCGTTAGCAGACATTCTACCTCGTTCCTGGGGCTGCATTGAAATAAAGCGAAACGCTAACCATCGTCGAGCCACCGTGGCCTCCCTCTCCGGATGCTGAAGTGCTCCCCGTAAACCTGCCGCTTTTATCTCGAGTAAAGTCTATCTCTTCCAGATAGAACTTTTCTGTACGATACGATACGAAGTTATGTTTATCTGTTTTACAGTGACTTAATTAAGATCGAAAACATACACACCAAACTGGCACGTGATGCATAAATATTATTTCGATTCATGGAATGCATTTGCACATTTTGCATTAACAGAATATTATGCGCCCGTTACTTTTACGAACGAGACCTGAGACCTTGCAAAGTTTATTCAAACGATATAAATAAAATTGCCTCGTCTCGTTTTATTCAGCCCTATTTTTGAAGTTACCTTAAACATGCACGCCTCCAGAAACTCGAAAGAAGCCAGAATGACCCGAATGATAATACATGTGATAACCAGTAATTCCGAGCGGCCGCAAGAACGAGCCAACAGCCGACGAAACATGTCTGCTTGGTGCAATTGGGGAAGGGCTAACACGCGAGATACAGCGACTCGGCATAATCATGAGGATATTAAGGTAATATTTAAGTAATTGAAGTCTCCAAAGTAGCCGACAAATGTTGTGACATTAGACACTCGACTACTCCCGAGAGATTCTCCTCGAAATGTCAATACAAAATGTCATACGCGATTCAGGCAGATTGTTCGTCTTTACGGGCGGTACGATATTAACTCTCGTTATCAAAATTCTGTCTTTCCGCTTATGTGCAAAGAGATAAAGTTCAACTTAATTGCACCGTTAATGCGTGATCTAAATGCATGCGTGACGCGGGAAACGAGACTCCCTTTTTTCTTGCCCTGTAAAGCTTGTGGCATATTTTTAACTTAGGTCAGAAGCTCCTCTCTTTTTCTTTCGCGGCAGGTAGAAAAGAGATATCTTTGCAAACTTTAATTAATATTGCCGTTACGGTACACCTTTGCATTTTTCTCTTGGAGTGCAATTTTAACTTTACGGTGCAATTTAATAGATGTAAATGTCAAGAGCGTAATTATTATTCGTAATTATTTAAATGGCGAAGTGCACCGTGAATTAATATTTCCTGCTAGATAAAACGTCGCGTCGAATCAACTTTTAGGCAACCTTTAGCTCCCAGTTAATACGCAAAAGGTCGAGAGGATTAAACCTAATCGTCCCGCTAATGCACGATCTAAATGGATATTTGTCCCGCGGGTATCCGAAAGAAGACCGCAACAACGCGAGAACGGCAAATAACATTGGATTCCCTGTGTTCCAAATCTCTGTAGTAATTATGCAGCAATTGTGCCTGTAGCAACGTTACTATTAGCCACGGCAGAGATTAGACACGTTTACGTTTTTGCTTAAAAGAGCTTAATTAATCAAAATGCAAGCGAAGAGGGTGTTTTGCGCTAAAAGTATCTTTGATAAAAATGTGTGTGATAATGATTAGCTGTGTATGTAACACACATGCCTGTCAACGCGCGGTAAACCGTAATTTTGAGTATCCCGCAATTTGCATTAAACCATATTCATTCCGGCGATGTATTCAAATTTAGTTAAGGCTACCGACTAATTAATCTAATAGAAACGTGGCGCGTGTATTACCAGTGACTGTATTTGACTCCGATATATATTTCTAACGTGAAATAAACACGATCGGAATTGAATGAGATTATAAGTCTCGGACGAATCGTCTTTAATTTCGTGATGTTGACATCGACTATTGATATCGGAGGATATCACGGGCATGATTCTTCAATTAACGAATTATCTAGCTATGTTGCGGTATTCACCGCAAAAGCACGGCCATTGAAACTTGATCGTTTCAGTAATCTGCGTTCCAAATGCATATCGATCTCACAAGCACAGCGATTTACATTTTCTTTGCTCGTTTTCTTTTTGCCCTCCCACCGATTAAATTACATTACAGTGCTGGGTCTGTCAAACGGCGAAATAATCCCGCAAATGTTCTTTTATCATTGCCATCAAATTTACCACCATTGTGAAATATTTCGCAAACGCAAATTTTATGAATCTTCAGAGGATGGTCTAAATTCCAGCGACATCATTCCTTTGTGCCCTTTTACACTCATTATACAACATGCCATAGACTAAAGGCAAGGCTAACTGCCACGTTAATTCTCTATCTAAATGCATATTTACTTCATGAATATCGGTTTAATATCGACTCCAAGCGGCAGTCGCAAAATGTCTCGATTTAGCGAATAAAATGACCATCAATAGTGTACGCGCTGTCCGTCTTCAATCGTCAAACTTTTTATAACAAACCATTCGCGCGCTCATGTATTTACTTTAACGTCGATAAAACAAAAACCGTTCTTACTTTTACGTTCTCATCACAATAAAACCGCTCTTACTTTTACGTTCTCATTACAAAAAAATTCGTTCAATGACATTATGACATTCACTAGACTACGACGTTGATAATATTGTTGCGTCGAAACAGAGTGAAAAATTGTTCCTCTCCATTAATCGCGTTTGCTTTCTAATTAGCAAGATCGATTATACGTTTACAAGGTTGCCCAGAGTTACGGGCTTGTCATGCTTGAGAACCGACGGTCCGAAGGGGTTCGTCTTGTAAAACTTTTAACTTTATCAACTATCCATTTAAGCAACGTAGTTAGTATATTTTACAAATGAATGCAATTTTCCATGCCTCGAATGTTGTCTTTCTTTGCACGACTATTCTTGATTAAAACAGTGAAAATAGATGTCAGTAAAAATATATCACAACTCTAAATACGGGGAATTCTTTAGAATTCTTTATCTATTAATAGAGAGGGAGATTATGCGCGTGTAATATTAATGACAATCATATTTTCACAGCAAAAACAAGCGCGGATAAGTGCCTTCGTTCACCACTGTTTTTCACCAATTCCCGATTGCGATTGGACAGCTGAAACAAATAGAATCGGAGCTCAGCCAAGTACACCGGTACATTCGGGCAGTTACAGAGTTAATAGTTTGTGGATTTAATCCGGCGAATCCAGTCACCATTATATAATGGCACGGTAGATCGTTCCGGAGAAATGGTTGAATCGAGTGAGAGAGTCCGGATTAGCGGATGCATCAGTGCTTACAGAGGACCATGATTAATCCAGCCCTATGGCCCGAAAGCCGATGAGTCGATGGTGGCCTGCAGGCAGACGAAGCGGAACGCGGAGACGGCGGTGTTTGCGAATTCAGATTGATCTGCGACTGCCAGATGCAACTCCTCTCGACGACGTGTAAATTCGCTTCCCTGTCGTCGTCGGAATATAAATCGTCGGTAAAATGAGTTGGCGGGAAATACGGTGAAGATACAACGATCGCGATCCTAAGTGCCAATTAGACTGCCGTCTTATTGGGAGGAGATCGGATCGCGATCGGCGACATCGATTGCTGAATGTTATATGGCGGTTGAACGTTATCATAACGAAGAACTATTATCCATTATGAAGGAGTAAGACGATGAATGAGCAATGAACGTATTATATCTTATACTCAGGTACTTGATCCACTTCGTATTATTCCAAGTTTTAGTTCGTATAAGGTACTGCGTGTCGCTCAATTGGCCGATAATTAACGTACCATTATTATTAATGAACCAAGTTACATTGTCACACTTAGCTATGCCTGAGGCGACTCAATTAGTTAGTTATTATCTAGTTATTTTAATTATTGAAATTAACTTGTGTTACGACGCGACGTGGAGCTGCCTGCTCTGTTTACGAACAGTTGTACGCACTTCAGCTGATAATTAGAACTGAATCATAAATAATGAATTGAAAGGAGTTCGGTTCAGTAGGAATCAAATAGTAATCGGCTATGCGACTTTAGCTCAGTCAGGCATTAATTAACGAATCACGATTATTCGAGTCGAGAAGCCAAATACGCGGGTCAAAACTTTGCAATTAAAATTCCAACCGAAGCTGATAGTTTTCGGTCGAAACTATAATCTTGAGAAGACTATGTTCAATCGCCCGGTCAACCTATTATTATACCCTGGAGCCATAACTTATTGTTAGTCCTGCTTTCATGAACACTTATTATAGCATTGCTAAACTAAATATCCCAATTCTGTCGAACCTGTGTCGAACACATGCTCGACCGAAAAGTGGTAACTATTTCAAAAGCAAAGACAAACGTTTACTAATTAAACTTTTAAATATTTACCAAACACTTTTATTTAAAATATTTAGTAAAATTCAAGGGATTAAAGGTTTCAAGGGATTAAATAGATCATATAAATAACCTTCAGATGAAAATGTAAATATTTTCATCATACATATACCAGAGAGAGAGTAAATTGTAAAGTAAGCGGTGTGATATCCATTCACGCGGTCAATGACGGAGAACATTTGAGGTCTAGTATGCTTGATGCAACCTGACGGAAAGCTCGTGCGGATATTACGTCACCTGGGGAAGTAAAAGGGTTAATGTCCGTGGCGCGTATTACATGTAAACTGGGAGCCTGGAGAGGCGTCGTTATCTCCGCATCGTGACGATTCAAGCTTTCCGGCATAGTTGCGGCTGTTATCCGTCATCTTAATGCATAGCCGGAACACCAACCGACGCACCACTGGCTTATAAACGGCGCGATTATTCCGCCCTATCCTACCCATCGGACTCCCCTATCTTCGTATGACCAACACCACGTCGTCCTCACGTAAGCAATGTCGGCCGTGGACGGGTCCACGTGGTCTCTATAAATGCATCGATTTGAATTTCATGTCGAGTGAGTCGGCGAAGGATGAATAGTTTTCAATACCTTTCCTCTTGTCGATCCTTCCCGATCCCAGTATGCCGTTCATCGCGTATAAATCTTCCTTCACAGCTGCTGCTATTCTTCGAATTTCGAACTGTGTTTCTGCGACTACTATGCGAATGGCTGCAGGCTAATATGATTTATTTAAGTTATATATTTGAAACACAACGATTGATTGTCGAGAAATGTTTTACCTATGCAACTTGTTGATTAAAAACAATGACTATTGTTACGCCAACATTTTATGATATGATTGACAATTAGAAACTCCAAATAATATTCTTAATTAAACTCTTAATTAATTCTCGATTGATGAAATGTAATTCAAATGCACGGAAGCCGCAGTACAGACAGATACATTCAATTGTCATTCGGGTATGAAACAGTCTCATACATGAAGTTATGATATCAATCAGAAAAACAGGATTTGCAAATAATAATATTTTTAAAAACGTTTTTTGATTGTGTGTACGTGCGCGTGTGTGTATGTAACAATAGAATTTCTTCCTAAACAATAATTTTCAATTAAATTAAGATACAATTAAGCGTGAGATATTATTATTCAAATAATATAATAAATTCAATATTTATTTGTACGTAATTGTCGGTCCTTTAATGCAAAAGATATGAAATATTAATAATAATAATAATAATAGTGTTAAAAGCAACTGATCACATGTCATGAATATCGTAACTCGAGATGCGTAATAACCGTTTAGTATAAGATTACATATATAGCGAGTAGTTTATATCCCAAATATCAAGCTTGCGGATTTCATATGTATATCTTACATACTGCGATTACCTTAACGAGCTCTTTAAATTATGCAATTAAATTCTGTAATATTCACAGTATCTTACATTTATATATATAACATAAATAAATTGTATATGTACTTATACAAGACATTTCACAGTTCACAATGTAGCAAAAATGAAATAATGAAGAGTAACCTAGTGTGCTTTTTACAAGACTTTGTCAAAAGCATTCTTTCGTCAACATTTTTCAGCAATTATAATTCATTGTGCAGCCCATAACACAAATAGCATTTAATATGAACAAAGCGAGCACTTTCATTAAAGTTCACAAAGCTAATGCTCTATTGTTTGAAACGCCTTTTCGTTTACACTGCAACGGCACCCTTTCCTGCGCGACTTTCTTATTGGTCGCGCTTTCCTACTGTCTCGAATGCCAAACAAATATATGCTCGGAAAAATCTCTCGTACAAAGCTTATTTATAACCTAACTTCGCGCACACACCAACCAGAAAACGAATAAAAATGTAACCTTTTATTCTAATGAGAGTTTATGGGCAAACTTTGCATGACAGTTGCAGCGAATTCGTAAAAAGTTAGAGCTGTGCATATGCGTTGAGAATGTTAAATCTGCATGATTATTTGACACTTATTTGACAGAATTTACATTGATATAAAATCAACTTACGGTTATGAAGCAAAAATAGATATTCGTTTTATCTTAACATAAAAGTCTTAGAATTTATTCGATATATTCAATTAATATTATTAATCATTCGAGTATTTACAGTTCTATCATGTATTAATCGGGAAAAAAGGGAAACTGATGAGGGAATTCTCGAGAAACTCAGAAACTTTATCAAATTTTTCTTCGAAATGCTGTTTCTTACTCCGCGGTTTTCATTCCTTAATTAGTACTTCGCGAAAACCATTACATTAATAACATTGTCACTAAACCCACTTTAGTTGACGGCAGCTGAAGTGAACGGAATTGCAAATAAAGAGTGAATAAGATTCCAACTTATTGAAATCATTCTAACTTATATCCAATAAGTGTTCATTTTTTTATATCTCTCTACATAATTTTACTAATTAACTAATTGCTTCGGTTGAGCAAGGAGGATTCTTCAGGCCGTTTGAAATGTGGCAGTGTGTAAAGAGCGCCGGGAAGAGGTAGAAATTCATTTAATTTTTTTTCGTGGTTTGGTAACGAGGTTAATGGGTTAAACAACTCGACCCATTGTATAGTCCCGGATTCTCTTTTATTTCAGAATATCTCTATGAGTACTTTTAATCTCGTAATATATCATATCTTTTAAAATAAAAAAATGCTATAAAATCTGTTAATACCAACAGTAAAATTAATAGTGTAGCGTAGTTGATTATATAATTACTGAGAATATACAATTATGTTATAACTTTAAACCGCATTAATGTAATTATACATTTAAAATGTACAATTTCTTATTTTATCCTTAATAATCTAGCATGGCGAAATTATCGAAGATAATCTGTGAAAATGATGAAAATATTAAAGATACATTATATAACGGTGTATTTGCATTATCTCAAGATTTTGTCCGACCGTTACGTTCTAACATGCATCGGTAATATTTTCACATTAATATTGCAAAATTGTCGCGTCACTTAAAGTGACTTAACGCCATTTAGATAGTTCTTATCATGGGAGGGCATTCGCGGTGCTGTGAAATGGCCGCACAGAATTTCGTAGCCAGTTCCTAACTACTTATTCATGAATTATTCTCATAAGTACGCTATAAAAACACATTTTATAATCCCTCAAAGCAAAACTTGAGGTATAAGAATACATCATGGCTATTATAATAGATTGTTTGATTAACAGTTATAATAGTAAATAATAATAACAAAAATAAAATAGTAAATAATAGTAACGCTATATAAAAAAAGAGATTATTACTATTACTTTTTAATTTACAGATAATTTAATTTATGTTTTGATTTATCTTGATTTCTAAGATTAAAATTATATTAAAATTAAGATTTTTAATAACAAACGTATTTATTCATTTACAAGAAGAATAAATTTGAAGATACGATTAATTTGTTTGTGGCTTAATAAAATTAAGCTAATAAAATTCTAAATTTAAGTAAGGTTAATAATAAGATTCTAAATTCATTATTATATAAGAAGAACTTTAACTATACATCTGTATTATTTAATATTAATTAAACGGTGTAAAAAAAGAAAAATGGTTTGTGGAGAAATTTGTTAAATATAAAGATATTGTGGCAAGTTCAATTGGCACATTACATAACAATGTAACCACTTTGAAGAATTGATCAGGGCTTATACGTGTTCATAAACACTCAACTTACCTTGTATCCAGCGAGATCTTGAACTACACAGGAGAGAATGGCTTCCCTTCCCACCGGTGCGGTTACATTGGTTATTGGCTCCTTAAATTTAGGATCTGAAAGGGAAGATGAAATTGCATTGTTGTAAAAAAGTTTGTATAATCAACATATCGTATATAATGAAAGAATTAATTTACCCTTCAAATAATTAAATAGAATAATATAAACACTCAAAAATGTTTTATTAAATATGTTAGTGCATTAATTATGCAATAATTTTATTATAAACAGATATACATTAATTTTAAATATTAGATGTGTATCGTCTACATGTATCGATGATTTTATTTGAATAACATTTTACATGAATAAACAATAATATGTAAAATTGAGAAGCGATATGAATCTTACAATTAAATAGAGAAGACGTCATTCGATCTTCGGGCTGGTAACCTAATAATAATATTTGTATCAACTTTTTTCCAATTTAGCTAACTGCGCATCGGTTATTTGTCGGTCTTGAAACACAGTTTTTGTTGGAACAGTAAATCGACATATTTAAATATAGTTGATTTAACTTTTGACACTAATAAATGTTCCTTTTAGATCACTGTAAAGAATTTATTGCGATAATTATTATCTCAACCAAGATTCGAGCCTACATCTTCCTACAATCCGTGACAAACATCTTACACAAAATTGACACAGATTATTATTATTATTATTATTATTATTACCAAGATTTTCCCCGCCCAATTAAAAAGATTCAAATTAAATAAATTATTTCAATTAACAAAGTTAAATATATCTGTTGCTATCACATTTTACTAAATAAATTCTGTTAAAAGGATAATTATGTTATTTTACTTTCGTTATTTGAAATATCTCTCTTATAGTTAGGAAATAAATCAATTGAACTTTTAAGTAATGTTATTTGTTACATTTTGCCTTATTTCATACATTAATGTTTTTCAGTGTACTATTTTCTTTTATTATGTGTGTAAAATTGACACACACACACACACACACACACACAATTTAAATAAAATGTTGTATCGTCGCAAATACCAAACGCAAAGACGCTAATATTATATGGCAGACGCACGGAAAAATTATATCCAGTGATAAAATATGATATGGAGCGGCAAAAAGTGCCGGGGAGAAAAATGGCCACCAGCACAGCGTGAAAGATAAATGCACGTTTGGATTACCCGTTACAGATTTATCCTCCAGCAATTTAATACGATATTATTAGGTGAACTCGATGTGGCGCGCAATACGATCAGTTTGTGCACTCTGTGGTCGTGTATCTGTCATGCCAATAAGGAGTGAATATCATCGAATTGCGAACCATAATATGAGTGTTACGCGTAGAACACGCGTAGAATAAGGAAGACGGATATCATGTTTGCGGAAACGGGATGATCAACGGAGGTTGTGTGCAGCCCGAAATGCAAGTTAGTCATAGGTAATTTGGTAACGGACGTTGCCTACCGACCTTGCATTCGAACGTACACGTGGACATTGGCCAATTATTATTGACCATTTGTAATGCCGAACCTAAGCATGTAGGACGCGTGTGTCTAGAATACATTCTGTACGTACAGTTTATGACAATGATCTACACAAATTTCAATTACGAGTCTTGCGAACCGGACCACGTTATATCAATAAGAATTTTCGCACCGCGATAACATACGAAATTGAATTTGATAGCAAATTGTATAAAGTACAAATTGATTTTTATTCGAATCGATAAGTTTTATTATATCATCGTTATTGAAGCGAAATAAATTGGTTAACTTGAATGTACACGTGTAATCACGGAAAAAAAATTAAATTAAATTTCTCGACGTTGGTGTACCTATCTTTACCAAACGTGAAATGTACTGTGTTATGGAAAAGGTACGCGGCGCGGAAAAAGAGCAATCAGCGTAAATGTATTCGATTAAAATTCGACAAAGTATTTATACATATTTTGGTATATCTGTGTATATCCATATAATCGCTCTTCTGATAATAGAATTGTAAATAAAATACAAGCTTCTGTGCTGTCACAAAAGCATTATCTGTCCCTCCATTGACGACAACGCGTAAACGTCAGCATCGATCACCGACCAAGGATATCCCCGGTCGCCAGTATCACCGATACGAAATTATTCCGGAGACTGCATTACGATATTGTCCATCAAATCTCACCCTGGTCAACGTATACGGCGAACGCACACAGCCGTTCAACGAACAGCAAATGTGGCCTCTCTGAGCGAGAGACCCATTAAAAGGTCAACATCCATCAAGGGCCAAAAATGCCCTACGGAGATTGTTTGCGAGGGCCGCGAAGCGGACAGAGGAGCGTGAGCGGGGTTAAAATAAACCAGCGCGAACATAATCGTAGATGGCTCCGTAATGGGAGCATAAGGGAACCATAATTCCGGCGGAGAGTTTCCGTCGGACGGTCCACGTCGGGCTATGGTGCGGCCCTCACGGGAAATTCGGGCCTTCGCTTCGGCGGGCATTGATAGATCGGACCCGCAGAATGGCTGTCCCGAGTGTTCCGGCGAGGACTGCGAGAAAAGGTCGAACGAATCCTTTCTTCTGGTGAACAAGAAACGCGACGCGGCGAAACGACTTTTGAATGACATATGACTCTCAATGTCATGTGTCCCTTTATTCGCGTGAATATGCGAGAGGAGAGCGTATATTCACGAGTTTGATTTTCATCTACATCAAGCTTCTTGATCCACATGATCAATTGGATGAAATTGCGTGGATCGGAGAGGAGACGACAAAACGAGTATGCAGATGACGGATCATCTTCTGAACATAGATGGAATACTATACAGTGTTCTTACACCCGGAAAACAACTTGCTTTTTAATCAAAAAAGCTCTCGACTAAAAGCGAAGTAAGTAACTAATGGCCGTGAATAGGGAATGTAATCGATCGTCCTGAAAACGTCTTGAAAACGGCGGCAATAACGCTTGCCAACGATTCGTTCTTATATTTAAAGATTCACAACATAGTTTTCCATTGAAGAATTGAAGCAGGCTATGAAAAGCCTGCGATTTTGCTTCATCATATTTAACTTGTCTCGCTCTATCCTCGGATTTCCGTTATAAAAGTCGCGCACTCCATTTACGACCTTCATTGCATCGCAAATCTCAACGATAACGTTCAACGACGTTCAACTACAGATAAACACTATCACCGCTGTGAAATTTTACCAAAAGCATTATCTGCGATATTTTTTCCGATTAACTTTGAAAATGAGACAAAAATGCATCTCCGGCATCGACAATTCAGAAGTAACGTGGACTTGCATTTTTCACGATCCTTACCCGCTGCTTCCCGCATATTGTCGCCCGGCATGGCATTTTAAGTTATAGTCGACGAAGCGTATATAAGTAATCCAATAGTCGACCATTTCGAAAAAAGCGAGCAAGGAACGGCGAGCACGCGAGAGTTAGGTAACGATAAAAAATATCACGAGCGTTCACCGATGCACATCGTCACTAATGCACTTTATAGGACGAACGTCAAAATATCAACGTCCGGATTTCGAGCACGAGAACCGGACTGCATTAAAAAAAAATTTCAGTCGCTCCGTGCGACATTTACGATCCGAAATAAGTTCTTATTTATAATCTTATTTATCTTATTTATCTGCTGACACAATTTTGAAAAATAGTGTAACCGCGTATGTCTCATTGCGAGAAAAATATATTTTCAATATGTGGGCGGTAAAAGTCATATATGATGATAAAAACGACGTATAATTAAAACCCAAAGATAAAGATAGAGAAGGTTAAAGGATGAAGCTTCATTACTAGTAAAGTGATATTAATATTCATGTAATTAATCTCTTAAGCGGTATTCTCACATTATATTAATAATGCTTTATCCATAAATAAACCACAACCTTGTCTATTGCTATCGTTCGTGAAAAGCCCGCATAGCCGAGAACCAGTGAACCGTGTTAAAACACCACCACAGCATGGCATTTCTCACCTCGGCGACTATGCTCTTTCGATTTTCGTCGCTTCGGCTTTTGAGTGGGAGTGCGCTCGGAGCGAGGTCAAACGGAAGAATACACGAGAGACGAAGGATCGTAGTGCTCCTCGGAGAAAAGAATTCGGAACGTCGGAAGTCCCAGGCATGATACTAAAAGATTATCGTCGTGGATACGGATGGGAAATCGCGTAGTTTCTAGTTATCACGCGCATCACAATATTGCAGAATAACGAGAATTACGTTCGTATGGTTTCGACAACGCGTTCACAGCCCTATTTATGGATCTTCTGTGGCATTTATGGCTGCCACTGGCAAATACGCGTCGCGAAATCCTCGACGCGAGAAATGCTTTATGTACGCGCGTTTCTCTCCTCTTTTTCACTTGTTTATCGTGCTTCGGATTCTTGAAAGCTCACCTCTTTTGTGAGTTGCTCGCGTAGCCACCCTCTGCTCGATCTCCTTACCCTCGTCGATCTTTGCTCTCATTATCCGACCCGTCGCGACTTATTTGAGTTGATTCGTGCTAGCCTGCCACTTCTCGCATTCCGTGTGCATGCCTCTTTGATTCTGGATCGCTTCCCATTATTTCGGAAATACTGGTGGCGTTGAGGATTGCTCACTTTCATCTTTCTGCTTCCGTTTCGATTATTTACAAGACTATGTTTACGTTCTCACACAATTCTTACCGGATAACTAATCGTGTACAATCAAACATTTAAGTATTATAAAGTGTTATCGCAAATATAAATATTACATAAGATGAATAATTTTTCAGATGCTATTTACGACTAGACGTCTTGCTTGAATAATATCGACGCCCGGAGCCTAATAAAAAATTTATTCGCTCCCTTTCTCATCGCAACGGCAAGCTCTCATTTCTTCATTTTCTGTCTTTATTCTCAGGTAGGAACATTCCCTTCCTTTTATGCATCGTCTAATTCAGCACTTCGTTTTTCCTCGTCGTCCTTCCCTTTCGCACCGCAGTACGTCTCTCATCGTTTCCCGTCCCCTTCTCATTTTCTCAAGACTCAGCGCCTCCGTCGGCCCCGTTCCTCCTTGTTCATTTTCATCCCTCTCGCTCCGGTATTTCGCGGCTCCTCGTGAACCCACGTGGTACAAGGCATATAGCATAATAACGAGCCATGAACAGCGCAACGCGTCGGCCGCTTTATTTCACCATTTCTGGAGTCTGAAATATCTCGCTCCTCTGAAATCACTTCGCGCGGGCTAGCAGTAACTTCCCTTCCGCACACGGCTCTCTCGTTGCAAACGGCTTAATGCCTGCAGCGGTAACTCATTCGAAACTCATTCCTTGCGAGAAATAGTTCGTGGGAAAACACGAGAATAGGATCCGTGTCCAATTTGTTGTAATAATAGACCACGATACCGACCACGAATTGATATACCATGGTCCCCAGAGATAAACGATGCCTCACGACAAAAGAGCTTTCGAGTTTAGCCACCGTTATTATTAAATGTTGAGCGACGAAATTGTTACCTTATTCCGCTGAGGTAACAAGAATTGCGGGAGTTTTAGTGTCAATTTGTATGTATTTAGGTTTTGACGTGAGAGTAAATAGAAAAGCATTTAATTCTTGCAGCTCGAAATAACGAACGGTGGCCATTAGAAATCGTTTCATCTGAAGAAAGAGGTCACCGGCGGAACAATTAATTATTCCAGTGTCGTGTCGTACAACGGAGCAGTATGTTTGTACGCGATATCACTTGTGTCGCCGCGTTTCAGGTTTATTGCCACCGGGATGTGTTGGCAAAGAAGCAGCATGTGATACTTGTAACAGATTGCATTTCGTGTCGGGACACACTTTGTTATCTGGGTTTACACTTTCATGCACCAGGAACGACCTCACGTTTCCTACCTCGTGTCGGTCTATTTATTTTGGCCACTTGGGTTTTCAAGGTGCTGTCGACGTGTTCGTGACAGCGGGCTCTTTTCAAGTTCAGCAATCCGGCCTGCAAACTATTGTTGGGTAATGTCAGCTGATATATGTAAGGTTGTCTGCGACGGCAGCATACATGAAAAATATTTCCAAAGTATGCACACGATGCTGCTAGAAATATTTTTATATTATTTAAAACGCTGTTCAACCTCTTTCTCAACATCGTGAAATCGTGATTTTACATGATTTATACATTATAACCAGCCCGGAAGAGCTAACGCTGAATTTCATAGCAAACTCATTGTTGCACATTTATAATATTTTATTGAGAATAACGTTCTACATAGTATTATATTAAACACATTAACGAGAAAAGCATATGGTTTATAAATGTAAAGTTACAAATGTAGAGTGTTCTTAAATAATTTTATCATATCAATGTTCAATGTTATTAGTATATCTTTTTCCAGCGAAAATTAAATATTAAACTATGATATATAAACTGATATTGTATTTTTATGACACAAACTGTTTAAAATATCACCGAGATTTCACTAGTTCGATCTTGCTCACTTATGCTTGACCTATATATAATATAAGCGATAAAGTTTATAAATAGTTACATTGTTCAAAGCACAAAAATATCATACTTTATATATTTTTATTCACATTTATTGCATAATGATAGTATCGGAAGAATTTAGATTATCGATTTGCGCGAGTTCATTAAATCGACCCTCGATACTTTCTTTTTTAAAGATACCACGGTAATATAGTAAAAGTCCTTCACTGAGGAACCGAATAAACGAACGGATTCAAGTTAAAAGCTTTAAATCATTCGGTTTGAAAGTAAATAAGCTATAGTCATTCACAATCACTTCAATACCGATTGGTCTTTGTTAAAATTAATCATAAAATACAGATACACTTCTAGTTTTTACTTGCCTTAAAACTGGAAATTTTGGATTAAACAATTTACTTTAATATGTGAGTATTTTGTGTTACTCAATATTATTGTAGAATCTTAATTGTGTAAAATTAACGCAATCATTATAAATTAAACACACATACACGCGCGCGCGCGCGGACTTGTAAGAAAATTACCTTTTTTTATGACGTATATAAAAAACTGTAGGATAAATGCATTAAGGGGGTATTCTGGTCTAGAGGCATAAATTTTGGGCGTTTTGTCGAGCTCGATAAAAAAAAAACAAAAAATATTTTTACCATTTATTTTTTTATAACATATTTATTGATATCTTGAAAATACACAAAAAAATTTTTGAAAAAAAAAATGAAAATTAAATAAGTTATAAGCTGGTAAAGTTGGGGGTAAAAAAAAAACGAGGTGTGCTGGTTGACACGATTGCAACCCTTCTGGTCATCCGAAACAAAATTTAAAAAAAGATTCTTAATTAGTAAGAATGTCGTTATAGCCCCTACCTAAGAGAAAGTGGAAAACATTTTTTTTGCAAAATGGCGGCTGTTTGAAAAAAAGGCATTTTCGACTCTTTTTTCTCATGATTTTTAATTTTTTAAAATAGTAAAAAAAATAATTTTGATACAAAAGTGGTAGGGGCGATAGAGAGTTATACATTGAAGGTTGGTACAAAATTTGAAGTCAATCGGTCAAATAGAACTTGAGATATCATGTCAACCATGTTGAAAAAAGTAGTTTTGAGAAAAACGCGTTTAAAGTTTTGAGCAAAAGTTTCAGGCAACCGCAGCGGTCTAAGTCATAGAATGGTTATACTTACATTTTGTTAATCGGCGATTCCTGGTTCATAGAGTGTGTCTTCTTCGACTTCAAAATATATATTTTCGGAAGCTTGTTCTAATTTACGAGCAATTCTAGCTTCCTTAGAAGCATCAGTACCTCTGGTACTCAAACGGCTAAAATAGCTATAACTCCGTAAATTATTAGAATTTTAAAATTTTCTCTCGAGGATATATTCTTAAAGGTCTAAACTTTAAGAATATGCAAAAAAAAAAATGATTTTTTCAAAATTCTAGACCAGAATACCCCCTTAAAGAGAATTAGATTACATTATTTTGGAAGGGAAAGAGAAGCAGCTTCGATTTTTTCCTTTATTCTTCCCCTCCGCAGTCCTGAGAGATGAGGAATCTTAGTTCGCTCGCACGATTCAATTACTCTCAGGTTCAAAAGCTGGCGAGGGAGCATGCCACCGAAAAAAGATTACCCACGGCAATAAAAATACCACATCGAGAGATCCATAGCTTCGGTGAGACGATATTCCATTGTCGACGATTCGCATTTCTGAGAGACCCTCCTGCAATTTCCAGCCTAAGATGATTTACATTCCCGTTCTACCCGATTGTACTCGTCAAAGAATACTGTAACTAAAGAAGGAAAGCGCGCGATTTCTGACGCATCCTCCTCTCTTTTTCTTTCTCTCACTTCTCTCTCTTTCTCTTATTTCTCTCTCTGTAAGGTTGCTGGTGAAATCTCGTAGAAATGTATGTACATCGCACGCGTTCACGACATACACAGCGTGCTTACGCGCAGCATTCAAAATACTATGTACTATAAGTTATCCACCCAGCGAACATTTGTACGTTATATTTTCTATTCCCCGGCGTCTTCTCCGCTACTCCGTCCTTTTCGAGTTCATTCAACGCACGCAAATTTCGCTCGAGCGATTTTCATATCGAGGGAAATCGAGCTTCCTCGTGAATTCTTTTCCGTATCGCGTAGTTCACTTCCCGGGGAAATTATAATGACCCTTGCCCACCTGACTTACACAGTACAATAAATGTATAATGCGAGATATAAAAGAGAGAATACCGCTCCGCGGTTTTGTCGGCCCGCGGATATTTCCTTACAGTTAATTCTCAACGAGAAACGTTCGCGTTCGCCTTTTCATCTTGTTACGCGGTAATCCTCCGAGACAAAATGGAATGGAGCGCTTTATGATGTGACAATATTTGAGTCAGCGTAAAAAAAGGATAATTACATGTCATTTATATTTTCGGAAAAGATGTGTGCTATCTTTTCGAGATTATTGAATGTACCTTTGCACTACTATAATTATGTGTAATAAAACTTTTCCTGAGAAATTATAATTATACTTTACATAGAGATTATTTTTTGAATTAAAAACGTGCCAATATAACGATTTACCGATATAACGGTATAATTTTACCGATATAATTTTTCATAAAATTTGGGGTGCCAATCAACATTACATCCCACATAAATAACGGAAACAGTGAGGGAAGCAGACATTAATTAAAACTCGAAATATCTTGGAACTTTTAATGAACCTCGAGATATCTATAGTGAATGATTAATCCGTTATTTCTGTGGCATGCTTCTCCGATCGCATCTCGAATAAATATTTCGGATTTCATTACAGAATTTTTGTTATTTAATAACGTGTAATTTAAATATTAATTAAAATAATACATATCGTATTACTTAAAAACCATGCAGGCCGCAAATTACGATACGTCCTGTATCAATTCGAAATAAAATCCAAGTGTATTGGATACCGAGTATTGAAAATTCACATGTTATTTTAATTTCAGATAATTTCATAAATTCTCTTAATCAAAGCCATGTTGAAGAGTTTTTCGTGGAAACGGTCAGAAATACTCAGCAACGAAATTCGATCTCTGCATACTAATAACAGTATACTAATTACATTTGTTATCGATGAAATCCTCGGAAATTCTGTCAGAGCCGCTCACACACGGCACAGTTCGCGGCAAGATCAATTGAAATTTCTCAACAGATACGCGCCGCTCTTTGACTCAAATAACAAGATTGAATTAGCGGGCCTCTTCATCTGCCGTGTCGACATGCGTTAGCAAACGTTCCGTTTCGATGCTTCACTGCTGTGGAACCAGAAGTTTGGCCCTCTGACATTCACCTTTCCCTCCCCTGTCCGCCCGTTTTCACCGGCGGGATTCCTCTTAATTGCATACGGTAATTATTTGTTTGCGCGCTAAATACGTCGACACGCACAGCTGAGTCGTCTCTAAAATTACGCTACAAAGTTTGTCATAAAGCGTTATAAACGCTAAGCTAATTTTAAAATAAATATAACAACGTAGTGAAGATGTATAAATGATAAGAGAAGATTGAGAGAATATTCCTATCTGTTTAGGAGATTTATATCTCCATCGTCTTTCTTTTATGGCAAAAAAATCGACTGCTTGATAAAGTGGCAACTAAGCAAAAATAATGAATTTGCACTTTCAGTTGATTAATTTGAATTCATACAACCACCTTAAGGAATAATATTCAAGAAATGCAATTATCTCATACATATGTTGCTTGCTCGGTGCCTCCTGCCAACTTCAAGTTTCATCCCGCTAGGAATAAAGCTGCACTTAATTGCATACGATAATTATTGTTTACGCGGCAAATACATCTGCGTGTACAATCTGCTGGTGGAATTCTCTGCCTAAAGTCTGCGTGATAATCTCTGCATTGTAAAGGACGTTGATCTCTCTCTCTCCCGCAGAAAGAGAAAACAACAGACGAAACAAGACGATGCGGAGTCGCGATTACAGCTGGAATACTTATTGCTGCATAGCTGGCATACAGTTGCCACTTTAGCGGATGTAGGATTGATCTATCCGAAGTAGTTATTTGAAATTATCGCTCTTATCTTTATCTCTTATCAAAAAGGTTTTGTAATGTATCTATATACCCACGGTACAGCCAAGTAATTTAATGCATGGCGTGACTAATTGTTCGTAATTAACGCTCATGAATATGTCGCTAACTGTTCATCAAGGGTCGTGTGACGGAACAATTTCGTGAGAAATAGGACCCATAAAACGGTGGCATGTGAAGAAACCCGGGGAAAAAATGTAATATAAATCGCAATCGCAACAGCCATACGTGTCGCGATACATACTCGCGACACGTGAAGTAATAAAACGCGCGCACCCTCGCCGGTTTCTCCCCTTACCGTCTTACCGTTCTCCATTCGAGCGGTCAGTCCGTCGATAATGTGGAGTCAACGGTGTCCGTTCCGCTGGCGTCATTAAGTCCGAAGTACAATGGCCGACTGTAAGATTTAACCGCGGCGAGAAAAGATTACAGGCGTCGCACACGAGGGGGAGGCAACATGCCTGCGACTTTGTTAACGTCCGTGCCCATTACGACCGCGGGCATTTGTTCTCTCTTTGTTCCGATCTCGTAACTCTCTCGAGTTCGTAGCAGAAAAAGGGGAGCGACCTCGTCGTTCAATGGATAATGGATACAAGCCTAACGAATGTAAGCAGACTACGCTGCTCGGTATTATTTTAAACACTCATCGCTTCGCAATTTCTTGCGGCAGATCAGTTTTTCGCGTTTGGGGTCTCAGCTGTCTGTCAAAAGACATCTTGCGCATGTCCTGTCTTGCGCTCTTCGCGTTTTATTTTAATAAATAGCGTAAACAATACATTCGGACAATACAATAATTTCCAAAGGACTATTTTATCTAAATGTCATTGTAGTCATCATTGAACATCACAGGCTTTACGGATACGCTGCTGTTTGTATCGTTAACATTTGATAACATTAGTGTTGGTATTGTTGGCGTTGCTGCGTTGGTCTTTGTGACAAGTGGTCTTGGCCACTTTGCGGAACTATAGTGGAGAGTTGACGGAAGAAGAGTCGGCTTCAGGGAGGACGAAAGAGGAGAGAAGAGCGAGCGAAGAGGCTGACGAACGGAGGAATTGGAGCAAAGTTGAAGTAACTCCGTTCGAGGAACAGACTAAGTTACTGCCGATGGAAGAGGGTTATTAGAGGGTTATACGAGAGTTTTTATCTCGCCGCTATTTTTGTGACTACACCCGAAAAAGTTAAAACACAAACCAAGGTATATAGGCTGGCGGAAGCAGAGCAGGATGTCGAGATATATTCAAAAATATTTCTCGTGAATACAATTTCCCCAAAATGTAAAATTATCATAAGTACAACATATTATTATGGTTTGGACTTTCTGTTTTGATAATTCAAATACTTTACAATTTAAAAATTGTTCCACTTTGAATAAATGAATGTAATTAAAAGAAGGACACTGGCTGGTTTGGTAGCAGATTCATTCAATTTCAATTATCGATAAACTTGTTTATCGCGCACGAGAATCAGCAGAAAATCATCAGGTGAGGCAAACAAGTTGTAAAAAATTTACTCTAAGAATCGGATGTTTTTCTAGCGTCCTACATAGAAAAGCTAGCGTTACAGTGAAATTGTTCAGCTCTTGGTACTTTTAAAAGGCTGTGGTAAATGGAACTTACAGCCGCAGTTTAGACAAACGCTACGTTTGGGCTAAAGGGATGTCCTTTTTGAAAAACTCGGGGATTCGTTTCGTTCCCCACATAAAGTACCCCTTTTATACGAATCCACGGCAAACAGGGAAACGCCGTTTGAACGGACTGAGTCGCGCGGTCGAACAATAAAAATGACTCCGCAAAACACTTTCCTTGTACACGTTTTTTCGATTCAACTGGAATTGTACGGGAAGAAATGCAATGCTTTTAAAAAGCATAAATTTCCACGTAACGTATATTTAATTACCGTGTCCAATATATTGCACCTGAATAAACAGATTCCTTAACGGGAAGATCACGCAGTAATAAAATATACCTTAGTAAAAATTAATAAACAAGCGCACAATCCATATGATCACATTCTTTAATTTAAGACGAATATAAGACATTACATCACGAAAGACACCAGTAATAATTTTTAAAAAATTGCAGTTATTTAAACGTAATAAACCCAAGAAGGTTAACCAATACGTGATGAAACACCGGGGCAAAATCTCTTGAACGAATAGCGTTGTCGGCGTTGTCACAGCCGGGTGCATTTCACGTATGAATCGCGTCTAAGAGAGATTTATTAAAAGTGTCCCTCAAAAGCACACTTGCGTTCGAAGAGCGTAATCAGAGCTCGGGAGAGTAGGGGAAACATTTTGCTTCCTCCTCGACGGAGGTAAAGTGAGTTGACGACGTGCATATCCGCGCGTATATATAATATCGGTAAGACATATTCTGTCTTCAGATTCGCAGTCAACCGTGAAACAACATCGTCAGAATTTGGTTAAAAGCGACCACGTAGATCATGAGGTACCGTATTGCGGTTGCGAGACATTTATTGGTCTTCGATACCGTCAAGCTTATCCATTAAGTCGACGGTTGTATGTGAGCTTTATTGTTCGTTGGATAATCGTAAAGGTGTAATGGCCGCGGCACGTGATATACGCACGCCGTGTGGCCGAACCGGTTTATGACCCACGAAGATGCATAACGCAAAAGTCATACTGTAGATCGTGCATGGGCGGCCGCACGGCGCTAGGCGATAGTAACCAATCATATGATATCCGGCCGCATCCGCGGCCAACTATTGGCCGTTGTAACTTCGGTCGCAAATGTTTATTGAATTACTGCAGGGAGTTAGCGCTAATTCGAAGGATATTACGAGATAAATCTCATCTACATGTTAATAAATTGACAATATTGCAAATATCATGTATTACCATGCATTAACGTTTAGATATTGCATTTATGTAAAATACTGATATATTATGCCGCCAGAATATATTTGTATTATACCTATTACGTTGCCCCTGCCATTAATTAATACGCGATGATTGTTAAAGTATTATTGTGAAATTTTGCAAAATAGGAAGATAACAAGAATTATTAACAGAAATTGTAAAAAACAGAAACATAATATGATACTATAAGAAAGCGGAATGAATTGCCTCAATCAGCCTCAATGGTTCAAGTGGCTTACGACGATCGATCCTATCCAAACCTTGTTACCTACGTAATGCAATAGCCCTTAAAGGGCGCAGACATATAGTATAAGTATAACAAAGATAAGCATATTAGGGGAGGATAGCTGAGGAAAGTTGAAACCGTAACGCCGAAAGAAAATAACGTGCGCGAGTAAACCATATAAGCTCGAAATAGAGAGGCGACTCACCGCGGAATCCATACGATACGTCAGATATATTTTTCAGAGCCACCAAGAATATTATTTATATGAGAGGACGGTGGGGAACGTGACGAATGTAATAATTACGTTACGCCAATCTTAGTTCATCCAGCTGCGGCTGACGCGCGTTTTAATTTCACACTCGATATCGATTAATCGATTGCAAGAAAAATGTATAATAGGTAACATAATACCGTGCGTAGGTTTGTACGAACGTTTCAACGAATGTAAAATTAATGAAACGGAAATATAATACATCTGCGTTAATATATAGTGCGCTTTTCAACTTTTTGTTTTATAATGTGACTTTTAGTTCTGACGAGCTATCGATAAAGAGACGTGAGGTGACCGTAAATTTTTAAATTTGATGAATATAATGAAAAAATTATTATATTATAAATATACAACATTATATAAACAAGATCCTGCTTAAAACTCGCCTACTAATTATTATATATAGTACTATTCCTTATAAAAAGTGGTGTCAAAAGTCCTGAAATATTTTTTTTCTGTAATGTTTAATACTAAAGCAATAATTATTAAGTCATTCAGCGCCGTTTTATCCTATCTGATCTTATTTTAAATCAAAATTAGAAAATTTTTTTACACCTGTCTAAAAAATGGCATTGATTGAATTGTGTGTGTGTAACTTTACTCAATAATTACTACTTTATTAAGTATTACAGAAAAAATGGATCAGAACTTTTCCACTCAATTTTTTATAATACTAGAAAATCTAAGACGCTTGTTATAAATAATAACAACAAGAGACGGTAAAAAGATCAATATATACTAAACAAGCCAATAATTGGATGACATGAAAAAATATAAATAAAGACTTTATTGCAAATAAAAAACAAAAGTGGACCGTTTCAACTTTACGGAGTTTTCATCAGCACGCCGAAAAAATATCGACAACTTAAATACACATTCAAACACTCATATTGTTACATGATAATAAAAATTTCGCTATCCATTCGATAGCATGGTTACAATAAAAGAACTGAACAAACCGCTTAGGCTCAGCAACAGTTAGGAATATAAATATAATAATTATAAATATATAATCAGATCACCTTATTAATGAAAACTATTGTGGTCAAAATATAAAAAATCAATATGAAGACTTATTGTTTGTTGGATGACGAAAATATGTTGGTCCACGCAAGTCTGTCTTGAGGTCACTTTAAATGTCAAATTGAAAATCCAATGGTTGTGAGATGTCGGTTGTGATCAATGTTGAAAAAAACTCTTTATACGTAGGAAAATCAAATTGAAAGTGTGGTTGACAGTAATCACCTCAACAAACTGTTAAAACCTATATCTCTTGACAGTCGGATATTGTATATTGGAATTTTTCTCTTAACGGTCAGACAGAACATTTTCAATTTTTTATAAAGAATACCACTATATAATTAAGTGGACAGTTTTTAAGAAATATTGTGTACATTAAGTATAATTAGAAAATTATACATTTAGTACATATGAGGCGTTCAGTTTCAAAACTTGCTAAAGTCATTTTTTTTAATTTTTGAGCTGGCAAAAGGAATTGATTGTCAATAGAGACCACTACGATATGATAAATTGTTGACGTTTCAAAAATTACTTAAATGGCCCAAATTTTGCATCAAAAAGTTCTTACAGTTCCAAAACTCATCCATTTTCAAACCCCTACTGCTTCAAAGTCCCGTTTCAAAAAAATGAGAAAAGTGCTTTTAGCGAGTTTTGAAACTGGACGCCTCATATATTTATATATATAAATATATATATATATATATATATATTATTAAATTTTGTATGTATAAAAAAATTAATTCTCGACGCTACAATTCTGTGTAGGACCTACTTCTATTTATAAAAGTTTCCGAAATCGTAGGACTTAAGGCAGATAGCCTATTGCACCATGCTCGATTTGAACGTCGTGATCTCTTTACATAAGAGCAATGGCTCTGTAGGGATGTTCACGGCAAGATATTTTTGGTGGGTTGCCACTTACTTTCATGAGATAGTGATCGAATAAAAATCGATGATTTTTTGATCGGATTTAAACTCGGACTTTTGGCTCATTAGAGCAGTGCACATCTCTTTGCGCTACGATCACTACAAAATGTGTACACTTACACACCACACACACACGCACACACGCGCGCGCGCGCGCACGTACGCACACACATTATTAAATATAATTTATATAGAAATATAATTAATTAATATGTACATATACAAACACAATTTATTTAATAAAATTCCGAATATATATTTACGTGTTACTATGATTACTATAATATGTGGCGATCGTAGCTCAGAGTGATGTGTTATCGATCAAATAAAACCCGACGATTCTTGGTCGGGTTTGAACTCGAGTTTTTGGTTTGTTAAAACAACGCACATCACAGTAATCATAGTAACACGTAAATATATATTCGGAATTTTATTAAATAAATTATGTATCTATATATACACATTAATTATATTTCTATATAAATTATATTTCTATATAAATTATACCGCCACGGAAGTTTTTTATGATTACTGTTAGTAAATTGTTAATTAAATACCGTACATTCGCGAGCCCATGTGACATCAATACTTGTAGTCAGTACCACAAGCTGTTAAAAATAACTCCGAGGGGAAGACCAGAAACAAAGGAGATTATCTTGCGGTTGTGATTACTTTGGCTTCCTTCCGACGTATCACGTAATGTTTATCGATCTGAGCCGTATATCTTCAAACTGAATGTTCGATTACTGGAGAAGTTGTTATTACGTAGAACGAATCGTTAAATATTTAAATTTCATGTATTATTTAAAAATTATAAAGAAAATAATTAATAAAATAATATCAAATCTCTCTAATATTATTATATGTATTTTATTCATATTATATCTATATAAATCCATCACGTAAATTTCGTTATCATAATCATAAATAAATTATGATTGACAATTGCATCAGTTACGACTGTCGTAATACGCATTTGACGGTTAAAAGTGCGCTATATAGAATGCAAACGTTGCGTTGTATCGTCTCGTGTTTCCATAATTAGATGAAAATTCAAATCGCGCCGGAAGCGATCGATCCCGCATTCCCGACCGACGGATCGGCAAACACAAAGTGGCTGCGGATGCGGAAAACGCGAAAGAGCGACGGACGTAAATACCGCGCCTGCACTTGTTCGTCGGTTTAATTAAACGCACTTCTTTCACGTTCAATGAGTATTTTTGCTCGACTCTCGTTCTCCTCGTCTTCCCGGCCTTCGGCACGTCTTTTTACCTCTTCATTATCCTTCTACCCTCACCTCGTCTGTTTTCCACCCGTATAGCCGACCCTCTTAACTTCTTCACTGACTGCGGATTTATTCCTGCGCCAGACATAACACTCACGTGAAACATTAACGAGTATTTGGAGGTCGTACTTCATATACACCTATTATTCGTTTTTGTTGCACAATGATGCGTTTTCGGTCGCGAGAGAGACGAAGTTGTTGAGACGAACTTGTCTATTTCGAAATTTTATAAAAATGTGACTACTTTCATCGGAAACATCTTGATATTATCAACATTACAGCACTGTAAAAAGCACTGTAAAAAGAATTTTGGGAAGGACACGAATATTTGTGAACGACCATCGAAATAAAACGATCGGGCAAATTAAAGAACCAGGTCAAGCTCAATGACGAATGTAACACTTTTCTAACGAGATACCTATTAACAGAATTACCGAAAAGTGAAGATTAAAAGACGATTAAAGTTCTCTCATCACTTTTCGACACGACAAGTTATATATTCACTTATAGATAAAAGTACCTCGTCATCTTAGACAGAAGTTTAATTGCGGTGAAGAAGCGCGATATGCAAATAGCAAGAAAGAAATTAGCGAGGTCAATTTATCAAGAAGAAAGTAATTTCGCTTCAAAATTAGCTATTGTTTACGATATTCCAGAAAGCAGCTGCACAATAACGCAAAACGATTGAAATAATTTGATAGAGTTGTTCCTCGCTTCACAATGCGACTTGAGAAAAAATGAGACACTGCCGGTAAGTCGAGAAATTCAACCACCAGAGGTTGAAAAGGGGAGGATTGATTATTACTTAAGGGCTTGATTATTACGAAGTTCGCCAACACTCCACAGCCGGTTTAGTAGTATACAAACCGAGGGTTCTCACTTACCGCAGAACCGCGATAACAACTCTATCTCCTACGTATGTTGCTTCCCTGTTCGTTTTAGCTATCTCACTATGCGACAGCCGTCCCCGCCGGAGATTCGGTGCGCCGATGATTTTGCCGGCGATCTGATAGCTCTCCGCGTCGTCTCCTTCGTGTCTCGCCACCCTCGATCGTCAATTTCGTCGACAACCAGCTCACAATGCACCATCATGAAATTATTCGGTCGGAAGAAATGTCCCGTGAATCTCGCAAGAATGATCAATAATATTGACCTCGTAGCGAATAATCGGCATAAAATTTTCGACAGTTTTTGCATAATATGAAATGTTACTGACAAAAGACGAGTCCTCGCGGTATATGTTAGCGACATGCGATCCAGATTACTATAACGTGGAAACGTTATTCCGAGAATAAATATTCAAAACAGTTTAAATAAATCGCGCAATTGAATTTTCGCTTTTTTTAACGAATAAAAAGCAAAAAATTTTTACATATTAGCTTTTTACATATTATATTTCGTTAAATCGGACTTTGTGACAGTAGAGTGTGATATACATATGAGATATATCATATGGAAGGCATTTCTGATCGTTCGAATCTCTTTGATCATCATCCAAATGTTTTAATTTATAATCTAACAATCTGCAGAGAGGAAATATTTCCTTTCCGTCCAAATCATACCTTGCATTATTCCCATTCCAGGTTCGACGAATCAAGTAGTTTGCAATTGCCAAGTTACAAGTAAAGTTGGAGATTGTTACGTCGAATTCCGAAACTCTAAGTGAAGCTGGACAAAGACACAAACCATTTTATTTCTTAATTTATTTCGAGAACTTACAAGTAAAAAATGCAATTATGCAACACTCAAAATACGTAATACGTGAATATTATTAATAACATAAAACAATATTATGCCAAAGAAAATAGCACATGAAAATACCCACTCTTCATCCACAATTTTGAAGAAAATTCATTTTTTCCCAGTATCTTATCATGATCTGTGTTAGAAAAGAAAATCGACAACTTTATAACAAAGGAATCTCTCGTTTCAAAATACTCGAGAAAATTAAAATTAAAAAAAAAATCATGATTATACTCTTCCAATACGATAACATCTCAACCACTGCAATGTTAATTACCTTGGAAAACGTGTAGAGGAAAGCGATGCGAAAATGAAGCAAACCAATGGCGCAATCGTGAGATCTAGCGTCAATAGGGCACATTGAAGATGCACCGAGCGTCTGTAAAGCGGCAGATGAAACGTGAATAGAGGATGGAAGCAGATAGAACCTATCATGTAATACATTCCAATCGTATGGCTCCTGGTGTCCGAAATTATTTCATCTCCCCATGAACGAAATTAGGAATATATTCCATTCTAGGAATATACTGAGGAACATCACTTTTGCGGTAGCGTATATTACAGCAAATAATTAATCAAAATAAAATTACACGACAATATGGATTCAGATGAATTTGATTGAATTGCATGATGGATGAAAATGTAATACGAGACGTCGATTTTTGAATAACTAAAAGATATAAATGTAGGATATTTCTTTTTTGTTTTCAATTGTATAAATAGATGTTTTGCGTCTCGCTGCCAGCGCGCCTGCGGAAATTAAGTTCGATTCTACCGTATGTCAACTATTCGCAGCTTTGTTTATATCGGACTGTCCCAAATATTTACGTGCGACTACGCACGACACGTATGACCAAAATTTTATTCGCACGCCCGCACTGTTTGCAAGAGAGCGTAGGTTGCAAAAACAATTTATGTGAATAATAACAACGACCCTCTAACCAAACAAATATAACGTTCGTACCCATGTTACAATTATTTCAAAGGTACGTCGTGGTCTCGACAATGATGCTAAATACAAGATGTTTCTAACCGACAAAGTACAGAATTTAACCATACCTTTCATGTTTACGGATGGAGAACATTGCTCGCAATTAAAATGTCTCTCGTCACTAAATTTCGGCTCGCTGGAGCACGTCGTAAATGCGTTCGAAGAAGACAATATCGACGAGCAGCTCGATCAACGAAGCGCGAACAAGAAGGGTCGTATTGTTAAACTTTAATTAAAACCAATTTCAAGCGCCACTCAAAGGCGAACGATCTTACCGTGAAAAAGTAACAAACACTAAAAAGAAAATCGGAGCTAATTAGTGTCTGGCTTGTCGTTAAATTATATACAGCTGTCTTATGAGAACAACCGAGGGAGAGACAACTTCTTAATACGAATCGAATCAACTGTACAAAGCATCTTATATATGTAGAATTGTATTATATGTATAAATTACTAGCTTAAACCACTCAGCGTGGGTTTCTTATATTACAAAGAGTCAAGGGGACGAAATCAGGGAGAGGGATACCAAGCTTTAAGAAAATATATGTGGCCTACATTTTTGACAAAATCCTAGAAAGTAATTATGCAAAATTTCCAAATCGGTTAGAAGGTTCAGGAATTAATAGAAAACATATCGACACTCATTATATTTTATGTATGTGAAATTTATAAATAATAAAACGAGTTTTTTAATAGCTTTTCTCAAAAACATATATAATTTAGTGATAGGCTGTTCTCCCGAAAACGTGCTTCGATTTATGTTAAATTTTGTAAATAGATGGATTCTTTTTTAGATGAAAAAAGTAATGACTTCAACTTCGACATATGTTATCAAGGTCTAATATTCAAAAAATTTTAGCCTTTGCTCATTATTAAGAAGTGATTAAAAGATCAGATTTCCAAATTCCATGCAAAACGAAGTCCACGTCGTTTCGCTTTCAGTGTAAGACGAGATGTATTATTGCACGTTTCCACATGGATTTTCGATTCTCCACACGAAGCTAGGTCCACCCCGCGCCGATCAGTACTTGCAACATAAAATGAGATCTATTATTATCAATGTTACTAATAACTTTAATAACATATATTAAGGTATTGAAATTATTTGACATCATTAGAGCGGTATATTAATATATACAAAATATCAAATTGTTAAAAAAAGTTGCCAAACTTTTGAGTTGCAAAAAATCCTTTTGCTATACTTCTTTTTTATCTATTATAATAGGTTTCTTTTATTTATTAAAAAATGTCGTCATTTTTATCTTTTTTCAAAAGAAATCTCATCAGGAGATGATATACTAAAAAAAACTTTTTAAAAGTAGATTATTATTGGTGTCAAAGAATTTATATGTATTATGACTATCAAAAAATATTGTGGATCGAAGATTCCATTTAGGCCAGCAAAATGTGCGATTATTAAATGAGTGTGCAAAAATCGAATTTTCTGTTTGATTGAAAATGTGCTACAGGTAACACACAAAAATTGTTTTGACTGAAAATTCAAATATGTACTTTTCGAAATGTTGTGGGTCTAAAGTAGTGGTCTCTCTCTTGCGTTGCGAACATGCCACATCCTCATGGTACACTTCCGTTTGGAAGTTCCGAGAAACTAACGTCATCCATATGCATTTCCACTACAACAATACTCAACCATCAATCTCACCTTGCGCCAAATATAGATTAAATGTTCGATCGAAGGACTTCTCTACGCATTGACAGTGATAGATTTGAAAACCATTTATCCAATTTTTCCCCAAAATATACAAGTTAACATTATGATACATACACTTTTTAATAAACTAACATTATGATACATACACTTTTAATAAATTAACTTAATTGGTGTATCTCACAGCACACTTGAAACATTTTTGTAAAAAATAAGGATTTTCTAAGCGGCTACACTTCGACATAAATTGAAGCATGGATAGATTCAGAAGTTTCGCCGATAATCCCTCAATTCGAGTCTCTCATGATTTTCTCACGCATTTTCGTCGATTCAGTCGCGAATTGTCATCGTACACGGACAATTCGATATCTCGATCTGGCTGCTGGCCTTTTATCCACAGCATGGTACATTGATGCATGCGATTGTGTCTGCTGTGCCAAGCCGAGCCGAGCCGAGCCGTTCAAATCAGCTGGACAAAGTCTTGCGTAACGAACTGAGCCACGTCGACACAAATAATGGAGGTTTTGTTTGACGAGCGGGGTAATTCGTTTATCTCCTTTTTACAGCGATCCGTCAGGTGGACCGTGTCATCGAGGCTGGGTGGAGGAAGCCCATCTCAAATCAAGCGGGATTACGCGCATTCGTTTCAGCTGATCGTAAACAGTTATGCGTTAACAACGCGTGTCCATCGCTATACATGCGTACGTTTGCGGAAGCGGACCTGTTTGATTGTACAACCAACGATGACAATTTGCAATCGCGACGAGACTCTATCGCGATGTCGGTCAATTCACCATATGATTCTGACCTCGACGTACACATAACGATTTTTTTTTCTGTGACAAGCCATCGCGATTCGTCGATATGGCATTCCTGTTCATCGTTTACGCTCCTGATTACTCAGCAAATTCAGTTACAGTAAGTAATTTGCGAAAACGCGCCTGCAGCATTTAGCATTGTCATTGATTGTGGGAAAGGTAATCGTCAAGAGAAAATCGTTGATAATATAATTGATGACAAAAATTAAGTAGATATGCTATTGCTTCGTTTCTCCATTGACGTGATACGAATAAGCTATCATCCGATCCGAATGATAAGATTATAATCGATTGTGTCGCCTCATTGGATCCCACGATGACAAACAAACCCTCAGCTAATCCCGTTGTTCGGCTACAACGTTCAATGCCTATGATTATCTGTCGTTAGTCATATCATTCGATCAACGCGCAACGTTCCGATAATCGAATTCATCGGCATAATTGAACGGGTGCGCGCTCGGTCGCGGTCGAATCGCTGTTCAGGACTGGAAAACAGAAAGGACAATCCCGTGCCGGTGTCAACCGCGCGAGCGTCGGATGTAACGCAATAACTGGCTACAAATCCACCCTTTCGATTTCCTGGCCTAATAGCCCACTCGCGATACATCCCGCTACACTATTCTCGACACTCTGCAGAGTGTCGTTTCGCTGGCGTGATTAACGCGCGGCTTATTGGCCGATCGCGCGACAGATTCGTTCCGACCGGATGACTCGCTGGTCACGAGACCGGAGACAGTCTCGTGGATGTTGCGGCAATCGACATACGCAAAATACGTGGCCACGAAAAAACGCGTAGAAAAGTTGTCGCACCAAGTTTGTGTTCTGTCGATTAAACTGGATTTTAATTTAAATGAAATGGATTTTGTGGCTCGTTATCGATCGCTCTAAATGGTCCGGTAAAGAGTAACTATCGCGTTCATTCGCCTTCGGTAAGCTGCAGAGATGTTTTGCTCGAAACGTTTCAGAAGATCGAAAGGCACGCGAGTAACGTCTGGCAGCCTGGCAATCAGATTAACCGTCAGCTAAACGTTCGTCAAACATTTCTGCAAGCTAGCGCATGCAAATAAAGAAGTTCGCAGTTCCGCGATGATCAGGATAATGGGACTGCCGTCTCTGTGTGTGCGTGTGTGTGTGGAGTATGCTATACACATGGCCTCGCACATTTCGAGTGTCGCCTCATTTGTCGTTTTCGGCATTTGCTGACTGGTACTCGGTCGAGATTGGTCGCGCACTACGCTGCGCGGAATCATCCCCGGCTACCATTCTGAATTATAGCAAGTACGATTTACAAGCATCGACTGGAAACGAGTGCAAAAATGAATTGGTAGTCGCGGGAGTGGTAGTCGGTCGGACATGGATCACAGGACACGAAAATTGCGAACGGTGCGGCATAAAACGTGCGTTCCCGTTGAGGGCTCTGCACCCGAATGCATGACGTATGATTTCCATTTGCCGTAGATGTCTGCATACCCATACGAGCGAGACGAGCCCCAATTTTCGATAATTCTCGGTTTAAGAATTTAGATACAAAAAGAACGTGAACATTATTTTTACGCTTAAAATCTAAATTTATGAATTAAGATCAATTGGAAATCGGAACGTCACATCGTGTATCGATCTTAAGAATTTGCAGTGCAGCGGTATATATTTCAGTATATTACAGTGTATTCTGATATTACCTATCTGGGTCATTCCAAATTAACGGAACAGCATGTCATAGAAATAAACAATGAACAAAATGATATGAAATGAATTCGACATCACCAAAAATATCTGCGCAGAAAGTCGTAATGTGTAGCAATGCCACAAAGATAAAACTACACGTGTACATTTCGAATTATGATGTGTTTACAAGAATTATCTGATCAAAACCAACCTACATAATATAGCAAAAAGGAACTAGTAGGAGAGTTTTAAAAACGTGAGTCTTCACGAGAAAGTAATTTGACTTGATAGAATAGGTCATGAGTTATTCATCTCGGGCCAATAAACTTGCACTTCTAATTACGGCATGCAACTGTCCGATACAACGTAATAGTCTTCCGCATCGACGATTCAATACGCTAATACCGATTACAGCTTTTTAGCATGGCCTAAATTTTGCGCTATTCGCAGGAGCGCACGCTGATCGAATACAAAAACAACAATTGACATCACAAGTGCTATCGAAACAGAACACGGGACGCAAGATGATGCGCTATAGAGATCATGAAAAGAAGCGGAGCGTGTAACTCGAGAGACGCGTAACCAGACGCGCAGCCGTCAATCTCTGAATGCAATAATGCATTTGGCATCCCTGTTTAATTTACATCTATACGCATCACGTACATTCCTAATTATCGACGATGGATTACACTGTCGCGGTATTATAATTAAAATCCTAGCAATTACGTTAAATAATTATCAATATTAAATTAAATTGCATTTCTGATACTCGATTCGGCTTGTTGCTCAGCGGGCCGCAACGAGCTGTACAAATTTTAAAGAAAAAAAATCCTGCGTAACAAAAGCCACTTGATAGAGATAAAAGAGCTAAATTATTGAGATGGAATACTGGAAACATTCGTCTTCTAAGGACTTTTTCGCCAGAGAGCGGAGAAAGTTTTCTCGTTATCGAAATAATCATTAAAAAACAAGAAATGCAGCATTCCATGTATATTGTTTAAACAACATAGAAATATAGTACATATAATTATTTGAAATAAAAATGATTTTTCTTTGAATACACATAATAATAGTTTTTTATTGTTTAATTTTCATTAAATTTCAATGAAACAATGCAAACAAAGTTACAAGCTTGGAAATTACATTATGCAGCAAACAGCATTTATCTAAATTCAAACTAAACAACACAATCGATTATTAGATACGCCTCATGTGAATTCGGAAATGAAAACAGCTGCATGTGCATTCTTCGAAAAATTATTCAGATTCAGCAATTTGTATGCATCGTTGGTGCATTACAGTAATAATAGAATAACTTATATGACATGTGCCAAAATCAATTTTAACATAAATTGAAATTTTACTTCATGAAGAAGTGAATAAAAACTTCCGGAATTCTCCTTATTTTTTTCTCGGCACAAATAAAAAATCCTCGCAATAAACGTCCTGTGGCCGAGATATTTCTGTTTATACTACTAGTCACGCGTCAAAAAGATTTGGAACGTGACCGCTCTCGCTCGAGTAACTTTCTCCCGTAATGTAAAAGTTATTATCCACTACACAGTTATATATCTATTCGAAATATATACAATGTGCAATAATGTACATAATATACAATTAATATTAATTGGGAACCGGATAAAATCGTTTGTAAAATTGTTAACTGTCGTGACAAACCTGTATACCAAGCGCACACGCGGATAGGATATCCAAATGTATCCTATAATTTCCTCTTGTTAACGCTTGCTTTAATTATCGCTGCCATTTTATTCGTTTCACTTCGAATAATCGCTATGTGTGCAATTTTAAATACACTTTTCGATATGCACACACACACACATATGCTTCCGTGAAATGGCGATTCACGTGGAGTCTGGTCGATGTTGGCACATCGTAATTTATTAGCCGGCGTGCAAAATAGCCTTTAGTTCGTAATAATTGCACGTCACGAAACGCTGGTGCGTGGGCTGACGTTGCGTAACGCGTGCCACGCGCGTATTTTCGTCGAGGGGATGCACACAGGCGCGCGTGGCCTTCGTGTGATGTTCATTAAAATCTACCCCAGCAGGACATTGCGAACTATTTGTTGACGATTTGCAGAAGCGGAAAACGAAGAAAGATTGCATACAAAAGAGAGAAAAAGAGAGAAAGAGAGAGCGACACGACATGACGGACAAAATGGAATCTCATTTGGCTTCTATTGTATCAAATAGAAATACAGACATCGGAGCGAATATGTATATATATTTTTATTACGCAATTTTGTTTGACGCTTGTAGCTTGATATGATAACATTTAAATTAATCTGTCAACGGAAAATTGCCTACATAATTGCCTACATAATTGCCTATATAATTAGAGATATCACGTTTCGATAGTGGGAGATTAAGTCGCGCGGAATAGGTATATAGCAGTAATTTTACAGTTTTATGAATTGTGCATAATTTCACCACCGCCGTGTGGTTAATTGCCCGCGTTAAATTTCACTACCCCACTCCAAACGGCCAGTAGGAAGATCGGCGAAGCTCATCGCGCCGACGACTTAACTGACACTTCTTTCGCCGTAGACAAGATCGCGTGTGCGGGAGAGAGTTTTGGCCGACCGCTCTTTTTCCACGCTCGCAGTTAAATTTCTTTGCAGGATTTATAGAGCACGGTCACACTCGTCCGGGCATTATCTATACGGCCGGCGAGAGCTGCTCGTGCCCGGTTGATTTAAATCTCTCCATTCGACCGTTGCGCCGTGCTTCATATGCATTCAAAACGCGTTACACGACGTGCATCCCGCCGTTCCCCTTTTCTCCCCCTCCCCGTCCCTCGACTGCGCCACTGCAAACTGCACGCGACTGTATCCGTGTCGATTCCGGCGCATACCATTATCGCAGGAAAAATATTTAATGTTCGGCAAAAACCGGACGATGGATGCCCGATTTGTTATCGGCGCTAACCCTCTCCACGGAACTGGCTTTCCCGTTCCCTCCACTTCTCTCTACTCGGCTTTTTTGTCGGCGCGCTTAGGTCCGCGCCAGTAAGCGTTTTCGGCACGTTTCAACTACGTGCGGGTCATTCTCTAAAAAATGTTTTTTTTTTTTATGACCCAGTACCATGTCACTTCTACTATGGACGAACTGAGGCAAACGATAAGCGGAAATAACGCTAATTATTGCTGACGAGATAGTTTGACAGCGGTGTTTATTTAATATTCAGATGTTAATAGTCGTTTCGTGTATTCCCCAAAAAATTAATCAAGTCAACACGATAACTATCTCTTGCTGACAATGTTGACAATAAATTTTAGCATGATGTTGCATTTTATTGGAAGGTAACGTTGGTAACAAATTCCAACTACCTCGCTTATATGGCTAGTTCGCTGTAAAACGATGCAAGATTGCTTTAGGAGATATGAGAACGAAACGATGCTAGTTAATGGCTGCCAGCCACCTTAGGATTGATTCACAGTTACTGACCTAAGTTTTGATGCCCTGCTGAGCATCAAGGATACACGCAATCTTTCCAAAGTTAAAGCTGACGCGTTACATCAAATATTCAATTCGTCCAACAGTAAAAATGTAACATCAGCGAAGAAGATTGATATTAGCAGCTTGACCGCATTTCTAAATGTTCCCAAGCGCGCTGCAAAATATAATTTATTCTCATTCCAATAATTTTTTCTCCGAAAGATGTACTAAATTTACATTCGCCGCCCCCTGTTGCCGTTAAATAAGTCTCTAAGATTCTGAGCGTTAAACGGAAAATGATGAATCGACGTAACGAAAGTTATCTCGATGACAATAACTTATTCCGCAAGGAATGAAAAAGCTTTGTATTAATAGTAACGTGGAGCATCCTAATCTACGACACCACTCACCACTTGCTCAGTATTCATCTGATAATAAATTCGTCCCCATCTTCAACTAAACACTATGTTCCTCTCTGCTAGAAGGAAGAATTCCACGCCGTGTATTTTTCTAATGAAAATAAAATGTTGCAATTGATGAATCCAAGGTAACATGCAATCCAAAGTTCGCGGAGAAAAGCAAACAAAAGAGGAAACAATTTTTTCCATATACCAAAAGATCGATAAAACCTAGATTGCGCGCACTTATATATAGCGTATTCGGAGCGTATTTTCAGCGTTGACCGGTAGAAAGTTTACTTTTTGCATGAAACAAGATCTCAGGAGTCCGCAGAAATCCACGGGGAGAATACCCTAAGTGATGGAGTGGTCCGAGTACTCTGGGTTTAGCAAATACGACACACGAATAACCCAGTTGGCGGCCTTTTACCGAGGGAAAATCTATCATTATCCTTCAATAACTACGGTCACCCGCACTAATCCAATTAATTAAATAAGCGCTACTAATTCTACACTATTATATATGAAGGATAACGGTAAGTTTGCGAAACATGAGTTTTCGCCAACTTGTTGGTAAAAAGAAAATTCTAATTTACGTGCGATAAGTATCGACACTTGATAGGCAAATCTCATGTAGAGCAGAACTGTATGTTGTTAAAATACCGTAGAGTAAAATTTTGCTCGTAATGTAAAAATCCACACGTGTTGTATCGCATAATATTCTAGAATTATTATGTATCTAGTATCGAGTAAAATTATAAAATCTAAGTGACTTATCATACACAATATGTCTGTATATTGTCATGTTAAAGTTAGTAGTTACAAAAATATACTTTTTTAAATTTCAATTTTTCACATTAATTTACTTTTTTAAATGCATCACAGTGTTGTACGACATTAAAATCAAATAAAAGCACATAATAAATGGCTAAAGTTTACTCTTACTTATCAAAAATGTTGATTATCGCGTTCTGCTTTTATAAATAAATTCCGCGAGAACAGCTGAAACTTGGCCACGAGAAACTTGGCAATAAGTCTAGAATATAATTACCTTTTGTATTTGTGTGTTTTATATAAAGTGTCGCAAACTTTCGCGTAAAGGTATCGTGTTGCCAATTATACTAGGTTTACGCAATTATTAAGACCCACCATTACGTCCAACATGCAAAAAAAAACGCGCGACCGAGAAGTTTATTCGCCTCTACAACGTCGTCGCGGTAATTCTATAAATCACTTGATAAAAACCCATCGCGAACATACATCGTAAATTACGAGAAAAAATATTAACTAATAATAAGTGTAATAAAGTGACTTTGTAGTAAGAGATGTATGATTCTTATCTATATATTGATGATAATTATAGATGGTTGTCACATCAGACCTCATTAGCATCGACCTCATTAATTATTAAAATGTACTAACTGTGTTAATTCTTGGAGTAGACATAGCATCGTCTATAAATCAACGAAGTGAGACATCTTCCTGCTTTAAATTAATCAGTGATCCTCATCAAAGATCCAATTAGGGAAATAGAATCCAAAGATTTGTTCATGATAGACATATAACTATTGACGTCAATTTTCTTTCCGTGTAGAGAACATGTACGGAACGTTTACTCTCATAAAAGTATAATACATTCTACAAACGCATCAGAGCGCTGCACGGTAAAGTAAATAATTAGTCAATATTCAGTTAATTAGACTATCATTAATGATGTCAGCATTAATGCGGTTGCAAAAAAGCAAGAGGATTAAATTTATGCTCCCGGAACTTATACGTGCTGAGGATTACAGGATGTGTGAGAAAATATAATAAAAAATACGAATTATATATTCGCGTAAAATCTAGGAAAGATACCGCAGTTAGAGCAGCTCCGATCGCGTGTAGGTCGGCTTTAATTCACATTTGGCTTTTATTACAATATTCATAGTGTGCGGGTAAGAAATTAATAATTCGCTGCGTCGCTTTTAAATTTTCATAGAGCGTACTCTGCACGGATTCGAATGCATGGGTAGAACGATTTCAATAGCAACGGACTCGCGATTAATTCGAAAGTTATTAAAATTGTAATTTGTCCAGTGGACTCTAACCAGGCAATTATCAAGTATAATCCGAAAGCAAAAGTTCAGTAACTTTCTTAACTCTCAAATGCTTATACAAAAGCGTAAGGATTAGAAAAGAAAACCCGGCAAATGTGGGGCAACAGCTGCGTATATCGAGCGATTATAACGTACGTCCGATGATCAACTTTTCCCATTTGCACATTATGATTACAATTCGGATGCCAACCTAATAAGTTTTTGATTAGACCGATCATTACGTTCATTGAAATATATATCGTATTCGAGTTTCATTGCTTTCACCCAAACATCCCTTTACCAAACATCTCTATTTGCGTTACAGTTTATATCTTTTTCGTCAAATATAATATTATCATTCACATAGCAATAATTATTGCACGAATTCGAAACAGACCATTACAGACCATTTGCAATTACATATCATTAGTTGAAATAAATTATTTCTCGACAAACTATGAAACTCTAGAATAGGAATGTAAACAGTATTAGTAAATGATGAAATAAAGCGCAAACATATCGATTGAGGCGCGCGACGTCAATGAGAACGGCCAGTGAAATAATTCTCAATTGTATGATGTCGAGCGACGGGAATTAAATTTTTTTATCCTATTTTATATTTCGTGCGAGTTGTTAAATCGGTTTATACAGGGTATAGCGTATGCATACCGAGCTCAAAATACACATCTTCATGCACGTTGATGACTACAAAGCGCGTAGGAAGATTAACGACCCGGTGACGGAAGGAGTTCGATAAATCACCCAGTGACTCTGTCGTTGCCGTCTGAGGTTTAACTTTATTGTTAACCGGCGAACTTACGGGCCGCAATATAACTTGAGAACGGTGGACAATAAAGACATCGGGAATGAACGATCTGAAATGCAGAAACTTATTTTCCGCGTCGCGCTCGTGTGGCCCACGTTCATTCTTAAGCCGACCGCATTATAACCCGCGATAGAAAGCCGCGGATAAGCGAGATTTGGAAAGTACTGGTTCTTACACTTTAACAAAGTTTTTATAGTTTAACTTTGTTATATTTCAAAATGTTTTATCACTCTAACACCAACAGCGTGATTTGTGGAATTCCAAGAAGATATATATATATATATATATATATATATAAATTTACAAATAATTTTACATATAAATAATTGCATTATCTAATTAATAATATTAATATATTTAATACATTTCTAAGAAATGCGAAAAGGGTCGTTTTAAATTCAACATTTTAAGCTTATTAAAACTGTCTGACTTTACGGGATTCTTAACTTTCCTTATCCGAGCAGCTTCGTATTTAAGAACGATGCTATTGGGATATCGTGGATTTGAATGAAAACGAAAATATCAGAGTAAATATAATAAAATTAACGATATGAATTTTGGATTAGCCCCAAAAGTTATATCATTTAATATTCTAATCCGCGTGCGTATTGTTAATTTCTGGTTTACGTACTACATTATTAATAATATTATTCGAATTATTATTAATATAAATGGAATAGCATTATGCATTGTACTGAAAATATTTTGTAGATTTATTGATCGCGAACAGTAGTAATATCCGCTATTAAAGTTTCAATACGATTAATGAGAATCCATGTAAACGGCGATACAGTAACAATACATATTTTATATTTGAAAAATATCCCTTTGCATTGTAGCTAGTCTCTAATCATTTTGTTTATTGCGTACTATAAACCTAATATGAGGCAGCAGATTTTAATTTGATCCTTGATTGAGAAAAGTCTTGGTATTGAGACACAACGCGCATTTATATTCACAACACGGTGGTCAACGATGTTTAATGGTAAATTCGCAATTATGCGGCCGATTTCGCGTAATACCACGTTACCCGCAATATGGAAATCTTGCGCTGCGTGAGGATAATACCCTGTCATACTCATGAGTGCTGCATAATATCATATTGCAATACATTATAATCGTAGGTGCCCACGTCGGCCATGGGGCCGTTCAACCGGCACTAACCTTCCGTCGGGGTCGACTTTTCTCTACAGTTGGGAAAATACGGTCAAAGGGATAATATCTGAACTCCGTGACAGATATCCCAGTGTAAGTCAAAGGGACATTTACGATTGAATTTATCAAGAGATGCTGAGTATTTCTGTGAAGGCGGGATTTCGTGAGGAAATCCGACTGCACTTCCTTTTTGCAGTTTGAAACCAGATAGGTACCTCCTCTTCCGACCTCGTGCGAGGTAACGAGTTTTAACAGGTGGTTTCCTCCCTTGAAAATTCAGTTTGCTGTATCCAGAATAATCTGGACTAAAGGTAGATATGCTCGCTCCTCACGCATACTTTGGACTCGTCAAACTTCCGCCCAGGTCAACCAACCGAGAGAGAAAGAGAAAGAGAGAAAGAGAAAGACAGAGAGAGGAAGATATTACCTACTAAACTTCACTTTAAATTTATGATGAAAACGGATCCGCGCGTGAAGATGTTGAATTTAATTTTGTGTTTCAATTAAGATGAATAATAACTAGCGTACTCGCGTATCAGAATTTTCTCTCGAGATAATATATTTTGTTCTATAAAATTAGCAAAGCGTATCACGCGGTGCTTGTTGCGCAACGTTTCATGTCACAGAATTTACTTTATAACTTAGATCACGAGTCATTGTCGTTACTGGTATATTGTTTTATCCGCATTTACTTTGCCTGCAAGAAATTTCGATATATGTATACATATCTCTGTAGATATATATCTCTTACTTTATTCGCGTTTTCGTGTCAGACTTATGAAAAGTGATGTGAGAGACAGACTTGTCCCAAGAAGAACAAAAAGTCATAATAATGTAAATTTGACGTCATATTGACTAAATTATGATAAAAAAGTCATGTTTTAATCGTGATTCGATCAATATCATCAAATTGACATTATTTTGACTTTCTGCCTCACATATTCATTACATTGCCCGAATTCTTAATAATGCACAAACTAATTCTATATTTATCCATGTTAAGAACTATATAAACTTTTATTATACAATAAATTACAAAACTCAATAACTTTGCACATATGAATGTTTGAAGACTCTATCCGAGTACATTACACTAGAAATTGTATAGTACATGTATACCACAATATTTCTAGTATTATAATGCAGGGTTTTCGAACGTACTCCCTCTGATATAAAGTCGCGCACGTTCTGCTCGCCACAAACAGATCTAAAATAAATAATGGAAAATTGGAACTTAGACATTTCTTCGAAGCACCCGCGAGTTTCACGAGACTTAATATCAGCATTTCGACGGTAATTCATCGCAGCCGACGGCTATGTCGTTCACGCGACATCGCGGACCAGCAGAGGCTCGATAAAGATGACGCTTGCGTGCCGTGACAAAGTGCAATCCGTGTGTAAGGTACGCGAGATCTCTGGTATCGCAAATCCAGTCGATACAAATGAGGTGTTAACCCCTATTAGTGTCCGTGAGGGGATTAAATGCGGAATAGGAGCGCTTCGGAATTCATTGGGCTATAGGGAATCTCGATCGATATTAGATCGTGATGCTGCGTGGCGTTTTCTACAAAGATAACAGAAGAAATAATGTCTCCGTTGTTTCTACTTTGAATATGTCATCACGTCTTCGCAAGGCTCGCCTCAGTAGCAGAAACGAAGGCACGCGACGCGCGTGTACTCTATTCCTTCTCCATTAATAACCATACTTAAGCTTTTCACTGGTATGCCAACTTCACATGAAGGAGCAATTATTTGCACACACCGTGTGCGCCCCATGTGCGCCCCAGTTCGCATACTGTTAAATAACGTAATCTGATTGTTTAAAGCTAAATAATAATAATAATATCGAGGTTCATTCGTACTAAAATTGATATTGTATTATAATATGCGAAATAGGTATGTTGAAAAAATACAAGACTCGCGAAATCTTGAGCACGTAAACCGCGGTGAATCTTGTAATCTTCGAGAGGAAAATTAGAACAATTCAATATCGCTTGGACTATGTTCTTTGTCGCGTGTACACGTATAATTTAACGCTGGTGAATATCGCTGTGTCGATGCGATATACCATCGAAGTCGGTGTTGCATGCAGAAATATCGGTCCTCGGTCAAACAATCTGCGCTTACCACCCTACATCAAAGTATGCAAGATAGCCCGAACCCTAGTTTGCCCTCACGAAATCACACGCAAACTCGAATTTCGTCACGTTTGTACAGTAACTTACCGCGCGTCCGCTTTGTCCAGAGCTAGTCGGCGTCGTCGAATATTGACTAAACATGAATGTTCCTCGCTGTTATCCGCATGGCATTCGCGATAGCGGACCTCGCTGAGCAAATCTAAATTCACGGATCGATGACTCGCGCGCGTTACCATTTTCTTTATTTTTATCCAAAATTTTGTGCTGCGTTCGATGCAGGACACGTGTAAAGTTGTTATGTTAAAAACCATCTCGTTCGGTATATAAACTAAAGCGTAATTTCCTCAAGTTCGCACGCGGAACAATTCCCGATTATGCCGGAGAAAAATAAGATCGCAGCCGTTTCTCTCCCCCCTTTTACCTCGCACCTAAAACCATTTCTAACGCTGCACTCTCTTTCTCTCACTCTCGAGGGTGCGATATTCATATGAATGACCGGGCAGTCAAAGTGATAAGATATAAGTCGACGGCTGCTGGCCATCCACGGCTATTTGCATAATGTAGGCCCTCGTTATGTACGCCCATTAACCTCCGCACCCCTTTCTTCAACGTCCGCTCGAACCCACCGTCGCTGCCGACGTTTCCCTCCCGGCTCCGCGAGCCCCTTTCGCCACCGATTGTTCGCCACCCCCTTGAAATCCCTCGACCAGGTCCTACAAGCCATTTTCCACGCGCGGGCCGCTCGAGAACGAGAAGTTTTACACCTCGCAACCCTAATGTAGCGATGTTTTATTGCGACGGACTTTCTCGGGAGATCCATATTATTTTTACGCGGTTATTATTATACGATGTAACGATACGTAGAGGCATATATACGGATGATGAAAGTGGGCGAAACTGCTACGTGGCAATAATAATTCCGTTTTCTTCTTCGAAGATTTGTTCGAACGGTAACAGAGCCGACGTTTGTTTAGGAGTCATAAAGGGAATGGACTATCTTCGAGAGAATTATTTTGTTATCCCTGTGGTAACGTTGTTACGAAGATACGTTTATGAGCGCTGCAACTCGCACCGGCCATTCTTTGCACTATTTTTCCGCCTCAACGTCATAGAGTGTGCATCTTACGTCGCACGTTAATGAAATGTAATGTAAAACGATGTCGAAAAGTCATTCTTGGCGCGATCATCGCAAACAGCAATTTTAGAATGCGCGGAACGAGGAGTGTATTATTGCGGTACTCGAGAGTCACTGCGCGAATGGGGAGTTTAAGGGCGGAGATAATATCTCGGCTGTACGTAACGGCCTGCGGGAAACAATCGCCGTGAGAGAATCTAATTTCTGGCCGCGAAACGCTCTGCTTTAATCTCAAAATTTCTGCCGCAGAGAAATGATATTTTGTTCGCTAATGCAATTTAATGATCGTTATGAAAAATCCACGAAAAATCGGTCGCGACGCGATGCACCGAACACGCGGTCGTTACGCGAAAGTGTCAATTTGTACGCCGATATACCCCGTTATCGCTGGTTTTGAATGCATTTATTACTGTGGGAGCCCCTGTACGGCGTTTAAAGAGGAAAAAAAATGCGTTCAGAGCGGCTTTCGCGCGTACTATTTTTCTGCGGTAAACAAATAATTATCGTGTAAATTAATCAAAATGTACCGGTGAAAACAAATTAGCTTTGGGGAGTTTTAGGGAAACTTCCGAGTAAGATCGTTTTTACAATGTTTATTAGCACCACGTGTAATTTTGTGATGAAACATTTGCGATATACTGATCGTGTATTTCAGTTATTCTTTTTCCAATACTGTGATGAACTGTTGCTGGGAGGCTTTTCACGTCATGATTGTACCGCAACGCTGAACACGATTGAAAGCATCCCCGGAGTAACACTGCACTAACAATTTTTCCATTGTTTGCCGACAGAACTTTTACAGAATTTGTGAAATGACAAAATATTTAATTAAATTCCGTCATTTTTATGTTTTTCTAAATTCGAAATTATGTGCTAATATACTTTTTTCCCGACCCCTTCATAAAAGATTGTACTTTTCAAATAATATTTACGACTTTCCGCTAAAAAGTTACGATAAGTTGCTGATAAATTTTTCGCTTGCTTGTCCCTTCGGGAATTCCACCAATGATTGCCTTGTCTCTAGAACAACCACGATTTCCAAGCAAAAGAACCAAGGAATGTCCGCGCTCACGGTCGCACGTACAGGCACGTCGCGTTAAAGGATATAAAACAGCAAGGGAATGAATAAGCTTTTTAATCGAGATTCCTTTCGGCGCAATTAATAGGACATGCTTATCTTTCGGCGCTTAAATCACCATTCCAAATCTCTTGTCGCGCTGACTTTTCTTGTGGACGTATTGTTCCGTATAACGGAAGGCGACCGAATTTAAAAAGAGAGGAATAGCGCACGGAGGTTTTATTATTTACCTGCTTCTTGAGTCCTTCCATTGTTTCCGCTTAACCCCCATCCGCTGGCCGACCATAATCTCGCGCGCCTCGAACGTAGTTAGCAAACAATGCTGTGCACCGGAAACGAACCACTAATTAGAGGAAGCGGTAAGGGCGAGCCGTATTGTAATGTGAACAGATTAACTGCATTTGGAAATTTAGAAGTTGGCGGACACCGCTAATATCCTTAAAAAAAATAATTTAAAAAAAATTTTCTCTTCTTTCGTAGGTAACATATACTATATTCCTTAATTAACTACGTACTCTTTCAAGTGGTTTTCAAATGTGTACGTAGTTAGTTTAAAAGCCAAGAAAGTAAAAATTTAATCACGGTCACAAGCAATCCTCTGGGCTCCATCAATTAGCGAAATTATTTATATATGTAATTCTCAAGTATCCAATCATCTCGAATTCATCAATAAAATTTTAATTTGAACTGAAGAAACTTTTGTAGCAACTCTTAATAGTTTATTTTGAAAATGCGCGTGCATTTTCCACCGCGTTCCGCATTACCTCTACGCCTCGTTAAGAATTTCAGATTATATTGTGTCAAGACGTATTGCTTTAAGATTTTTCGCAAAGTTCGATAACGAGAAGTCATAACGTTAGAGAGTAGGGAGTCTTTCGATTCAAGAATTTTTCTTGTGAATTAATGACCAACATTTTCTCAATGAGCATAAATATGCAATAAAACTCCTTATTCAGTTTTAATTTGCAATAAATGGACGAAATAAACGTTGCAAGAGGAGATTAGTTAAGTTGTTATGTATAAAAATAAGTCAATTATAATTAAATGAGTACGAAATGAGCGAATTATACAGGAATACTCAACTATAGGTACAAGTCATTAATATTGCATAACCACTTCCGGTCGTGATTTCCATTTGGTGCCGGAACTTTCTGTAGCCTATGCATTTATTTTGGAATCTCGAAGGGTAGAATGGCGAGACGCAAAGTCAGCGCATTTTTTCAGAGGACATGTCATAGTAACTGAAAATTTATGTGGGTCAGCGTTCGTTCTTTTTCAATATATACGATCTTTCCGCGCCAAACTTTAAGGCCGCACTTCAACAAAAAATAATTGTGTCCAAAGCGTAACAAAGCTTCTGACACTTTTAGTTCATTTTTTTAATTATTAATTTTTATTATTTATTTTTATATTATTATTACAATGTGTAAACTGGGCAAAAATTTTAACACGAGAAAAGAAATTTTTGCAAAAAGGAAATCTACTAAGCGTACGTTTATTTTTACAAACTCTTTTGATACGGATTACAAAAAAAAGAATGTTATATGAGGAATTATATGAGGAGTGCAATAAAAGAATGTATAGTTTTCGATTTTATCGTAAATGCATAATTATCATAATTATGTCTGATAATCTAAATCTAAATTTTTAAAGTATTGAAGTACTAACTTCAGAATACAGCATCTCCTCTCGACAACGGAGGCGAGTGAACCTCCATCACTTAAGGGAAAGCATTAACCTTATTAGGACCGCTACTTTCCTATTATGCCTTATTATTTCTCATTCATCTTAACATCATTTCCATACCCCAAATTGCAATCCATTATTACTTACAACTTACGAGTTTCCGTAATATCAGCTCTGCTATAATCTCGTTTACTTACCTGAAAAGAAAAAATAAAAATGCACGTTAAAAATATCCTGATGATAAAAATGAATGATATAGTGCGGTGAAATATAATAATTAAAGAAGATTCTTAGAACTGTCACGTTTTCTAGAATTATTTCATTTTCATATGTAATTTTTTATACAAATTACGAAACTTATATCTCGTTCTGTGTTTTATGAAAGTAATGTTCTGTGTTTTAAGAAAGTAATGTATTATACAAATTTATTTAAATGTCTTAATAACTTATTATATGTATATAATATAAAGATAAGATCATACTCAATGAAACACTAATCACGCAATTGTTTTCTCTCTCTAATGTAACCATGATAAACCATGATAATGTAACCATGTTAAAAATGTACTTTATTCATTAAATTCTTTAAAAAAATGAAAATAATAGAATAGAAGTTGCTGATTAAAACTTGAAAAAGAAAAACGTTTTATTTGTACAGATAAAGCAATAAAACATAATATTTTATGAAAATAAGATTATAAATCAATCGATAATGAAATGATAAAGGATGCAGAAACCGCATAATATCGCACATACTTTGAGTGGTATATATTTTTTTGATTTTCGATGTTGATGACTAAACTTTCATGTGGTTGATAATGCCAAAGCTTCAAAATCGTGTTCGAAGAGCGCTCGTGAATATTTAACGGAATTAAATGCAGTTCTTAAAGCCGGTAAAATTATAATCCATTAATTTTGAAACAACGTTCGATACACGCGAATTATGGAGAATACGAGTAAGTTTTGAATAAAACACGAAGCATCGGATTAATTCCATCGATTGAACGCCAAAATGATGCAGAAAATTAGAACATCCCTTTGAACAGTCATCTCCCTAATACACGGGGTCCATGGGTCCATAAGTTCTAAAATTATATTCATTTGTCTCACAAAATGCAATAAATTCACATTGATAATTATTAATTCGTAATATTTACAATTATCACACAAGAACAAATCATCAAAAGCTAGAATATGATATAATTATCATTTTCAAGATATATGAGCTTTCATCTCTTTGAAGTTCTTTATGATACGTCGACCGAGAAATGACAGAGAGAGTTAGATAATTTCATCAAATGGAATATGGGCATTATTACGGACGTAAATGATGTTGAGTTAGATAACAGACAAGCAAGAAAACTCAACGGTCGATAGAGGTCGTAGAAAAATGGTGGACAAATTGACGAGGCGAACAATAATAGGATTGATTGAGATGCAAGACGAGATTTCATCGACAAGGAGGCGAGCCTAACACTCGATAATGATGCCCAAAGAATGAGTCAACCATTAGGGTTAGAAATCGAAGCGAAGGATTAAAGCGGAAGTCACCATACACTCGTATAAAAACTCGAGTAAATGATATAGTGAAATGAGCGGCCTCGATTATATAATTAATTCTAGAGATCGATTAATTAGAACCCGTATGTTTTGACTGTACCTGAGAATCGACAAAACGCGAGCAATATAAAATTCAATTCGAAAATTAATGGAGTTACATTCGCTCTAGATAATAGAGAGAAAATGCATTTGAAGTTATAACGGCGATACACATACCGATTAAGCGGATTACATTAACATTATGTAATTGTCCTTGTGCAGCACTCACAGAAACTAAATGCAATATTAAAGTATATTTATCTAGTAGACTTTTGTACTTGTTTGTTAGATGGGAAATATTGTACTTTTATTCTGTCAGGTGTACTCAAAGGTATGTAAATATTTACATCTGTAAATAGAAGAGGGACTGTAAATGTTACATGTACGTATATGCATAGCAATGTTTGCATGCAAAATATATGGCTATTTACCAAATATCCCGACGTTCCCATAATTTTGTTACACATATTTTAACAAGTACAGCTGCCCGATATATCTTCATTATATGTTACTCCGGTTTATCTGCCACAATGGCATGTAACAACTTTTATGAAATAATTCTGTGATTAAAAAACACGTGGAAATTTTTGTGGTTGGAGAAATTCTTATTACAGTAACGCATTAAAATTACATTTAAAAATTAAAGAGAATTATGTTGTATGGACTACAACGTCATCGCATTATGTTAAAATTATTGTTGCTATTAAATATTAAAAGATAAACTATTAAAATTAAAATATTAAAATTATCAAGCCAGTCTCGGTCAGATTGAATCTTTATGTCAAATAATATTGTTCGTGCAAATTAAAATTATTACACTATCATAAGAAAATTTCCGATTCCTTTTTAGTGACGCTTCGCACCAATTTATGTTTGTGTGTCGTATGTAGACTTAAATTCAGACACGGTTTCCCTTGGAGAGACAGCCTGTATCTATTATAGACTATCGTTGCTTCTTATTATTCGTGGCCGCACCACGTATCATATATATGCCACCATCGATACGTTTCTTCCAAGAAAGCCGAGTTCGACCCCACGTCGACGACGACGCCTCGTTATTTATTTGTCGTAGCCTCGTAATGATAAACTTCGGCTGCGGTGGTACGTGACTGTAGCGTAGGTGCTTCCGATACAAGGGAATCGCAAAGACAAACATCTATAGACATGCAACACGTGTCGGTAAGTATCTAACATACGGATAGACAAGATGGTAAATAATTTAGTATCCTTGGCCGCCCGGCAGTCTGCCGCCCTGTCTGTAAATCCGCAATATACTACCCCTAGCAACACCCTCACATCCCCTTTCCCTCCATCAACCAACTTACCCTTACTATTTCTGCGAAATCATCCTCGCATTCTCCGCCGACGCGAATCAATTACACACCCTTCTTCTCCCTCATGTGTGGCAGGGCATAATCGCGCGACTAATTGACACAAGTACTTTTCGACAGTGCCGATAAGCCGCGCGCGATTCCAGATTAACAATAAACCCGGAAACGTAGTGCGCGAAGGTATTTCGTGTCGCGAGCATTCCCGAGTCTTCGCCGTGATTGCGCGCGATGTTGTTCATGTTCGATGCGTGCGCTTAAACTCCTCATCAGAAATCAGATGAGAGCAAAACGGAGTGCAGCCAGCTGTCGCTGTCGCGTGTATATCGTCGCGCTATAATAGAATACATTTGCTCGGAGCCAAGAGGCAGAAAAGCTGGCGCCCTTTGGCACGGGCGTGCCAAAAACCCTTTGTTTCCTTCCGCGAGCGAGAAACGCCAGATGAATTTCCCCCGCGCGCACTACAGTTAAGACGTTACAGTTAAGACGTTATTACGCTACAGTTATCGCGTGATATTAAATTCCGTAAATTTCGTTGGCAAGGAGGCGTGATGCCGCTTAGACGTTAAGTATATCGCGACTTTGACTCGTTCGGCTTTACCGACTTTCGCATGGCTCTCGCATAAAAACAAGAGCGAATGATATGTATCACAGCGTTTAAGCGCGATTTTCGTGGAAACGAAGAGCAGTTTACTAAAAAAACGCTAACATTTATAATTATCTAATTCCATAAGTATTTTTAGTAATATAATGTAAATATACTATGTGTATTGCTGAAAACGAAATTACTAACATAATGTAAAGAGAGATGTAATATTATTATAATATATAATATTAGATATAATATACTATAAATTTGCAGAGTAGGGCATCTCTCATGTGCGCCCAAAAGTGGTGGCCACGGGAGCTATGATCCTAGAGATCCCAGGAGAGAATAGCGCCAAAAAGTAAAAACTCACAGCGATTTATAATAAGATTATTGGCGTTATTTAGTTTTCACGCATCATTTTTAATATTCCGAATATCTTGTCTTTCCGTCTGTTATTATTTTTTTATTTTCGGTATATCTGTATTGTTTATACGATTTTTCGACACACCACATAAATTTATTATTTTTATTTTTATTGCTTAATATTGTCTTCGTGATTGCGTATCTATAACAGTTACTTGCTAAAGGTCTAAATGAGTGTGACGTTTTCTACATGAAGTAATGTCGCTGTTTTTACTAATTAGTTTTGAAACAAAATCTTGTTTTGAGACGCGCAAAATATATATGTGAGTTTTATACCTTAATTAAATTGTACATGTTTCTATTCGCCAATATTAATGTTCCTCGATCTTTATAACAAGCTTTTAGATTGATGTAATTTGAGCGCAATGTCAACGATATAGATATTGATGCGTGTTTTCCATCCGCAAAGTTCTCTACACTTGATAAGGACCCAAATTGGAGGTCGAAAGGTCGTGTTAATACAATTAATAAATTGGTCAGACGGGAAAAAAATTAAAATTTATAAAGAGAGATGTCAAAATATTTGATACGAGATACGTTTCATATTGAGATCTTCGGGATTTTAGATTATTACGAATTTAGCGCACGATAAAAATAGTCGATTAAAAACTGCAGATAAAAATGGAAATAAGAATTAGACATTGACGCGCTACGTGCGAACAACACAGCGTTAGCGAAAGGGTGGTTGAAAAGTTACCGGCAAGATCAAGAACTTCCTCGCATCTTGATACAACTTTCCGAGGAGCTTAATCCATTTCCGTCTGCACGTCCTAGAAACGCGTTGGATTTACAACGGCGTAATTTATAAGGTCGTCTTCTTTTATCCTTAAAGCTAATGCTCGGAACACTTTTCGCATTATTTGAACTCTTCCGACATTCCGCGGTTATCACGAATCGTGTAACAAAATTGTACAGAAATGTGCGATATACTTTAGAAAATCTCTGTCGGAGAAAATGCATCGAAATATTTTGCGAAAGAATGATTCAGAAGCATTATAGTGCACTCTGCGGGCACTGTTAATCCTTACTGTGTAATGCGTAAAAAATAAAACTTGAACACAAAAGTAGCAAGAATGAGAGTAATAAATTGCGTAATTCACTGCTACGTTAAAAATTGTCAAAATATTTAAAATAGAACTTCCGAGAACGTACGAATAAACTGAATACTAATCTTATTTCCATAAGTCCCGTTTCTATAAAAAGGTTAACGAAGTCGCGCGTTACATTCTGTATAATGCATCCTAAAATTAGGCAGAGTTCACGGAAACGACTGCACGATCTCGGGAATTACAGTAGGCGGTCTTTAAAGCGTGTCGCAAAATATCTACCGCGCCCTTTCGTGTTCCGCATTCTTTTTCCTGGGCGCGTTGTAAGGTGAAGGGTCAGAATCGATTGCTTCTGGAAACTGGATTCGATATGATAAACCGCCACGATAACGTAGCGCGCAACAAGCGAGGTTTACAATTTACCTTTCGGCGCTGAAGCCGCGATAAAGCACTTGGCGATGTATGTAAGTGATCCGCGATAATGAAGCCATTATGCATCGCGTTAGTTGCATAAGTTATAAACTTAAAAAGCCATATCTTAATTGATTACGGTGCTCTCAACGTTCCAACACGATTCATACATTTGCGGTGCACACGTCGACACACATTTTCCCCACGAAAGTCCCGATCGGAAAACAGAAATGGGTAATCGAAGAAGGAATTCGGTTCTCGTGTTTGGCGAGCACACACTGCCTCGAAGAAAGTAAACAGGTCTTACGGTCACTGGGCTCTTTCTACTCGAAAGCCAATGTCTCGGACATGTAATGACTACCAATCCACTGTGCTCAAAGTAAATTAGAACAAGTAGCAAGTGAAAATGGCCAGTGAGAAGTGCAGAGTGCAATTAACGGATACAAGAAGGTAAAAAAGAGAGTTCGGAATTTTAATAGATCGATGAGAATGGATTGGGTCCAAATTAAGGGAACGATGAAAATTTTCTGTAAGTGTAATCATTCTGTTGCAAAAAAAAGTTTTTTCTCGATCTGATGCACCACATCGGTGATTCACCATACAAAATGAAACATGTAAGTATTCAATTCCGATTAAGTATGTTAGAAGGTTTCATCACGCAAGTAGAAACGAAAGTCAAAACAATACACACGCGCGTGCGCGTGCGCGCGCGCACACACACACACACACACACACACACACATACACACATGTAGTGAATATAATTGAGTTCTAGAATAAAATTGTAGGCAGTAAACTTAATAATTAGTGGACCAGACTAATAACACTGAAATATCATTTGCGTATAAACTAAAATACCGTCGCATTTTGATCGTTCCGTGTATAACGGAATAAACGGATGTTGACCCACCTGGAACGATCGTCGAACAAATTCGCCGTAATTCAGCGGAGCATGTCTGGAAGACGCCTAGCAGCTGGTGCCAGTTTCGGATTACGTATCGTCTTTGTAGATTCCGCCAAATACGTATTCCCGCCGTCTGGCCGGCCTGGCACGCCATGCGTTATGTTAAGAAGTGCAGTTAATTACGAAGATAATTTCGAGTCGTGTGTTTGCGTGCTGCACATAACGAGCTTCCGACTTCGGGAGTTTCTGCCATGCAAGCCAATCTGCTTTAAACCCACCGCCCAACCACCGTGCCGCCACTGCCACCACCGTCGCCGCCACCCTCGTTCTAGCGCGGCGTCGATGTGCCAACCATCGGCACACCTCCCCGTCAGTACGATCGTTATCAGGCAGACAGATTTAAACGAAAATCTGATCGGGTGTCCGAGAAAAACCTTCGACACACGATCGACCTGGATTCACTGGCACCGGTCGTCGGAATTCCACGAAGAGAGAACCAAATCCGGCCCGCGGCCGCCGACAGTCCTCTCTGAATTAACACTTGAAAAGGGACAATGTGACAACACGCCTGAATTTCGCATTTCATGCGAAACTTTTATCGTTCAAAATAAATATTACATCCGCTACACAGGCCGCGTCAAATAGATCCTTCCTTTAAGGTGCTCTACGTACATTTCGCGTAGTAACGCTT